>CM060929.1:365764780-367014780 GCA_030765085.1 Allium cepa | reverse complement strand
CTTGATTTTTAAAACTCTTTATTTAAAATCCAAATTCATTTTTTAAAACCTGAAGATTCGAAAGTCTTTGAAAAGAACTGGACTTAATCTTTAAATTCAAACTGCTTTTTTTAAATTAGGTTTCAGATTTTTTTAAAATAAATTTTCAATTTCCAGAAACTGTTTGGTTTCTTTTCTTTTTTTAAAAAACTGAAAAACCACTTTCAAAATTTAAAAACCTATAAGATTTCAAAACCATTTGAAACTATAATACATACTAGATTTAAACTTGTTTTAAATCTTATCATTACAACTTTGAAATTCATTTAAATTTGATTTAAATTTAAAATTAGCAGGCAGGTTACAGAAAACTGTAACACTTCACTAACCCGAGCCAAAAGAATTTTGCTTCGAGTCAGCCAGCCCATTCCTTCGAGCAAACAACCCAAAATCTCGAGTAAAAACTCGAGTCAAAAACACTTCAATTACCCAGATTTCATCAGAAACCCAAAAGTGCACGGTGCACATGCACCGTGCCTCCGGCCATCTTCATCCACCTCCCGTGGCTTCCAACAACGACGATCAAACCCTCAAGCCATTACGATCATCACAATACTCACAAACAACTCGAATTTGAATTCGAGTTCAAATTCCAAAACCTGGAAACAGAAGACCAAAACCCATCAGGACATGTCATCTCTTCATCTATGGCGCTCTGACCACCAGAGATCCAACCACTCCGGCTATGCCTTCACTCACGACCAAGCTTCCCTCTGCCAAATCCTCGTTCAACTCGAACATACCTATAGGTTGTACTGACCAAAACAAATCACCTAGTTTAAACTAGGGCTACAGACAAAAAAACCCTCACCACTGCTTCCATGGTGATTTGCGTCACCATCACTCATTTTTCCCGGCATCAATGATTACTCCTCCACTTACAAGATGAACCCCGACACTTCAAATTGCCGAGATCACCCGAAAACCCAATATCCCCCTTTTTAGATCAACATAGAACTGCATGTTAAATCTAGTTTTAAAAACTGTGAATTTAGTTTTAAAAATCTGAATTTTGAATAATGTTTTTGATTTTAATCCTGAAACAGTGAATCAACATGTTTGGTATTTCACTTATATACAAATTTGCCCAGTTATCCTAAGTTTCAGAGACAATTCAAATTTTGTTAACTTGAACAAATTTTAAACTTTAATTCTCGATTCAACAAACACATTTGTATGAACCTTAAACACTAATATAGATTATATTATGTGATGATGGGGTTTGAATAGATAGTTGAACCTTGGAATAAAATACAGAGAACATAGCATGATCAAATTATCCATTCATTTTTACAGAAAAACAACTGATATAAATATATGTATATATATATATATATATATATCATTCACACTTAATCATGAAAATCAACATGCAACATTTTAAAATACTTAAATTTCATTAAAAAGGATGTTACTCATCTTATAAAATCAGAAGATAGAGCCATGAATTTTTGAAAAAGGCTTTGGTGCTTTTAAAACTGGAAATATGCAGTTCCTTCTTTGTTTTTGATTAAAACTTGAGTGCTTGGTTTGCTTGAGTTAAAAACTTGAAGGCTTGATACTGAATTCTTGCATGCTTGCTACATGAAACTTGATTACAACCAAAACTGAAAAGAATGCTTGCATCTGAACTTGAAGTTGCTTGCTTGCGAGCAGATCTCAGGTTTTTGAAAAATGCAGGCAGGCTTTGTTTTGATTTGAAAAAAAATGGTTTGCATGCAGGCTTTGTTTCAGGTTTGTGAAGTGGATTTGTAGATTTGAATTGGAAAGTGATTTACAGGGTCTTGATCAAATTTTGAAGATGTTTTCAGATTTAGTTTTTTGAGGATGTGTGTGTGTTTTTTTCTTTGCATTAAAATTTAGAAAAGAAGAAAAAAATAAGAATAGAAAGAAGATTTGTTATATATATAAAAACTGAAATAAAAATAAACAGAAAAAGCTAATTTTAAAATGCCAGATGTCTTTAATTCTAACATTTGTCAAGTTGTAGTGTTTATTGATTTACACATGTCTTTTTATTTGTAAAATGCTTACATTAGTTTTTTTAAATGTTAATTAGTTATAATTAGGTTAATTTGTATTTAATTAGATATTAATATAAGATAAATGTAAATCCATGTTTAATTAATTAGTTAACATGTATTTATTTATATGTAGATAAATTTTAAAATGAATAAATCCAATTTTATTTATAAAATAAAGTTTATACAAATATTTCTAAATCAAAACAAATTAAAAATATTTATACTTTAAATTTTAAAGCTTTGAATTCAAATTCAAATCAAGTTATATATATACATATATAACTACCCAATTAAACTTTGAAAAACAATTATTTTTATTAGAAATCTATTTATTAAAAACAATGTATTATTATTGTATTTTAAAAATAACAAAATTTTATAACTATAAATAATTTATAAAATAAATTGTTTCTTTATCAATAAATTATTTATTTTATCCAACTATAATTAAAAGAAAATCAAAATAAACCTTATCGTAAATTTTTATTTAAATTTGAACTTGAGTTAAAACATATGTTAAACCATTTCAATATTTACCTTATGTATTTAAAATTATTTAGTTATTTATTATATACTTTTTAAAAACTTAATATCAAATAAATTAATTTAAACAAATTAAATTTGTATTTTATCAATTTAAAACCATATTTTATTTATTAATTAACCTTTTAAAAGTTTATATTTTAAATAAAATCTTAATTCCCAATTTTTACTAAAGATATATATTTTTATAGAAAACATGATTTATTTATTTATTAAATTTAAAACAATATCTATTTTCAATGTATACATATTCTATAAACATTATAAATAGTTAACAATTTATTGGACTTAAAAAGGTAAAATCTATCAATTAAATATTTATTTTAATTGGATTATTAAATTAATTCAAATCTTATTACAAAGATTACCTAATTAATTTAATTTTTAATTCAGATTATTAAATTGATATTGCTTAAAATTCCAGGTCATCACATTCCTCCCCCCTTAAAAGAATTTCGTCCCCGAAATTTAAAACAAAGGTAATTTAATTATCTATTTAAAAATTAAATTTTTAAAACACATCATATATCAAACATATGCTAACAATCATAGCAATCAATTCACCCAATCAAACAAATTTAACTATACAAACAAAAATTCTGGATAGAGTTTTCACGAGTTTCCGCAGTATAAATATCGGGATACTCGCTCTATAGATTCCAAACAATCAATACTATTAAGCTACGAAGCTCCTACTCATCTAGATCTATAGAACTAGACAGCATATAAGACTACAGACGAGTCTGACTCAACAATCAAATCCTATAGCACTGCTGGTTTCTAAACCAGAGATAGACCATACACGTACTCCTTCAGAGATACGTGAAACATATCGAATCCCAGTTATCCAAACTGGCAATTCAATCCTGAAAACCAAACACTTATCTTCTCAAGAATAAATAAAAGATCCATACATCACAGAGCTAGCTTTCCAGCCTTACCTCATCTTATAGCTCCTTCGATCGGAGAAAACTCCAACAACAACGAAGTCTCCAACTTCGAATTCCAAATTCCTCCGTCCCTTATCCACAAAAGTCTTCGGACGATCCTGGGCTGCCATCATCCAAACTGATCAGCTCAACCCCTTGCTGATTCCTCTAGAAACAATCAGAACCAAAAACAACCCAACACAATGATCTCCTCAAGATCAACCAAAACCAAAAACACAACTCTACTCCATAACCACCAGAAAACTAAACTTACTTCTCCTTATCCAGAAAAGACAACCAGAAACACTTGCAAACAGCTTCCGCTGCACAACTCTGATTTGAAGTAGATAAGAAAATGCTGACCAAGAACAAAAGCACCAACTGGACATCATTTCCCAGAATTATAGTTCAACGGATCCATAAGGAAAACTCAGAAGTTCCTCCAAAAATCTTAGCTGCTTCATCAAACTCTATCTCTAGGAATCATCCTTCAACTACACTGAACCACCAGCTCTACTCCTGGAATCCTAGTCGATAAGAAAACTCAATCTCCAGATGCGGACAAATCTTTGTCTTCTAGAAGACATCCAGAAAATCTCCAACAATCCAAGAGAACGCTCAAACAATCGCAAGTCACTTTTGCGATCTACCCAGATAAATTTCCAAAGAAAACTGTTCTCTCTTTACCAAACAGAACAACTTATGCTGGTCTACCCAATCCATTGAAGAAATGGATCCACTCTGCTGCTTTTGAATTCCACCTCCAGAAAAACTACTCAGCTAAGACCTCTCTGTTGGTACACAGAACACTCCTAGATGCATTGCTGACACCGATGCCAAACTTTCTAATCCAAAGCTCTTCGAGAAACTCGGACTTCAACGCAAACAGAAACACCACGACATCCTGCTGAATCTTGCCACAACATCGAAGCAGACACATTTTCTTAACCTTGTTCCAAAGAAACATCTTCGGACACAATCCATAGTCACTGCATCTCATCACGCAGTTACAACTTCATGAGGTATCAAGATACCATCACTTGCTTCTGCCTAACCGACAGATCCAAACTCTACCGACCCAACTCTGCACTTCAAAGATGAACTCAAAAACTTTACAGGTTACCTTCAGAGATCAATGAAATCTCTACACTCTGCACAACTTACTCGAGACAGTATTCGATCTACAGTCTCGACAGATACACTTCCAACCTTAAACACTAAACTCCAACCAATGGTAGTCATGTTACACACACCACTACCTCATCTACCTTTATATCTTATATTGGTAAACCCGAACAGGTAACCCAACAGATAAGTAGAAATAGATAAATATATATATATATATATATTAAAATTACAAATACGCTCTCTCAAGAAAGAAATCACTCCAGCGCCTAGGTATTCGCTCAACCTAATGCTCTGATACAACTGTAACGACCCGCGATCCGTCTCCACAGAATGACGGATCATTAATAAGAAAGAAAGGGATAGAGAATAGAAAGAAAGAGAAGAAGAAAGAAACAACACATCAAAATCTAAACAGCGGAACGAATAAATTATATTAATAACATAAAATATTACATAGTACATCAACAACAGAGTACACAGATAATACAACACATACTAGACAGTTAGAAACACTGTCTAGTTATTACAACTAAATACAAATCAGAGACAACATAGAGAAACCAAACACAGCGGAATACTATATATCTAACGCAGAAGCCTCCTGCTTCATTGTTCCTCCGATATTCGTCAAAGCTAACCTGAATCCCTTGGCTACTCCTAAAAATTTAAGTACCCAAGAGTTTAAGAAAACAAAAGATAAACTCTGGGTCAGACATGGGTCTGGTGTGAGTAACAGGTTAAAGTTGCTTAACTTTCAAAAACCTTTCGAAAAGAAAGGTATCACGTAAGACTTCCCACACATAAACATGGGAAAGTTTTTACCTTACGCTAACCAAAACATTTGATAGAAAATCCAGTGATTTTATAATAGGTCTAGGGTTTTCAAGTAAATATGAAATAGCCGAAATTGTTACGTTTATTAAATTCCAGCTACTAGCCACAAAAGTGGGTAATACAATCAAAACCGTTGGCACTTATTGGATTTTGGATTCCATATAATAGCTGGGATACTGGGTACCGCCCGTCACAGTACGTGGCCTAGATCACCGTACCGAGGAGTACGTCCGTTCCCCTGCAACACAAGGCCGGAACCATCCCTTACTGGACAGTCCCGAATAAGACAACCCAGTCGTTGGTGCGCATATCCAACCGCCCACTAAGCCGAATAAAAAGGGACCTCTAGACAGGGGAAAATCTCGTCATACTTGGGCATGACCCACTTAGCCTTGCTGTACCTCCCATGTTTTAGCCATTCCCGATTGATGAGACTTGAGGCTACGATTACCTTTAGTGAACACATCACTTAGAATGCTCATCGTCCACCTGACGATGTTGTGAAAGCATTCAATCCATACAATTCCGTTCCGGGTTCGAACGGAACCGAAGGCACTGTCTCGTTGCACTCATTTTGGAATCACCCTCAGAGTCAACGACAATAGCCCTTGCACTCTGTGTTACCATCTCGAGCCTGTAAGTACTAATTCCGTCAAACTCATCACGAAATCACCCCCAGAGTTATACTGACGAATAGTCCTTACACCTCGAGTCTTAACTCTTCACATAAGATTCACGACCTATCGTTAATTTGGATCGATATGGTTTTCGGATATCCAAATATGGAAACCCGATCCCGGTCTCATCGAAATCCAATGCGTGTCTTTTACGTCCAAGTTGTTTTAGAGTTTAAAATAATTCAATTACATTATCTATATACACACAGATAGATAATTCACAGATTCACAATAGATAATCATCACCACAGATAATCCATATTATCATTATCAAAGATAATCCATATCATCATCAAAATACAACCAATGCATCCATATCACTCAACATTACTAATCTCATATCTGAGATTCAAACCATTCAAGGCAAACAATATCATCCACACATAAGCAATGGTCTATAATCACACCATCTATAATTAATTTAAAATGAATTAAATTAATTACATCTTCTCTAATTAATTTAAAGTGAATTAAATTAATTGCTTACCTCAATATAAATCTTGCTTACATCACCATTAATTAATTACAATTTAATTAATTATCCTCTAATTTATCATCTTAATTAATCACCCCTGATTAATTATACTTTAATTAATTTCACAAAATTAATTACTCTAAACCAAATACAGTAATTAACCTTCAATTACTTCCTTAATTAATTAAATATAATTAATTACAATTAACCCTTAATTAATTACAATTAATTAATTACCCTTAATCATTTATTATTTTTTAATTAATCTTAATTAATCAATCTTAATTACATCATTAATTATATTAACTAATGATCCTTAATTTTATTTAATTAATTATCTTATTAATTACATTCAGTAATTAATCTCAGTTAACCCATAATTATTTATCACCTTTGATTAAATTACATTCAGTAATTAACTATCCTTAATTACTTATCAAATTAATTATTCCTTAATTAATTTCTTTAATTAATCCCTTGATTGATTATACAAAATAACTTAATCCAAATTACTTTCACAATCCCAACATCATCCACTAATTACATCCAGTAATTATCTTTAATTACTTTACTGAGTAATTACATTCCATAAATTACATTAAGTAATTATTATCAACCAACAAGTGATTAAAATTAATTAAACTTGATTAATTAATCTAAACTAATCACAATAAACTTCATTAATTACATTAAGTAATTAATTTCTTAATTACTTTTATTAAGTAATTAACTTAAATAAATTTCACAATTGATTATCATTAATTAATTATTAAAAATTAGTCATATTAATTAATTACTAAATAATTTTTTTAGTTAATGACCTTCATTAATTATTTATCATTCTTTAATTACTTTTCTTAATTTACTTCTTAATTATGAACTAATCTAAATTATAATTTATAAATTAAATAAATAAGACATTCCTTAATTATCTTATTCATATGATCATTTTAATACTTTAATAATCTCTAAGAAAATCCATTTCTTATTAATGATTTTATAAATATTAAAGTGTACTTAGAACATTTCATTTTTAAATTTAAATTCAAATTCCATTTTGAATTAAAAATTCAAAATGATATTTATCTAAACATTAACCAAATTTAAAATCCATTTAAAATCCTTTAAAATAAATGTAAATAACATTTATTACTTACATTTGAAAACTTATATAAGATAAGCCTTTAACTAATTTACTTAATTTTATTTAAAAATTAAGTTTCTAAGTACATTACTATTATACTTGCAAATTCAAGTTATCAAATCCTTCAGCTTTCATTTATTAACCTTTTATAAAGAATTTATTCAAAAAGAATCAAGTTTAAATATTTGTTTGAAAACAAATTTACCTCTAACAAACAATTTAAATTTAAACTGTGTCTGAAACATTTAAAATTTTAAAACTTATTCAAATATCCAAATACTTGAACCCATTCTTTATTTAAATCATTTGATTTTAAACTTGAATTAAACTTTGATTTAAACCTTGATTTTTAAAACTCTTTATTTAAAATCCAAATTCCTTTTTTGAAACTTGAAGATTCAAAAGTCTTTGAAAAGAACTAGACTTAATCTTTAAATTCAAACTACTGTTTTTAAATTAGGTTTCAGATTTTTTTAAAATAAATTTTCAATTTCCAAAAACTGTCAGGTTTCTTTTCTTTTTTTTTAAAACTAAAAAACCACTTTCAAAATTTAAAAACCTATAAGATTTCAAAACCATTTGAAACTATAATGCATACTAGATTTAAGCTTGTTTTAAATCTTATCATTACAACTTTGAAATTAACTTAAATTTGATTTAAATTTAAAATTAGCAGGCAGGTTATAGAAAACTGTAACACTTCACTAACCCGAGCCAAAAGAATTTTGCTTCGAGTCAGCCAGCCCATTTCTTCGAGCAAACAACCCAAAATCTCGAGTAAAAACTCGAGTCAAAAACACTGCAATTACCCAGATTTCATCAGAAACCCAAAAGTGCACGGTGCACATGCACCGTGCCTCCGGCCATCTTCATCCACCTCCGGTCGCTTCCCAACAACGCCGATCAAACCCTCAAGCCATTACGATCATCACAATGCTCACAAACAACTCGAATATGAATTCGAGTTCAAATTCCAAAACCTGGAAACAGAAGAACAAAACCCATCAGAACCTGTCATCTCTTCATCTATGGCGCTCCGACCACCAGAGATCCAACCACTCCGGCTATGTTTTCACTCACGACCAAGCTTCCTTCTGCCAAATCCCCGTTCAACTCGAACGTACCTATAGGTTGTACCGACCAAAACAAATCACCTAGTTTAAACTAGGGCTACAGACAAAAAAACCATCACCACTGCTTCCATGGTGATTTTCATCACCATCACTCGTTTTTCCCGGCATCAATGATTACTCCTCCATCTACAAGATGAACCCCGACACTTCAAATTGCCGAGATCACACAAAAACCCAATTTCCCTCTTTTTAGTTCAACATAGAACTGCATGTTAAATCTAGTTTTAAAAACTGTGAATTTAGTTTTAAAAATCTGAATTTTGAATAATGTTTTTGATTTTAATCCTGAAACAGCGAATCAACATGTTTGGTATTTCACTTATATACAAATTTTCCCAGTTATCCTAAGTTTCAGAGACAATTCAAATGTTTTTAGCTTGAACAAATTTTAAACTTTAATTCTCGATTCAACAAACACATTTGTATGAACCATAAACACTAACATAGATTATATTATGTGATGATGGGGTTTGAACAGATAGTTGAACTTGGGAATAAAATACAGAGAACATAGCATGATCAAATTATCCATTCATTTTTACAAAAAAAACAACTGATATAAATAAATATATATATCATTCACACTTAATCATGGAAATCAACATGCAACATTTTAAAATACTTAAATTTCATTAAAAAGGATGTTACTCACCTTATAAAATCAGAAGACAGAGCCATGAATTTTTGAAAAAGGCTTTGGTGCTTTCAAAACTAGAAATATGCAGTTCCTTCTTTGTTTATGATTAAAACTTGAGTGCTTGGTTTGCTTGAGTTAAAAACTTGAAGGCTTGATACTGAATTCTTACATGCATGCTATATGAAACTTGATTACAACCAAAACTGAAAAGAATGCTTCCATCTAAACTTGAAGTTGCTTGCTTGCGAGCAGATCTCAGGTTTTTGAAAAATGCAGGCAGGCTTTGTTTTGATTTGAAAAAAAAATGGTTTGCATGTAGGCTTTGTTTTAGGTTTGTGAAGTGGATTTGCATATTTGAATTGGAAAGTGATTTACAAGGTCTTGATCAAATTTTGAAGATGATTTCAGATTTAGTTTTCTGAGGATGTGTGTGTGTTTTTTCTTTGCACTTAGATTTAGAAAAGAAGAAAAAAAATAAGAATAGAAAGAAGATTTGTTATATATATAAAAACTAAAATAAAAATAAAAAGAAAAGGCTAATTTTAAAATGCCACATGCCTTTAATTCTAGCATTTGTCAAGTTGTAGTATTTATTGATTTACGCATGTCTTTTTATTTGTAAAATGCTTTAATTTGTTATTTTAATGTTGATTAGTTATAATTAGGTTAATTTATATTTAATTAGATGTTAATATAAGATAAATGTAAATCCATGTATAATTAATTAGTTGACATGTATTTATTTATATGTAGATAAATTTTAAAATGAATAAATCCAATTTTATTTATAAAATAAAGTTTATACAAATATTTCAAAATCAAAACAAATTAAAAATATTTATACTTTAAATTTTAAAGCTTTGAATTCAAATTCAAATCAAGTTATATATATACATATATAACTACCCAATTAAACTTTGAAAAACAACTATTTTTATTAGAAATCTATTTATTAAAAACAATGTATTATTATTATATTTTAAAAATAACAAAATTTGATAACCATAAATAATTTATAAAAGAAATTGTTTCTTTATCAATAAATTATTTATTTTATCCAACTATAATTAAAAGAAAATCAAAATAAACCTTATTGTAAATTTTTATTTAAATTTAAACTTGAGTTAAAACATATGTCAAACCATTTCAATATTTACCTTGTGTATTTAAAAGTATTTAGTTATTTATTATATACTTTTTAAAAACTTAATATCAAATAAATTAATTTAAACAAATTAAATTTTTATTTTATCAATTTAAAACCATATTTTATTTATTAATTAACCTTTTAAAAGTTTATCTTTTAAATAAAATCATAATTCCCAATTTTTTTCCAAAGATATATATTTTTATAGGAAACCGGATTTATTTATTTATTAAATTTAAAACAATATCTATTTTCAATGTATACATATTCTATATACATTATAAATAGATAACAATTTATTAGATTTAAAAAGATAAAATCTATCAATTAAATATTTATTTTAATTGGATTATTAAATTAATTCAAATCTTATTACAAAGATTATCGAATCAATTTAATTTTTAATTCAGATTATTAAATTGATATTGCTTAAAATTCCGGGTCATCACAGGGGATATGCAACTCTTGGTATGAGATGTGACCATTTAGAGTTTGATTTATTAGGTCGTATATTTGCCTGCAGTTTGCAAGAATTTGATTTTGTGGGCTTTGGAATTATGTTAGGTATGGATTGGTTAAGCAAATATAATGCTAGGATATTTTGCCAAGATAGGAAAATTCACTAAGACACCCTAATAGTAGCGATCGAATTATATGCTCAGTAGAGAACTCAAATTTTGATGTTTGTGCTTTATTGGGTGTAGTGTAGGATGAAGACGAGCTGAATCAAGTTTTTGTCATTAGAGAATTTGTAGATTTCTTTAAGCCAATGACAAGATTATCATCGAAATGAGCTATTGAGTTTCAAACAGATCTTATACCTAGAGTTGAACCGGTAAGTTGACTGCCTAGCAAAATGACACATATTGAGATGGAATTAAAGGTGCAACTGGTGGACTTAGAAGGAAAGAGTTTAATTGGACCAAGAAGTTCGTCCTAGGGAGCGGCTATGGTGCTCATGAAGAAACCAGATGGGTAATTGAGTAGGATAGTATCCCTTCGACGATGTTTCGAACAAGTTATGGTTCCTCGAGTGGTTGGTAATACCATTCATGTTGACTAATGTGTCTGCTTTCTTCATAGATTTGATGAACCAAATCTTCCAAGAGAATTTGGATAAGTTTGTGTTAGTATTTAAAGATCCTATTGCATTTTAGGAATGAGCGAGATCATGAGATTCATCTTAGAATACTTCTTGAGACGTTGAGATATCATCAACTAAAAGCCAAGTATTCAAAGTGTTGCTTTTGGAAGAGAGAAGTGAAGTTTCTTGGTTATGTAGGAAGGGTTGTCAGTAGATCCAGCTAAGACTAAGACTGTTAATAATTGAAAGAGATCCGAGATGGTGACTGAGATAAGGAGTATTCTTGCATTAGTTGGCTATTACCAAAGATTCATCAAGAATTTCTCTCGTATAGCAACATCAATGACTAAACTAACAAAAAAAGACGTGAAGTATGTTTGGATTGATGACTAATCTTTGCTTTTAAGGTATGAAAACATTACCTTTTGGAAGAAAGATTCGAGTTGTTTACGGAACATAAGTCTTTAAGATATTTATTCTCTCAGAATGAATTAAGTACGAGACAGCAGAGGTGGTTAAAGTTCATAACAACTTATGATTTTGATATTGACTACACGCCAGGGAAAGTAAAAAAATTAACTGATGTACTTAGGAGAAAACATAAAAATGCAATGTTAACATTATTAGCTGAGTGGTAAGATTTAAAAGCATTAACTACTTGTAGTGTGCAGTTAAGGTCGATGGCTAGTTCTAATCGGCATACCACTAAGTTGCCTTGTTTAGAAGTTCGATCGAAAATGATCGAAAGGGTTGCTTCTAAATAGAGAGATGATTTGTTATCAGCTGAAGGAATCAGAAGACTCGAAGGAGGAGCTAAGATTGATGATTTGAGAGATTTTCTTACTTGACCGAAATGGATGGTTGAGAAAGAAGGAACAATTTTGTGTTCTCGATGTGGAAGACCTAAGGAAGAAAGTTCTAAGGGAGTGTCATCAATCAAAGTATACCATTCATCTTGGAGAAATTAAGATGTGCTAGGACATGAAGAGAAGTTTATCATTGTAAGGTATGAAAAGGGACGTAGATTTATGGGTAAAGTAGTGTCTACACTGTCAATAAGTAAAATTCGAGCGTAAGAAGCCAAGAGGATTGTTTCAGGCATTAGATATACTAGTGTGGAAATGGTATTCTATATTTATGGATTTCATTGACGGGTTGATAAGGTCGAATATGGTAAATGAGAGTATTTGGGTTATAGCGGATAGGCTGACTTAGGAGCACATTTCATTCTCGTTAAGTTAACTAGGTCGTCACCTATTTTGGCTAATTTATTTATGAAGAATATTGTCAGAGTACATAGGATTCCAAGTAGTATAGTCAGTGGTAGAGATTCTTTATTCACTTGCGAATTCTAGAAGAGTGTACAAGAGATGTTTGCCACCGAGCTCAAGATGAGTACTACTTATCGTCTAAGAAAAAATGGCAAAACAGAAAGAATTAATAAAAACTTTGAAGATTTGTTAAGAGCTTGTGTGTTAGATTATAGAGGATCGTGGAAAGACCATCTACACAGAGTTGAATTTTCCTACAACAATACTTATCAGACTTGTACAGGAATGGAACCTTTTGGAGCTCTGTATGAAAGGCCATGCAAATCACCCATACGTTGGTCAAAGACCAGAGAAAGACTAGCTCTTGGTCTAGATTTGGTGAGAGAAGGCACGAAAAAGATGAAGTTGATACTAATAAGAATGCCGGAAGCTCAAATGAGGCAGAAAAATTATGCAAATAAGCGACATAAGGATTTGGCGTTCTTAGTAGGAGATCATGTTTTTATTAAGGTATCACAAATGAAGGGTTTAATCCGATTTGAAAAGTCAAGGAAATTGGCACTTAAGTTTGTTGGACCGGTTCCTATTATGGAGAATATCGAGAAACTCGCCTATAGGACAGAGTTACCGAGCAATTTGGAAGGGATCCACAATGTTTTTCATATTTCTCATCTTAGAAAGTGTGTTCGTGATCCAGAGACTACTATCACTTCGACCGTACTGGAAGGCTTGGCGGTGAATCAGACATGACTATTGTTAGCTAACTAGTTTGTATTGAGGCTAGGGATGAGAAGAGGTTAAGAAACATGACAGTTAGACTAGTGAAGGTTCGGTGGAGTAATGACAAGAGATACTATACTTGGGAGACAAAGGACAATATTAGGGACGCTTATCCTCATTTGTTTTGAATGTAAATTTTACACCTGTGTTGCATGTTTATTATATACCTTATCGTAATTTTAAGCACGAAATTCTTTAAGGAGGGGAGTCTGAAACACTTCTAATTTTGAGTAACATTGTTTAGGATATTTAATTAGAAAAATTGATAAAATAACGTGCTGAGATAAGGAAAATAAGATGTGACTTTAAATAAGTCGTGCCTTAATTAATGAGTTAGTAAGATTGATTATAACTTAAATAAGAGGATGAATAATGTGAGAGGAAAAATAGAAAAAGATCTTATTTCCTAAACATAAACCCTTCCATTTCAATTTCCTCACTCACATTCACTTCATACGAACTAAAACCAAAGAGGTCGGCCATTACTAGAGATCTAAGAAGAGAAAACACTAGAAAATCAAAGGATAAAGCTTAGGGAGATCAAATTAACACTTAAATCTCAAACTCTTTATCTAATTAAGATGAATAATATTTATCCATCTCACAATTGGATGTTTATTTCGATTTTATGATCAAACCCAAAACATATGTTGCTGTTATGCCATATTGTGATTGATTGTTTGATTATATGCTTGAATGGTTGATTATTGGATTTATTATGGAATAAAAGAACCGAGTTTAAGTGTGAAAACCTAGTTTATGACATCTAAATGGCTTGAAATATGGATATGAGTTTATAACTTTATTTTTAGAAGTGTCTTTTTAATTACATAATTTCCTAAGCAAGTATGAATATTTTATGAATTTCCCAAGTGAGGAAAAGAATTTATTTTGGGTTTTAATTACTAAAAATAATTAAATAATATTTTTGGTCTCAAAATTTTTACATGTCAAAGAATACATTCATTCTGATTATCATTGATTTTTGAAATTTGACGAGGTATTTATAGTCTTATATTAATTTATTAAATTAGAAAGGTTTAATAATTATATTAAAAATAATTATATAAGTTAAAAGGATTGCAAACTACTTTGCGAATTATAAATCTGGTTTACACTAGTTTTTTGAAAAATAAATTGATAAAGTGTGGTCTTAACAATTGGAAACTGGACATGGATTAAGAGTATGTGAAAAAATTACTTTAAATGGGAAATAAACAGTTTTTATGTTAATTATGAGTTTGCCATGAGCCGATAATCAATGCTGAAGCCATCCATGCTACAACTATCAACTTTTGAGATATTATGGCCGAGAAGAACATCCTCCCCTCCCCCTCCCTCTATATTACTATATAAGGGAAGGAGGAGGAGCCATCATTAGTATATAGGGCAATGATGCTGCATATTTTATTTCGGCTTTAACTATATTATGGCAGTAATGCCGTTAGTATTACTTTTGAGATAAAAGTATTATGTCAATGATGCTGCATAACTTAATTTCGACATTATTCCTTTAAGGCAGCAATGTTGCATATGTTACTTTTGACATTAATGGTATAGAGCAGATATGATGCTGCTGATTTTCTTATGGCAATATTGCTGCAAGTAAATTATTTCGGTATTCATTGTACATAGTATCCTAGTTTTATAAAATCAATATCAACTTTTTTAAAGTATTGATGTCGGAGGTCATCAATGTTGACAAACTTGTTTTGAACTTAAGACTATACTTTATATATACACCAAAGGCTATGCTGCTTATATTCAACAACCTATTTATAATAGTATATAATGTAGAGGATTTCAGCCCTATGGCCTTATGCTTTATAAAATTAGAATATTTTATTATGACTTTTAATTTCAGCCATATGATGCCATGTGTTATTAAATCATAACTTTTCTTTAATGAAGCATATATATTGGCATAATATTTTTATAAAGCGAAGGTTTATATTTTCCTAGATATAACTATGATTTTAGAGGTTAAATCATTTTTAAATAATTATGTCTATAAGGAAATAAAGATGGTATTTGCCCGGGAATTTATATGAAAATTTATCACCACTAGATAAATTATGATAGGATATGTTGATTCAAGGAATACAGATTAGGAAACAAGACAATAGGACTGGTGAGGGGTAGTGCCCTATGCTTTAACTGTTATCCCCTAGTTGATATTGATCCACAATTCTAATGCTTAGGGTTTGGTTAAGGGTAAAACTAAAAATTAGGTTTACACATAAAGGAATAGATAACTTAGATATTTTATTGGTTGGCCTGCAAAACCATTAGGTTTATAGCGAGCCTAGCAAAGCCATGAGGCATATAGATAGTCAAGATAACAATAAGATGATTGTGTTGGATGAACAGTCCAGTTTCTCTTAATGCTAAGTTGGAGAATTTAGGTATATCTATTGTAACAACCCGCCTTTTGGACAGTTTAAGTCGACAATAAACCACACATGTCCAACTCAAACTATTCAAAAGATCGATTATTAATGGGATTGTTCAAATGAAGTAAGATTCAGAAGAATAAAATACAGAATCTTGCAACGGAAGGATAAAATATAATACACAAAATAAATACATAAACAATTCATGAAGATATTTATAAAAAAAATCAAAATTTGCAAAAAAATTTACAGGCAGAATAGACAAATGCTATAATAGTAGTAGACACGGTCCTCAACTCCATCTTCATCTTCAAAAATTAGAGTCTTCGCTAAATTGAAATACTCAGTCTGACCAGAGCGTAAAGTAAAATAAATAAAAAACACTCGAGTCAGCACTAACATTTTTATGTAAGTCGGCTCATGTGAAATGTACAGATAACTCAATAAGTTAAATGCTTGGTTTAAATAAACATCATCTTCACACTATAAATCGGTTCAGTTCAAATACTAATTTTCATGTTCATTTCCAATCGATTCATTATTAGATTCAACTTCAAATTTCAATTTTCACTTAAAGCTATTTCACATTCCATAATCCAAATCGAACCATATATCAACATTTCCAATCCCGACTTAATTAAATTCGAGTTTCAACTTTCACATCAACTTAAGGTTTAACAGTTTAATTTTCTCATTCAAACTATTTACCCTAATTAAATCCAAATCATCCAGTTTCATCATTCAATCAAATTCTTTAAATTTCAACATTTACTTTAAATTTAATTACTTAGAATTCCAAATTCATGTCTTTCATATGTCAAATTTTTTTGACAATTCAATTAAACCTTTTTAAAGTTTAACTTGAAATTTTATACCATTATGTTATTTAAATCTTTAAATTGAATCAATCCAATTTCTACATTAATTTACATTAATTCACCAAATCAAATCAAAATTTTGGATTAAATTAAACCTTTCCGTAAAGTATATTAAATTAAAATCAAATAACAAGTATAAATCTAAAAACCCCATTAAAACTTCTCATTAAGTCAATTAAATTTCAATTTCATAATTCCAAGTACAACATTAATTTAAAATTATAGTATTTCAATTTAATTTCTAAATCAATTTATTTAAACCAAAAGTTGTTTTATATCGGGTATGTATCATTTCAACCCAAAGTGGTTTTCTAACTAACTTGTAGTATGCGAACAATAAAATAATAACATAAATAAAATAACGTGTCAATGAGCAACTTACGTGCATAATTAACAATTTAATATATATATATATATATATATATATATATATATATATGCCTCATTAACATATCACATGTGTCACATATCATAAACAGCATAGTTGAATAATTTCAAATTCTAACATGTCATATAATAACCTAACCTAACATATAAATATATAATATGACATATATACAAGGAACTTGTAAGGTGATTTACAATAAATAACATGATGATTTTTTTTCTTTTCCAAACTTAACACATTATTTCCACATAGCATTGGTGACATATTATTAACATAGCATGTGCAACATATGATTTTATTAGCATAACACTTTTTTATCAACATTGTATGTGTGACATATTTCAACATGGCATACATAAATTATTTTTTCTAACATAACACATTTTCTAACATACATATGTGACATATTTAACATACGTATGTGACAATTAATCAAATCAACATAACATACTATTTGTGATGTATAAAACAACATGTGCATGTGAATATTATAACACAAATTCAAGGGAACATAACAACATATATCACATATTCCAATCCAAAGCAAACATTTCTCATAACATTTCAATCGAGGTTTATTTACCTAACAATAAAAATGTTAATCGTGAGTGATTGTTCATCTTTCGAGGTTAGAGAATATGGAAACACAATTTGCTATGAATTTGAATTCATGAACTCTATAAGCTACCAAACCAAACAACCAAAGCAAAGCATGCGCGAATCAACACGAATCAAAATATATTTATTTTTCTCTTTTTTTAAAGGGGGGAAGGAGATTAGAGGGTTCGGCCTTGGTGGATCATGGCAAGGAGGAGCAATGGAAGGAGGATGGTCATGGATGGTGGTGGAGGGCGGCGACAAGAGGAGAGGAGTGGAAAGGTTTTGAAGGAGGAAGGATGAAAGTTGATTTGGGAATTTTTGAGTTTTGAGTTTCTATAGATTTGGGTAAGAGGAAGTAGAGTACGTAAAAAGTTTTTCAAATGAGGAATTTCTGTATGTACTTTGATTTTAGTCTTATAGGAAATAGAAGGTCAATGGGTGCAAAAGGAATGGTTCAAAATCTCTTAGGATTCCTAGGGTCCTTTGGTATGGTTAGGAGCCCAACAACACCTAGCCAAATTTGCACAACTAAACACTGTAAATTTATGTCAATTTTTCACTGTATTTTAAATTTTAGAGCAATAGGATTTGTATTTTGACAAAACGGAAAATGAATCATTCTTAAAATTTTCTGTAAAGTTTTTCCAAGCAATAAGATTTAAGTTTCAAGACTTTTCAAATTTTAACTTAAATTTGAATTTAGACCAAGTTTGACAAAAATTCAGTTTTCTTGAAAATTTTCATTTTATTGAATGTGGTCAAATATAATACTCAACATCATAAATTCAAAATTTTAAATTTCAAATTTTATTTTTATTTGAATTCAAAATACTGTCATTTTGAAGTTGTTAAAAGTTACAGATCATTGCACTTTATCTTAATTAAAAGATTCAATATCAATTAATGTAATATATATTTGTTTCCCCTTTATTTTATTAAAGATTCCATGTCAATTAATTCAACATATATTTCAAATCGAATGGTGGTTATGAATTCCACTTTTAATGTTACTAACACATTTGTAACTTCTATTGTCTTTTTTAAACAGTTGTAATATTAAATTTATATTGAATTGAAACATTCATTGGATTAACAAAAGATATTCCTCTCTTACCAATTAATGGTTTACCTCATTTCCATTATTTGAAATCAACTTGGAGTGTTACCATTTAAATTACGCATTTATTCTTCTTAAATAAACATGCATTTTATCGTTGCTTGTAATTTTCTTTATTATTCAATTCATGTTATTAACTACACATCAATTTTCATCCAATTACATTCAAATCTATGTCATCATCTTTGTATAACTTATCGAAATTTGTTATTTAAAATTTGTTCTAGTTCGTATCAATAAAACATCAATTTTTTTTCATTCCTAACCAAACTATGTTCAACAATTGTAATTTATATTTCTATAAATTCTTTTGCTTTCATTTACACTCTTTTTATTCAACCATTTAATACCATATGAATGTATTTGACACTAGTATATATTTTATTACATTCTTATTCTACAGTTATCATCTTTCACCATATTAACCAGATATTTAATTACAATAAATTTCATTGATTACCAATTCAATATTCAAAAGGATTAATTAATAAGATAATAAATAAAACAATTGTTTTATAATAACAATTCATATCCATTAACTTATTATTTACATCCAAAGGCTATAAATTGCTTACTAGAAACATATTTTATATTCTATATTAATCTATTTCAATTTATAAAAATATAATTTCAATATTGAATTCAACATTTAATTCATTCCTTATTTACAATTCTAACCAAATCAATTTAAAATTTACTTCAATCGATAGAAATTACATTAAATAGTTATCAATAGCGTTTAAATAGCATTATTAGATCATATTCTAATTATTTCCTCATTAATAAATCATAAATTTTAATTTCTTACAATATTAATATTTCAAAATCTTACTAAATTTAATAGTTTTAATTATCGAAAAATATGGGTCATTACACTCTTCCCCACTCAAAACTTTTCGTCATTGAAAAGAGAAAATGAGGAATTAAGGAATTAAAATATTTTATTCAAAGTATTCAATTTATAAACAATTAATTTACACAATTAAGCATTTTAAACAAATATACTAATTAATAACAACTAATCTTCATGTTCAAGTTTACTAAAGTTTGAAAAATATTTTCACTTTTCACAAAATTTTCTAGGTCTTAAATTCACGAATTTTTTTGGCAGAGTTTCCTTTGTACAGAGAGGTCTGGGAGACATAATAATATCAATAATACCCATATATACCATATTTCAAAATAATATATTCCAAATCTTTGGAAAAATATAATATCGCTATAAACCGTAATCTGAAAACGTACATATTTATTGGGAAAACAACTTTATTTATGAAACCAAAAGCAGTAACTATTGTTAGTCCCTGAGAAGATGGTTTTGATGACAACAACCTTAGAATAAGACTATAAAATATAAATACTAACATTATAGTTTAGATATATACGTATACGCAGGATTTAACCATGTAGGTACCAAGAATGAAGACTGTACAGTATAGAGATTCAAGACTGAAGATATCAAGATTGAAGACTCATGAGTATCAAGATTATCAAGAGTTCAAGATTTCAATAATAAGTGATTTAATTATGAATTTTGTTAAAACTTCTCGAAAAGCACTAACATCTTAAAATCTATTTTATTCGTGGAATGGAATCCACTTTGAGCCCGTTAAAGGGATGGAACCTACGAAAAATCTAGTGGAACATTGTTTTGTATCCACTAACTTTTATTCAAATGTTTTATAAAATTATATCTTATTTTCAAAATGATTTCAAAACCTTCCTTTTAAAAGAATCAAAAACATTTATCCTGCTTTTAAAATACTTTTAGCCTCAAAATAATCTTTATCTTCAAAATCAAATTATCCTTGGTTTTAAACTATCTTTTAATTATAATATATTCAACTATTAATATTTATACCTAGATTTAAATATAAAATTATAGTAAAATTTTATATATACCAAAATATTATTCTCTATACTTATTTATGTATTTTAACTATAGTTAAGTATAATTATAAAGTTTAAAATAGTTTTAATACAAGATAGAAGTTATTTTCAAAGAAAAACAAGTTACCAAAAATTTGCTTAGACCTGTCGACAACCCCAATATACCTTTGTCGACAAGGTGGCAGTTTATTTTAAAATTTTGAATTTCAAAGAAAGTGTCTGTTCGTGATATCCTTTTACGAATGGACATGGCAGTTGTTCTACTATAAATAGGGGCTGTTTTAAACGAATTTATATACATATTTTCTCTGATTTCACTCCTCTTCTTCTTCCACATTTCTTTATATATATTTTTACCATTACTTTGCCAAAATCACCATTGAATCTTACTAGATCATTTCTAGTTTGATTCTCTATCACTATCTCAACAAGATCCTAGTGCTATTCAGAGTTATGGGCTTATTTGTAATAAAATGAGTTAGCAAAGGTGTGATTGTAGCCTATGAAATCAGTCAAGCGAGAAAAGGTGTGACTGTAGCCTGTGAAATCAATTGGGTGAACTTGTTGCCCGTAAAATCAAGTATCTCTACCCAGAGATTATGAATCTGGAGTGGTGTACCTCGTGGCCTCGAAAGCGAGGGTGTAATTGTAAAAATTGATTTTGAAAGGAAATCCGTACTTTTGTTGCGAGACTGGATGTAGGGTAACTCCGAACCAGTATAAAATCCGGTGTGTTCTTTCCTTTATTGCTTTTACTTTATTTCTGCATCTGTGTTTGATTCAGTGATCATATATGTGTCTCAATATTGCATACATTTGTGTTCAAATTAATATAAACCCAAAAAGAATTAGTAATTTCTAAAAACACTATTCATCCCCTCCTAGTGTTAATTCTAGCCTTAAGATACGTAATCCGCATTTCTCACATTTGGTATCAGGGCAAGGTTTTCAAAGTTTCATAATCTGAATTTTGAAAAAAATTTCAAAATGGCTACTAACACTGGTACTGTTCATACTACCAACACTGGTTCTATTATCCCTGTCACTGGTTTATTTGTAGAAGGTCAGTCTACTGTCAGACCATCACTTTTTAATGGCAGTAACTATGCATATTGGGCATATAGGATGAAAATATATTTACAATCTGTAGGACTAGACACTTGGAATGTCACACAGACTGAATATTTTAAACCCACAACTGATTTTGCACAGTGGACTTCTGAGCAAAAGGCCGTTGCACAAAACAACTCTAAAACCATGAATATTTTGTTTTGTTCACTTGATAGGAACGAGTTTAATAGAGTGTCAGTTTGTAAGTCTACATATGAAATCCAGAAAACTTTGCAAGTTACTCACGAAGGAACAAGAAAAGTTAAATAGACCAAAATTTCCATGCTCATAAATCAGTTTCAATTATTTAAAATGAATTCTAATGAGTCTATTTCAGATATGTATAGTAGATTTCAGAATATTGTGCATTCTCTAATATCCTTGGCAAAGGAATTTTCGAAAGAAGATCAAGTCAGAAAAATCTTAAATTCACTTACTCCAGAATGGGATCAAAAGACACTTGCGATCGAAGAGGCGAATGACATCAGTGCCTTAAAGATAAAAGAATTAGTTGGAAATCTAATGTCGTTTGAAGTCCAAATGATTGAGAGAAGAGAAAGCAAATCATTTGAAAAGATATTAATGGCTTTCAATGCATTGACCGATGGATCAGACTCAAACAGCGATAATGATGAAGGATAGCCTTTATGACCCAGAATTTTTGGAAATTCCTGAAAAACAGAAAGGTGAATAATCTCAAGAGAAACAACTATAAGAACTCTGGAAATCAGAATGTAGTGCCAAACTATATCAAATGTTTCAACTGTGACGAACCAGGCCATATCAAAAGAGACCGTCCGCATCCAGATAGGCAAAATCGTCCTATAAACAATGATTATGCAAAGAAACGAAAACATGCATTTACTGCTACTCTAGATGACTCAGACTCATCCTCAAGCGATGATGATCAGAAGACATATAATTCAAATATGTGTTTCATAGCAGTTCACGACTCTGACGAATTCAGAGAAACGGACTCAGAAAAAGGTACACGTTTACAATACATTGGTAGAAATTGCATGCTTAGAATTGGATGCTTGATTGGTTGATTTTGAATTTGTGTGTTGTTTGAATTTTAAAAATTTTATTTTTATTATTTTTTTACTATTATTTTTATTTCTATTTTTTAATAGTATCATAATATTTTATGGAATATACTATAATTCTAGTAATATTCCAGATATATATAGACATTAAAAATAATAATAAATAAATATGTGTATATATATATATATTAGAATACTTAAGAGAAATAAATCATGAAAATTTAGAGACACCTGCCAAAAAGGTCTCCACCATGTTGTCGGCAGGGGTCCAGAAATTTGAAATTCAAAATTTTAATTCAAATGTTGAATTTCCCTCCATCTTTTCACTTCATTCAAGACTCTGTCACATTTTGACCATAGAACATGTCCTTTGAGAATCTATTTATTTACTATCTATTATCACAACTGTTCACTTTCTTTTTCAAATTCAAACTCTTATTTCAAAATATCAAGCTCTCTACTCTAATGGTTTCTTCAAGCAATCCTTCCACAATGAGAATTTCCAGAAAGATAAAAGAGCAACTTTTCAATGATCCGGAGGCTATAAAAGCATATATCAACTATGCTAACCATGGAAAAGTCCATCCTGGAAAGTTTGCTTTATTTCAAGATTTCTCTACTCATGAAATTGATTCTCTTTTTGCAAACAACCACGTTCTTAGTCTTGTTGATGCTTCACAAAATGATTTTGTTTGTTATCCAAATGTTGTTAAAATTTTCTATGCAAATCTCAACCGTGGATTTTATAATGGAAATGATGATGAAATTTGGAGTTTGTTTTTGCTGATGACAAAGGGGGAGAAGTATAAAATAGGATGGTTAGGAAAAGATTAAGGGGGAATTATTAGATTTACGGTGAGTTATTAGGATAGAAGTAATATTTTATAAACAAAGGTTGTAATCATCAAAAAAGGGGAGATTGTTAGTCCCTAAGAAGATGGTTTTGATGACAACAACTTTACTATAAGATAATAAAATATAAATACTAACATTATAGTTTAGATTTATATGTATATGCAGGATATAACCATGCAGGTACCAAGAATGAAGACTGTACAGTATAGAGATTCAAGACCGAAGATATCAAGATTGAAGACTCATAACTACCAAGATTATCAAGAGTTCAAGATTTCAATAATAAGTAATTTAATTTGGAAATTTGTTACAACTCCTAGAAAAGCACTGACATCTTAACTTCCATTTTATTCGTGGAATGGAATCCACTTCGGGCCCGTTGAAGGGATGGAACCCTACGTAGGATGGAACCTACGAAAAATCTAGTGGAACATTGTTTTGTATCCACTAATTTTTATTCAAATGTTTTACAAAATTATATCTTATTTTCAAAATGATTTCAAAACCTTCCTTTTAAAAGAATCAAAAACATCTATCCTGGTTTTAAAATACTTTTAGCCTCAAAATAATCTTTATCTTTAAAATCAAATTAACCTTGGTTGTACACTATCTTTTAATTACAATATATTTAACTTTTAATATTTATACTTAGATTTAAATATAAAATTATAGTAAAATTTAATATATACCAAAATATTATTCTCTATACTTATTTATGTATTTTAACTATAGTTAAGTATATTTATAAAGTTTAAAATAGTTTTAATACAAGATAGAAGTTATTTTCAAAGAAAAACAAATTACCAAAAATTTGCTTAGGCATGTCGACAACCCCAATATACCTTTGTCGACAAGGTGGCAGTTTATTTCAAAAAATTTAATTTCAAAGGAAGTGTCTATTCATCATATCCTTTCATGAATGGACATGGCTGTTGTTCTACTATAAATAGGGGTTGTTTTAAACGAATTTATATACATATTTTCTCTGATTTCACTCCTCTTCTTCTTCCACATTTCTTTATATATATTTTTACCGTTACTCTACCGAAATCACCATTGAATCTAATTAGATCATTTCTGATTTGATTCTCTATCACTATCTCAACAAGATCCCAGTGCTATTCAGAGTTATAGGCTTCTTTGTAATAAATTGAGTGAGAAAAGGTGTGATTGTAGCCTGTGAAATTAATTGGGTGAACTTGTTGCCTGTAAAATCAAGTATCTCTACCTAGAGGATTGTGAATCTAGAGTGGTTACCTCGTGGCCTTGAAATCGAGGGTGTAATTGTAAAAATTGATTTTAAAAGGAAATCTATACTTTTGTTGCGGGACTGGATGTAGGGTAACTCCGAACCAATATAAAATCCGGTGTGTTCTTTCCTTTATTGCTTTTACTTTATTTCTGCAACTGTGTTTGATTCTGTGATCATATCTGTGTTTGAATATTGCATTCATTTGTGTTCAAATTAATATAAACCCAAAAAGAATTAGTAATTTCTTAAAACACTATTCACCCCCCTCTAGTGTTAGTTCTAGCCTTAAGATCCGTAATCCACATTTATCACAACTATTGCTCCCATAAACATGTATTTCACTTATATAATCCAATAGTGATAATTATGTGCAAGAGAAATATTTAGTTGTTTTCAATTTCCAACAAAACAAAACAAATCAATATAAAACATATACAAACAAACAAACAGTACAACCATTTTATGAAACCAATGAATCCATAGCAACAAAAACTAATGGTTTGTTTAGTTCAGAAACTTTTAATCGTTCAAGGTGATAAATAAACTAATAAGTGTACCCTACGCTCAACAGCCTTAGCTAATTACATGATAGATTATTTATACATCCTTATACAGTTAAAAGTATCCATTCCCAAAAATCCCATAAGACAAAATAACCAAGAATTTCAACGCATTATTTAAGTTTATTCAATTGGTTTCTTTTCACATCATTATTTACTTTTTATGTATTTTCATTCATACGGTTTCTTTTTTTCATGCAAGTACATAAATTATTTCACATTCGATATCTGAATTCATCGATAAATTCATTATTTAAGTATTACATACATTTTATTGCAGTTTATGTCACATTTATTATTTACTTATAATGTTTGATATCCATTTAATGTTAATATTCATCGGCAAATCATTTCATTCATTTTCTTTAGTTTATAATCATTTATTCTAAGTGTATGTACTTTTACTATTTAATTTGATTTGTTTAACATTTCAAAACATTAACTCATATTTATAACATTTCCTATACATCAAATTCTTCATTTATATACATATGTTCATTTGAAGCATTTTGTTATTAAGATTTTACTTGTATAATATTCTATTACATATTCCTGTTTAACATTACAACTACAAACTATTTCGGTAAGTTATATATATGTATATATGTTTTATAGAATGTAATTGAATGTTACACAAGTTTATCTTATTTATTTTAGTTGACAAAATGTTCAATAATTACATCTTCTAAACTCTCATATTTACAAGTTACAAATTCCCAATTTCTTATATATTTCATTAATCACTTAGCATCTAATTTTCTTATTTGTCGTTTTAAAAACATTCAAATATTAATATAGTCAAGATTTCATTCAATATAATTATTGAAATTTCTAACTTATAAAACTTAAGAACTAAATACCGAGTCATTTCAAATCATATGAAATAATACATATACTCATAGCTTTTATATATCAATCATATTTAGAAATACAAAACTAAGAATTTTTTATCAAAACTAATGTGTGCAGTAAAACTACTACAACTGCCTTTCCACTTTGAAACTTAAAAATAAACGTCGATGATGCATGCAGTCATCACCGAAATTATTTTCCAACGACATAAGAGGGGAGTACAAAACTCATCCATTGAAATTCATTTAAAACATTTCTTTCAAATCACATTTGGGATTATTTATCCAAAATACTTTCAAATAATACTAATAATATATTTCTAAATCCTTTGAAAAACGATTTCAACCCTAGAATTTAAGTTTTCAGATTTCTAATTAAATTCAGTACATATAAATTTTATTAGTTCGGAAACTCAAAATAATTTTTAAACATTATTTTTAAATCAATAATCATTAACTTTAAATGTGTTTTATTGAATTGATAATTTCTCGCAATATTTACAACATTGATAGTTAACTATTAAACCAAGTTGTACAAAAATAAACAATATTTTAAACATTTTAAAGTATTTAGAAAAGATAAATTGACCAAAATATCCTTTGTATAATACTTTATCATAATACTTTTATAACTCGACGTATTAACAATTTTATCCTCGTTCTTGCAGACTTTGACCATGCGTTGATCAATCGCAAGACAAGGATTCTCCAAGTACTTAGTAGACCAGTTTCAACACCCAGTAAAAATACTTAAAAACATTTAAAATGGATTTGGAAAGCACATTCCCCCATGGATCACAGTTATGCAATGGTTACACCGCTATCCCAACGGAATCACTTTTAACTTTAGGCATCCCATCCCTCGACTTACACCATGGTTCATAAATCGCGGCTACACAATGGTTACGCCGCTATCCCAGTGGAATCATTTGTAGCTGTAGGCATCACATTTCTCGATTTACGCTATTCAACAATATCAAATGAGTATAACAAGTGACCCACCAAAAGGGTTCCGATAAGTGACCCATCAATGGGTTCTGATATGCGTTCCTACCGAATACGACCCTGATTTCTAATAGATACCCCTGTGGAGTTCTAACACAACCCTACTGTGTAGGATCGCGATTTCCGATGGAAGATACTTTCCATATCATTTACTTCAAAATATATATAATACCATAGTATCCTTTCAAAATCATAGTTTCAAATATCGCACTTATATAAATTCCATTATATATAAGATTTCATATTCATATAGAGCAATATCCAAAATCAATAGTCTCGAATATATCAAATCATTCTTATATAAATTCCGTTGTATATAAGATTTATCTCTTCAGATCGAATACCTTCCAAAATCAATAGTCTTCATATCTATCTTATACTTATATAAAGTCCGTCTTATATAATAATCAAAAAAATTCCAAAATCAATTTCACTGCATGAAGAGCCATATGGGATTGAACATCTTTGCTTTATAAAAGGTTCTGAATTTAGAATAGTTTTGTATATAAAATAGTTTGTAAAATAGTTTTGTATATAAAATAGTTTGTAAAATAGTTTTGTATATAGAATAATTTTGAATAGGATAAAATACAAGAAAAATAGTTTTGTATATAAAATAAAATAAAAACAATTTTGTAAAATGGTTTTAAATTAATAGTAGTTTTGCATTAATAAAATTCCAATTTAAATTACAAGGATATCCAACCTAACAACTTTCAATTTCACCATCGAAGCACATCAATTATATTAGAACATAAGATGTACATATGTTATCATAACGCAAAATAACATTTGATCGCTCGCTCGATCGTACAAGTTCGCTTTCGCACTAATCTCATTTATTAACACAAATATCACTTTATACTTTAATATTTATTTCACAAAATTTCTCAATTTAATATAAAACACTAATATATTCACTCTCATAACTTTGCTTATATTTCTCTTCATTTTAAATTACAATCATTTCTACATGTAATATTTCCCATTTAATACTACATATATTTGCGAATCATTTCATAAGAAATTTCCTTAAGTTTATAACCAATTTATAAAGGCTTAACTCCTTTTATAGGACATTACTCAAGTTTAAAGTTATCATAACTTTAATTATAACCATTTATTGCAACATCCATCTATTTCATAAACAATTTACAAGTCATGACTTTATTTATAATCATTTCACTTTTAGTTCATATTAGTTTATCCAATTAGTTTTCACTTTTACTTTTCCAATTTTATTTAAGACACATTTCAAAAAATTTAATTAATTTTACAAACGCTTTTTTTCAATATTATCTCATTTATAGTTTTTCCTTAATCACAATTTCGATTTAAACAAGCCAAGGCTTAAGTTTCACACTTGTATATTATTACATTACATGCCAATAATGTATACAATAAGTTTATTCATTTAAACATAGATATAACAAATTAAACTTTGTTTCACTTGCTTTTAAATTTAATTTATCAAATTCAACTGCATAATTCAACATAATTACTATGTTTCAACTCATATATTAATTCAGAAGTTTTCGGCCATCCAAAATATCCACTTATTCCTTTTTATTTCAATAATTAAAACTACCAAACAACAAACAACAAGATTCACAAAAAACATTTCAATTTCATAAAAAATATCCAAATTATTCACTTTTGAATAATACTATTATTATTTACAAAATATTAGGAAACCTATTTCTAAAACATCGAAGTTTTTAGATCTCAAATTTTCAGTTTAATTTATCTTTACTAAGACTAAACTTAGAAATCATATTTATATAATCATTCACTTTATTTCTTTTAATATACCATTATCAAACTAGTGTTTAGTCCATAAATTTAATCAACAATAATAGCGAATGCTTATAAACTGACTAAATACACAAATGAACAATAAATGATAATAATTAAATATTATCATTTCATAAATAAAACACATTACAAATAACTATATTAGTTGTAAAAAAATTCTTTTATATATAACATATAATATTAGGAAAAATTATTTCATTTCAAAACTTATGTAAAATATTTTATGACACTAACAGATACGCGCTCTCGTATATATATGCACTAAAACAAACTTATTCTAGGATTTTGCTACCCTATCCCAAATGAGTTAACCCCAACGGGCTAAGGTATTTCTAAACCAAAGCCCTGATACCCACTGTAACAACTCGCCTTTTGGACAGTTTAAGTCGACAATAAACCACACATGTTCAACTCAAACTATTCAAAAGATAGATTATTAATAGGATTGTTCTAATAAAGTAAGATTCAGAAGAATAAAATATAGAATCTCGCAGAAGAAGGATGAAGTATAATACACAAAATAAATACATAAATTATTTAGGAAGCTATTTACAACAAAATCAAAATTTCCAAAAAAAAATTACATGCAGAATAGATAAATGTTATAATAGTAGTAGACACGATCCTCAACTCCGTCTTTGTCTTCAAAAATAAGTGTCTTCGTTAAACTGAAATACTCGGTCTAACCCGAGCATAAAGTAAAATAAAAAAACACTCGAGTGGGGACTAATATTTTTATGTAAGTAAGTCAACTCAAATGAAATGTACGGATAACTCAATAAGTGAAATGCTTGGTTTAAATAAACATCACCTTCACACTGTAAATTGGTTCCGTTCAAATGCTAATTTTCATGTTCATTTCTAATTGATTCATTATTAAATTCAACTTCAGATTTTAATTTTCACTTAAAGCTATTTCACATTCCATAATCCAAATCGAAACATATATCAACATTTCCAATACCGACTTGATTAAATTTGGGTTTCAACTTTCACAACAACTTAAGGTTTAATAGTTTAATTTTCTCATTTAAACTATTTACCTTAATTAAATACAAATCATCCAATTTCATCATTCAATCAAATTCTTAAAATTTCAACATTTACTTTAAAATCAATAACTTGGAATTCCAAATTCATATCTTTCACATGTCAATTTTTTTTTGACAAATCAATTAAACCTTTTTAAAGTTTAACCTGAAATTTTATACCATTATGTTAATTAAATCTTTAAATTGAATCAATTCAATTTCTATATTAATTTTAAATTAATTCACTGAATCAAACCAAAATTTCGAATTAAATTAAACCTGTCCATAAAATCTATAAAATTAAAATCAAACAACAAGTTTAAATCTAAAAATCCCATTAAAATTTTTCATTAAATTTCAATTTCATAATTCCAAGTTCAACATTAATTTAAAATTATAGTATTTAAATTTAATTTATAAATTAATTTATTTAAACCCAAAGTGATTTTCTAACTAACTTGTAGTGTAAGAACAATAAAATAATAACATAAATAACATAACATGTCAATGACCAACTTACGTGCACAATTAACAATTTAATACACACACACACACATGCCTAATTAACATATCACATGTGTCACATATCATAAACAACATAAATGTATAATTTCAAATTTTAACATGTCATATACTAACATAGCATATAAATATATAATATGGCATATATACAAGAAACATGCAAGGTGATTTACAATAAAATAACATGGCATTTTGTAACGACTCAGAATTTGACCACTTTAAAATATAATATTTAAAGTGATTTTAAATGTAAAATAAGTAAGGTTATATGATTCAAACAAAATTAGATAGGATTTGGAAAGAGAAGTATACACAAAAATAGTAACATTTGCCTATATCAACAAAAGTGACAAAATGCTGATTTTAGAAAAGTAAGTTTCAATAGTTAAATAAATTATTTTAATTAATTTATAACTGTTTATACTTTTAAATAGCACTATACAAATTTATTTTTAAATTTGGTTTACATAAATAAATAGTTTAACTAAAACGTCAAAATGTGACGGTAAAACATTTTTTCGAAAAACGACGTTTTGTCGATTAAAATTTGTCGCAATGTCGTCGCACCTTTATTTTTTTATAGAAAATATATTCAAATAGTGTAAGTATTAATTAATTCACTAAACATGTTTACTTTTACTAAATAAGATTAGAAAACTTCTAGAAGTCATTAAGAAAAGTAAGTAAGAATTTGATAAAAGTAAGTAAGAAAAGTCAAAAGTAAATATCAAATCAATATCAAATCAAAGCCAACATAATTATGATATTCTTTACTTAATCTTTAAGTGATTAAGACATAAAGTAAGAATGTGAAAGATGATGTTAAGTATTGAAAAAGTGGAGATTACTTTAGGTTGAAGTAAGGTTATTTTGGTAATTTGGTAAGAGGTTATTTTGGTAAATTTATCACTTCTTTCTTTTTCTATAAATATCCACCTCCTTCTCTTATTTCATTCACATTTTATTCTTCTTTTTCTCAATCTTCTTTATCTTCTACCTCTTCTCTTTAATGGATTCCATGCCTTATAAAAAATTAAAAAGAAATAATGTCAAAATATTTATAAAATATTCAAAAGAAATCAATGTTTATTCTCTTCAAATCAAACTCCCCTTTTCTCCACATTTTACCTCTTGTTCTCTCGGCCATAACTTCTTCAAAACCATATCAAATTATAAATTTCTTTTCTTTGAATCATGTATTTTTCCAGTGGCTACAACTTTCATGTTGATCATTTTGTCCATTTATTTGCATAAATAGGTCAAAAATTCACTTCTTTCAAGTGCATTTTCTAGCCCAGTTTTTAAGCCAGAAAATATGCCATTTTGTTTTGATCATAACTTGATCATAACATATCCAAATTAAGAATTTCTTTTTTTAAAATCATATAAAATTTCAGTGGCAACAACTTTTATGTTGATAACTTTCCAGTTTTGAGATTTACTATACCTGAAACTCAACTCTTTGAAGTGCATTTTCGGGCTTTATTTTTGTGAATCCGAGAATAGCTCTTTTATTTTGAACATATCTTCCTCAAAACAACTTGGATTCAAATGATTCTTTTTTCCAAATTCAATAGAAAAGAATTTTCAACAACTTTTCAGTTAATAAGTTTTTCAAATTTTGTGAGTAAGAGAGTCAAAAACAAGAGAGAAGATGACCTATTTTTCGGATCTAAATCTTGGGAATTCAAGTTCAAAGTTGTACCGCTTCTTCTCTATATTTTCAGTCAACCTCCATCTCAAGCCTCGGCCAAGCTAATGTATGGAAGAGGGTGTTGTTTGCTAGTGTTTAATGGAGTAGGAATTAATTAGTGAAGTGTTGGTTGATTAGAATATTGGTAGGAAGTTAATCGTTTTGGTTTATGGTGAGAAATTATCATTGCTTTTGAATTTATATTTTGATTATGTTATAAATCATATTTACACCCTTATGACATATGAATGTTTATACAAAATTGATTGTTAATATGGATGATTCAATAGTTAGTAAATTAAGTGAATTGTGATAATATATCCCGTTATGATATTAATAGTGAATGTTAGATTTGAAATCATATGCATGTGATTGGTTGAATGGATGTTATATTAGTGATAAATATGAATATTGGATATGTCCATTTTGATTAAGTAATCCCTTTATCTAAAAAAACCATATTTTAGTAATATGAGATATTGTGGAAAAATAAGTCTCTTTTCATTTAGAAGTGAAATTAAAGTTAAAATGAAAGAGAATTTGAAATTTGAAGTAAAACGGATTTGAAAAGGATAGTTAATTAGAAACTAAAATTAAGACGAATAGTGAAATTGAAATTAAAATCGATTTTGAAAAAGTAAAGTTTAGTTTGAGATTGAATTGAAGTTTAAATTGAAATTAGATTTGAAATTTAAGTTTTAAATGTGTTTAATTTGAGATTAGAATTGAAATCGAATTGAAATTGGAATTTAAAATTCAATATTAAAATAACAGGAATAGAATAATGTTATAATGTGGTAATAGTGAAATATATTTTAAATACTTTAAAAAGTGAAAATATTGATTTAAAATTATTTGTAATGATTTTATAAGTGTTGAAATCCAATGTGAATAGATTATTTCAAATATTGAAAAATAAGTTAAAACTAGACGCGTCACGCAACGGTAGTTCGCGATTTCGCATCGAAAAGTTCAAATGAGTGTATAGAGTGGAATACAGCCTGGAATTGTTAGAGATAAGAAAATTCTGGACTATTATATCCATATCTTCTAGACTAAGAAAGAAAATCAAAGTTACGTTGAGTAGATTTTGAAATAAGTCCAAATCAATTTTCTAGAAAAATCGCGCTAGTGCAGTTAAGTGACCGTAACAGGAAATCTGTTTAAATGGACGTTTTTAATTATGGAAAAAGATGGAATAAATTTGGTAAATCTATTTAAATGATTTAAAAGAGATTTGGATCGAAATATATGAATTTTCAAATATTTAAAACTTGTTTAATTCAACTAAGCTTATATAGCACTTTCTGCAGCACTTTTCTGCTGCAAATTCTATAACTTTTGGAAGTGAGTTTACATGTAATAATGATTTTTCCAGAATCAATTGTAAATGTTTTAAAAAGGATAATTAAGCATTTTGAAAGAAAATTTGGAATATTTATAAGCAATTCCAAAATAAAGTTGAAAAATCCGAGTATGCGGAAACGACTAGTATATTTGTCCCGCCTGTGAGATCTGGGAAGACAAAACAAGGTGTTTAACTAAGGTTAGGGATGGAGCAAACAGTGCCCTGAACTTACCTAGCCTATGTTTTCTTTTCTTAGGCGAGGGGTGGAATAGATCGAAAGGAAAACCCGAATGCTCTTAAATAAAAAGATTCTGTTAAGTTCTCCAAAATAAAAGAAGATTGGTATTATCCAAAAGTTAAGCAATCTCCAAAAATGAATAATTTCTATGATCCTATTTACTTCAAAATGTTTGTTAAGATTGATTTTAGGGTTTATTGTAAACGATGTCTTAAATAACATTGTTTTTGACCCGCCTAAAAGTTAAAGGATTTGATTGAAATTTAAGTAAGGAAATCTGAGATATTTTCCAAAGCAAAAGAATGAATTTCTTAAAAATTACTTTAAATCAAAAGAAAGAGAATTCGAAATCATCCGAAAAGAATTAAAGTGAAAAGAGACTTAATAAATCCTATGTACTCATATTCACTTTTTATCGATAATTGGATTTCGAAGGAACCAGAGTCGGATTTGGGTAAATCCTATCCGAAAACCACTTCGAACCAATGTATACGTTCGAACGTGAAGACATGTTGAAGATGATGATTATTGAAGACCGTGGATCTTTATAGCATGAGGACTGCTTATTGATTTGCTCGGGGTCGCACCCATTATAGAGTTATATATAGCAGTGGTCTCCTTGTGATGAAGATTTTTTCGGATTGCAAGGGCATCTCGCCTAATAACGGCCGAGGAAAGTGCCTTCGGTTTGTCCTGTTCCTGGACAACTTGTATGGACGTTTGTCTGACATTGCATTTCTAACGATTACGTACATTGGTTTTTACAAACGTACATCAGTGGTGGCGGAGAAGGCAACTTCTCTTAGCTTAACACATCCTTGAGACGTACGAGCTCAAGGGTTGTATTTTTGTGGAAGACAATTAGTAGTTAAACGGAAATGGTAATGTGGCATTCAAAGATGTGTTATGTGCATTGTGAAAAGGTAATCGTGACCGCAAGCCTCATCAAACCGGAAATGATCGAAACAAGATTAGATGCAGCAAGGCTAAGTGGGTCATTCCCAAGTAGGGTATGATCATCCCCTTCTAGATATATTTCTTCCCGCTATGATGTTCGGGATATAAATTAATGTGGTGTATGGAAAACGAGTTCTCGGTTAAAGGTCGGTAACGACCGGAGGATGACATATTCGGTACTATCTAGTTAAAGAGGTAGGCCGGTCTTGTGTTGGTAGAGGGCAGATGTTCTGTGCCTCGGGACATCCATCTAGAGGTGTGCCCATTTCGGAAGGTAGATCATGCGCCTGGTCATTTGTATGGAAATCCATTATCCAATAAGAACCTACGGTTTTGTTTGTATTGACATAATGAATAGCCTCGAAATGCTATATGGGTAACCATTTCGGATAAGATTAATAAGTTTATTTGCAAATGTTTTCAAAGAGATATCATTATAAATAATATCAAAGGTTTTGATATAAAGTGTTTTAGTTATCATAAGGTAAAAACCCGTCTGTGTTTATGTGTGGGCATGGTCTTATGAGATACTCTTTATTTTCAAAGGATATATAAAAAGGCTGATATATGACACTGTCATCTATTATTGAGTTTTCTCACGCTGGTTTATCAAGCCTGATCCGGGTATTTTCAATACTCAGGTTAGATCCGAATAGTTTCAGGTTTAGTCGAAGATGGTTGGAGTTTCCAGAGGAGAGCTGGAGATATTCATCGACGTTTGGACATATTCTATTGTCCGCTTTGTTTGGTATATTTTATTTGATGTTTGTCAGCAATTGTAAGGACGGATGTTTATAACTGTCCAAGCTGAATTTAGGTTAGACTCTGATATATGTATTTAAAAGTTTTCCGCTGTAAAAATATTTGTTCAATATTATATGTTATTCCAATCGTGTGAGATTTTGTTCTATCTATTTGTTCTTTCTACCCTTAATGATCCGTCTTTTCGTGCAATTTGAGTTGGGCATGTGTGGTTTATTGTCGATTCAAAGGGTACAGGAAAACGGGACATTACACATTTTTTTTCTTTTTTTCTTTTCCAAACGTAACACATTATTTCCACAGAGCATATGTGACATATTATTAACATAGCATGTGCAACATATGATTTTATTAACATAACACTTTTTTTTCAACAATATATGTGACATATTTCAAGATTACATGCATAAATTATTTTTCTAATTTTTTCTAACATAACACATTTTCTAACATGCATATGTGACATATTTGACATACATATGTGATAATTAATTTAATCAACATAACATACTATTTGTGACATATAAAACAACATGTGCATGTGAATATTATAACACGAATTCAAGAGAACATAACAACATATATCATATATTCATGTCTAAAGAAAACATTTCTCATAACATTTCAATCGAGGTTTATTTACCTAATAATCAAAATGTTAATCGTGAGTGATTGCTCACCTTTCGAGGTTAGAGAATTTGACAACACAATTTGCTACGAATTTGAATTCACAAACTCTATAAGCTACCTATCCAAACAACCAAAGCAAAGCGATCGCGAATCAACACGAACCAAAATATAACAACACCTAGCCAAATTTGCACAACACTGTAAATTTATGTCAATTTTTAACTATATTTTAAATTTTTAGAGCAATAGGATTTGGACTTTGACAAAAAGGAAAATGGAATCATTCTTAAAATTTTCTGTAGATTTTTTTCCATGCAAAAAGATTTAAATTTCAAAAAATTTCAAATTTTAACTAAAATTTGAATTTTGACCAAGTTTGACAAAAATTCAGTTTTCTCAAAAAATTTCGTTTTATTGGATGTAGTCAAATATAATACTCAACATCGTAAATTCAAATTTTTAAATATCAAATTTTATTTTTATTTGAATTCAAAATGCTATCATTTTGAAGATGTTAAAAGTTACGGATCATTGCACTTTATCTTTATTAGAATATTCAATATCAATTGATGTAATATATCTTTGTTTCCCCCATTATCTTATTAATGATTCAATTTCAATTAATTCAATATATATCTCAGATTGAATGGTGGTTATAAATTTCCACTTTTATTGTTACTAACATAGTTGTAACATCTATTGTTGTTACAATGTCCGCGGGTGCGGCGTAGTGTAAAGGAGACTTGGGTTCTGCTAAAAAGATGAATGTTTGATTTCTACCATGCGCTTCCCTATCCTGTATAAATTTATCCGGGGGTATGGGGGCTTGCATCAACAGACGACTTTACTATACCCTCCTCAGGAGTTTACCGTCCCGCCGGGTTCTTCTGGGTTATAAAAAAAAATCCATTGTCGTTATTACGCAGCTGTAATATTAAATTTATACTGAATTGAAACATTCATTGGATTAACATTCATTGAATTGGTCTTGGAACGTTGAACTTGGGATCGGCATAGGGTTGACCTTGGGTCGGCATGTCCTAATACCTCAATTGGATCGGCAGACATGCTAGCTCCGGTCGGTGTAGGATGAAGCTTGGGTCGGCCATGTTAATTCAGCATGGGGCCGGCAATGGAAGAAGTGAAGTTTACTTTGGGTCAGCCGATATTCTACTTCTAGTCAGGGATGGATTTTCTTCGAGTCGCTCCAGAGATGAGATTGGATCGGCTTGCTCGGAGTTTAGGTTCGGTCATAATGATGATTTTGGTTCGGTTATGGTGTTGATGGGCCCGGACTACACACGAAGCCCAGTAACTCAGGTTTTTCTTATATATACAGCATGCGGGGCTTCAGTAAAAGAAACTTCATTCTGCTTCTCTTCTTCTTCCCTATTAAGTCTACCATGTCATTGTTGTTTTAAAAACTATGGATTGTAACTGTAATTGATTCTAGTATCAATAAAAATGAAATTTCTATAGTGGATGTAAACCGGAGTTAGCCGAACCATTATAAATCTTCTGTTATTGCTGCTTTCTTTTTAACTTTAACTATCATTCATATTTATATTCTCTACATACATTCGGTCTGTGATCTATAATTGTAATTTGGTGTTTTCATCTGAATTTGGATGTTAGTGACCAATTTTAACGCTAACATTTGTCTTGCAACCACCACCAAATCCTCACTATCCAGAAACACTTTAGCGATGGTGCACAGGTTCCATCCTAGTTTATGTTATAAGGACGTGACTTAGTACGTGCCACCAACTTTTCTCACGTCAAATGGGGAGAAATGCTAGACTTTTATCTAATTTTTATTTTGTATAAGATCCAGATTTGATTTTAATATTCATCATGTATACATTTTTTCGTATTCTTCTAGATTGTATATTTATTTCATTTTGTATACATCATTTCGTTAGTTGAACGCGGGTGATATTAGGTGGGATCTATAATACACAGGTTTAAAGGATATAATACATCAGATCCAACAAATTCAGACCACGTAATCTTGGATGTTCATACTGATAGGCCTAATATCTTAAATCAGAAACACAAATGCAAGAAGCACACATGAATAAATTAAACTAAACATTTTCAGAAAATTTGTTATTATTGATCATCTAAATCATCATCAGGACAATCATAACGAGAATAGCCGTTACAACAAAACATATTGTCCCACTCTGATTGACATCTTCCACAAACTTCAAGGCTTATTTGGAATTGTATAGTCTGAAAAAGAAGAAAGAACTGAATGAATCAAGCCCGTATATATAATAAGCTAATCCAAACTCATGAATAAAAAAAATGCATAAAAGAAATGTAACTAGCTAGGAACAATTAGTAGAATATAATTATGAATAAATGAATAATTACCACCGCATTTAGTTCCAGGCGCCAAAGGATTTCCACAGAAGTTAGCAACGTAAACAACCTTTGCCATGCTAAAGACGTTTTCCAAACCTTTAGGAATATGGCTGCAGACACAGGGCACATCTGCATTCTTAATCACTGCACAGCATTCTTCTGATGGATCTATTTGCGGGCCATTCTTTAGTACAAACTGTTGACAAAGCAAAGCTAGTCTTGGAATGCTGCCATTGCAGTCATCATCAGCAATTGCATAATGACATGAAAGAACGAACGAGGAGAGAGCAAAAGTGAATATGATGAAACTTTTGTTTAGAGTAGCCATTCTGATTATTTTTTGATGAATGTAACTGAAAATGTAGGGTAGATTATATAGAGAAAGCTGTTGGAGGTATAGATGACAAGTGTTGAATTTGCTTAGTTTTTATAACTAGCAGTTTTACTAACATTAAAAAAAAAACGATTCTGTTTAATTTTGTTTTTGCATGCCAACAAAAATAATGACAAAATTTAAAAAGTGTTGTGTATGTATGGCAAAAAGCTAAGTACGAACCTAAAATTTAAACGCAAGTTTTCTTTTTCTTTTTTGTTTCTCTAACATGCTAGAGAACATAACAATTTAGGTTGTTCAAAATGTATACACATCTGGAAAATAGGTTAATTCCAACCTATGAGCCACTCCAACCATTCTAATGTTCAAAATTACATTTTCATGTATTACAAAATCTAATCCGTGTATTTTTCCAGCAGAAATGAGAACAGAAGCTTGTTCAAGCAGTGTATACATTTGGATAAGTGCTAGGATATTTTTTAATAAGCGCCGATTGAATAAACGCCCATGTTCAATTATTGGACAGGCGCACTAGACGCATGATCAACAGACGTCTGATGTCGGACGCTCGTTCGACAAATGTTTGACCATTAGACGGCCATTGAACAAGCGCCAAATACAATTATATATTTGTAACCTTTTTCCCCGAATATGTAATCAATTACAAAATGTAACCAACCATTGTTGGTGTTAGTTTTGAGGGTACATCTTACATTTTGTAACTTTTAATCTTTTGTTGGAGATGCTCTAATAGCCGTGAATTATTTTCCTTTTTGAAAAGATTTTGGCTTTTGAAAAAGTAGGGATTGTATAGTTTCTCAAACTCTTTATTTCTAGTCAATTTTTCTTAATTAATTCATATCAGTTTATTATCTCAAGTTAAAAATTTATAAATCAAAACCCATCTTTTATATTATGTTTTCATCATCGTATTAAATCCACATAGCATTTAGATCACAAGAAGCATAAGAGATATTCTAAATAGATACGGCTGTGAGAGATTAGCGAAAAAAAAGAGATTAGAGAACATATTACTCGTCTATAATTCTCTACATTTCTTAATTGATTGATGTTTCTAGTTCCTTTAGCTTGGTCTTTGTTTTTTCCTCTTCGTCTCGATTTGGCTACAACCGCCATTAATTGTTCAAAGCTTTTATTTTTATTTTGAATAGAGAACGAAATGAAAAGAGTGAAATAGCTACCTTTTTTCTCGCTAATGGATGGGCCACTGGCGCAATACCCTTCTTCCCACTTCATTTATTTTAATCAAACCATACTAAGTAATAATCCTAATAATTAAATGCACACCCAAATGCTTATCACTATTCACTACTTAATTTTCTTATTTAATTTTAAATCTTTTTCAATAATTATTTCCTTAATTAATTAGTTATTAATTAATTAGTTACTGAAATAGAAGTAATAAAAATGCTACAATGATTATAATTCCAGTAATGGTATTAATAACCAATAATATTTTTCCATCATTCTATTAATTCTGGTAATTCCAAAACCCCTCGATCTTAAGTCCACTTTCAGTAAGTTATATTTAAATACTATACTTTCGACAAGCTTCTCTCAGTTTCATCCAATGATTTTACATTCATAGCCTATTATTTATAATTTCTACATTGTTTGGAAGATTTTTCACAATTCTCTTAATATTTCACATTTATTTCTATAAATGATCATACAAAATAATTTTTATTATTAAAATTTGAACTAATTAAATAAATTCAGTTAACTAATGTTCTTAACAAATATTAGATTCTATGGCTATATATGTATACATGTGTGTGTATCCCAACCACATTAGAAGAGATTGGCATAATTTATTTTTTTATCCAAATACAAAACAATGTAAATTGCAGTGAAAAAGGAAAATTATAAACAAGCAATGATTTTAATATGGATTCAAATCGTACATGCAAAGTTCAAAATTTGGATCGAAACTGGATTTGAATCATGGATCGTAAATCTAAATGAGATTTAAATCGTAAATCGTAAAATATAAATTTGGAATTGAAAAGATATTCCAATCATAAATCGTATGTTTTGACTATATTTTTGTATATTGCATGCATATAATACGTGTTGATTTTTTTTCAATGAAAATATGCTCACGTTGTATTTTTATCCACTTGTAGGTCACTAATGATATTACAGGATTGTGCACTTGCATGAGTATATTTTTTTGTATTTTGTACTTAATGATGTAAAAAATAATTGTTAGTAGTAATTATCTATTCTTTTGTATGTTGTGTTATGTAACTAGTAGTTTCGTTTTCTTTTACGAAGATTATAAATCATATTTCATGTTAATTAATTGCATTAGTAGAGAAAACAGATTCATATTGAACACTTAGTACGAAATAAAATGCATATTACAAAAGATGGGTATAAAGCAAGTCAAAACAACAAAATAAACCATAACTCTACTCCTAATCATCCTCATCTCTAGCTCTTCCTTCACAATTATTTCCATCTTCATTTCTAACATCCATTTCATCAAGTTCATCATCGGTTGAGTAAGCATAGTCGTATTCTTTTTCATCATCTTCTTCGACTAATATCGCATTTCATTTTCCTTTCACATTATATTGAGTGTTTCTTGAACCTAAAAAATAATAGATACAACAAAATATTTCTTAAAAAAATTGTGAACCGAATTAAGAAGTTATATAGTTTAGGTATCTTTAATTTAAAATCACCATGTTTCCTTTTCTTTGGAATTTTTCGACTTGCCTCTCCTTCTTGAGTTTTAAAACACTAATGCACATCCATCCAACTAGAATCAATGGGTAGGATCGAATCTTCTTATTCGCATATCCATTCATCATCACTATTTAAATCCAAAAGGCATATAGGATCAAGTCCATCCTTTGCCTTTCTTTTTTCATGTCTAAGCTCAAGTTGAAGATTGTAGTATAAAAAACCAAATTATTAAGTCTTTTTCGCTCTAAACGATTGCGTCTTTCTGTATGAACCTTTAGTCGCACTTATATATTAGAATATTAAGATGGACAAAAACTATATTACATATATTTATGCCTGATCAAATGTACTTCAGTTATGCCCACAACCGGTAGAACTACATGTTAAACTCAAAACTCTTATAGCAACTTTTGCAACTCGAGGCACTCACCACCAGAGTCGGCCCTACAGTTTTAGTTATCGTAGCAAATCATGGGTTGAAAGTGAAATAAAAATGTAATTGACAGTAAATGTTGGTGGAAGGCATGCTCCAACTCAGGTTGTTCAGTTGGAAAGAAAACAAATCGGCCACCAGACCAAAGAATCTTTCAAGAAAAGCTGTTGTTTTAATAAAGTTAACTAAAATATTTGTAAGAAATTTAAACTTTTGCTGCCCTCCTCAACCGTATTGCCCTAGGCAGCCGTCATGGCTGCTTTGCCCTAGGGCGGGCCTGCTTACCACCATAGCTCTCCCACTATAAAGCTATTCATTTGAATCATTTATAAACATTTGACACGTATTACAAGTCATACAAAAAAGTTTATATGATATATACAATAAATACATTTGAAAAAAAAAATTGAGTACAAATCTTACCAGGTTGTTTAGTTGTGCTACTAGCAATGGCCATTGCCATTCAAACTCGCCTTCTCCTATGGCATAAATATCAAGTTGTCGGTCAACGATAGCTCGTTCTTTTTTGCATTGAACCATTTCTTAGTTGTGTCATATAATCCTTTTTTCAGCTCCATATCCATGGAATATCTATCATCGTATCGATACTTCAGATTCAAAAACATTACAACCGCATGAAAAGGCCTATGAAATTGCGCATTCCATCTTTTGCCTATGATATCCCATAAATCCTTATATCTAGACCAACATTATCAAAAATTTGTGCACTTTTTTCTTTGGCTTGGTCCATATCTTTATAAATGTAACCCATTGTGGGTTTTGCATCTCCCTCCACTAATCGCAGTACCTTAACTATGGGAATAGCACTTTTCGAAATATTTTATGCCATCCCAAAATTCCTTTTTATCTAAAATAATATCTTGAATCTAAATTCCCTCCATCTTTCTAGTAAATTGACAAACCTCCCATTCACTGGAAGTAAACATTTTTCGCAAACTCCTACGGTTTTCCAACACATTTTCAAAGTTAAATATTATGTTGCAAATCTAGTGACTGCTGGCCTTGTTAAGTCTCCCTCTCTTTTGTGTACTTTCTCTTAAGGTTTAGAAGCAAACTATGATTATAAATAAATTCTGTCACTTTTTCTACATAATTCACAAATTCAAGATGAGTGGGCAACTCACCAGTATCCATTAATATCAAATCTAGGCAACAAGCGGCACACGGAGATCAAAATAGCTGCCTTTTCTCCCTCATCAACATTTCTACTGCTTTTACATAAGCTGCCGTACTATCTTCCCACTTGAACCACATTTTCTTCTCCAACTTCTTCAACCATGGATTTGAGCATTGTCAAAAATGTTTTCAACAATTTTAACAAATGAAGAAATGTTAGTAGACTTCAAAAATATAGTGTCTTTTGGACTCTTCACTAAAAAAATTAGTGACGCTTCTATACTTTCTGTCGGTCCATCCATCCAACATAATTGTGCATCCTATAACAAAAAATATTGTAATATAAGATTATAGAATGAAAAAAGAAAGATATTTTTTGATATATGTTTAAAACACAAACATTACCCATCTTTTTCCATCCTAAACTGCATTTCTCCAACTACTCTTTCACATTTTCCATTTCTTTCATCAAGTATGTATTTCGAATTTCATGATAGCTAGGAAGTTTTAAACCCTTCCATAAGATGCAATGCTATCCACCATGTTACTAAGATAGGGACTCTTCACTATGATAAAGATCATGCATTTGCATAGATTAGGTGATAAATTTACAAACAAATATCCGCTCTATGTTACTTCTTCCACATAGCGTTTAGTGTTTTTTCGTTTTCTTAAACTAATTTAGGCAATGCTCTTTCTTTTTTCTTCAATTCATTATGATCGAAAGCTTTATTTTCATCTTCGTCAAGTCCATCCGCCTCATCTTCATCATTTATTCTACTCTTTTTTAGCAAATTTTTAAAATTTATGGCTACTTCCTCTGGCACTTTAGTACATGCTTTCACATTATCGAATGATTAAGCTGGGTGATGTTTAACTCTAAAAACGCCTCCGCTTATCTTCTTCGAACAATAATTGCATCTATTAAATCTTTTGTTTCCTTCATTAACTGGTTTACAATGATCCCATGTAATATCTACTTCTCTAAGCATTTACAAACAATTAGAAGAACAAAAAATACAGTAAGAACATAGATATATAAGTAACTTTTTTATTTCAAATAAGGTACAAAATAATAGGTATGAAAACATACTTTACATATACAACATCAGTACATAAACAATTTAAACTAATATATGCTACTTGCTACAATATATTACCACACAGTCTCACTTGCATGACATATGTATATACATTAAATAATACGGTAGAATTGCTTAAATTTTGACATTACATACACTAGTAACTAGTACTACTGAAGTTTCTGTCAAATATGGCTCTGAGTCTAGAATATAGCCATAACAGAAAACAAAACAAAAAGCTGAAAATAGAAGTCAAAAGCTGTAAAGTTGAATATAGGTAGATAGCAGTGTTGCAGTATTAAGTTATTGTAGCAGTAGTTCGTACAGTACCATCTTCTGCCCAAAAAACGCAAAAAGACGAGAGAGAAAACTCGAAATTGATGCAGAAGTTAAAAGAGAGTAGAAAAAGAATACGAAAAATTTAATTACCTCTTTCTGATGCTTCCACCGAGTTCTGATGCTTCCACCAAGTTGGAGTTCTGATGCTTTACTTCTTTCCTTTTCTGCCTTGAAATTTTTGTTGGATGCTAGTTTCTTATCTTAATTTTTATAATGCTCGAAAAGGATTTTCTCGAGATTCTACTCTGCTTTCCAACCTATGCGATGCTTCATCTTCGAAAGCATAATGATGTTTTGTCCAATTTTGAAGAAAATGTCATTTCGATTTTTAAGAAAATATTCAATGTGACCTTTTAAACTGAAACCGCGATCTGATTTAGGGCATAGATATTTTCGATCTAGAAATAGATCATACGATTTCTGAAAACTACATTCCAAATTGAAAGTTGGATCGAAAGGGTTGCGATTTGATTTGCATCGCGAGTTGGATCGTACGATTTATGAAATCATTATTAACAAAAATAATCTATCTCACTAAAATCATCATGGTTAGCAAAACGAAATTTTCTAAAAGCCATAAAAGATAATGACATTATGTTTTCGCAACATTATCATGTGCAATGAATGAGTTAAACACTTGTGCTTGCGGATGACGTAAACTGATTTTCTAACTTTTGAATTTTTTCCCAAAAAATGTAAATTAGTCTGCTCTCTCTATCAAAAAATCGCAACTTAACTTGCACTTTTTGTTTCCAAAAAATAAAACTTTAGTCACATCATTTGGTACATATACTTTCCTAAGACCGTATCAAAAATAATTAATTCCTGTTTTTAATTTAGACACAACTTCAATTTTGATTATTCTCATTCATAAAAAGGAAGTGAAATAGAGGTTCAGTAAGACATCGCTGAAGATCGGACCTGGCCGTTACTCCGACCATAATAACCATGAGTCGTTGCCTCTAGCTATCCAAAGTAGAGAATAATTGCTAGCTGCATAAACCCATGAAAATTACATCAAATTGAGATTCCGCCTTCATAAAATAATTGAAAACCACATTTGGAAAAGGAGAATAATACTCACGGTGAGGGTAGCATGAATGGTGACCATGGTAGTGGAGATTGTTAGAGAATAATAGGTTAAAATTTTATAATGTTCAGGTTGAGTTGACATTATATCTGACTCACCATAGGTGGGGTCGACCATTTGGTTCAATAGAGATGAACTTATCAAACTGATATGTTGGTGTTCGACGCGTCGAGTGCCAACAATAATTAATAATATTTAAAATTTGGTTCCCTTTCTAAACCAATCAATCAAGCATTTCAGTTCATAAATGTTACAAGCCTCAAATAAAGCCTATGTAGCTACAAATCCAATTAGTATGAAATATAGAAGAAAGCATGTTTAAATAAGGGATAAAGATAATTAATTTTCTGATAGGTAGCTAATTTAGATATACATCCCTATTGTTGGATAAAATTATTTGTTCATTACTAAAGTGATGTGGTAACTTAAAACCTAAACAAAATATTAGAAAACATTTTCAACAGAAATATTGATGCTTCCAAACATAATAGAAAAATAATAAACGATTAATTTTTCTTTCAAATGTCTTTTGCAAATTCCCCTTTTGCAACATAAGAACACGTTCTCTTTCCCTTCCACTTACAAATGCCATTCCTTTTAACGAAAGAACGCAACCATAGTAATATTAATATTATATCTTTAGCCTAATTTTCTAATAAAACTTTAGTCACCACCACCAGGAGATGGTCGACTGCCAACATTATCTGGAGCACTAAACAACGCAAAACCTTAGTCGCCACCATCAGGAGATGATCGACCTCCTAAGCTCGACCGATCGATCACTACGGTCGACCGATTGACCCATGTAGGTCGACCACTCTGCCTTATTTTGGGCAATAATGATTCCTTTCCGTTGTGCTTTGATTTTAATTAATTTCTTACCCTATTTGTTCTTGACTTTAAACATTAATTAAAATATTTACTTAGACCCTAAGCTATTTTTAAAATTTAAATCAAATTCACATTTGAATTTGAATTCAAACTAAATTAATTTAAATCTGAAATCTTCAAACGCTTATATCTTCTTCGTTTGAGCTCCATTTTCAGCATATTATATATGGAAATAGATCAGAGTTTCACCACGAATGTAATATAATAAATTCCATGGTCAAGTTCCAACTTTTATAAAATTTCCATATTCGATATTATTATATTTCATTAAAAAAATTTCATTTATTTATGGTTCATTTTAATAGGGGGTTATAGTAGGTTGCTTACAAATGGAGTGGGCATTGTCTTGACATTTGTCAACTTGGTTCTGGTGAGTATATCTGATATGTACTTGCTTTAGCTCATGTGTATTTTAGTCTATAACTCTCTTTGTTTCTAATCCCTAAAAGTGGTGCAGATCTCCTAGGTCTTTTAAGGAAAATTCCTTATGTAATCTATCAATTAATTATTTTATTTCTTTGATGTTGTGGCCAGTGACTAAAATATCGTCAACATACACTAGTGTGTGTGTGTGTGTGTGTGTGTGTGTGTGTGTATAGTTGATGTGTCTATGACTCTCAAGAATAATGAAGTGTCAGATTTTGCTTAAGTGAACCGTAAGACTGATACCGAGTGTTTGATCTTTCTAAACCAAATTCTTGGAGCTTGTTTTATGCTATAAATTACTTTATTCAGTTTATATACCGCCTGATTATTTAGTTTGAATCCTAGTGGATGTTCCATAAATATTTCAAGTAATTCCTCATTTAGAAAAGCATTATCCCTATCCAATTATTTCACCTTCCAATTGTGAAGTAGGGCTAAAGATAAGATTATTCTTCTTGTTGTAGGTTTAACAACTGGGGTGAAAATTTCTTTAAAGTCAAAACCATGGTACCATGTAAAACACTTAGCACCTAATCTTACTTTACGCCTTTGCAACTTCCCATCAACATCCACTTTTATTTTAAAAGCCCATCTACAACCTACTATATTCTTGTCTTTAGGTGGTGTGACTAATGTCCATGTATTGTTCATTATAAGAGCTTTATATTCTTCATTCATGGCTTTCTTCATGTTATTGTTAGATAATGCTTCATCTACTGAGGTTGATTCACTAATTAGAGTATAGGTCTTTGGTTTGAAAATTCCACATTTAGCTTGTGCAAGTAGTGTCATGCCTCAACAAGATGACTATGTTTTCTTTTAGGAATACCATTTTTCTCTAACATATAGGGACATGTTATTCAATGTTTAATTCTTCTATCCTTGAAATATTTATCAAGGCATTTATACTCAGCATCACCATCTAATTGAAATATTAAAAACTAGGTACTTAATTTCCTTTCAATAAATTTGACAAAATATATCACTGTGTGAGAATTTTTAGATTTAGCGTTAAGGAAGTGATCCATGTAAATCTAGTGTAGGCATCAACAAAGGAAATGTAATACTTGTAACCATAGTCATATTATGGGTGCTGGTTCCCATAAATCAGACGTGATCAATTCAAGTGGTTTAGTAAACTTGGTACTGGATAAAGAAAATGGAAGTTATGGTTCTTCCAATTTTGTAGTAAGTAGGGTAAATTCACATCAACAAATTCTATTTTATTATTATTCAACACTTTTTTCACAATTTTTTCACATGGATGTCCTAATTTATAATGCCAAGTATCATATATATTTTTCTTATTAATCAAATACTATTGCTCATAGAAATATTATTGCACCTCATGTGATATTGAATCTTCATTTGTCCACAAGTATCAATTCTGTAAAGTCTCTTATATAAGTTACACTATAGCAAAACTTTCTTACTCGGGTTATCTTTAATCGGACATGCTTTAGGATGAAATTCAATGAATACATTATTATTAGCAGTAAGTTGGGAGACACTCATTAAATTCTTCTTGATTTGAGAAACTCTAAGCAAATTTCTTAGATGTAGAACTCTATTACTTTTATTACATATAAGTATTGCACTTCCATTATGAGATATATTGGTTGATGTACCATTCCCCTTATAAATAAGCTATTTACCTTTATATTCTAAATTTCAAATGTTCATGTTTTGCAGATTGTTGGTCACATAGTTGGTAGCTCTTGAATCTGGGTAACAACTGTCTTTGATAATATCATCGGGTTTGGCCAAATCCTGGAGATGAATCTGACTTGTTCCTACCTTTTCTTGAGTTGATCTTTGTTTTTGATTCAGCATTGAAAGGTTGGAACTGATATTGTTGTTTGCAGGGTTAAATTGGCCCTGTTGTGATATGGTGCAGTATTTATCATATCTAATGTACCATATTGGAGTTGTGTGTCCAGTTCTTCCACAAATCTGACGTCTTAGTCAATTGAAGTTATTACTCCATCCACCTTCCCTTCTTCCCAGAAATTGACTGCCTCCTTTGTATTGTGTTATCTTATTCCGGCTACCTTGAGACTTTACATATTCCTTGCTCTTGAAGTTGTTGGCATTGACAGATCATAGTTTGTTGCTACTCTTTGTTCTAATCTACTTTCATAAGCAAGGAGTATCGAATGTATGTGTTGAATGGATGGAAGGTTTTCATGAGATGAGATCATAGCTATAACTACATCATATTCTTCATTTAGCCCATTCAAAATATCAAGATTTTTTCATTCTCTGATATTTGTACCTAGCTCCTTAAAGAGAATCACATAATGATTCGATTCTTAGGAGGTACTCATGCATACTTGTTACATTATTCTTTATGTTTCGTAATTCTCTTTTATAGTTCATCACTTTGGTAGTGGACTGGGAATTGAGGACTTGCTGAAAAGTGGTCCAGACATCATTTGATGTTTTGCAGCTAATTAGTTGTGGTAGGAGACTTGTGTTGATAGATGTAAGAAGCCAAGTACAAAGGAGTGAATCTTACCTTTGATGAATAGTATAATCTTGGTTAGTCTTCAATTTACTTTTATCATCAATAATGAATTTGGGTGGTGTTGGTGCTGTTCTATCCCGAAGGCTTTCCAAACCGTACCCTCTAATTGCTGTTTCTACTTGAAATTTCCACAAAAGAAAGTTGTTCTTATCAAGAAGCAATGTAATTAACTGACTTTGAGGATTAATAAGGTTCTAATAGAGTGGTTGGGTATTTTATCAGAGATATTGGTGATTTTTTCACCTGTAGAGCTTGATCTTATTGCCATAGTGATTGGTGATAAATCTTATTCAAAGTAGAAAGGAAGAAGCCATCAGGTAGTTGGGAGCTTTGATACCAAATTAGTTGTAAAGATTACGAAGGAAATAGAGTTTTGAATTTTTATTACAAAAGCAAGTGTAATCTATTACATGTTACGGCCATTTTTTATATACATATTGTATATGACTTGTTCAACAAGACCGACTCAGCTATTTAGTGATTGCTTTACTATAAATGATAAGTGCACACCCTTATGAACATAGATACACACATAATATTGCTATACACTAACTCATATCCTTGAGCATCATGAATCACTGACTCTTCATCCCAATTTGAGGTGATGTAAATACACACGCAGACACACACACACATATATATACACACACACATGTCTACATATACACATACATATATATATATATATATATATATGTAACGACCCGATAATTTCACATATCACAGGCACGGAGTAATATAATGCAGCGGAAGTAAAGAAATAGTAGTTCATGAAGATACTATATAGAGATATCAGAGTTAAACAAGATACAACAGAAGTCTCAATATGATAATCAAATACAAATCAGAATACATCACTGGAATCAACTAGATAACTGGAATGTAATAGATAGGTGGATCTTCAAGCAAAGCTCCAACTTCAACGGTGAGTCTCAAATGCTGTATCGCTCAGTCTTACCCGAGCGTAAAGCAAAACACAAAACACTCGAGTCAAGACATACATACTTATGCAATATAAACCAACTCAAATGGACTGTAATATAAGGTACAAGTAACATAAAGGATGCTTGGGACCGCCCATCCTCTAAGGATCTGTTAAACTATTTACTATGCAGTAATATTTTCCACCTTAACACGTAATAGTGCCAGTAGTCTATACAGTACCGTAATACCTCCTGATCGGGAGGCTACCAGAGGATACTCCATAGGCACGACACAAATCAAACTCGTACAAGGCGCGCTAGGGTAGCTGACATGGAACAACGAGACAATGTCAGGGTAGATATACCAATTACTATCCGGACTGGTGGTGACGCATAGCGCGTAGATACCGCCTACCTCAAGCTACACCCCCAAAATCAAAAATCAAAAGTGGCCACCAAATGAATCTCCAAGTCAGAATATAATATCGAAGGAGTGTGTCCGATAAGAGGAGCTACCTCACTGGCCTGGAATCGCTCATGTTTTAGCCACCTTATGCCAACTCATGGGAGTCGGGTCCACGTATACACCTCAAAGGAACATTGCCGCCATCCTACTTCATTCTGGAATCTCCACCGCGTACACGATTGTTAAATTGGTTTTCGAAGTTGGCAGAGAGTATGACAACTTCCGATCCCGGTCTCTTTAACAACCCAACGTTATTATTATCCATGGATATTTATTTCAAACCATTTAAACTCAAATACTATACTTTCAAAAGTAATATCCATTTTCAAATCTAAGTACTACATTATTTCATTTCGAAAACCATGTAATAATATATCATTTAAATTCAAGTTCCCAATCAATATATCATTTAAATAAAACCCAAATTTCCAAATCACTGAATATTTCCTTCAATTTATTAAACTTGAAATATTCCTTTAAATCATCTCAAACCTGACCACTTTACAAAGTCATATTCTTAAATCTTAAATTTCAATAAGTTCTAATTTATATATTGAAAAATAATTCTTAATTAAATACAATTTTCAATAATTTTATTTCCAAGGCTATATTACTTTCAAGTTATAACAACTCTGAAACCAAACATTTTGAAACATATTTATGCAGACCACCTAAATTCAATGTTAATATCTTCCAAACAAGATTCATTAACTATTTAAATTCAATGTCAAATAATATTCATTTCAAAGTTGTAGCATTTATAAGTTTATTCATTCAATTATAAACTTTCCAAAAACATTATATATTTCAGCTCCATTAAAATTTCAATTTTTAGCCAATTTTACTTAAATAATCACATTTCCCACTTCAAAAATATTCATTTGGATATCATTTAACTTATGATTTAATAAAATAAAATTTTATCAATAAATATCCAAATTAAACTATAATTCATTTATTAAGTCAAAAAAAACACATTATTTTACATCTTTTATTTCAACAATTAACTTACCACTTTATTTTAAAATACCCACTTCATAAATAAGACTAAATTCCCATTTATTTACTTAACTTAACAATTTCAGTTAAAACCAAATTTCCAATTATCAAGTTAAGTCATATTTTGAAGATATACTTTTCCACTTAAATCATAATTATTAAATTTCCAAACATTACCATTTCATAAATAAAATAATTTATCATAGTAAATATAACAGTCAATTTCTTTACAAATTTATTCATTTAGGCATGGATTAATCTATGATTTAAGGCTATATAGTTTTATTACAAAATGTACAATTAAAACTGTATTTCATTTTATCAATTCAAAGGACATCATTTATTATACAAACATATTCATTTCATAAAATAAAAATTGATTCCAATTACCAGGTTAGACTTTAAAATTCCATATTAATTAACTTTAATTATAAAGTTATATTTCACAATTAGAGCTCTTTAAATTACCATTAAAACCAAAAAAATATTTTTAAATCACAATCGAAACCAATCATCAACTTATAAAATTTTAACTTGTTGAAAGCCAATATCTTTTTATATTTTAAACCATTAAGTCAAATTTTAAGGTAAAACTTCATATTTTCTAAATATTCAAAATAATTAATAAATTTTAGGAAAATATTACCTAAAAAAATATTAACCATGGGCATGTATAATATTTTCTAACCTAGGTCAAGTGATACAGATATGTATCATTTCAATCCGTAATTTAAAAAGAAAAATCCGGGTTCTATCATTTCAAACCCGCAATCCCAAGCAAAATAAATACAATAAAAATCACTCGAGCCTAACATTTCAACCCATAATGATTTTTCCTTTCTCTAAAGTCCGTTCGGGTATGTATCATTTCAACCCATAGTGATAAGGAACTTGCAGTGATGATACAGTATATAAAATGAACAGTATAATATAACATTGCTTATCAGATGATGTAACAAACAAATAAACAGCATTTAACATCATATTATCGCATCACAGGCATATATGAACAATATGTATTAATTTCTACAATACACTTGTCATCATTTCACAATTATAAAAGTACATATGCCTAGAGTGAAAAATCTCACCTTTTTAAAGCTAGAAATCAAATTCAAACCCAAATCTAAACTCCGCAAAGCACGAAAAGGCACGACAAAGCACGACTATATTTTTGAGTGAATGAAGAGTCAGATCTGGATCTTGTAAACAACACATACAAATATATATATATATATATATATATATATATATATATATATATATATATAAGTACATGATTCAATGCAAAGAAGAGATGGGTTAACAATGAAAATATATGAAATAAAATCACACAACCTTGCTTTCAACCACCAAGTGGTCTCGGCCATGGTCTAATAGGTTAGACCACATCATGTCATGCTCGGCCTAAGTGGGTTAGAGGCAAGCTAGGCTTGGTTTAGGTCATGTAAGCACGGCTAGGTGGTGTGGAACATAAAGAGGTGGTAGGTTACAATAAATGGAAGGCTAAAAAGAATGGAACTTGAAGAGTTTTGGTTCGGCCATGTCTTGTGGTGAGGAGGAGGTGATGTTGTGGTGGTGTGGTTGGCAAGGAGATGAACATGGTAATGGAGGTCGTGCTATGCAAGGAGAAAACAAAAGAAAAGGGAAAAAAAAGAAAGTGGAAAAAGAAGAGAGAAGGAAGCCATAGCTTTCTGTGATTTTTTTCCACGCAGATGCTAATGAGATGAAAAGTTTTTCATGTGAATAAGAAAAAGGAGGCGGCTAGGGTTTGTGGGAAAAAGAATGGTTAGAGATGTAGGGTCTAGAAAATGAAAGCTTAGCAAATTAAAAGGCACAATTTAAAGAGAATGAATCTTGTCTAAATATTTTTCTTTGTTTGCACGCAATGAAAAGGCAACAAATAAACAAAAAAAGCAACCTATATCTCTTGAAATTTCTAAGCTATTATTAAAAGTAAAATCAACCAAAAATCAAATAAATATATTCAAAGTTTATACAAATAAAATAGAAAATAAAAATTAGAGACACAAACATAGGGAAATAGAAAATAAAATATGGAAAGTCATTGCGTGTAAACACTATATTTTTATCTAATTTAAAAAGTATAAGTTTAAATTCCCAATAAATCCATATTAACATTGGTTTATATACTAATACATTAATAACTTCCCAATCCATCCAAATTTCAATTAGAAAAGTAATTAATTTCATTCTCTTACCATAAATTTATTTGTTATGAATTGAATTCTCATAAGTTATAATTAATGTCAAATAAACGGATTAGATTCAATTCTAATTCCTTTTTATTAAGTCTGTACTACTCTACAAACCTCGTTAATATTCGTTTACCTTTCAACATATTAATATATATTCAAGTATCCATCTTTCCTTTGTATTAACAGTTGTTTTCAATTATATTGAATTTGTCAAATGTGTACATTTATTATGATTGAATCCTCAATTAATTCATTCAGATAGGTTTCATTCTTTCATATTATCTTATGAATAAAATATGCATTCCCATTGCTTTATTACATTCACACTTTACAATTGCGATTCTTACTCTCATTAACGAACATTTATTTACATTTGAATACAATTGATTTCAAATTCATTTTATAGCCTAAATGGACAACTTATAATAGTAGTTACCATTATCTTTATTACACTAAAGTTTATCATTTTCTCTAATTATCATAATTGCTTACAAAATGTTAAATTCATTAAATTACCATAGAATATACTCTAATTCATTTGTTCGCACCACGCTTACCCTTATTTCCCTATATTCAAATTTTATACCCAAATCTAACATTTACAACTAAATTAATAGACTAATTAAATAGTAGCTTACAACCGTTACTATTACTTTAAATCACATTAATGAATTCATTATTATTTACAAGTAAAATATTACAATTACTTAATTAACACTGAGTTACTTCGATTTATATTAATCATATATTATCTCATTAATGATTCAACATTCACACTTGTTTTCTTATATTCAAATCTATAACTAAGTGCAACAATTTATATTATTTCAATTAGTTGAAATTTCATAATTAGCTTTAATTACATTGTTACATTTCATTTTAACGTTTGTTTCACTATTAAATTACAAAGTCTTTATTCTTCCAATTTTAATTACCAAAATCGTATTAAATCAACAAATTATATTATTGAGAATTTATGGGTCATTACACTCTCCCCTACTCAAAACTTTTCGTCCCCGAAAACGAAAAAGAAGGGAAAGATAGAATTAAGTAAACAATACATCTTATTCAAAAATAATAACTTTATAAACAAAAAAATTTACAAAATTAATTAATTTGAATAAAATATACCAATTTATTTAAAAATTTCCTTTAACACCACCTTATATTGTAAGTTATTCAATTAACCTTTTATTCTATTTACCTCAATTAATCCTTTTTATAACTAAAATTTAAGTGTATAACATTTATTATAAACACTCAAAATTTATTTATAAAATCCTTTTATATTATATATCATCCAATTACATTGTTAACTTCTGAATAATTTAGATAAGTTATATTGGAATGCAATTGAGTATTATACAAATAAATTTTTTCCCAATTCAATTATTTAAGATTAAATATTTATTCAAAATTTTGATTCCATTTTATAATTGACATTATCCATCAAGAAAAGATTTAAGAATTAAATTTTCGATTAACTTCAACTATTTTAGAGATAAATAAGTATACCCAATATATATCAAATTAAATCTTAAATCATATATCACATATATTTTAAGCCAGGTCATAATTTAGAAATCCAAATCAATTTAATTCTTCAAAGCAAGACTGTAGCAAAACTACAGAATTGTCTCTTCACTTCGAAACTCGAAAATGAATGTCGATGATGCTGCAGTCATCATCGAAATTATTTTCCAGCGACAAAGAAAAGAGCACTGATTTAAAAATCAAAATCTCCTTTGAAATAATTCCTACTTGAAATAATAAACCCTTTAAACTTTAAACAAAGTTTGAAACCATCGGAAATAAAATTATTAGTTTCTTGTTTTAAATTCATTTAAATTTCCATATTAATTTATAGCCATGTTTTACAGTTCAATTATTTATATATGAGACAAAAGCCAATGGTTTACAAGATATATACAAAGTCAAATACTATTTATTAACATCCAATTCAATTAACTATCAAAATTCAGAAAATTATACTTATATATAATATAATTATACAAAATTTATTCATTTACTAAGTTTGAAAACAATACTATGTCTGTTTACTCGGTTCAAGTGTTTTAGAGATCCTATCGATAACATTGATCAGACGAGTCAATCGAAAACCCAAATCAACATCAACAACTAAAACAACACAATATATAAAACATTTTTAATATAGCTTTACGCAGCAATAATAGGGGTTCAAATTTAATTGACTCAAATCAAAGAGAATTCTGATTTGAAGATAAGTTAGAAACAAAAGATAAGATGATAAATAACATAGTAGGGAAATGGATAAGCTTATATAAATCGCGGGCAATCTTAACCGGGTCAACCGTGACTTCAAGAATTAGATCGATGTGGAATTCTAAGGCAAATCTACATTCGATCTCTAGAGATAGAATTCGAGACAAAAAGAGATACTAGCATCTAACCATGGATATATAGAAATCTCTGGTGAATCAATGCCAATTTTAAAGGAGTTTCACCCCTTTACAAGTCATTTAGTGGAGCTATGGAATGCTCTAGAATTCAAAAGAATACGAATAGTGAGGGACAAGAATGAATTTCGGAACCGAGGGAACGTTCCGACATTCAAAGGAGACAGAGTCAAAAAGGAAGAGATTCACACTCGAATGAAAGTGATTCTGTAAATAAATTTACCATATATGCTAAGTTTTCCTAGAGCCAAAGCTCCGATACCAAATGTAACGACCCGATATTTTCAACCATTCGCATCCGCACATGTCGGACTTGAATTGCTCAAAATACCGAATTGCAAATTTTTTTGGGAAAAACTCAGAATATATAGTAAATAAATAAATCACAGATCACAGACACAGAGTAATATAATGCAGCGGAAGTAAAGAAATTGTAGTTCATGAAGCTACTATATAAATACATCAGAGTTAAACAAGATTCAACAGAAGTCCCGATATAATAATCAAGTACAAATCAGATTACATCACTGGAATCAACTGGATAATTGGAATGAAATAGATAGCTGGATCTTCAAGCAAAGCTCAAACTTTGAAGGTGAGTCTCAAATGTTGTATCACTCAGTTTGCCAGACCGTAAAGCAAAACACAAAACACTCGAGTCAGGACATACATACTTATACAATGTAAACCAACTCAAAGGGACTGTAATATAAGGTATAAGTAACTTAAAGGATGCTTGGGACCGCCCATCCTCTAAGTATCCGTTAAACTATTTACTATGTAGTAATATTTCTCTATTATACTAATGTTTATAAGTAAAATAAACTTACTTTTAAATAGCGTTAAGGGTTTACATTTTCCACTTTAACATGTAATAGTGCCAGTATTCTATACAGTACCGTAATACCTCCTGATCGGGAGGCTACCAGAGGATACTCCATAGGTACAACACAAATCAAACTCATACAAGGCGCGTTAGGGTAAGTGACAAGGCACAACGAGGCAATTTCAGGGTAGATATACCAATTACTATCCGAACTGACGGTGACACATAGCGCGCAGCTACCGCCCACCTCGAGCCACAACCCCAAAATCAAAAATCAAAAGTGGCCACCAAATGAATCTCCAAGTCATAATATAATATAGAAGGAGTGCGTTCGATAAGAGGAGCTACCTCACTGGCCCGGAATCGCTCCTGTTTTAGCCACCTTATGCCAACTCACGGAAGTCGGGTCCACGTATACACCTCAGAGGAACACCGCCACCATCCTACTTCATTATGGAATCTCCATCGCGCACACGGTTGTTAAAGTAGTTTTCGGAGTTGGCAGAGAGTATGACAACTTTCGATCCCGGTCTCTTTAACAACCCAACGTTATTATCACCCATGGATATTTATTTCAAGCCATTTAAAATCAAATACTCTACTTGCCAAAGAAATATCCATTTTCAAATCTAAATACTATATTGTTTCATTTCAAAACCGAGTAATAATATGTCATTTAAATTCAAAATCTCAATCAATATATCATTTAAATAAAACCCAAATGTCCAATACACTGAATATTTCCTTCAATTTATTAAACTTGAAATATTCCTTTAAATCATCTCAAACCAGACCACTTTATAAAGTCATATTCTTAAATCTTCAATTTCAATAAGTTCAAATTTATATATTTAAAAACAATTCTTAATTAAATACAATTTCCGATAATTTCATTTCCAAGGCTATATTACTTTCAAGTTATAACTACTCTGAAACCAAACATTTTGAAACATATTTATTTAGACCATCTAAATTTAATGTTAATATCTTCCAAACAAGATTCATTAACTATTTAAATTCAATGTCAAATAATATTTATTCAAAGTTGTAGCATTTATAAGTTTATTCATTCAATTATAAACTTTCCAAAAACATTGTATATTTCAGCTCCACTAAAATTTCAATTTTTAGCCAATTTGACTTATAAAATCACATTTCCCGCTTCAAAAATTTTCATTTGGATATCATTTAACTTATGATTTAATAAAATAAAATTTTATCAATAAATATCCAAATTAATCTATAATTCATTAATTAAGTCAAAAAAAACACATTCCTTTACTTTTTTAAATCAACAATTACCTTACCACTTTATTTTAAAATACCCACTTCATAAATAAGGCTAAATTCCCATCTATTTACTTAACAATTTTAATTAAAACCAAATTTCCAATTATCAAGTTAAGTCATATTTTGAAGATACATTTTTCCACTTAAATCATAATTATTCCATTTCCAAACATTTCCATTTCATAAATAAAGGAATTTATCATATTAAATATAACAATCAATTTCTTTGCAAATTTATTCATTTAAGCATCAATTAAACTATGATTTCAGGCTATATACATTTATTACAAATTGTACAATTAAAACTTTATTTCATTTTATCAATTCAAAGGACATCATTTATTACACAAGCATATTCATTTCATAAAATAAAAATTGATTGCAATTACCAGGTTAGGCATTAAAATTCCATATTAATTAGCTTTAATTATTAAGTTATATGTCACAAATAAAGCTCTTTAAATTACCATTAAAACCAAATCAAAAAATTTAAATTATAATCGAAGCCGATCATCAATTTTTGAAATTTTAACTTGCTGAAAGCCAATATCTCATTTTATTTTAAACCATAAATCAAATTTTAAGGTAAAACTTCATATTTTCTAAATATTCAAAATACTTTATAACTTTTAGGAAAATATTACCTTAAAAAAATTGACCATGGGCCTGTATAATATTTTCTAACCTAGGTCAGGTGATACAGATATTTATCATTTCAATCCATAATTTAAAAAGAAAAATCCGGGTTCTATCATTTCAAACCCGCAATCCCATGTAAAATAAATACAATAAAAATCACTCGAGCCTATCATTTCGGCCCATAATGATTTTTCCTTATTCAACAGTCCGTTCGGGTATATATCATTTCAACCCATAGTGATAAGGAACTTGCAGTGTTGATACAGTATATAAAATGAACAGTATAATATAACATAGGTTATCAGATGATGTAACAAATAAATAAATAGCATTTAACATCATATTATCACATCACAGGCATATATGATAATATATATTAATTTCTACAATACCTTGTCATCATTTCACAATTATAAAAGTACGTAAGTCTAGAGTGAATTATCCTACCTTTTTAAAGCTAAAAATCAAATTCAAACCCAAATCTAAACTCCGCAAAGCACGAAAAGGCACGACAAAGCACGACTATATTTTTGAGTGAATGAAGAGTCAGATCTGGATCTTATAAACAACACATACAAATATATATAAGTATATGATTCAATGCAAAGAAGAGATTGGTTAACAATGAAAATATATGAAATAAAATCACACAACCTTGCTTTCAACCACCAAGTGGTCTCGGCCATGGTCTAATAGGTTAGACCACATCATGTCATGCTCAGCCTAAGTGGGTTAGAGGCAAGCTAGGCTTGGTTTAGGTCATGTAAGCACGGCTAGGTGGTGTGGAATATGAAGAGGTGGTAGGTTACAATCAATGGAAGGCTAAAAAGCATGGAACTTGAAGAGTTTTTGTTCGGCCATGTCTTGTGGTGAGGAGGAGGTGATGTTGTGGTGGTGTGGTCGGCAAGGAGATGAACATGGTGGTGGAGGCCGAGCTATGCAAGGAGAAAACAAAAGAAAATGAGAAAAAAAGAAAGTGGAAAAAGAAGAGAGAAGGAAGCCATAGCTTTCTGTGATTTTTTCCATGAAGATGCTAATGAGATGAAAAGTTTTTCATGTGAATAAGAAAAAGGAGGCGGCTAGGGTTTGTGGGAAAAAGAACGGTTAGAGATGTAGGGTCTAGAAAATTAAAGGCTAGCAAATTAAAAGGAATAATTTAAGGAGAAAGAATCTTGTCTAAAAAAAATTCTTTGTTTACACGCAATGAAAAGGCAATAAATAAACAAAACAAGTAACCTATATCTCTTGAAATTTCTAAGCTATTATAAAAGTAAAATCAATTAAAAATCAAATAAATATATTCAAAGTTTATACAAATAAAATAGAAAATAAAAATTAGAGAAACAAACATAGGGAAATAGAAAATAAAATATAGAAAGTCATTGCGTGTAAACACTGTATTTTATCTAATTTAAAAGGTATAAGTTTAAATTCCAATAAATCCATATTAACATTGGTTTATATACTAATACATTAATTACTTCCCAATTCATCCAAATTTCAATTAGCAATGTAATTAATTTCATTCTCTTACCATAAATCTATTTATTATGAATTGAATTCCCATAAGTTATAATTAATGTCAAATAAACGGATTAGATTCGATTCTAATCCATTTTTATTAAGTCTATGCTACCCTACAAACCTCGTTAATATTCGTTTATCTTTCAATACATTAATATATATTCAAATATCCATCTTTCCTTTGTATTCACAGTTGTTTTCAATTATATTGAATTTGTCAAATGTATACATTTATTATGATTGAATCCTCAATTAATTCATTCAGATAGGTTTCATTCTTTCATATCATCTTATTAAAAAAATATGCATTCCATTGCTTTATTACATTCACACTTTACAATTACGGTTCTTACTCTCATTAATGAACATTTATTTACATTTGAATACAATTGATTTCCAATTCATTTTATAGCCTAAATGGACAACTTATAATAGTTGTTACCATTATCTTATTACATTCAAGTTTATCATTTTCTTTAATTATCATAATTGCTTACAAAATGTTAAATTCATTCATTTACCATAGATTATACACTAATTCATTTGTTCGCACCACACTTACCCTTATTTCCTTATATTCAAATTTATACCCAAATTTAACATTTACAACTAAATTAATAGACCAATTAAATAGTAACTTACAACCGTTACTATTACTTTAAATCACATTAATGAATTCATTATTATTTACAAGTCAACCATTACAATTTCTTAATTACCACCGATTTACTTTAATTTATAGTGATCATATATTATCTCATTAATGATTCAACATTCACACTTGTTTTCTTATATTCAAATCTATTACCAAGTTTAACAATTTATATTATTTCAATTAGTTGGAATTTCATAATTATTTTTAATTAAATTATTACATTTCATTTTAACGTTTGTTTCACTATTAATATTCTTCCAATTTTAATTACCATAATCGTGTTAAATCAACAAGTTATATTATTGAGAATTTACGGGTCGTTACAATATACTACACACACACACATATGTTATAGATATTCTTTATATACGTATTGTATACGAATTGATCAACAAGACCGACTCAACTATTTAGCAACCGCTTTAAATTAATTGATACCTACACACCCTTATGCACACAGATATACACTCAATATTTCTATACACAAAGTACCATGAATCACTGACACTTCATCATTATTTGAGGTGATACATATATACTATATATACCTATGCATGTGTTTATATATATCTGTGTGTGTACGGAGAGGCTAGTTAAAAATGGCTAATATTTTTGGTACAATAGAAGCCAAAAAGATTATACTAATAAAATTCAAACATATAATAACTATTAAGTAAGCAATACATTAACTGCTACTTTTATGTAATAATAGTTATGCCAATTTTGGATTTGGGTAGCCTTCAGCTATCCCTTCATGATGCTTTTAGCACTATTTCAATCCTTAGTAAATTTAGATTTTAATTTGAAAACCACATACGTTAATTAGTGAAATTAATTAATAAATTATTTTAATATCGTGATGTTGAATGTAGTAAACTATTAATATTTTTCTATGAGTTAGTTACTATCTGCTAGTAATCTCTGCTATTTCACTGAATCTTATTATTCTTGGAAGATAGTCTTGTAATTTGAGTCAACCACATATTTACTTAATTTTCATTTGGAAATTTTATATAATTGTAAATACAATTTTCATGTCTAGTACTTATTTTATAAGATTTTCAGTTTACTTTGATTTACTATAATTTGGGTACATATTATTATTTCACATCTAGTATCCATTTTTAGTATGTCGCTTCCCCTTTTCGAAAGTAATTTTTCATTTTGTCATTTATATTTTTATTTATCAAATACCCACCATGACAAAAGCCCTCTGATTTTTTATATTATTAAGGTCCTCTACTACAATTGTTCTCTGGCACTTAGAACTCTTTAGAAACTCGGTGTGCCAACATAATTTTTCTATCCATTAATTTAGTTGCTACATGAATTTAAGAAAAGTGGCGTCCATGTAAACTTCAAAAGGTAACTAAAAATTATAAAGCTTGCACTGATCTGAAATACATATTCTTCTCTCATTATCATTATAGGGAGCATGATAAAATAGTATGTTGCTTCAGGTTAACATCAGTCATTGCTCTTCTTGAGGAGCTACTGCTCAACGAAGCTTTTGGACCATTGGGATAAACCAAAATTTAATGATAAGTTTAAGAGTCGTGTCTATTGAAGTGAAGAGTCGTGTCTATTAAAGTGAAGAGTTGTGTCTATTCAAGTGAAGATTCTGTTCAGTAAAGAATCATATCTATTGAAACGGAAGATGTATATCTAAAGAGATATGTTAATACGTAAGGGCATATAGTCCATTATAAATATGTGGCTATTTTTATGTTGGAAGCATGTATGAGAAAGAAAAAAAATTGAAAAAAAGAAGTAATTTATCTACCTCTTCTTTAAAAATTATATACCTATCCTCACTTAATAAACTGTATTAGAGGGAGTTGATGAATAAATAAAATATCAAACCAACTCATTTCTCTTGTGCCTCGGTTCAACGGTGAGAAGTTTGATTATTGGAGCAATCTTACAAAGTTGTGTCTTGAATCTCAAGAGTTATGGAGTGTGGTTGAAGAAGGTATAGGTGCACCATAAGACGAATCCTAACTCACCATCGGCCAAAAGGATCTCTTGAAGAACAAGAAGAAGAAAGATAAAAAAGCACACTTTCAATTTATCAAGCATTACGTTCATGAGAGAATTTCAAAAGTTGCAAGTGCTCAGGATGCATGGATAATGTTGGAGACGACATATTCCGAGAAAGTTCAAATAAAGATGGTTTGCTTATAATTGTTGTGGGTAGAATTCGAAAAGCTAGAGATGAAAGACAATGAAAAAATCTCAGAGTATTTTATTCATGTCACTTTTTTTATAGGTCAAATAGCATCAAATGGAGAAGTCGTTAAGACACAAAGAGCCATTGAATAAATTCTACGAAGCTTGCCAATTCAATTTGACCATATATTGGTTGCTATTGAAGAATCAAATGATCTTCAATCAATCTTCGTAGAAGGTTTGGAAGGAAGATTAGAAGCTCATGAGGCTAGAATTCTACAAAGAAGCACTCAAGCAAATCTTTCACATGCCCAAACTTTAAAATCCTAAGTAATGTTCATGAAAGGTCATAATTCGTATCATGGACATGGCAAGGTCATAGTGGAAGGATGAAAGGAATTTCTCAGATCAACATACTAAAGATAAAATAAATGACGAATCAAAAAGAGTGGAAAAACAATCATTCCATAATTCTCAAAGAGGTAGAGGACGAGGGACATACAAAGATACAAAACCTTACTTTGAATGTATCTATTATCATAGGCTGGATATAAAGAAAATAATTTTTAGGAAAAACATTCTGAAAAGAAACTCATAGCTACTTTATGCATGAAAGGGAAGGTAAAAAAATAGAAATTTCTTGATTGCATCTAAAGGAAACATTGTAAATATCCGGTATTTGGATAATGGAGCATGCAGATATATGACTGAAAACAAAAATCCGTTTTCAACTTTCATGCCAGCTTACCATTGGAGATGCCAAGTCTTACAAAATTCATGGTGTTGGAGAAATCTCTTTTAAAACAAAGACTGACAAAGTTAAGAAAACGTCATAGGTACTTTACATACCAAGGTTGCGAAATAATCTTCTCAGCATTGGTCACTTACTAAAGAAAGGATATGATTTTCGATTTGTTAGAGATACAAAGAAAAACAATCAACATGTTACAAAGATTGTTTTGGGATCAAACAATCTATTTCCTATCAAACTCGATGTTATCAATGGTACGTGTTACCTTACTACTTCTAATAAAGATGCTTCCAAATTATAGCATGATAGGTTTGGTCTTCTAAATTTTCGTAGTTTGAAGGAGCTATCCAACAAATACATTATCCAATGATTTCCTATGATTGAGTTGATTAATAAACTATATGAGGAATGCCAGTTGGGAAAATGAAACCGTCGCTAATTCTTAACTAAATCTAAGTGCATTCACAATCACCTTTGGAGCTTGTCCATATCGACCTTTGTGGACCTATGAAAGTACCGTCGCTTGAAGGCAGCAGGCATTTTTATATTGTTTATGGATAATTACACAAGGAAAACTTGGGTTTATTGTGTTAATAAAAAAATCAGAAGCTCTCTCTTATTTTAAAGAGTTCAAGCTTCAAGGTGAAAAATCTTTTGGTTTTCAAACAAAGAATTTTAGAAGTGATTGTGAAAGAGAATTTATGTTATCTCTGTTTGAAGATTTTTGCTAAGACCATGGAATTCATTATGAATTAACGGTTTAGTACTCACCACTACAAAATGGCGTTCGCGGAGTGTAAGAATTAGACAATAATGAACTTGGTGAGATGCATGTTAAAAAATAAAAACCTACGAGCGGTTTGTGGATTGAAGTGGTATCTTATGCACTTCACTTGATTAACAGGTCATCGATAAAGAATAGATGACTCTACTCCAAATGAGGTTTAGTATGGCTAAAACTCAAATGCTAGTCACTTAAAAACTTTTGGTGGTCTTTCCTTTTCTCACATTCCAGATGCATTGAGATCGAAACTCTATGATAAATCCGAGAAATGCATTTTAATTAGCTATAGCCAAGGAACTAAAGCTTACAATCTTTATAACCTAATATCAAAGAAAATTGCGATTAGCGAGGATGTTTGTTATGATGAAAATGACTGCTATGAATTTTCAAATTCTTTGGAAGGACAGGCTGACAAATTATTAACCTTTAAGGAGAATAACCTTTGGAGCATGACACTTATGATGGTGTTGGACCATTATTACCTGACAATGACAATGGTGTTGAACCACATCATAATTCACCATCAATGCCAGGAAGAAGAAAGAAAACTTTGAGAGGAATTTATGATGCAACTGAAAAAACGACCACAATAGATTATTTATACTTCGCATTCTTTGTAGGAGAAGATCTTGTCACTTATGATAAATATCAAAAGATGAAAAATTGATCAATGCAAAGAAGGAAGAATTCAAGTCTGGTGTAAAAAAATGTTACATGCGAGCTTACTACGTTACATTCACACAAATCTACCATAGATGTAAAGTTGGTGTTCAACACAAAACCAATCAAGATGGCTCCATTAATAAGAACAAAGCACCATTGGTTGCAAAAGGATACAAGTAAAAGGTAGGTAAGGATTTCAATGAGGTATTTGCTTATGTTTGTAAACTTGATATAGTTTGATTGGTAATTTCTCTTGCTACTCAAAATGATTGGAAACTATTCCAAATGGATATAAAATTAGCTTTCTTGAACGGTTTTCTTCAAGGTGAAATTTATATTAAGCAACCTCCCAGATTCTTAGAAAAAAGTAAAGAACAAAATAGTGATATTTACAAACCTCATTGGAGGACCATGTATTTTAGGAATGTTACTGCATCGGGAGTTCGAATGAATTTTTGTTTACAAAAGGCAACGTCGGGATAAACCAAAATTTAATGATAAGTTTAAGACTCATCTCTATTGAAGTGAAGAGTCATGTCTAAATTTTCATGCTATTGAAGCGAAGAGCTGTGTCTATTGAAGCATATTGTCATATCTATTGAAGCAAAGAGTCGTGTCCTTTCAGTAAAGTGTCATATTCATTTAAATGAAAAGATGTTTATCTAAAGAGTTATGTCTACTTGTAAGGGTTTGTAGTCCAATATGAATATGTAGTCATTTTGTTGTATTGGAAGCATGTGTGAGAAGGAAGAAAAAAGTTGAAATAAAAGAAGTAGCAGAATCAAAATTATTTTTCTGTCTCTCCTTTAAAATTATATTCCTCTCCTTTTTCAGAATGGACATGGTTTTAAAGCCAACACCAGGACATCTTGCTGCTTACATGGATCAAATTACAGATTAGTATTCTATTTTACTATTCCTTTTACCTCTAATGCATTTGAACTTGATCCTGCGTACATTGTTGTTACGTATTTTTTTGTACATTCTATTTAATATTGTCTTAATTCTTCTACCTTTTATTTTTTAGGTATAAATGACCAACTTCAATGATGATTAGATGATGGTTGGTTTTTCTGTTGTCTTTTCCTTTTCCCTTGCCATTGCTGCTGCATGAAGCACTAGTAATAGTTGAATGAATTTGTTCTTATTTATTTATACCTATTTTGGATAAGTTTATTTTGTGGGATGTGTATAAGAGCCTGCTTTTTCGTACAATTCAAGATGATAATAAACCACACTTGTCTAAAACTAAATCGAATGGGAAGATGGATGAGTTAAGGGAAAGAAATAAGAAAGAACATGAGAATAAGAAGAGAAAAGAAACTAAAACAATACAAAATTTTGCAATCGCAACTGAACAATATATAATATTGTATCAATGATACTTGCAAAAGAGAAACTGCTATATACATATGTTAACGATAAATATCGTCAACACCCCTATTAGTGCTTTGGATCGTTGATCATGTTTAGATATTTCAACCCTCGGTATGATCAATGAACAAAGCATCCAAAAGAAGGCAAAGCAAGAATTATTAATGAAATGGTTTGGAGAAAATTGAGCTTGAATTCAATTGTGAACTTTAATATCTCCATCGTAACCCCTTTCGTCGCCAGCGAAACCTATGTATTTCACTAATTCATAATAGCCGAAGGAATGTGTGATAAAACTCCCCCTTTTGTCTTTGACAAATTTTCTAGATTTGATGGGTAGAAAGGTGCTAGAGCTGAAACCCCTCTCGACCTCATCAAAACCTCTTTTATTTGCCTTTTTATTAGATTCGAAAAGATGGCAACATTGTGTTCACGATCGAATTCTTCCTTCCAAAAGGTATTCATTCTATCGTTCAAAGGTGGACATCTTTGAAAGATAACCCTTTTGACCTTCTCGATGGTTTTTTGGCGATTTGAATCCCTTTGGAAAAGTATGCATCATTCTAGCATGTTTAGATAAAAATAAGAGTTGATATGATATGTCACAAAACTGTATCAGGGATATGATATCGTATGTCTGTTAAGTCACTAGTTGCAATTCCCTTATGTGGATGAAACCATGAATTTAATATATGAGAAAATATACTTGTGGAAATATCCCATGATGGTTCCATGACATCTACTCGGAATGAAAAAAGAAGATAAGAAATAAATCATGTATGATCGGTTGTTAATGTTGAATTAAGCCTTATCATGATCATACACAAATTTAAAGTTGATCATAGGCCATAATCTCTTTATTTTCTCATGAGGAAGTTTGATACAATGTTTAAGAAGAAAATACCCAATTTGATTTCTAAATTAGGGTTACAAATGTTGTAGGCTGGAGCAAAAGTTATAGAATGAGGACAGAATCGAAAAGTTGATCCTCAAATTCGGACCCTTAGGGTCTTATCTATAGATGTTGGTTGGCCCTGCTTTCGCAGAAGCCATTTCTATCACGTCAGAAGTCTAGTTTCGCATGCATCCTTCTGGCTTGGCACGAAAGAGTGACCTTTTTACCATGCCAAAAGGTTGGTTTATAGCCATTTGAACATATCTAAATGCTTTTATCCTCGTTGGAAGGTAGGTATGCGACACCTATAACTTTGATCAACTGACTTTTTAGCTCAAAATGATAGCTTGTTTGATGCATAAGGAGACCTTTTAACTCGATCGAAAGGTTGTAAGTGGTCTCTTGAAGTGATTGACTGGAGTTGCCTTACATCCAATGATCTAATCTTCTATTGCGGAAGCATCATTTCGATCCCATCGAAAGGTTCTTTTGAATGAGGCGGCAAGTTGGATTTGCATAAGGTGATATTTGTACATGACAGTGATGTCTCTTGCTTAAGACCTTCAATGCAGATCCATCACTTGCGAAAGGCTCTACCTTAAATGCGATGCTTGCGAAACATCTTCCGTTGGCACTGAGCTCTCTTCTGTGGAACCCTCCTATGCGGAACTCAAGGTGAAGGTCTTTATACTCAGTGGAAAGTCTTTTGTGGGTGGAACCATCCTATGTGGAACCTTGGTTGCGGAAGCCTCCTTGACTTTTCCAAAACCATCCCTTTGGCTCTTTCGAAAGATCTTTCAGCGATCTCTGTTCCTCATCGAAATCTAGTTTTGGTGATGAATTTTGGTGCTAACAGTTGCAGAATGATTTCTATTGACTGCCGATCTCTCCTGCGGGGCCTTCTTTTGCCAAATCAAGTATGATAGTCTTTCTTTCGTACAGAAGTCTTCTGAGTGCGGATTCATTTCTTATGAACCTTCCATGTGGATTACCCTTTTTGTCTTAGGCGAATGTTCGTGAAGTAGGGTTGGGAAAGGACTTTGACACTTTACGATGAATTACTATAGAACTAACCTTGGGTCCAAGCCGCAAGGTGCCTGACAGCTCTATACCTAGCCTCTTTGTTGTGCTTTAGTAATTCTTTCCTTTGGCTTTGGTGGGATGGGCATATCATCTTGGTCGGAACTACCTTTCGTTTGTTCTTGTGGAAATCTTGTTCTGTTACTTTTTACTCATGCGGAAGCTTTCTGAAAGGCCTTCTTTATTCCTATCCATATTTTATGGTTAACATTCATTACCCCCCTTATATAAATATGACTTTTGTTCTTTACGACAAAAATTCTAAGATTTCCAAATAGTCACCGTATTCTTGCAACACATCTAATAATATTTGTATGGTTAGTTCATACTATAAGTTCCTTTTCATTTTGGTAGACCTTTAACTCTGATCCTATTTTAGCGAAAGATTTACTCTTTGAACGTTCATAACCTATAATGACCATAAGTATTTGAAGTCCCAGATTAAGGTCTTGATGGTCGGAATTTAGCTTCTTGCCAGATAATAATCGTTTCCCATTTTGTCTTAGTAATAAAATCTCAGAAGACTATACATAGACAATTTAGAAGTTCACATCTTGCGACAATAACGGCTGAAAATACCACATCAAAAAATAATAGGGAGACCAGAATCATCTTGATCATTGTAGATGGCTAAAATCCTATGTCAATCAGATAATAAGGAGAGTGGACCAGAATACCAGTCAGATCATCCGTTCTGATATTAATAATGAAGGTCCAGGAGATTATCTTGGTTGTAACCATTAGATGTTCAGATGACTTGTTTTGCAATTCAATAATAGAAATCATAAGACCGTTTTTGGTGATAAGCAGTAGAAGACAAGAAATCCATATTTACTAGAAATCCATAGCTGGTAATAAGTAATAGAAGACCAGAATACCCACTCTTGGTATTTAATAATAGAAAACCATAGTACAATTAATTATAGATGACCAAAATACCATTTCTGGTAACTAATAATAGAAGACAAGAATACCATTTTTGGTAAGTAATAATAGAATTTCATCAAATAATTTCTAGTAGTTAATAATAGAAGACCAAAAAACTAATTTCGCAGATGTTCATGAGGAGAAGTCAATTCTTTCTGATTCTTTCGTCGAATGTGCCATCTTCAGGCTTTGATGATATCTTGCAAGCTTTTCCTTTCTCAGGCCTGATTTTTCTTTATATATTTGTTTTGGCCTATTTCAGGCCAGCACTCTTTTGTCTGATTCTCATGCTTATTTCAAGCAGTGCCCATTTTAGGCTGTTGTCATTTTAGACGTTGCCAATTCTGGCGGTCGCGATTTTAGGCGGTGTCCATTTCAAGCAGCGAATTTTCTTAGTCCGTCGGACATTTCTTCTTGGTTTTCGGTGCGCTCGGCTAGCTTATTCTCAAGTAGAGCCCAAGGACTTACCCGACCTCCCTCCAGGAGGAGCTTTAACCAGGCCATAGCATGGTCCGGCTAAGGGCTTATTCAGTATCTTGGCCAGGTCATAGCACGAAGGGACCAAGGGATTACCCTTCCTCCCTCCAGGAAGAGCCTTATCCTGGCCATAGCTTGACACGGATAATGGCTTATGCTGCTTTAGCCTGGCCATTTCTGACTTTGGCGCAACTAAATTCTTACGCCCTACCTCCAGGAAGTGCCTTGACCTAGCCATCTTGGCACGACCAAGGGCTTTCTACCATTATTGGTAGCCTACCAATTTAGGTAGTCTACGTTTAGGGAGAATTTTACTCCCGACCGTGTAGAATTTTCTTAGTGAATCATAGTAGAGTCATTCCTGAAAATGCCTTATTCATTCAGAGCCAGAAAATATGGTTTTAAATGTTCTGCATTCCAATTTCTCGGTACCATATTACCATCAGGATGGCATAACTTGTAGGCCTTGGGGGGTTTCCTTGAAAATTATTAGTGGACCTTCCCAATTTGGTCCCAATGGCCCACCTGATGGGTTTCTTGTATTGTCGTTACTCTTCTAAGTACCAAATCTCCTAGTCTGAATGTAGTCATTTTTACCTTTGAGATATAGTACTTTGATATTCTCCTTTGGTATTCAGCCAATTTTAGTGCTGCTTCATCTCTTAATTCGTGAATCGAGTTCTTGATTTGGGTTGAAGGACTAGGTAATCCTTTGACGAGAAGTACTTCAATCTCTACCGGCAGTATTGCTTCACAACCATATGCTAGCGAATACAGAGTGTGACCTGTTGCTCTTCTAGTGGATGTATTGTAAGCCCACAAAACTAGGGGAAATTCTTCTACCCAATTCCCCTTTGCCTTATTTAGTCTCTTTTCCAAGATCGTCTTTATTGTTTTATTAGCACTCTCAATGGATCCATTGGCCTTTGGATGAGTGACATAAGAGAGATTTTTTATGATACCATTCTTATGGTAAAATCGTGAAAATTCTTCAATTTCAAATTGGGATCCATTGTCAGAGATTGTCTTGTTAGGTATCCCAAACCATATGGCAATGTTCTTAAAGACAAATCTTAGCACTTTCGCAGAGGTAATCTTTGGAAGTGGTTCTGCTTTGACCCATTTTATGAAGTAATCAGTTGCCACTACAGCATACTTCGCTGCACCTTTGGAGATTGGAAGAGGTCCGATTAAATCGATTCACCAAATATCGAATCGACATAGGCGATGATGGAGGTTATTTGACTCAGAGGAAGATGTTGTATCCTCGAGTAGCGTTGGCACTTTTCACATCTTTTAACATATTCGATTGCTTAGTAGGTAAACTATTGCTAATAAAATCCTGGTCTCATTATCTTTTTGGCCAATTTGATCCCATTAGATTGATCTTCACAAAGTCCTTCGTAGGCTTCCTTTAGTATTCTCAATCCGCTTTCAGGTTTTACACATCGCAAATAAGGAAGGGCGCATCCTTTCTTGTATAGAACTCCATCCATAATGGTAAAATTTGGGTTGCCATTTTAGTTTTCGTGCCTTTGTTTTATCTGCAAGTAGTGTGTGACAATATAACTCATAATCGAGGCCATCTAAGTGTTTCTATAGTATTCTTCCATTATTGGAGCTGCAGATTCTTCATTTGGCATTTCCTGATCCGTTTCCCCCACTTCTTGTGCTATAGCCCATGATCGGGTCAATACTAATAGCTCATTAGTTTTCCCTTGTTTATTTTCCCCTATACTAGGATTAGCCTGAAATCCCATAAGCACAATTCCAGTCTTAGGGGCTCCTCTTGAACTTGCCAACTTAGCCAATGAGTCTGCTTGAGAATTGCCTCCCCTTGGTATTTGGTGTATAGAGAAATCTTTGAAAAACATGAACGTTTTTAATACCTTTTTCACATACTGACTGAGTTTAGGATCCTTTATATTGTATACTTGTTTGATTTGATTGACCATTAATTGGGATTCATTGAATATTTGAATCCTCGGGATTTTGAGTCGTAAAGCTAAGGTCAATACCACGACCATAGATTCATATTTTTCCACGTTATTAGTCATTGAAAACCCCAATTTTATAGCATAATGAAGTCTATGTCCATCAGGGGTAATTATTACGTATCCTGCTTTGGCCCCTTGTTCATTTGAGGCGCCATCAAAAAATAACTGCCACTCGGGTTTCAAGTCCTTTTACTTTTTGGATTGCTCTAAAATGAATCTCGTACATTCATTAATGAAGTCAGCCAATGCTTGTCCTTTTATAGCCGCTTTGGTTTGATATTCTATATCATATTGACTTACCTCAATTCCCCACTTAATCAGTCTTCCAGAGGTTTCAGGTTTACTAAAGACTTATTTCGATGGAAAGTTGTTCAATACATTCACCGAGTGTGCTTGAAAGTAAGGTCTTAGCATTCAGGCCATTAGAATTAAACAGCATGCTAGTTTCTCAATAACCGAATATCAGATTTCAGCATCGTTCAGCCTTCTGCTTACATTATAAATCGGTAGTTGAAATTCCTTTGTTTTCCTAACCACTACTAAGCTTACCACGTGCTTCGAGATTGCCATGTACAAGTATAGATCCTCCTCATCTTTGGAGTAGATAAGATTGGAGGTTTTTCCAAATGCAATTTCAACTCTTGAAATTCCTTTGTGCAATCTTCACCCATTCGAAAATTTTCCTCTTCTTTATTACCTCAAAGAATAGGATGCACTCATCGGTGGCCTTTGAAATAAACCTACTTAGTGCTGCTACTTTTCCATTTAAACTCATAACATCTTCACTTGTCTTAGGCTCTGCCATATCTCTAATGGCCTCAATCTGTTGCAGACTAGCCTCAATTCCTTGTGCACTGATAATATAGCCTAAGAATTTCCCAGAACGAACTCCAAAATTGCATTTTTGGGGATTGAATTTCATTTGATACCGACGGAGTACTTTGAACATTTCATCCAGATCTTCAAGATGATCCTTTGCCTCTTGAGATTTTACCAGCATGTCATCTGCGTAAACTTTCATATTTCTTTTGATTTGATCTTTACACATTTGGTAACCAATCTATAGTAAGTTGCCCTAGCATTTTTCAACCCAAATGGCATAACTTTGTAACAGTAGGTTCCACGGTCTATAATGAAAATGGTATTCTCGTCATCAAGTTTAAACATAGGGATTTGATTGTATCCAGAGTAGGCATCCATCAAGGAGAGCAACTTATGTCCACTAGTTGTGTTGACCTATTGGTGTATCCTTGGCAGTGGGTAACAATCCCTTGGACAAGCTTTGTTTAAATCCGTATAATCCATGCAAGTTCACCACTTCCCATTAGATTTTTTACCAAAATTGGATTTCCAACCACTCGAGATAGAAGACTTCTCGGATAAACCCATTTTATTGCGATTTCTTGACTTCTTACCTTAAGGCGTCGTTCCTTACATATCGAATTGCCTCTTCTTTTACCTGACTGGAGGGATGTTTAGATTGATATTTAGGGCGTGACACATGATGGTTTGGTCAATTCCAATCATGTCAGAGTGGGTCCAAGCAAAATATCCTTATTGGCTTTTAAGAATTCCACCAATTTTGATTTTAAGTGCTTCTCGAGATCTTTTTCCACTCTGACCATTTTGGTATAATCAGTAGAATATATTACAATTTCCTCAGTTTTATCAACTGGCTTAACTCTTTCAACCTCTCCTAGGCAATCTAGCTCGGTAATAATTTCGCTTTCCTCTATTGAGTTGGTATCCATTGTCTTTCTTTTTCCATAAACTGCAAAACATCTTTGGCAGTACGCTTGTTAGTTCTATTAGATTTTTCCTTCACCTCGAATAATGAATGTAGAAACCCATCATCCAAAGGCTGTAAAGTAATTGAAGAATCAAAGTTACAAGTAAACTCCCTAATATATTGTTACAAAGTTGCGAAGTTCATTTCCCTTGATGCGAATTGCTCGCCTCGGATAGTTCCCTAGCCATTAGTAGGAAGGAATTTGAGTATCAGATATTTAGGTGAGACAAAAGTGTCCACTTCATCTAGCGCTGGACGTTCGAAGAAAACATTGTAAAATTATGTTTGGTCTATGATTACTAAAGTTGTTTCAAAAACAGAGTGCATGGAGGGAGTCCCAGCTATATCAAGAGCTTCTTGTCCTAGTGGAGTTGTTCCCTTGTTGTTGAACCTGAAGATGGTTTAAGGACCAGGCTCATGTTTGTCTTTAGAGATCCCCATTTGATTAAATGCATGTCATAAGATCACCTTTACCATGCTTCCAGTGTCGACCAGGATCTTTGTAACCACTAAGGATCCTATCTGAGCCGTGATCATCAATGGTTCATTTTAGGAGTGATGGTTCCCCTTCTCAACTCCTGGGGATTGATCACCAAAGTGTGCATGTTGATTTTATACTTTAGGCTCTTAAGTGGTGGTTCTTCTTGCATAAAAAACACATCCTTCCTAGCTTTACGAATGTATCAACTTCTGACATTTTGATTTCGGCCCATAGGATGTGGTCTGCCAAATATAACGTCGATCCTATTTTGGGGTGGACTCAGGTTCAATGGATCTTCATCTTCAATCACATTAACAGTGGTACTAGCAGGTTTTCTTGTCTCAGTTTCCGACAAGGAAGTCCATTGTGGGTTTTTCACAAACTCCTTTTGCCGTCCTTCTCGAATTAGTTTTTGAATTATCCATGCTAGCACTTTGCTCTCATTGGTCCTGTGACCTTTACCTTGTGATAAGCATAGTAGTTATCTCCTTTCTTTTGCTCTATAGAATTTCGAGCTTTGAACGAGGTCGGGAAATTGACCTCGTCTTGAGTCATCACATAAATGTACGAGATTGGTCTATTTAACGCCACCGCATTAGCAATAGCATCTTCCTACCTAAAATTTTTGTGAATCCTTTTCGAGCTGAATTTTCCATTATCCCTCCTCTGATTATACTTTTTCTTAGAATAGTAGAATTCATCCATCCAGATGAATTTGTCAGCCTGAAAATGAAAGTCCTGTAAATCTCGGTAATCATGGATGAATAATTCGTTCCAGAAAGGGGAATTGACTATAAGGCCTGAATGAACTGTAATAAGCTTGTCCTTGTCGTTTATTCCCTTAGCTTTCAAAGCTCTTCAGCGTTAAACCTCTTTAAGTAATCTCCCAATGACTCGTCGTTATTCTATCTTATATTGGCGAGCATTGCATAGTCGATCGATGGGTCTTCGCAGATGTAGAACTTAGTTGAGAATTCATAAGGGAATTGTTTTCAAGAATAGATTGTGTTCTCGCGATAATGTTTTTACCACTTGGTCGCAGCTCCTCGAAGAGTGTCTGGAAAAAGGCGGCACCTAACGGCACCAGAAGCAATGTACAAATCCATTTGATAGTCAAATGCCATCATATAGTCGTCGGGATCAGATGTGCAATGATATTTCATTGTTGGGACCTTCATGTGAGAGGGAATAGGTGCTGACATTATCTCATCAGTTAAAGGGGCAACCCTCTCGTTATCATTTATGCTCTCGTCTTCTGTTCTCTTACATTTAATATTCAATACATTTAATATTCAACAAATCCTTCACGGCCTTCTCTGTTATGTCTTTGAGGTAAGATTCATTCTTCAAGTAGTCTTTCTTATTTGGTTTGTAGCCATCTGAGGTAGAGCTTGCAGAACAGCCCTTGTCTTCCTCTTGATTTCTTCCTTGATAGTTCACCTTCAGTAAGACACGATCCTTCTTCTTGGACGAGGAAATGTTAGTTTTTCTTTTCGTGGCATTAGTGTTGATTATCAAGTTTCCCTTAGGAGAGACAACTACCTCTCCTGTTGTGAAAGCTTTCATGGGTGACCTGTGGGATAGAACTTCATTTAGGAGATTCTACATCTCCATCATTTGCCACTCTAAGTGTGTGATTTTAGTAATATGATCCTTTGGTTGAATATTCTATGAGCTGGAGCCAATTGCGAAGACAGTTGGATTTGAGCCAGTGGTGGATTTGGTTGAGCTAGTGCGGAAGACTGTCCTTGTTCCCTATTCCTGGGGTTGAAAGATGGCGAAACATTTTCTTATAGTGAAGTTGCATGTTCGGCCCTTTCGTATAAGGCGGAAACCCCTTTCGATTTCTTTTTCCTACAATAAACCAAGTTTCCACAATTAGTTGTATTAACATAACAAGGACGGAGGCTCAAGCCCTCCTTATAGCGCTAAAATGTTAATGATAAAAACTGTCAACACCATTATTAGTGCTTCGGATCGTTGATCATGTTTAGATATTTCAACCATCAGTATGATCAATGAACAAAGCATGCAAAAGAAGGCAAAGCAAGAATTATTAATGAAATAGTTTGGAGAATTTTTAGTTTGAATTCAATTGTGAACTTTAATACCTCTATCATAACCCCTTTCATCTCCAACGAAACCCATGTATTTCGCTAATTCACAATAGCCGAAAGGAATGAGTGACAAAATCCCCCATTTGTCTTAGATAAATTTTCAGGATTTGATGGGAGAAAGGTGCTAGAGCCGAAAACCCTCTCAACCTCTTCAGAACCTCCTTTATTTGACTTTTTATTAGGTTTTGACAAGATCGCAACATTGTGTTAACGATCGAATTCTTCCTTTTGGAAGGTATTTATTCAACGGTGGACATCTTCGAAAGATACCCTTTTTGAAAGAGTATACCTTATTGATGGTTATTTAGCGATTTGAATCCCTTTTGAAAGGTATGCATCATTCTAGGATGTTTAGATAAAAATAAGAGTTGATATGATATGTCATGAAACCGTATCAGGGATTTGACATCGTATTTTTATTAAGTCACAAGTTGTATATCCCTTATGTGGCCGAAACCATGAATTTAATATATAAGGAAATATACTCATGGAAATATCCTATGATGGTTCCATGATATATACTCGGAATGAATGAAGAAGATAAGAAATAAATTATGTATGATCGGCCGTTAATGTTGAATTAACTCCACATCATGATCATCCTCAAATTCAAAGTTGATCACTAGCCATAATTCTCTTTATTTTCTTATGATGAAGTTTGGTAAAGTTTAAGAAGAAATCCCCAATTTGATTTCTAAATTAGGGTTAAAAATGTAGTGAGCGGAAGTAAAATTTGTAAAATGAGAACAAAATCGACAATTCGATCTCCAAAATCGAACCCCTAAGGTCATATTTATAGATGCAGGTTGGCTCTCCTTTCGCAGAAGCCGTTTCGATAACATCGAAAGACTAGTTTCTAATGCATCCTTCCAGCTTGGCACAAAAGAGTGACCATTGGCCATGCCAAAAGGTTGGCCTACAGTTATTTGAACATATCTGAATGCTTTCATCCTCGTCGGAAAGGTAGGAATGTGGCACCTGTAACTTTTATCCATTGACTCTTTATCTCAAAATGACAGCTTGTTTGATGCAGAAGGAGACCTTTCAACTCCATCAAAATGTTGTAAGTGGTCTCTTAAAGTGCTTGACTGGTGTTGCCTTGCATCCAATGATCTATTGCGGAAGCATCCTTTTGATCCCATCGAAAGGTTATTTTGAATGAAGCAGCAAATTGGATTTTTGGAAGGTAATATTGGTACATGACACTGATCTCTCTTGCGAAAGGCCTTCAATTTGGATCCATCACTTATGGAAGGCTCTTCCATGAAAGAGATTCTTGCGAAAACCCTTGCGTTGGCGTTGAGTTCTCTTCTGTGGAATTCCCCTATGCGGAACTCAAGGTAAAGGCCTTTATCCTTTTGTAGAAAGTCTTTTTTGGGTGGAACCACCCCATGTGAAACCTTGGTTGCCGAAGCCTCCTTGACTTTCCCAAAAGCATCCCTTCGACTCTTTCAAATGATCTTTCAGCAATCTCTATTCCTCATCGAAACCTGGTTTCGGTAGTAAATTTGGTGCTAATAGTTGCGGAATGATTTCTATTGACTACCGCATCTCTCTTACGGAGCCTTCTTTTTCCAAGTCAACTATGATGGTCTTTCTTTCCTGCAGAAGTCTTTTGAATGTGAATTATGAACTTTCCCACATGGAATCACCCCTTTTGTCTTAGGCGAAAGATCTTGAAGTAGGGTTGTGAAAGGACTTTGACACTTTATGATGAATGACTGCAGAACTAACCTTCCGTCCTAGCCGCAAGGTGCCTGACAGCCATGTACCTAGCCACATCGTTGGGCTTTAGTAATTCTTTCCTTTGGCTTTTGTGGGATGGACATATCGCCTCGATTGGAAATCCTTACCTTTAAGCTTGAAGAAGTCTTGTTCTGTTACTTTTTACTCATGCGGAAGCTTTCTGAAAGGCCTTCTTTATTCCGATCCATATTTATGGTTAAAATTTAGCCCCCAACCCTCTCTTGGGTATAAAGAAGGATTTTGTTCTTTAAGAGAAAAATTCCAGGATGGCAAAATAGCATTGTATTCCTGCAACACATCTAATAATATGTGCATGGTTAGTTCATACTATAAGTTCCTTTTCATTTTGGTTGACCTTTAACTCCGATCCTATTTTAGCAGAAGATTTACTCTTTGAACATTCAGAACCAGTAATGATCATAAGTACTCGAAGTCCTAGATTCAGGTCTTGATGGTCGGATTTTATCAGCTTCTTGCCAGATAGTAATTATATCCCATTTTGTCTTGGCAATAGAATGTCATAAGACCATACAGAGACAATTTAGAAGTTCATAACTTGCGACAATAAAGGTCGAAAATACCACATCAAATAATAATAGGGAGACTAGAATCATCTTGATCATCATAATAGAAAGCTAAAATCCTATATCAATCCGGTAATAATGAGAGAGGACTAGAATACCAGTCAGATCATCCGTTCTTATATTTAATAATGAAGGTCTAGGAGTTATCTTTGGTTATAAATGTTAGTGGTTCAGGTGACTTGGTTTGCCATTCAATAATAGAGGATCATAAGACCATTTTTGGCGATAAGCGGTAGAAGACGAGAAATCTATATTTGATAATAAGTAACGGAAGATTAGAAATCCATAGTTGGTAATAAGTAAAAGAAGATCAGAATACCCATTCCTGGTATTTAATATAGAAGACTAGAATACCACTAATTATTGAAGATCAGAATACAATTTCTGGTAATTAATAATAGAAGTTCAGAATACCATTTTTGGTAATTAATAATAGTAGTCAAGAAAGCCATTTTTGGTAATTAATAATAGAAGATCAGAAAACCAATCTGACAGATGTTCATGAGGAGAAGACAAAGAAGTCATTCTAATTCTTTTGTTGAATATGCCATCTTCAAGCTTTCATGATATCTTGCGTGCTTTTCCTTTCTCAGGCCCGAGTTTTATTTATCCATTTGTTTTGGACTATTTCAGGCCAGGACTCTTTTGTTCAATTCTCGTGTTTATTTCAAGCAGTGCCCAACTCAGGCAGTTGTCATTTTAGACGTTGCCAATTTCTGGCGGTTGCCATTTTAGGCGGTGTCGATTTCTGGCGGTGTCCATTTCAGGCAGGAACATTTCTTAGTCCGTCGGACATTTCATCCGGGTTTCTGGTATGCTTGGCTAGCTTATTCTCAAGCAGGGCTCGAGGGCTTACCCGACATCCCTCTAGGAGGCACCTTAACCTGGCCATAGCGTGATGTGGCTAAGGTCTTGTTCTGCACCTTGGCTAGGTCATAGCGTGGCGAGACCAAGGGATTACCTGTCCTGTCTCTAGGAGGCGCCTTATCCTGGCCATAGCGTGACATGGTTAAGAGCTTGTGCTGCTTTAACCTGGCCATTTCTGACTTTATCATGGATAAAGGCTTATGCCCTCCCTCCAAGAGGTGCCGTGACCTGGCCATCTTGGCACGACCAAGGGCTTTCTACCATTATTGATAGCCTATCATTTTAGGTAGTCTAAGTTTAAGGAGAATTTTACTCCCAACCATGTAGACTTTTTCTAGTGAATCATAATAGCGACATTCTCGAAAATGCCTTATTCATTCAGAGTCAGCAAATATAGTTTCAAATGTTCTACGTTCCAAGTTTTTGGTACCACATTACCATCAAGATGGCATAACTTGTAGGCCCTAGGGAGATTTCCTTGGAAATTATTAATGGACCTTCCCAATTTGGTACCAATGGCCCATCTGATGGGTTTCTTGTATTCGCCATTACTCTTCTAAGTACCAAATATCCTTGTCTGAATTCCTTCTTTTTACCTTTGATTATAGTACTTTACGATTACCAAAACATGTCATATGAAATCCTCTAATATTATAATAATGGCTATTATAAGAATACTTATTAATCATGGCCGAAATTGTTACATTTATTAAATTCCATCATACTAGGTTCTACAACCAAAACTGAAGGATCGTATTGGAGAATGGATTTTAACTACGAAAGAGTAAGGGTCTACCCACCAAATCCGTAAAATTGTAGATAAAATGTATGGGAGGATACAACACGTTGCATCTCGGCTACTAAGGACCGACGTTGTCCCCTTCTCGGATGGCATCGAATATGATCAACCCATGGTTGCAATCAACAACCACACATGAGATCCTAAAGCATACATGAATACCGCTTTAAATTTTGGATGACCATTCCTTACTTGGGTGTGACTCACTTAGCCTTGCCGCATGTTCCTGCTTAATCATTTTTCGGGTGTGAGGCTCGAAGATGCCAAGCTCTTACCGTTTCCTCCTAACCATCTTGGAACACTAATATTGCCCCACGGGCAACCAATGCACTACTAGCATTCATCTATATAAGTTCGTTCCGCGACTGAACGAAACGTTTGAGAGCTCTATCTCTAATTCCATCATCTTCAATATTTCTTCACTTCGTACGCTTGAGTTGGATTGAAGTGGTTTTTGGATAATAGATGCGATCCCGATCTCTTCAAAACAACATTCGATAGTTTACAGTAAACTCAACCAGGTTCATTAGGAAATAAACAGTCAACGATAATATCGGAGATCACCTCCTAACCATTAGTGGATGGATTTTCTTATCATTTGTCCTAGAAAAACGAAATGATATTTACATGCACAGTAAAGCATCATCGGAGATGACGGTACCACATCACTTATGTGTTTCTCCCAAGTATTTCCAAAGTTATGTTTGGGTCCAAATTTAATGGTCGGTTATCTAACCATTAAATAAACAAACATTCATTCAGGGATTTAATTCAATAGGAAAAACCCATATTGGCTAAGCATTAAGCGACACTAAGCCTTCTTAATTAATCTTTTAATTAATTTAAATTCACCTGGTAAGTATTTGAATCAAAATACTTTTACAAAGATATATTCAAAATCCTTATATTTTCAATACTGAAAATATCCATATACGTATCTCAACAGTATAAGTATGTTTATGAAACACTAAGGAAGATCTCCTTTTTATAAAATTCTAAATTCATTTATAAACTCCGTTATAAATTTCTAAAACCCTTTGTAAATCATTTATAAATATTTTCCCAAGTCGTTTATAAACCCTTCATAAAACCATGCAACTATTTATAAAACACTTTTTATAAATCTATTACCCATTTCTAAAATTCGTTTATAAATATCCATCTACTTATAAACCACTTTACCTTGTAAATAATCTTCCTTTAAATCTTCAAACCACTTTACAAGCTCCTCTAATAAAAATCCAAGTTCATTTACAAAACTCTATTTATGAATCTCAAAGACTCCATAAATAAGTCCTAATCACTTCCTTTAAAAAATATATTATATAATAATAGTGTTTATTCATAACAAACATCATAAATAAATAACAATTATTAACTTTTAACTTCTTAATATATAATAATTAACGATTCAAAACATTAGAAATAAAACAATCTTTAATCTTTACCATACAAATAATACTGATAAATTACCAAAATATTATTAATACTCATTATTATTAATTTCAAAACATACTAATAATTTCAATAATTAACTTTTCAAAATTATTTTAACGTTTATAAACAACTTTAAGCAATATTAATATGAATAACCAACTTCAAAACAAAAAATATTTCATTGATAAAAATCAATTCTTAAATCTTCAACCTAGCCATTTTTATGTTTATAAAACTACATTTAAAAATCTCTTTCCATTTTATAAAAACTACCTTTCATAAAACCTATTTATTTATGAACTCCACTTATAACTTTATTTCCTTTATGAATCTCACTTATTCATAAGTCCCTTTTAAAACATCAGTCACCATCTATTTGAACGTTACTTCTATATGGACTATAAATTCCTTCATATTTATAAAATATCGTTTAACATTCCAAATTTATCCTTGCCTTTAATTTCCAAACTGGAGTCAACTATTTCGAAAATATCATTGCGTGTGTTATAATAAAACAATTTTTTATTTATTTCTCCAATTTATCAAACGATAAATGTTTCCTTTAATTTATAACACCGTTTACAAATTCATGCTTTTATTAAGAAAATACAATTTTAATAACTTCCTTTGTAAAAATACCACTCTTTTAAATTATCCCATTAGGAAATTTCATATTTACGAATATAATTATAATATATGTACCTATATATATATCACTTTATACAAAGATTATTAATAAGTATTATATCAAAATATTTCTATTTCCATTTTAAAACCATAACCCTTCATTATAAAAGACTGACATATTCTTCAAGATTTTAAAAATCTTTACTTATAGTTCAAAATCTCTTTTTAAAATATTTCATAAAACTAGTAAATCATAATATCCAAAAATCTTACCTTTAATTTAAAAAAACTAATTCTTCAAATAATCGATGACTAATTATTTAAAACATATATAATTTTCAAAATCACATGGAAATCACCTTTTTAAATTAGTTGCTATTTTATGATATCTTATAATACCAAAATAGAAGGCGTAACGCTACTAAAGCACAAATAAGCGAAATCGTGTAAATGTCATCCAATATATCTTATACCATAATAAATATGAAAAATAAAATCAACAGTGTGAAGAATCCTTTTGGATCCCTCCATCCAGTCTCCCTGCATCATATATAGTATATAGTCATAAAAATATAAATTAACCGCATTGAGGTGGGATTCGTATATAAAGAGTCATCCGCCCTTACTCCGAAACGTAATTGGGTCTTATCCGCACCAAGGGCGGGAATATATCCGACCAAAAATATAATTTAATAAATCATCCAAACAGTCAATAAAAGTCAATAATAAATATCCAAACATCCAATAGATAAATTTTATCGACTAAAAATATTTCGGGTTAACCAAAAAGATGAGATTGACGCACTTTGATTTGTAATTGTCGCCAAATGTTCTGTTTAGAATTAAAATTGAATGGACTTTCAATTTTAACCCAAAATTCCAATTAGCTCCAAATCCATCCAATCCACTCCATGGCGTAGCATTTACTGATATGAACGCAAGGCAACTTGTCGCTCTCGATTTGGATCTCGTACGAGAAAGTTACAAATTTATTGAGTCCATTCACGGGGAATTCTATTCTATTTTAGCTATTTATATATATCATATATGACATTTTAATCTCTTTTATTTACTAATCTTATTGGAAATCATGTAAAGACAATTGATATAATTAAATTATAATTAACTAAATAAATTAAGTCTAAACGTTTTAACCTTCCCTCATCTCCCTCCTTTAGACCCGTACAGGCCAGGTGGGACTTTGTTGTTTTTTTTATTTTGTTTGCTCATGCGCAACCCAAGACACACCGCCACTGGCCGTCGCTCGCCATCCCATGCTTGGGCCGCCCTCCACCTCCACACAACCGCAAGCGTGCATGAATGTCGACTATTGTCAAAACCCAATTTGCTGCTCACAAACAATATCCTTTTGCCGCTGTCTCATCATCGATTTGATGATCCAACCATGGATTAGCTTTGTATCGTCGTACTCTACGTTTTCCTAGTTGAATTCGAAGGCCAATTTGGCCTCTAGAGGCTCTGATCGTTGTTAGCCGTCGGATAGAGCTCTTGTTAATGGCGGCTAAAAAATAGGTACAGGGTTTTGGTTGCAAATAAAGATAGTTGATGGCCTTATATAAAAAAAATCAGGGTACTATTTATTCGTGAAAATTTCGAACTTCAAATGAGGTGTGCCGCCTTGCGTTCTATATGTTATACCCATATTCTAAAAACAATGGAATATTTATCGGGACCCAATTCCATCATATTAAGAAGTTAACTTTCAAAATCAAATTATATTAATTTAATTTTCCTAAATTAATTTCTATGCTTTTCAAACTCGCATCACCAAGCGATACGTCCGATCGCCATGAAATTTGATGGCATATTATAATTCACTGTTACCATCCAATAAAACCAGCTTCGTCGAAATTTGAGACACTGCCTCAGGGGCTATTTTTACACTGTTATTTAAAACGAGTTATTTCTAAAATCGGTTAAATTACTTTTGTATCTAATTTAAAAGTTTACTATCTTTCTTCTCATTCAAATAGAATTTTTAGTTAAATTACGAAATCATTTTCTTCATACTAAATTCAAGATTCAATCATTTAAAAAATTCCAAACATTAAATTTAATAATTGAATTATCAAATAAATCACCATATTTGAAATTCATGTTATTTTACTTATAAAATTAACTTTTCAATATTTAAAGTTAATTAAATACTCCAAATTCAAATGACTAAATTCTATGTCGTTGCATTCTCCTCCCTTAATAGAAGTTCATCCAGAAGTTACCAAGTAAGAAAATTATCACAAATCCATTAACTTTTCAAAAATAAATATTTGAAATGGATTATAAAATTCTTCTGAGTCATTTAACTTCTTATGAAAACTTTTCTAAGTCTTTTAAATCAATTCGTAATTACCAACTAATACCATACAAAGTTATAAAACCAAAATCCAAATTTTGGTTATCAAAATTTTTCCAAAATTCCCACAAATTTTCTAACGCTTTGAATTACTAGAAAAAATCGCCAGCATCTCCTTTTCGCTGCTCGATCGTAAAAATTTACAATATATATATATATATATATATATATATATATATATATACATATACATATATATATACATATATATATATATAAAAATCTCATCTTCGAGGATAAGGTATCCCATAGGGAAAACTATAAAAGTACAACATGTTATCCAAGATGTGTACCTTATTTTAGCGTTAGCAAGCATATACAATCAATAAAACACAAAAGCAAGCTCTAAATGCAAAGCATGCGCCATCCACATCTACTGTTAGCACCAAAATTGGTCACTAACACCCTTGATCAGATTTTTGTAAAGAGATTAATGAAGATGGTAAATTACAGCAGAGGAATATCACAATAGAATGTAAAAACATCAGCAAAAAACTAGAACACCAGATTTATAGTGTTTCGGCGTAACTGCCTACTTCCACTTTTATACAATCTTTATTTATTTTCCAAATACTTGAATACAGCTGCAATCCGTAGATAAACAGCTTGAATACAAGTTGTAGCAGAAAGGAAGTGAGTGTCCAAAATAGCAAAGTCTCTTTGGAATTCTTGAAAAAAGTTCCTTTAACTGCACCTCTGCCTCTCTATTTATAGACAAAGATAGGTCGGACTCCCTATGCAGGCCCAAGACCAAGGTAGTTCGGCCCATAGTTGTAAGTCAAATTGACCAACTAAGTCATGCAGACCCACTTCCACTGAACTATATATCCCGACCCAGAGGTTGCCTTGTTGATGACTTGAAGTGGTCCCTTAAGGAACTCGGAGCAAGTAGTAGTATGACTCGAAGCAAAGAAATGTTAGCCGCACCACTCTGTTGTATGTCAAAGAATTGACTAACCTCCACAAGGCTCACCGAACCAGGTCTGCTGACCCACGCATGCCGAACCATCAAGGCCGAACCACGAACACCGAAATACAACTGACCAATCTGTCTTGGCTTTGCTCCTTTGACCGAGCGACACATGACTTAGCACTTTTGAAGCCGAACCACGATCAGCCAAACCATCGAGTTCAATTTCACCCTCATCAAGCGACTGGGCCGGACCCTTCTCGGCAGAACTACGTTTTCTTTCATATCCTAGCCGAGCGATGACCTTCTCTTCAAGGTCAAGTGATGAGTGGCCTAACCACCTCGACCGAACGACCTTGGCTGAGCCACACTTTGCTGGTTCGCCATATTCGCATTCCAACGTTGATCCACCTTGTATTCTTGTGCCATACAGTCATGCCGACCAACATCAAACATACCGACCCATGCATAGGCCGAATCAAACTTAAATTACCCCAGCCACTTGTACTTCCAACCCATTCTTAGCTCAAGTCCCATCCCGGGTCAACCATAGGCTCTGCGACTATCGCCATGTAGTCGGTCCAAAGTGTAGAGCAACATTTGCCCTACAAAGTGCGTCATGTGAATCAACATGATGCGCTTTGAACCACAAGCATAACAGGACGCGACCCTTTGAAGGTTAAACCATGCTAGAATCCAGAAACCAATATTTTTCAGCTGACTCGATTGCATCTGTGCCTTCGCATATTTTCATCTTCCATCGACATGATGTGCTTATACACTCATATGTACCCTTTCTACATTTTAGTTATTATTTTCTCCAATTCATTCATCGCTCGTTTGTTTTTTTTTTTAAACAAAACTGGGTTGGCATATGGAGACCGACCCAATTTGTTGGCGCCTTTGACAAAAAGGGGGGCCGACATACCAATGCCGACCCATACGGTCGGTACTTGCTCCACCGAACTAGTAAACATGTATTACTGGATTCTATTAGGCATAGCCCATTCACCTTCTCCTCTAGCCATATAAAAGCCCTGTCCTTTGCTCCTTTCTCTTCTCCTTATATTTTACTCTACTTTCCCAATCCCACGTCCTTCTTATCTTCCTAAATTTACCATCCCGTTTCTCACTGAACCTTGTACCACTCCCCTTGCTACGTTAGCTTTTCTCAAATTCAATTAATTCCTCAACCTAGCATCTCGAAGTTGCTGCAAATTCCATAGGTATGAATCTCCATTCAAACATGGAATTGTGTACGAAGTCCCATTGCTCGAGTGGGTGGCCTCCCCTTTTCTCTGGTTTTAGGAATAGGTAGAGGTTAACTGAGAAGTGAGGAAAAGATAAATCACGAGGAGGACTAGACTTTAAGTTAGTGCTTCAACCGTCCTTGATGATTAATGGTAATAGTTTCTTAGAAGGAGTAGTTGTAGCTTTCAAAGTTCGGAAGTCATGACTCAGGAGGAAGAAGGAAGGTGTCGCTTGGTGGAGAATCTGAAAGAGAAAAAAGAGTTCAATGATCCGAAAGGAAACGTAGGTCAGTCACACTGAGTGAATCAAGAGTGTGGTTCTTAGTTGCGTGTGATGTTATGGTTCGGTCAGAGTCCAGAGAAGCGGTTCGGTATCCCGAGCGAGGGTGTTATTCGGTCTTGAGGGAGAGCATGGGTCAGTAGGAAATTAGGAAGGCGGGTCGGTTTAAACCTAGTAGATTGTTAATTGATTAGAGAGTGAGTGAGGTGAACGAGTGTAGTGAGTGTGGCTCGGCATTTGGTTAGGTCATTTGGTCGGTAAGAATTTATGTGAGGCTGATCGGTAGTTTAGGGGAGATAGTGAGTGAGTGGGTCGACATTGGCAATCAAAAGTGTTCCATCCAAACATAAGACATATTTGAGTAACTTACCTCCACATTCAACCGTAGCACATTAGAAAAAGCATGACAAACAAAAAAACATATAAGCCCAAGGACCTTATTTGAACCAACTCCCTCATAACTTGAACGATCTTAAATGCAAACTTTACTCAATAAATGCAAACAACAGACCTCACACTTTATGATGTCAATGTTCGATTCCAGGACTACTACTGCCAATCATATGATAAACTGTAGGAGATGATCAGCGATGACGGTCTCCGTGGACAAAAACTTCAAGTTCTATCGACCGCACTTGTGTTTAAAACTTTAGTTTTTTCCGCACCCACGTTGGAGTTGCCACACTAGTTCACACACAACATGGGGGGATATATTATTGTCATTATATCTGATGTCAATTGTCTTTCAAGTATGGTTTAAACAGGTATCCATCCATATTAAATGCTCATTTATGATGTCCAAAAGAACCAACTCCGCAACAGTTTCTGATAAGCCTGAGCCAAGTTCTCGGTAGGAGGCGGTAGGAACTTCGAATTCACTGACAACTTCTACACAGGGTATTTCGGATCCATCTGTTGTTGTTATAGGCCCAGCTTCTGATGTTATAGACAGAGCAGTTATCTTAGATAATCCTATCGATTCAAAAGCTTCAAAAAATCAACAAAGCCACTCTTCGTCGGTTATTCTCAATCCACGAAATCACTTTCAGCGACTTTTTAGTTCCATCAGGACAAGATCGACCTCATCTACCCCCAGCCTGATATACAGCATGCAATAAATTTATGTGCTGGGTCGGAAGCGTGCCACCTTTCAACTCTTTTCTCCATAAAGTGTTACGGTATATCGGGATTGCTCTAGCACAACTACATCCTAATTGTCATGCGTTCATTCATGGCACCTATGTCCTCTTCATGAGTACCTTATTCAGACTTCCTACTCTCGAGGATATCTGTTATATTTACCACTTCAAAATACTGTCCGATAGTCCATCCTACATATTTCTCGAGCCACATTCCAAATGTCAAATCCTGACGGGGGCATAGAGTCAATTTTTTCAGTTTTAGCAAGAGTGGTTTTACATACGCTGCCCCCTGGCTTTGCGAGAAGATGGCTGGAAGGGAGTGAGTTTCATTTCTAGACTAATATTTGTCTAAGGCTCGACGTGCATCCTTTTTAAACTTCCTTCGATTTTTGTAGGTATTCGCCCACGACCAAAAGGCGCTGGGTTTTCTGAGGCCATCATGGCTATTCGAGCCATCCCCGTGATAGATCGGGAGATTAAATCCATTATCTCCAACGAATTGCTTTCAAAGTTTGGATTATTGGCGGAGAGTCGTCGAACTAGCCTCCCAACTGGTACCACTACAACCGAATCCACTGCAGAAAAAGGAAAAGAGCAGGCTGGGCCTTTGGTGAACCCAGCAGAGCGGCCTCTCGATACATCTGAGGAAGGTGAAATTAAAGGGGCCGAGGTGCCAGAAGCGACCGATGAGAACATAGGTTCTGATTTTGCACCAGCAACAGATGCACCTGGCATTGATAGACCGCCTTCCCCTTCGAAGAGGATAAAGAACCTAGCCTATAAGTTGAAAACGCAAACAGTAGGCGAAACTTCTAAAGTTACGATTACTTTGGTTGAAAAGGAGTCGTCTCTCTAAAATTTAGAGGGTTCATTGAAAGGTCTATCAAACTAGACCATCCTTGACGACTTACTAAATTACGGCTTCAACGACCCAGGGGACATGGACTCAATTCGCCCACGAAAAGCGATGAAGGCAATCAAGCTTGTCATCAAGGAGAGAAAACTCCAATAAGTAAAGAAAAAACACTGGTCCACCGAGGGGAAGCACTAGGACGTACACAAACACTTACACTTCACCCTACACTTGAATTTTAGTCATCATATGATTTCCACTAACTCGTTTTCACTTGGCTTCTATGCAGATGATATGGGGCGCGCACACGGCTTCGATCGCCTTCGCGGGTCCTCAATATTCCACCACTCCAGTTGAGATTCGGGATCAGGTAAATGTCGACATAGGGATGACAGCGGTGATAAAGACTACCATCCTAGATATTTGTCGTCTTCTCGAAGAAAAACCTACATCCATTCCTCATATCCTAACGATCCTCCCCATCATTCAGAGCATAGTAGGGAGAAATCTGCTAAGAAGGGATCTCAATTTGAAACTCCCCGTGACCAACACTCTGGCTCGTCTAGCACCAAGCAATCTTGTGAGCCCCATAAAAAGTCTGTGACTCTGGCTAAGCAGACTTCCCCAGTCTCCGCACACGATCCATCGACAACTGAAAAATAAGCCGAGTTTAAGGCCACATTTCCGAAGATATACTTCGACGGATTGAAAATTCTTCCTATGATTCATCCTTTTCCAGGGAACGTCAAATAAAGCGTCATCGCCTATAATGATGATGTCTTTGTTCAACACGACGCGTTCGTTCATCTGGCAGAAAAAGTTTTAGAAGTTTCTTTGGAACGTCAACACAAAATTGATCTCCTAAAATTTGAAGCCATTCATGACAAAGATATCATTAAAGCCTAGGATGAAGAGCTATCCTTGTACAAATCCCAACTTGAGGTCGCATAGAAAAACTCCAAGGATATAGCCAAGGCGGTCAATCATTTGGATGCAACTCACAAAAATAAACTTGATGTGGCAATTCAACATAGTGATGCTCTAGCCTTAGAGAAAGACTCCATCCAGAAGGAAAAATATATCCTTGCTCAACAAGTTAAAGAGCTGGAGGAGCTGGTCCCTAAAGAGAAAGAAGAAAAATCTGCTGCATAGGAAGAGTCACAATGATGTTGCGATGAAATCGTCACAACACGACTCTTAAAGACGAAGCTTGATGAGGAACTTTCTAAACCTGAAGCGTTAAAGGATGCAGTCTGTAAGGAGGGTAAAAGAATGGTGCTGACAGAAATCTATTCTGGCCTCGCGGCAGCTGCTGAAGCCGGCAGAAATTAAATCAAGTGCTTATTTGATTTTCTTATTGTTGAATACAATGCTCGAGTTCTCATGCATTGAGATCTATCTTTTCTAAGCGAGGGTTACCTCAAATCATTGGCCGAAGCATGGGATACTTTAATTAAAAATTAAAAGAGTTGAGCTGGGCATCGAAGAGGTTGATAAAGAAACTCTTGTGAAGGAAGTGCTCCGAAGGAATGAGCCTTCTGACTAATCTACGGCAAAATCCCTCTACGGAAGAGATTACTCCTCATCGAAGGGGAAGGACGACATTGTTGGCCCATCCGGAACTGAGTCTCCAGTCTCTCCTTCCCCCAGCCAACTGGTTGCTCATCACTCGATCCTTTCGAGCAGCATGTTGGCTATGACTCGAAGAAACCCGGGCTTGATGTTCACGTTCTATCCCCTATTCGAAAGGGTGAGACTCCCAAAACAACTGAGAGTCAATCGGATGCCGGTATGTAATTTTTCCTTCTAGGGTCCAAAGAACCATCACTTTTGATGGATGATAGATGTATTCTAACATTCATCTTTTATGACTTCTTGTAGGCCGTTTTGGTCCTAAACCAACTCCAAGGAGCGATATTTCCACAGAGAAGGAAGAGAAAATAGCGGAAGAACTTCACACTGGGGATACTCTTGGACCCGATGCTCAAGTAATTGAGGCGCTCGATGAGGACAAGCCTAAGAATTCCTCGCCTGTAGACAAACATGACGAGGTTGAAATCACATGCGTCTTCGGACCTATTTCAAAACTTAGCATGGGGGAGCGCATCGTGGAAGAGGAGAAGAAAAGCTGAAGTTAAGAATGAACCTCAGGTGGTGGAACTTGATGATCCTCTTAATAGGCCCTTGAAAGTTATTCTCCCCATTGGAACCACACCTCTCGAGGTCCATTTTTCTTCCTCAGATACCACCTCACTGGGAACCAAAGGGTCCAAGAGAAAATGCTCGGCTGAGGAGCCTTCGGAGAAATCGAAGAAGGAGAAAAAATCAAAAAGGTAGCGATCCGGCAATTCCTCGTTCAGTCCGAATAAACCTGAATCATGTAGTTGTTTCTATTTATTTTTATAGTCGTTGTAAATAGACTTTTGCTCCAAACTCCAAAAAAGTTGTAATGGAACTTAATTTTTAAATTAGTAAATAAAATTTTGTCTCTTTGCCTTCCACGGTCTTCATTGTTTAGCTTATTGTCTAACTTGTAGTTGAAATTCGAAATCTTGTGGGTTACATAAGCTCCGGTCCGCTTCAATATGACTTGGAAAATTATAAATTATATATACTCTAGTCTGCACTTCGAGGACTCAGAGTACTCTAGTCCGTACTCTGAGCGATTTTTGAATCGTTTATACTCTAGTCCGCACTTGGGGGACTCAGAGTACTCTAGTCCATGCTTCGGGGACTTGGAGATTTTTTGAATCGTTTATACTCTAGCCCATACTATGGGGACTTAGAGTATTCTAGTCCACGCTCCGAGGACTTAGAGATTTTTTTGAATCGTTTATACTCTAGTCCGAACTTCCGGGACTCAAAGTACTCTAGTCCATGCTCTGGGGACTTAGAGAGTTTTTGAATCGTTTATACTCTACCCCGCACTCCGGGGAATCAGAGTACTCTATTCCGTGCTCCGGGGACTTAGAGATTTTTTGAATCATATGTACTCTAGTCCACACTCGGGGGACTCAGAGTACTCTAGTCCGTACTCCAGGAACTTAGAGATCTTTTGAATTGTTTAAAATCTAGCCCGCACTCCAGGGACTCAGAGTACTCTAGTCCACGCTTCGAGGACTTAGATATTTTTTGAATCGTTTATACTCTAGCCCGTACTCCGGGGACTCAAAGTACTCTAGTCCGCACTTCGGGGACTTAAAGATTTTTTGAATCGTTTATACTCTAGTCCACACTACAGGACTTAGAGTAATCTAGTTCATGCTTCGGGGACTTAGGGATTTTTCGAATCGTGTATTGACTTCTAATTTTGTATATGCTTTCGTACCCTAGAAAGAATAATGCAATTAATTCTTTTCATGGAATTGTAATATATAAGACATCAATAGTTCATAGAAAAAATGGCTCAAGCCTTTATTGATTATAAAAAATAGGGATAAACTGAATTGTCTTATTACATGTTGGAAGTAAAGAACAACAAAAGGAAACATACACAGAAAACAACTGCTACTAAAATGCAAAGGAAATAGGCTAATTATAATAACGATGCAAGTGCTCGCTATTCCATGCTCTAGGGAGTTTTATGCCATCGACAGTCTCTAGCTTGAAGGTCCTTTCCCCAAGCTTCATACGATGACATACGGACCTTCCCATGTAGGATTGATATATGACAGGATTGGAAAAAATCGCTTTAAAACAAGATCACCCACATCAAAGATTCTCGGTCGAACTTTTTCTTTATAATATCAGTGATTCGGTGTCGATACGCAGTCGCCCTTAAATAAGCTTCCTCACGTTTCTCATCGACAAAGTCCATTGATTCCAGTAAAAGATCCTGATTCGTCTTAGGATCATAATGAGTCACCTAGTGAGAAGGAACTTTGAGTTCCACGGGTATAACAGCTTTAGTACCGTATGCCAAGGTGAATGAAGTGTGGCCAATCGCGAACCTGTGGATGGTTCTGTAAGCCCAAAGTGCCGTCAGAAGCTCAACCACCCACTTTCCTCTTGCCTTCTCCAAAATTTTTTTTTCAGTATGGACTTGATTATTTCATTTATGGCTTCAACTTATCCATGGGGTTTAGGGTGAGCGACTGCCACAAATTTTTTTCCAATGCAATATTTTTGGCAGAATTCTTTGAACTCCTTACTCTCAAATTGAGTTCCGTTGTCAGTGATGATAGTTCACGGGAGGCCAAATGGCACATAATGTTTTGCACAATGAAATTAATGAACTTTTGGTGGTGATCGTAGCTAAGGGCTCTGCTTCAGCCAACTTGGTGAAATAATCGGCCGCAACAAGTGCATATTTTGCACCCCCTTTGGAGATTGGCAAGGAGCCAATTATATCGATCTTCCATATTGCAAATAGCCAGGGACTAACCAATTGCATGAGTTCTGTCGGCGGAGCTCTCGTGATTTTCTCATAGTTTTGACAGTAGTCGCATCTTCTCACATAGACCGCGGCGTCTCGATTCACGGTTGGCCAATAGTATCCATAACGGATGATCTTTTTGGCTAGTGTCTGCCCTAGTATGGTCATTACATTCTCCTTCATGAACTTCTTTCAAGACCCGCTTTATCTCATCGTGGGTGATGCACCGAAGTAACGAAACTGAGAATCCTTTTCGATACATTACACCATCTTGCATTATATACCACAAGGCTTTGTGGACAACTTTTCATCTTTCGTTCTTTCTCTCAGGAAAAATTTCGTGTAACAGGTATTCTTTGAACGGAATCATCCATGACTCCCTTTCAGTTTCTGTCCTTAACATAGAATATACTTCCATTTCATTTATGCTCAAAGCATGTAAGGTTTCGATGGGGACTAAGCCCATCTGTTGTGCATCATCAGTACTCGTGAATTTTGCCAATGTATCGGCTTCCCCATTTTGTCCACGTGGGATATGCAAAATATTGTAATACTCAAAGCCTGCTAATAGTTCTTGAACCCGAGCAAGGTATAGGGCAACTCTCTACCAATTTGCTTAATAATCTCCCCGTACATGATACACTTCCAATTGTGAGTCACAAAAGATTTCAACCGATTTTACTCCGAGTTACCTGGTAAGTTTCAAGCCACCAATCAATGCTTCAAATTCGGCTTCATTATTTGTAGCTGGGAAGTCGAGTTTCAAAGCATAACGAATTGATCGGTTTTTGAGAGTTACAAGAATAACACCAGCCCTAGAACAACGTTCGTTGGATACCCCATTGGTGTATAGCTTCCATCGAATGGGGGGAATTACATCACTACCACTTGGCTCGTCTGATATGGTGAACTCTACAAATGAAGTCTACTAGCGCTTGCCCTTGAGTAGCCCTCTATGGCAGCTAAGTGATGTCGAATTGACTTAACTCAATGTTCCACTTGAGTAACCTCCCAGAGGTTTCTGGTCGTTGGAGCACTTGTCGCAAGGGTTAGTCAGTAATGCACTAATCGGGTGTGCCTGAAAGTACGAACGGAGCTTGTTGATGCAATCACCAAGTAGTAGGCTAGCTTCTCAATCTTAGGATAATTTCTTTCTGCCCCCGTTAAACGTTTACTGACATAGTACACTGGCTTTTGAATTCGATCCTCCTCACGAACTAAGGCTGTACTGACTGCATGCGGGGACATGGCTAACTAAACATATAACTCTTCATGGTCTACAGGGTTTGATAGAACAGGGGGCTCTCCAAGTGTCTCACCAGAGCTCGGACGCATCCTCACAATCCGCCGTCCATTCAAAATTTCAATTCCCTTTCCTTATCACATCAAAGAAAGGAATGAATTTGTCGGTTGCTCTAGGTATGAATCGACTCAACGCGACGACTTTTCCATTCAAGCTGTGTACTTGCTTTATAGTTCTGGGTGGTTGTATGTCTCAAATAGCCTGAATCTTTTCTTAGTTAGCTTCGATTCCCCATGAATTGACAATAAAACCCAAAAACTTTCCCAACGCAACACCAAAGGAACACTTCAGTGGATTAATTTTCATTCCATAGTATCTAAGAATATCAAACATCTCCGCTAAGTCTCAAATGTGGTCCTTTGACTGTCGTGACTTCACGAGCATGTCATCTACATAGACTTCCATTGTTCTACCGATTTGGTCTTTTACCAAACGTTGATAAGTCACTCCTGTGGTCTTCAACCCAAAAAGCATCACTACATAACAGTACAGTCCAACATCCGTGACAAAACTAGTGTGTTCTTCGTTTTGAATATGCATCGGGTTTTGATTGTATCCCGAATACGCATCCATGAATGACAATAATTTGTGCCTTGCTGTTGAGTTGATCAACTGATCAATTCTAGGTAAAAGAAAATTATCCTTAGGACACGCCTTGTTCAGGTCTGAGTAATCAACATAGGTCCTCCATTTCCCATTTGCGTTTCTCACTAGTACGGGGTTAGATACCCATTCAGGGTAGAGGGAACCGTGGACGAACCCACTGGCTTTGATTTTGTCCGCCTCCTCTCTGAGAGCAGCAGACCTCTCCGGGACCATACCTCTCCTTTTTTGTTTCACTGGCACATACTCTGGGTCAATGTTCAACATATGACTTGCGATGGCAGGAGAAATCCCACACATATCAGAGAGGGTCCAAGCGAAAACATCTTGGTTTGCTCAAAGGAAATAAGTAAGATCCTCAGTCATCGAGGGAGTGAGTTGTGATCCAATCTTAAGCACTCGTGAAGGGTCATCGTGGCTGATTGGAATGTCAATCGTTGGTTCAGTCGGTGCTTCTTTAGAGTCCTTAGGTTCTTCATCATCGTCTCTCGGATCTATGTCTCTATAGATCCAACCCTGCTGCTCGAGCTAAGGCTCGGGCATTACTTGTCAATTTTCAGCAACACAGATGCGGACAGAGTTATCCACATCCTTTCCCTTCTCTCTTTACTGGGCTTCTCTCAGCTCAAACACATAACATGCACGATCAGTCATTTGATCACCATGCACAACACCAACTCCACTATCCATTGGGAAATTTCAAGGTTAAACATCACGGGCCAAAACTGCCCTAAACTCCTCCAGGACCGATTGGTCCAGAAACACATTATACGGAGAATCAACATCCAAAACAATGAACGATAGGATCCCTACCCTCCTACATTCACCTTCTCCTAACTCAACTGGTAATTCGACAAAACCTATCGCATCAGTGGTTGCACCATTAAAGCCGTGAATGCGGGCTTTAGATGGTTTCAGATCCTTTGTCTCCATCTTCATTTGGTCATACGCCTTTTTGAAGATAAAATTAACAGAACTCCCATAATTGATCAGTATCCTTCTCACAAACGCCGGCCCAATCATAGTTGAGATAACCATCGGATCGATGGTAGATGCCTCCATCCGATCAGCATACCTGCTTCTGGATACTATATCATCCGTCATCATTCGCAGTTGTTTCGCTGGAGTTCCGTCTTTCGAGTTCGAGTAGCATTCGAAATCTGCATGCTTTAGGAAATTAGCATAGCGTTCCATTTCTTGCCAACTCTTGTCTGCTGGATGAGGCCCACCGACTATCATGTTTATGATCAGTCTACCTACAGTCCGAGCGGGTTCCTTAAGTTGATGTAGAGCCTGCCCGGGACTAGGGTCGGATGTTCCCTATCTTCCCTCTTGCGAATTCTTAACAAACTGATGTAACTTCTTTTGCTGAATCGGTGTGATAACCTGGACTTTTGAACATCTGATAAGTGGATAATTAACTGGTTTATTCAGTGGACCAGATAAAAAATTTGACATCTGGAAATATAAATAAGTTTGAATCTACAATAAATATTGAGATATAAATATCTGGAAGTGATATATCTATAAAAATAATACATACATACATATATATATATATATAGTGATGTGCAAACTTAGTAATGTTGAAAATTTTGAGTATGTTCATATACAAACATATATATGTGTGTGCGTATGTTTTGTGAATTGAGAACATTAATTTGAATTCAATACATTAAATTTTTAAAGGAGATTTAAAGATAGAACTCTATATTTATAAACACTAGAGATAAATAATTATTAGGTTTGAATATGGAGGCTCAAGTTTAAAATAGGGTAATAAAGGATCATTCTTTCTCTAAGATATATGTATGTTGTATATATATAAACTTATTAAACAAAAAATATAAATTAATTCACAAATTTTAAAAGGAAAAGGTTTAAAACATTTTTTTGAATTAATTAGGATAAAGAACTTAAACATAAGAGGTATTAGAATATAAGTTCAAAACACTTGTAAATATCTCATTTTTGCATACTAACACTTGTAAGAAAATGATTATATGTATCGACAAATGTAAGCTTAGTTTTACAAATGGCATTTTATTTTAATTTAAAATTAGGTAAAATGTAATAAAAAGAAGAAAAAAAAGAAGCCATGCTATTTTCTTCAAAACCTGAAAACATGGAGAAAAAACAAAGAAACAAAGGAAAATATAAATCAACAGCCTGTAACAAATCAGAGGATAAAATCAAAGAAAACAATAATCTTTCAATTGTTTCAAACCTAAAGATCAAATCAAGATTAAAATTCAAATGAAGGTCAGCAAGCAAATCAAAATAGTTTGGTTCTAGGGGAAATTCTGAGCTGTTCTCTATTTCCAGAAAACAGGTGAGTAAATTCACCTGGAAACTTAATCTTCTTTATATTCTGGTATATATGGAAATCATGGAAATAGTGGCTGTGAATTTTTTTTGTAAACATGAATAAATATATTACGCCGGATACACGCACACACATATGTATATATATATATATATGTATATGGTACCTCTGTTCTTAAGTTTTCAGACCATAAACACATTCAAAACCCAATTCCTCCTTATATAAACAATTTTAGGTGTTAATGTATGAAGAATATGTGTTTGGGATAACTTGAATTTATTCTAAAAAATTATCTTAAGGATTAACAGCAAATATTTTTACAGGGAGGTGAAAGTTTCAGTAAAAATAAATTAAAGTCAGAAAATAAATCTTTCAAATTCCATGTTTCAAGCTTATAACGTGATTCACATTTGAAAATCATGATTTTTGGAATAGATTTCATAAGTTATAGTGTTGAGGTTGTCAAGAATGGGCAAGTTGATCAATTTTGGGTTTATGGTCAATATGCGTCGATCGATGTTGAACTGAGGGTCGGGGTTCAGGACGAGGGTAGTTCGTGAATTGACGATGGTGGAAAACATGGTCGGAAGGGTTAGCTTTCACCTTGGTGATGTGGTTAGGTGATTGTAGTGTTTAAGGACTTGGACGAGGTTTTTGGGTTCGTCGCGACGACTAGAAGGAATCAGACTTGATCGGTTGAAGGGGAAAATGAAGTGTGGTCTTCGATGAACCCATAGACAGAGTATCTTGATTTCTAGTGGTCGGAGGTGTTGGGTCAACGAGGACCTGGGTCGATTGGGTTTGTTTCTATCGATCCAGATTTGTTCATTTTTGATTCACAAGTGATACTGGCGATCTGAGGGGTCGTGAGGAACGGCAAGGCTGTCGTCATCATGTAGGTGATCACGGCAATGACCGGAGGAGGGTGATTAATCTCTGTACATGCACTGTGGATGTCATATTTGATGTCGTTCGATGGTTAGGAAGGAGAGCATATACCTCGGGTAGAACTCGAATGGTTTTGAGTGTTAACTCGAAGATGACTGGGAGTGGGAAATCTCGTGATTTGCTCGAAAAGTTTTAGTCTGAGTATCGGGTTTATAAGGTAAGTAAACAGTTTTAAAATTTTAATCATATTTTGATATTTGAAGTAATTTTTGTTACCAGATTTCCAAGTTAAAATAAATGAATTGTGAATAAGTTATTAAAGGAAAAGGGAAACTAGAAATGTTAGCAAGTTTCAAGGTAAATATACTAATAATTAATAAATTTATTAAGAAAGTTTCAAAAGAAATATTGATCGAGTTTCAATATAAATTTCTTTAAAGACAAGGTTTTGGAATTAAAATTTGTTTGATTTGAATAATTATGTATTAGGATACTTACCCATTGTAATTAATTAAAGTATGATTATTCGATGAAGTTATTAAGGATAATTAATAAACTTAAGTTATCATAGGGTGATTTAATAATGTAGTGAAAGGATGATTACTCAATAAAATTAAGGAATGAATAAAAGAATAGTAAATCACTAAATGAATTAATTAAAGGAGAATTTGTGTAAGTAACTAAAGAATAGATAATTACTAAATTGTGATTAATTAAGGTTAATTTAGGAATATGATTAATTACTAAATGTAATTAATTAAAAAGGGTAATTCATTATAAAAGTAATCAAGTATTATTAATTAATTAATTAATTAGTAATTAAAGATTAATTAATATGAATGGTTAAGATATAATTAATTTACTTAATTAATCTAAGGATAATTACTTAGTGTAATTAAAGAGTAATAAATTAAGGATGATTAATTAAGATGGATGACTAATGATGATTAATTAATTTGTAGTTAATAAATGTTAAGTAAGCAAGATTTAAAGGTAATCTTAGTAATTAAAGTTAGTAATTGATTTAATTAGAGATTAATTAAATTAATTAGAAATTGTTTAACTTATAAGTCTTGCTTATGAATAGATAAGTTCTAGAGGATGATTAGATAAAATTTGTCTGATTAATTGTAATGTTCTGTGATATGATATCCTAGATATAAATTGTATTGATTCAAATTTAACAAAATTGGATTAGAGATGGCTTTGAATTCGAAGAGACGGGATCGGGTATTAGTAAATACCCGAAACCACTTCGATTCTTTATAAATTTGAGTTAGAAGCAAACAGGATGGAATGAAATAAGTTAATCATCATGGATATTTAAACTAGGTAACAGTTCTTGGATATTGTTTTGAGATAAATGTTTGACTTAAATAAGGTTAGAACTCGTAGAAAGGTACGAGTTACCCTGGTTATTCACTTTAGTTATATAGCTTGGTATTTCATATTATATGGGTTTACTCACGCTGGTTTCCAGCCTGATCTGGGTGTTACTTTTATGTAATGCTCGGTCAGACAGAGTATTACAGATTTTAGGTAAGGACATTCTGGAGCTCAGGAGGCGAGCTGGATGGCAGTAACGTATGGAGTGTATCCGATGTGTTATATTGTTGTATATTTGGGACAAGTTGATTTTAACTGTCCAGTGTTTGTGAAATGTTGTAACTCTGATGTATTAATGAAAATTAATTGAAACAGATCTTCCTTGTATAACTGATATTTTATTTGATATTATATTTTGATCAGCTGCGAATGTGAGATTCTGTGTTTCATTTCTGTTTCTTCTTCTACATCTTTTCTTCTTTTCCTAACTATTTGTAATTTTCGAGATTGAAATTTTGCGTCGTCGCAATCATTTTTTCTATAGCATCATGATGGTGTCAACATTCCTCAGTGTTGTGCCTGTAGGTCCCGTGAAACCAGCAGTACTTCCCGGTCTGTTTTTGTTCCTCAGTGGATTCCTTTGGATGCGACTTTTGGTATTGGAACGTATTGCAAGTTGACAAATAAATATTTTCCAGAGATGTGTTCAGAGGAGTGTATTTGTTATAGGTTGGGATCCGCGGTTTCCATTTTCTTGCTTCCTCTTCATTTCGGAATTCCCTCCTACGAATCCTTTAGACTGCTCTAGCTTATTTTGAACATTGACCAGGACCTTGCCCAAGTTGTCGCCATATTTCTTTACTACAATGTTATTTTGCACCATCTCCTTGCTAGGCCTGGGAGCACTGCATCGCCTGGTCCATCTGGCCACTTCTCTTCTCATGAATTTGTCCTTCGAATAAAAACGTTCCAGAGTGATCGGCAGTTTTCCTACCAGCCAATCACCAAACTCTGAGTCCGGATCTACTCCTCGCATCATGGCCATGACAATAGCATGATCATTTGGGTCGCTAACTTCGGTAGCAGCAACATGCAATCTTTGCAAATATTCCTTTAACGATTCCCTTGGGGCCTGGATCACGCTGGATAGAGACATCACATCTTTTGGGTGAGTGGTATGGATCTTGAACTGCTCCACAAATTTCGACGCTAACTCGTCAAACCTGGAAATCGATGGTGGAGGAAGCTTGGTGAACCACAATGTAGTGATTCCAGATAAGGTTATTGGGAAACATTTGCATTTAGTCGCATTGTTTTCTCTGGCTAAGTCCATCATCCACTCGTATCTCAATACATGCTGTCGAGGATCAGTCTTCCATTCATAGGCTGGAACCATCGGCATACTAAACCTTCGAGGGTACTCAGCCTGTAGGATAACATCCTTGAACGGAGTGTGGCTCCTAGATGCACACTAATCATCATTGGATAAGCCCTGATTTTCCCTCATCGGTTTTCCGACCATAGCTGATAAGTCTGGGGTTTGGATGGAAGGTGGCAAGTTGGAATCCGTCCTGCATGATCATTTTGGCTGGTGCCTCCTTGATTAGTGATTTCCTAAATGAGTGTCGTGGGGAGCTACTTTATTGCGACCCTGTGAGCTGGTCGGTCAGCTTCCACTAGTGTTCCAGATCCTAAGTTTCCTATTCCAACTTGAGTGTGATTTCCCAGGTGCAGGTGAGGAGCCATGGTTCCAGATAATGAACATGGACCATTCCTGTTGGATTGATCTACTGCACCTGTTTGCGTTGTTTCAATTCAACGGTGTGTACGCTTGTGATATTCATCAGACGAAGCGGAGCTGTCGGATGATGAGTAGGAAGTAGGGCTTCCTCCAGCGTTCTAATGCTATTATTGTGTAATCTGGATCATGAGATCGGTGTTGGCTTCAATTTTCTCGTTAAGTTGTCTCCTGCTTTCTATGAGTTCTCTCATCATCTCATTGAACTCTGCTCTAGTGACAGCTTCGGATTAGTTTAGGATGGGGGCGACACCTACACCGGGATTAGGTTGTTGGTTGCTAGGTCCCACTTGCTGGACATTGGCGGTCTCATTGACATCCGCATTGTGGGAGGCTGATCTAGTACATGGTCTTCCCATATTAGATTTATCCATCTAAACTCTAAATAGAATCTGTAAAATCTCGAGAACAAACTTAGATCTCCTTCGGGGGATTTCTACAATCCCATGGCGACGAAGTACATCCTCAAAGCCTAAGAATGCCTGCTCTCAGTGAAAGCACCAAAATTTGTCACTAACACCCTTGAATAGATTATTGTGGAAATATTAATGAAGATGGTAAATTAAAACGGAGGAATATCACAATAGAATGCAAAAAAACAGCAAAAAACAAGAATACCAGATTTATAGTGGTTCGGTGTAACTTCCTTCGTCCACTTTTAATATAATCTTTATTGATTTTCCAAATACTTGAATACACATACAATTCGAAGACAAACAACTTGAATACAAGTTGTAGTAGAAAGGAAGTGAGTGTCCAAAATGGCAGAGTCTCTTTGGAATTCTTGAAAAAAAGTCCCTTTAATTGTACCCCTGCCTCTCTATTTACAGACGAAGATAGGCCGGACTCCCTGCGCAGGCCTAAGACCAAGGTAGTTCGGCCCATAGTTGTAAGTCAAGTTGACCGACCAAGTTATGCCGACCTAGAGGTTGCCTTGTTGTTGACTCGAAGTGGTCCCTTAAGGAACTCAGAGCAAGCGGTAGTATGACTCGAAGCAAAGAAATGTTAGCTGCATTTGTAGGTCGAAGAATTGACTAACCTCCACAAGGTTCACCGAACCAGGTCTACCGACCCACGCATGCCGAACCATCAAGGACGAACCACGAACACTAAAACACAACTGACCTATCTGTCTTGGCTATGCACCTTTGAGCGAGTGACACATGACTTAGTGCTTCCGAAGCCAAACCACGACTAGCCGAACCATCGAGTTCAATTTCACCCTCACCGAGCGACTGGGGTCGGACCCTTCTCAGCTGAACCACTTTGTCATCTTGGCCGAGCGATGACCTTCTCTTCAAGGCCGAGTGATGAGTGGCTGAACCACCTCGACTGAATGCCTCGACTGAATGATCTTGGCTGAGCCACTCTTGGCCGGTCTGCATATTCGCATTCCAACGCCGATCCATCTAGTATTCTTGTGCCTTACAGTCATGCTGACCAACATCAAACATACCGACCCATGCATAGGCCGAAACTTAAATTTCCCCAGCCTCTGGTATTTCCAACCCATTCTTAGCTCAAGTCCCATCCATGGTCAACCATAGGCTCTGTGACTATTGCCATGTAGCTAGGCCAAAGTGTCGAGTAACACATCCTAATCACTTAACAACCAATGATACCATGTATATATAGAAAGTAATATCAATATATAACATGTACCAATTCAATAGCTATATGCAAATGTAATAAGCGAAACATAAAACAGATAATCTTCATTCAAATAATTCATAACTACATCAGTTTCCATCTTCTAATGTCAGCATCTAATTTATTAAAGTCCGTATGATGTACATATATCATCGGTATGCAAAACCATACCTGATTGCCCGCTCGATCACACAATTTCACTTCCGAACTACGACCACTCTAGTTCGGACTCAGATTCAGTTCCTTGGTTGGAAACCACTATTCTCCTTACATAGCCATATACTATGATAGAGAATATTGGAATCAATCAAAAATCCATATTCAGGGTTCGCCGTCAAATAATCGAGCGAAAAATTCTAACTCAGATCGATGTAAATCACCTCGAAATCATATATTCAAGTCCGGATCAAACAGTTATGCGAATAAAATAATATATGTACAATTTAAGTATATTTCAATTTACTTCCATTCAATTGATTTACATTCGGTCATTTACATTCATTTATTTACGCTCGCTCTATTTACATTCATTGGTTCGCATCCAATTATTCACATTGTGTTTAACAACATTTCATTCCATATTTAATTTATTTACGGATTTTTTCATAAAATCATTTTGTTTTAACTTTTCCTAAGTTAAACCCGTTACATTATCACTCGGTATTTTTTTTTCAATATTAATATCACTTAAGAACTATCCCATCATATTTTTACTTAAGCTAAATTCAATTCATTCCTTACATTAATTAATTTTACTAGTTCACGTCATTAATTTATTTCATTAACATTTCAAAACATATTCAATTCATTTTACAACTTAAGTGGAATTTCATTTTATAACTCAAGTTCATTTCCATTTGACTAATTTATTTTATAAGTTCATTTTATTAATTCTTTGCAAATCGAATTCAAGTGAAATTTCATTTAACTTGCTTTAGTTAAATTTCATTTCAAAATTCGTTTTACTTAAGTTAAATTTCATTTCATCATTCAATTCTCAAATATACTTTTCTTAACATTTATGTTCAACAAATTTAAAATTTGTTTGAACTTACTAATATTCAAAATGTATAATTTATAAAACTTATTTTCTTATGTTTTCACAAAATAATTAAATAACAACTTTCAGAATTTAAACATCCAGTATTTTTTCTATTTTCAAATCATTTTAGAATCATATATATACATAACTCCTTTATATACTTACACTTCTGGAATCTAAAATAGATTATTTTCTCAAAACAGAACTTCAATGGTAGTAATTCCTCACTTATAAACCCGAAAATGAACGCCGATGATGCTGCAATTATAACCATAATTATTTTTTGGCGAATAAAGTGAGTTCAGTGCTTTTGAAAACATTTTGAAAAATAATTTCCAAAATTAATGGGTTTTAAACTCTTTATCTTCTTGTTTTAAACCTGTTTTTATATACAACTCGTATTATATATATACTTAACCAATTTCCTTTACTTTTCATTTACAAATCAGCTTCATAAACCATTTTTACAAAGTCTCACTACTTATGAAATATCATTTCACAATGTTGATTATTTTAGTTATAATCAATACTCTAAAATTCATACTATAAATTATTTTCTTATATTACTCAATTTACAATTGTTTATCTTATTTATATTATAATAACAATAACTTTTGTTAGAACAACAAATGATAATAATCAAATATTATCATTCACTAACAACCAAACACACCAGTTTTATCGCTTCCTAAAACCAAAACTTCACATACATATACTGCACAAAGGAGATTACAGGAAGATTCGTTTTGTGCAGTCAAAATCAGTGTTACTAAGAACACGTACTTGTCAAGAAAAGATTTTTGTATTAAGTCTATTCCTCTGGACGTAGCGGGGGTTGTTTACTAGTTAAGACCGAAGGAAGCTTCGGGACTGGACATAGGATGGAAGGTCCAAACCAGTATAAAATCTCTGGTGTGATTGATTCTTTACTTTTTCTTCACTTTACTCTACTAGTTATAAGTTTTCTATGTATTACAATTGCATATTAGATATAAATACACGATCCATACACACTTTCATTTGGTATCAGAGCACGGTTATTTCAAATTAAAGTAACATGTAAGTGAAACATATTTAATATGGCAAGTACATTTCAAGGAGGTCAATCCACTACAAGTCCTCCACTGTTCACTTGATCTAATTATGCTTATTGGTTTACACAAACGCATATCTTTATGAAAACTAATGGTTTCAAAATTTGGTTAGCAACTCAAAATAAATATAAGGCACCAAAAACAGACATAAATACTTGGGCAAATGCTCAAAAGAACACGACAACAAATAATGCTAAAGCCATGAATGTTCTATTTTGTTCACTTGACAAAAATGAATTTTCACGTGTCGTGTTGTGTACTACAACATATGATATATAGTGTACACTATCACTCATGAAGGAACAAACAAAGTAAAAAAAAAAGATTTCCATTTTACAGAATCAATTTTCTTCATTTAAAATGAAAGCAAATGAATCTGTTGGTGACATGTACGCTAGATTTCAATCTTTTCAACATGATGTTATGGCATTGGACAAATTTACAGATTTTGATTTAGTTACACATATTCTAAATTCCTTAACTAATGAATAGGAATGAAAAGTGTTGGCTATAGATGAGGCTAATGATCTTTCTCAACTAAAATATAAAGAATTAATAAGAAATTTTATGTCGTATGAAGCAAATTTACAGGCAAGAAAAGAACAAAATAATAAAAATAAAAATATAGCTTTTCAAGCAAACGATAATAATTTGGACTTAGATGAAGATGAGATCATATTTATTGCCAAAAGTTACAACAAGTTCAAGAAATTCAAAAGGATGACGAGTTCGCAAAATGGAGGAAATTTAAATTCATCCAACAAAACTTTGATCAAATGCTTTGGATGTGACAAGTTCGGACACATGAAGAACAATGCCCGGAACTCAATAATGATAAAAAAAAGAAAGCAAGTTCGAGAAATTCAAGAAAAGAAAATGGCTTTTCCAAGTAACTTGGGACTTAGATCCATCGTCGTCATCAAATGGTGAGAGCAATAGTGATTTTGAGCAAGCAAATGTATGCTTCATGGCAAACACTGAGGAGGTATGCAAAATAAAATCTGATAACAAGGAGAAATGGATACTTGATAGCGGATACTCCAAATATGACTGGAAATGGACAAATGTTATCGAATATAACATACGTAGTGGTGGTATTGTAACCTTCAGAGATAATTCAAAAGGATTTGTCATTGGGATTGGAGATGTCATCAATGTTGGTAAGTCCACTTCACCTGTTATTACAAATGTTCTTTTAGTTAAAAATCTAAAAGATAACCTTTTAAGCATTAGTCAACTTTGTGATAAATGATTTAAAATTGATTTTAAGAAAAATAAATGTAACATATTTGAAGGATTAAGAAAAAGAAATATATGTGTCTTAAATATGAAATTTAATAACTCCAACGATTTATGCCTATCCACAGATTTCAATGATCCATGGATATGACACAAACAGTTGTGTCACATAAACTTTAGTTTTATAAACAAATTGGCTAAACATGAATTAGTTAGAGGTCTTCCGAAAATAAACTATGAAGTTACAAATTTATGTGATTCATGTCAATATGGAAAATTAAAGTAGAGTTCTTTTAAAACTAAAAATAAAATCTGTACCAAACAACCTTTAGAATTATTACATCTCTATTTATTTGGACCTACTCAAGTACGTTCAATAAGTCATAACAAGTATGTATTTTTTTATTGTGGATGGCTTTTCAAGATACGCATGAACACTATTTTAAAACATAGGAGTGATACATTTATGATGTTTAAATTTTTTGCTAAAAGAATTAAAAACTTAATGAATCTTAAAATAAAGAATACAAGAGGTGATCACGGAGGTGAATTCGAAAACGAAATTTTTGAAAATTTTTGTAACAAAAACGGAATTACACATAATTTTCATTTCTTTGTAAACCACAATAAATGGTGTTGCAGGAATAAAAATTCGTACATTCGAAGAGTGTGTACGAACTAGCTTAACAGTAGTAATCTACTAGAGAATTTTAAGGCAGAAGCTGTAGCTATTGCTTATTAGGTATTGAATCGTGTCACACTACGTCCTTTAACCAAAAATACCTATTATGAAATGTTTTTGGTAGAAAACCCAAAGTATCATACTTTCGAATATTTGGTTCAAAATGTTTTATACTAAACACTAAAGTTAATCTTGGAAAATTTGATTCAAAAGCCGATGAAGGAATTTTTATCGGATACTCGGATCATAGCAAAGCTTATAGAGTATTTAATATACATACTAGTTCTATAGAAGAAAGTCTACATGTTTCATTTGACGAAAAAATTTCCAATAGCAAAAACAGTGATAATGATGAAATTTTAACAAAATTGTCTGAAAATAACACGGTTGTACATAACAATAATGAGAATACTATTGACAATGATAACTGTTAAGATCACCACCTCATATTTTGAAAGATCATTCGATTAACAATATCGTTGGTAATTTAAATACAAAAGTTTATACCACACATCAATTAAATCAAAAGAGTTACATTGCAATCATTTCAAATTTTAAATCAAAAAATTATAAAGAATCGTCGAATGATGAGTCATGGATTATGGCGATGTAAGAAGAACTCAATCAATTCGAAAGAAATTAAGTGCGGGAATTTGTATCGAGACCTACGGGTCAATCCATAAGCAGGACAAAATGAGTTTATAAAATAAAACCGATGAAAATGAAAACATCGTTCTTAGCAAAACAAGGTTAGTAGCACAAGGGTATTATCAAGAGGAAGGCATTGACTATGAAGAAACATTTGCTCTTGTCGCATGTCTAGAAGCCATCCAAATGTTACTTGCTTTTTCATGCCATCATAACTTTAAAAAAATTCAAATGGACGTAAAAAATGCTTTTCTAAATGGTTTTATGAAAGAATAGGTTTATGTTAAGCAACCTTTGTTGTTCATACATGAAAATTTTCCTGAATATGTATATAAACTTAAGAAAGCTTTGTATGGTATAAAACAAGCACCTCGTGCTTGGTATGATAGACTACAAACTCATTAAATAAATTTTGGCTTTAAAATTAGAAAAATAGATAAAACTTTGTGTATAAAAAGAGATTATAATGATATTTTGGTTGTTCGGATATATGTGGATGACATAATATCTGGATCAACAAATGAAAAGTTATGTAACAATTTTGCAGATATCATATAAAATGAATTTGGAATGTCCCATATGGGAGATTAAATTTCTTCTTTTGATTACAAATTGAACAGTTAGAAAATGGTATCTTTATAAATCAGGAAAAATATTGTCACAAGTTGTTAAAACGTTTTGGGATGGAGAAAACATCTTGTAAACCAACGCCATAAGCACCAATGCCCATTTAGATAAAGAAGAAAATGGAAAAATATTCGATCCAAAATTATATGATGTATAATAAGATCGCTATTATACTTAAAGGCTAGTAAACCCGATATCATGATGAGTGTATGTTTGTGTGCAAAATTTCAAGCATGACCTAAAGATTCATACTATCAGAACAGTTAAAACTAAAGATGAAAAGGAATGGTACTTGAATAAGGGAGTTAAAAAGAATGAAATATGATATGTTGAAAAAAATGTGTTAGCTGATAAGGAGGAAAAGAAAAACAATGAAAAAAATGAGAATACTGTGATGGAAGAGGAAGAGAAAACGAATACTGATATGGAGAAGAATGTTGCAGAAGAGTCGTTAAAGATAACTGAAGAGAAAGTCATAATGATTACAAGTGAAGATCTTTCAAAAACCAATGAAGTGAAAAAGAAGACTACCAATGTAGTAAAAGTTGAAAATGTGGAAGAAGAAATAAAAACAAATGAGAAAGTGAAAGAGGAAGAAGAAGGACATGTAGAAGAAGAAAAGAAGAAGGTGAAGAAAACAAAGTAGGCGAAGATTACGCAAATAATGAAAAGTGCAAAAGTAAAGGAGAATAAAATGAAAAAGTCGTGAATCAAGAGAAAAAATTCAAGAACTTAAAGATGATTTAAAGTACATGTAGAAATTTGAAGCAATGAAAATGGAGAATAATAAAGAAGTAAAAAAGGAAAAGATCAAAAAGAAAGTCAAAGAGACCAACGATGAATTTCACAAAAATATTGGATTGGTCAAAGATTATAAGAGTGAAATTAAGAAAGGATGGAAAGATAACATATATGACTCATTCAAAATTTATGACATAGGATAAAAATGGAAGTTAGAACGCTTACTTTTTGGAGTATTCCATGTTAATGATGAAGGACGAAATAAATAGAGCACATCAAAGATTCAGGAAACCGCATTGAAGATCTTAGCAATGAGAAAGAAGAAGAATGGAAAAAGGAAATTTTGCATAATTTCTATTCCTAGGGTAGCACGTAAAATACAAAGATTGAAAATTTTGCTAAGAGTTACAAAACCAAGTTTACGGGAGGATGTTGGAGATAAACTTGGTTTTTAGGAAATTTTGATTATGTTGACAATTATAATCTTTGTATTTATGGAAATGTCAAAATTAAGAATGGAGAAAAATCTAGACTTAATAAATATGTAATTTCAGAGAACAAGAAAATGCTTTATCAAGAAGAATCTAGAAAATACAGGATCGAAGAAATGTCTAGAAAAAGAAAAATCTAGAGAATATATTCCGTTATATATTGAGGTGTGCTATCTCATTTGATGTAAGCAAGAAAAGCAAGTAAATGTAATTGTAAGCAACAAAAAAGAATAAAACTTGAAAGAAAATAAAGTTTATTTACTCCTTTACAAATTATTGTCTCAATCTCCATTAGCAAATTAAAAGGTTTTTTCCTTCTTCTTCCTATAGAAATTACCCAACAGTGGTATCATAGCTTGAAGATCCTTCTAAAATTTCCAACAGGATAGATTGAGCAAAAGAGAATCCATGGGGCTTCAAAAATGTTCAAATTTTTTAAGAAGATGATTTTCCCTATTTGCAGAAGAAACAAAATGAATAACTCTCTCATCTTTCTAATGCGTTTAGTGGAGGACAAGCATTTTTTGGAACAAAGTTTTATTCTCTCACGTTGCATGAGATTTGGAAATTTCCAAAGGTAGTATGTATGTGGATTACTAAACTGAACCGTCAGATTAACTAAAGACAATAAATACAAACACTTTGATATGTAGCGGTTAAGGAGTGAAGCAAAGACCAAACTAAAGACCGAGGATCGGTCTCCAAGTATTGTCAAATTATAAAGACCGTAAAGCAGTTGGATTTCAGTCTATGATATTTGCAAATGAAGACCGATTATTTCAGTTGAAAAAAAATAAAGTTTATTTCCTCCTTTACAAATTATTGTCTCAATCTCCATTAGCAAATTAAAAGGTTTTTTCCTTCTTCTTTCTATAGAAATTACCCAACAGTGGTATCATAGCTTGAAGATCCTTCTAAAATTTCCAGCAGGATAGATGAGCAAAAGAGAATCCATGGGGCTTCAAAAATGTTCAAATTTTTTAAGAAGATGATTTTCCCTATTTACAGAAGAAACAAAATGAATAACTCTCTCTTCTTTCTAATGCGTTTAGTGGAGGACAAGCATTTTTTGGAACAAAGTTTTATTCTCTCACGTGGCATGGGATTTGGAAATTTCCAAATGTAGTATGTGTGTGGATCACTAAACTGAACCATCGGATTAACTAAAGATAATAAATACAAACACTTTGATATGTGGCAGCTAAGGAGTGAAGCAAATGCCAAACTAAAGACTGAGGATCGGTCTCCAAGTATTGTCAAATTATAAAGACTGTAAAGCAGCTGGATTTCAGTCAATGATATTTGCAAATGAAGATCGATTATTTCATTTTTTTTCTGTTTCAAATTAAAGACAGATAATAATCCGTCTTAAAATGCCAGTCTTAAAATAAATGTATTTTTGTAGTGCGTCTGCTACAAATTTCAAGGCATATTTGGAATTGCATAATCTGTAAAAGAAGAAAGATGAATCAAACCTGCATGTGTATAGTAAGTTAACCCAAACTCATGAATAAAAAATATGTAAAAGAAATATAACTAGGAATAAGTAGTAGAATACAACGAATGAATGAATTACCTCCACATTTAGTTCCAAGCACCAAAGGATTTCCGCAGAACGTAGCAACATAAACAAACTTTTCCACGCTAAAGATGTTTTTTAAACCTTTAGGAATATGACTACAGACACATGGCACATTTCTCAATCACTGCACAGCATTGTTCAGATGGATCTATTAGTGGGCCATTCTTTAGTACAAACTATTGACAAAGCAAAGCTAGTTGTGGAACGCTGCCTTTGCAGTCATCATCAGCAACTGCATAATGACTTAAAAGAAAGAACCAGGAGAGAGAAAAAGTGAGTATAATGAATCTCGTGTTTAGAGTAGACATTCCGATTAGTTTATGATGAATGAAACTGGTAATGTAGGGCAGAATATATAGAGGAAGCCGTAGGGGGCAAAGTGGACAAAGGGTTGAATTTGCTTAGTTTTTATTACTAGCAGTTTTACTAACATAAATGTTGAAATGTGATTCAATACTCAGCCTATTTTTTAGCATAGCAGTTATATTTTAGGCAAGTTTATTTTATTTTTTCTGATGTGATTTGTACCCCACGATCTTAGGAATATGTTAACGTGATTAGTGAGAAGTAATTATTGTTTAATTTTTATTTAAAAGCATTTTCTAGACATTAATTTAATATAAAAAATATAGTCTTTGGAAGTAATCCTTATTTTCTTCTCAATTTTCTTGTATTCTTGCCAACAATTTTGGTATCAGAGCAAACACAATTATCCGGGTTCATATCTTGGGAGTTTGAGAGAAAAGAAAACAAAAAATTGTTTGCAATGTAGAACAACGAATCAGGAAACAATGGCTCTCTTCCATTTCTGATCTTTAAAGGCATAAATTATCATTTTTTGGAATTTGAAAATGAAAACGTTGTTCAAGTCTCAAGAAGTATGGGATTAGTTGAGGATGGCTTTGAAGATACACAACCAGAATAGCTAGATCAACAACTAAGAGCGAAGAGAAAGAAGGATTCTAAGGCTTTGTTTATGATTCAACAAGCCTTGGATGACGAGATATTTCCAAGGATTGCTTCTACAACCACATTAAAGATGGCTTGGGATACTTTAAAGCAGGAGTATCTTGGAGACAAGAAAGTGATCACTGTGAGATTGGTCACTGAGAAGGGAGTTTGAAACAGCTCTCATGAAGGAGAAGGAGTCTGTTCAAAGACTATTTGTCACGAATGTATGGTGTGGTGCAACAGATGAGCTCATATGGAGAGACTATGACCAACGAGCACGTAGTTGGAAAGGTCTTTAGAACTCGCACAAGCAAGTTTGATCATGTTGTGGCTGCCATAGAAGAATCCAAGGATATGACAGAATATATATTTGATGAACTAATGGGATCCTTGCAAGCACATGAAGAAAGGTTGAACAGATCTTGTGAAAAAAGAGAAGAGAAGGCATTCATGGGAAGAGAAGACTCTAGCAAAGAGAGGACTGAACAACATAATTGTAAAGGAAGAGGTTGAGGAAACCTTAAAGGAAAGAGGTCGTGCGAGAATAAGCCAAACAAGTGTAGGGAGAGAACATAATGGTCAGTAAAGGAATATGGTCAAGTGCTACTATTGCAAGAAGCTAGGGCATAAGGAAGCACAGTGCTGGAAGAAAGAGAAGGACCAAGGTCAAGGTGAACAAAAGAATGACCAACGATCAAACTTTTTTGAGCAAGAGGATAGACTATTTATGGCTCAACTTGTGCAACAAGATAAAAGATTCTTATTGCACCAAGTTCAGCAAGCAAAGATGTGAGTCAACTATGGTATGTAGACAGTGGCTGCTCTAATCATATGTCAGGAGCAAAGAATATGTTTAAGCAGCTTGATTTGTCTTAGAAATGCATAGTAAGGCTTGGAGATGACAAACAACTTGAAGTTGAAGGAAAAGGTATAGTTTCTGTGAAGACAGAGCATATCAATACAAAACTGTTGCATGAAGTGCAGTATGTTCCTCAACTTGCTCACAATCTTTTAAGTGTTAGACAGCTTCTGTGCTATGGATTCTCTTTACTGTTTGAAGATGAGTTGTGTTTGATAAGAGACAGAGAGTCTAAGGAGATTATAATGAAGGTTCCAATGGGAAAGAACAAGGTTTTTCCTCTGAGTTGCCTGCAAGAGGAGATAAAGCTTTGCTTGTAAAGGGTGATGAAAGTGCAAGACTTTGGCATCTGAGATACAGACATTTAAATGTCCAGGGATTGAAGTTATTGAGTGCAAAGAAAATGGTGAATGGTCTTCCCAAGATTGGTGATCTTGAACTGTGTGAAGGATGCATATATGGAAAGCAAGCCAACGGTGAGTTTCCAAAAAGAAAAGCATGGAGAGCAAGTGAGTGTCTTGAACTACTTCATGCTGAATTGTGTGGACCAATGCAGATGAATCACTTGGAGGAAGTAAGTACTTTCTGCTTATCACATATGATTACAGTAGGATGAGTTGGGTATACTTCCAAAAGGCCAAGTCAGAGGCCTTCGAGAAAACAAGAAATTCAAAGCAATGGTGGAGAAACAAAGTGGCAAGCAAGTGAAGGCATTGAGAATGGATAGAGGTGATGAATTCTTATCCAAAGACTTCATTGACTTCTATGATGAGCATGGCATAAGGAGAGACCTAACAGCACCTTACACACCAAAGAAAAATGGGGTTGCAGAGAGAAATAATAGGACAGTGGTGGAGATAGCAAGAAGTATGCTTAAAGCAAAAGGCATGCCAAATGAACTATGGAGTGAAGCAGTGGCAACTGCAGTTTATTTACTAAATATATCTCCAATCAAAGCTGTCCTAAACAGAACTCCTTTTGAAGCATGGAGTTGAAAGCAACCAAGTGTGACTCACTTGAAGATTTTTGGTTGCATTGCTTACACCTTAGTGAATTTAAGGAGTAAGCTTGATGATAAGTCAGAAAAGTGAATTTTCATTGGATACTCTTCTCAATCCAAGGCGTACAGATTGTTTAGTCCTAGCAGTGGAAAAATAATCATTAGAAGAAATGTGATGTTCAATGAAGATGGTGTTTGGTATTGGAAATAGAAATCTGTTGATAACAATGAGAAGGTAGTCACAGTTGAGAATGATGATGAGCAGTTTCAACCAGCAATTCAGAATGCAATCCCTATAGCTCACCCAGTATATCTAGTCAAAGTCAGAGTTCATCCTCTCCTAACTCATCAAATGATTCACCACCGAGAAGAATGAGATCTTTGGAAGAAATCCATGAGAGTTGTGACTTTGCTTTGCTAGTTACTGAACCTATAACTTTTGAAGAGGATGCAGATGAAGCAGAATGGTAGGTAGCAATGGAGGAAGAAATGAAAGCTATTGTGAGAAACAAAACTTGGGAGTTGGTTGAACTTCCAAAAGGAAAGAACGTAATTGGTCTAAAATGGGACTTTAGAACCAAGTATAACACTGATGGCAGTGTGCAAAAGCACAAGGCAAGGCTTATTGCCAAGGGATATGCACAGCAAGAAGGAAAGGACTATGAAGAAACTTTCTCACCAGTTGCAAGGTTTGAAACTGTGAGAATAGTTCTGGCCTTAGCTGCTCAACAAGGGCTGCTAGTGTTCCAGTTTGATGTGAAGTCAGCATTCTTAAATGGTGAGCTATAGGAAGAATTTTTTGTATAGCAACCACAAGGCATTGTCAAGGCAGCAAATGAGAACAAAGTTTATAAGCTGTACAAGTCACTTTATGGACTGAAACAAGCTCCAAGGGCTTGGTATAGCAGAATTAACAATTTCTTCATTAACAACATCTTTGCAAGTAGTGAGAATGAACTTATCTTGTATGTAAAGAGACAAAGTGAGAAAGGGTTTATTGTGGTATGCTTGTATGTTGATGATATCATCTATTTCAGCGCCTCACAAACACAACTAGATGAGCTCAAACAAGCAATGACATAGGAGTTTGAAATGACAGATTTGGGGCTGCTACAATATTTTCTTGGACTGGAAGTGAAGCAAAGAAAAAGAGGTTTTTTTATATGTAAAAGAAAGTTGCTAAAGACCCGCTAAAGAAGTTTCACATTAAAGAGAAGGATGCAGTTATCACTCCAATGAATACAAATGAGAAGCTTCAGAGAGATGATGGGACAGGAAAGGCTAATGAAAGGATGTTCAGGAGTCTTATTGGTGGTTTAAACTATCTTACTCATACCAAGCCAGATATTTCATATTGCATAAGTGTGGTGTAAAGATATATGCATAGTCCAACCAAGCAACAACTTGGTGCAGCTATGACAATTCTGAAATATGTCTCTGGGACAGTTGAGTATGGAATTTGGTGTGAAAAATCTGAGATATTCAAGCTCGTTGGTTACACTGATAGTGACTAAGCTGGTTGTGTTGACGATAGGAAGAGTGCATCAGGTTTAGGGTTCAAACTTGATTTAGGAGCTGTCACTTAGAGCTCAAAGAAGTAGGATACAGTTGCATTGTCTTCATCAGTGGCAGAGTATGTTGTAGTTGGTGCAGCTGCTAGGCAAGCTAGTTGGCTAAGGAAATTGCTTGTTGATCTATGCAGCAAGTAGTGAGAGGCCACTGAGATTTGGTGTGACAACATGTCAGTTATAGCCATGACTAAGAATCTAGCATTCCATGGTAGGACAAAGCACATAGAAGTGCATCATCACTACATCAGGAAGTTTGTGGCTGAAGAAAAAATTATGCTGAGGTTCTGTGGGACAAATGAGCAGAATGCAGATCTGTTTACCAAGGCACTGAATCATGTTAAGCACAGGTTCTTCATGGAGAGAATTTGAATGATAAAGTTTGAGTCATGAGGATGTGTTGAAATGTGAGCATAGCAGTTATATTTTAGGCAAGTTTATTTTATTGTTTCTGGTGTGATTTGTACCCCATGATCTTTGGAATATGTTAACGTGATTGGTGGGAACTAGTAATTGTTTTATTTTTATTTAAAAACATTTTCCAGAGATTAATTTAATATAAAAAAAATATAGTCATTGGTAGTCATTTTTTTTCTTCTCAATTTTCTTGTATTCTTGCTAACATAAAAAATAACAACGCTGTTGATTTTGTTTTTGCATGCCAATAAAATAATGACAAATTTTAAAAGGTGTTTCGTGTGGGGGGGGGGACTAAGTATGACCAACATTTTACAAAGATAATTTTATCTCTCTAACTTGGTAGAGAACATAACTATTTAAGCTGTTCAAAAGTACATACATCTAGAAAATAGGTTAAATTCAGGCCTAAGAGCCGTTTGGATGGATAATTTTTCATTTTTTGGAAAGGTTTTGGCTTTAGAAAAAGTGGGGGTCGTAAATTGCACCACCCCGTGCCATCCCCCGTAGGTTGCTGTAACGACCCGAAATTTTCTAACCCAGAAAATTCCAGATAGTTATGAAAAAGAAGAAAGAGGTAGAAGAAGAAGAACAGAAACATCGACAACTCACATACGCAGCGGATAAAATATAGTAATAAATAATAACAGTTTACAAAGAATACTATATTTGTCGATTACATTTAATATACATCAGAGTTTCACATATATACAGTCACTGAATAAATACAAGTATCATGTCTCAGATACACAATAATATACTACAGCAGAAATACTCTATACATTCTCGCCATCCAGCTCGCCTCCTGAGCTCCAGCACGTCCTACCTGAAAATCTGTAATACTCGGTCTGACCCGAACATTACACCAAAGTAACACCCGGGTCAGGCTGGAAACCAGCGTGAGTATACCCAACTAACATGGAATACCAATGCAATCATCTCATATAAACCCGGGGTAACTTATATCAATTTAACCAGTTCATAATTTGTTATATACAACACTTATTTCACATATCAATTTCTAGGTACCAAACTTAGATAAAATAATCCAATTCACTTAATCGTTTTATTTCAGTCTATTGATTTCTCACACCAATTTATAAAAATTCGAAGTGGTTTCGGGTATTTCCTAATACCCGATCCCGGTCTCTTCGAGTCTCATGTCATCCTAACCCAAGTTACCCAAATGAAATACGCAACATTTCATATCAGAGATATTAACTCATTCAAAGCAACCAATACCAATCTATCATCCATAAGCAAAGCTTAATTACAAACAAATCAACTCAGTTGATTCTAATTTATTTTCAAATCCTCAATCGCTTAGATTCTTTTATTAATTAATTCCAAACAATAAATTAAACAACTCTTCCATATCCATTCATCTTAGTTTACAACCCTGGATTAATTATCTTCCAATTCCATTCAAGTAATTCTCTGTAATTAATTTCACGATATTAACCTTTCTTACCAAATCAATGAGTAATCTTAAAAATTACCTCACCAATTAATTAACTATAATAAATTACACTAATTCTTAATTACTTATATTAATTAACTTCTCATAGGTCACTTACTATGAATTAATTAATCTCAATTAATCAAATCTTTAATTACTTCATTAATTATATAAATTACTAATTTCCAATTATATTTCAATTTATCTTAATCTAAATTAATTACATTAATTAAAATACCATGTTAATCATACTTGATTTATTTTATTAATTTCATTAGGTAATTACTTATTAAACCATCCAATGGTTATTCTAAATCAATTTAACTTCATTAATTAACTTAAACCTTCATTAATTAATTTAAACCCTTAATTACTAAATAAATCAACCCAAATCATTTATTTACTGAATTAATTACTCATCCATTTTAATCACCCTTATATTTCTTTCAATAATCCATTTTATATTCCAATAACTTAGGGTACTTAATATTCAATCAAACCACCGCATTAAGCATTTCAATTACCAAAAATATTCATCACGGAATATTAATCGTTTCAGTATATACTATACAGTACTATATAATATAGCACACCAATCAGTTCAACCATTCAACCAATCATTTAAATTTAAATTTAAATTTAAATCCAGAAGTGTTAGGTTTACTCACCTTTGATTAATTTGCAATTCCATCCTATCCTGACTTGTTTCTTAACAATTATTGACTTCGTATAAACATCGAATGATTTTCATTAATACTCGAACCAAATCGGAAAATTAAATTTCCATTTGATAAATTTAATTTACTATAGATTTTAATTTAATAGTTCTCATTTTAACAAACCATTTAATTTAAACAAATATTCAAATTTAAACTAATAAGATAAATATGTATTTATAAATATATCACTATTATCTTTACTGCATATAAATATCCATATATATTCACTTCGTTTCATTTTTTTTCAAGACAAATCAAAAGAAGATAACGTATACCTCACTGCTTTCTGATACCACTGTAACGACCCAACTTCCTACGCCCAGGAAGAAGTATCGTTTTTAAGAAAGAAAAGGGTGAGAAAATAGAAAAGATAGAGAAGAAAGAACAACAACATCAGAATCTCACAGCGGAACGAATAAATTATATTAATCACATAAGTATTTACATAATATATAACATCAATCAGAGTGATACATATAATACATCACATACTAGACAGTTATAAACACATGTCTAGTTATACAACTCAATACACAATACATCACAGAGATACCACACAGCGGAACTATATATATATATATATATATATATATATATCTACAACGCTGAAGCCTCCTGCTCCATTGCTTCTCCAGAATTCGTCAAAGCTAACCTGAATCCCTTGGCTACCCGTAAAAATTTGGGTACCCGAGAGTTTATGAAAAACAAAAATAAACTCCGGGTCAGACATGGGTCTGGTGTGAGTAACAAGTTAAAGTTGCTTAATTTTGAAAAATATTTTGAAAAGAAAGGTATCGCGTAAGACTTCCTACACATAAACATGGAAAAGTTTTTACCTTACGCTAACCAAAACATTTGATAGGAAATCCAGTGATATTATAATAGGTCTAGGGTTTTCAAGTAAATAGAAAATAGCCGAAATTGTTACATCTATTAAATTCCAGCTACTAGCCACAAAAGTGGGTAATACAATCAAAACCGTTGGCACTTATTGGATTGTGGATTCCATACAATGGCAGGGCTACTGGGGTATCGCCCGTCACAGTACGTGGCCTAGATCAACGTACCGAGGATCACTCCCGGCCCCCTGCAACACAAGGCCGGAACTATTCCTTACTAAACAGTCCCGAACAAGATAAACCCCGCAGTTGGCTGCAGACCAACTGCCCACACAGCCTAATAAAAAGGGACATCTAGACAGGGGAATATCCTTGTCCTGCTTGGGAATGACCCACCTAACCTTGCTGCACCTCCCCTGTTTTAGACATTCCTGGTTGATGAGGCTTGAGGTTACGATTACCTTTATAGAACATATCTCTTAGAATGCTCATCGTCCGCTTGACGATGTGCTGAAAGCATTCAATCCATACAAGTTCGTTCCAGGTTCGAACGAAACCGAAGGCATCATCTCGTTACACTCGTTTTGGAACCACCCTCAGAGTTAACGACGATAATCCTTGCATTCTGAAACTTCATCTTCACTTCAGATTTACGACCTATCGTTAATTTGGAATCGATGTGGTTTTCGAATGTTCCAAATAAGGAAAACCGATCCCGGTCTCATCGAAATCCAAAACGTGTCTTTTAAGGCCAAGTTGTCTATTTAGTCTTAACAGTGAATTCAATATTATCAATATGCACAGATAGATAATTCACATCTCATAATAGATAATCACATTATCATCATAAACAGATAATTAATATCATCATCCAAACAGATAATTAAATATTATCATATTTAAACCATACATCCATATCACATAGATATTATCCATCTCATATCTGAGATCACAATCAAACAATGAAATATCAATATTATCCATAAGCAATGATTTATGAATCACAAGCAATAATTAATTTAAAATGAATTAAATTAACTACTTCCATCTTTAATTAATTTAAATTAAATTAAATTAATTATTCATTCCATAAATCCTGCTCTCACAATCATTAATTAATTATAAATCAAATTAATTAATCGTTCTCTAATTACAAGAAGTAATTTAGTCTTTAATTAATTTCTCAAATAAGTTATTCTAATCATTCATAGCAGTTAACATTTAATTACTTTCCTATTAATTATTCCTTAACTAACAATTCTTAATTACATCATTAATTATATTAGTTAATGATCTCCAATTTATATTAAATTACTTTATTTAATTTAATTATAAAATGTGGTTAATCTTTAAATTAAACACAATTATTAATCATCCTCGATTAATAACAAACCAGTAATTAACTACCTTTAATTACTTATTAATCATACCATGATTAATTAATTACATAAATTAATCCTTTGATTAATTACAAAAGAAATTACTCAAATTACTCCACTTACAAATCATCTTGTATTAATTTCATCAAGTAATTATCATCTAATTACTTTTCTAAGTAATTATACTCCATTAATTACACTAAGTAATTACACATACCAAAACATCAAATGATTTCTAAAATTAATTAATTAACTTAATTTAAATCTTATTATCAATTACTTATATATATATTCAAATTAATCATCTTTGATTTAAAAATCTTTTGCTGCATTCCAGTAGTTTTCTTTAATTCATTTACAGAAATTAATCTTGAATAAATCCATTAATTAATTTCATTTATATCGATTTATTACCATTTAATTATCTTGTTGATTTATTATTCTCAAATAAATCAATCTCTAATCCCATCATTAATTATATTAATGAATGATTTCTAATTACATTTTCATTTGTTATTTTATTAATTATATAAAGAATACAAATCTTCAAATCACATATATTGACCCTCTTGATTAATACATATAGTAATTAATCGTTCTTAATTAATTACATCCCAATAATAAGCTTAACTAATCCCTTGATTAATTTCATGTAATTATATTCCAATTACTCCTATTAACAACATCAACCAATTAATTACATCCCGTAATTATCCTTCAATTACTTCTCTAAGTAATTTACTTCCAAAATATCAGTTAATTAAACTAAATTAATTAACTCAAATCAATTTACACAATTAATAAGTAATTAATTTCTTAATTACTTTCCAAATAAATAATTGCATTTAAACTATTGAATTAATTTATCTAATTAATTTATTACAAGATCAATCACATTAATTAATTATGAAATAATCTAGTTAATGATCTTCATTAACACTTATTTAATTATTTTCTTCTATTTATCATTGTTAATTATAAGTTTGATTAACCATTAAAATTTATTAATTTAAATAGAAATCTAATCTATGGTTCTAAATCACATATTAGTTAATTAATTCATTATTTACACTTTGATTAATACATTTAAATTTATAATTACTAATTTAAATAATATCAATCATTAATTATTCATACTTAAGTAACTTAAGGGTTTATGAATATAAATTCTGAGTCTTCATTACTTAGAGTAAACTGTCTTATTATTGATTATATTTTCACTTCCAATATGTTTTAAACATTTATTTCAAATTACTTTCTAAATAAATTCCAATTTATCCTTAATAAAGTTTTAAAACTAAATTTTTTCAAAACCCCTTTAAACTTACATGTTTAAAAGCATTAAAACTTATTTGAATCAATTTAAATTACAAAACTTTATTTTAGTTCCAAATCTAGAATTTCATATCTAAGTCCTCGTTTCAAATTTTGGAGTTAACTTGTTTCTATCTTTCCTTAACAGTTTTAAATTTTCATTTGACTCACTCTAGTTTGAAAATACTTTAATTATTAAACACTTTTAAGTTATTAAAATAATTTAAATTTTGAAAACTTTATTTTTCCAACTCTATTTCAAAACTAACTTAAATTCATGATTTAAACTTGATTTAAAACTAAGCTTGACTTTGATTAAATTTTAAAACCAAGTTTTCAAAACTGTAAAAAAAACAGCTACAGGTTTTAAAACTTGAATCACAACAACCCGTGTCCCCATTTGGTTTACTTCGAGTAAACCCACGAAATTCCCGAGAAAACAACAGCATTGCTTCGAGTCTCCCCTCATGCGCGCAAAAATGACTAAGAGGAATACAAAACCTGGAAAACACAACCTCATTTCCCCCCATGCCTGTCAACGTCACGTTCGCACAGCTCCGACAACTTGAAGACTTGCGCTTCCGGCCATGGCATCGTCACCCACCGTGCCTCCTTTTCCCAAGACCACGCCTCACTCGACGCTACGTCGAAGTCGCGGTGGTCAAAACAAGAAGCTCCAGTAAAACTAGGTTTACCAGAGAAAAATCATCACCGCCGCTACCTCCGACATCATGGCCCCCTCCACCTATTTTTCCTTGATCCATGGTAAGCCTCCTCCACCCCCAGACCGAAACTCAAACCACCAGATCGACGTGATCGCCTACAGTGACTCGAAATGCCCAAAACACTAAAACACAAACTGCTCTCATAATACCCCCTTAAAAATTCCCAAACCTACCTTAAAATTCATTATTTTCGGTATAGATTTTAGTAAGCTACCTGACTCAATGATCGGTGAATGTCGAAATTTTGTCAATCTTCAGTTTGCTCAGAGATTTGGATTCCAGAGAAAAGTTTTAAGTTGTTTTTATCTTAACTAAATTTTTAAACTTAGTTTGTAATGATACAAACATCTTTTGTTCAAATCTTAAGTTCATTCATAAATCAGAAAAGGAGTAAATTATTTTTGATGGCAAGATTTTGTCTATAGAGTAACAGAGAGCAAGCATATACAAACACTTCCAGTTTCACTTTATACCCTGATGATTCTGTATACATGAACAAGCTTATTCACCAATATATGTATCTATTTTACTCAAAGCAAAGTCTCATATTTTAATCATCAACTAGATTGAAGTTTAAGTTATTAAATATGAAGTTACTCTCTTGCATCTGTGGAAGAACAGAGGCTGTCAATGCCGAAATACACAATCCAAACATGCATGTTTATAGATATTTTTAACACTGAGTTATCACTATATATGCATAAGCAAGTTTCATCCATCACAGAACTTTACAAGCAACAAAAATCTATTTATTTAGTTTTGATTTAAAAAGTTACTCACCAGAAGAAAAGAACAGAGACACTTTTTGGTGAAGCAGGCTTTGATTTGTTTGTTGTAACATTTCTTAAATTCTCTTGAATCCTCTAATTAGTTGGGTAGCCTTGTTAATGTTGAGTGGTTTACTCAAGTTTTTAAATGAAGTTTATTTTATATTTTTACTTAGTTCGAACTGAATAAGGTGAAACTGATTTATATAAAAGAAAGAAGACAAGAATATATAATTATGTTTCATAAAACTGTAACAATATTTGTACAAGACAACATAAAAATCTTGTTCGTACAGATTTTAAAACAAAGATATTTTAGATGGGGGCTGATATGAAATACAATTGTGTGCTAGAAAGATTTACATTAATTACTTTTGTTTGTTTGTTTAAGAATACATAACAATGTCTTCCCTAACAAGCCTTCACACATATATATTTTTATATCTTTATTTTGTTTTATTTCAGCCTGCACACTTTTGATTTGTTCCTAGATTTTGTTTGTACAATCATATATTGGTCTTGATGCTTTACACTTATATATATATATATATATATATATATATATATATATATATATATATATGTATACTGCAGTTCATTTTTATGTTAGTTTACAAACCTGAAAATTTATTTGTTTCTAGTTTCATTGTTGTCTTATTATTATTTTGAAATGTATGTGAATGTTATTTCTTTTGTTTTGTTGTTTGAAAACTAAATAAACTTTATATTTGTTATGTTATTATAATTTAACCAATGTAATTACTTTATATTTTCCCAATTTATCTTGTAGTTTTGTATTTTATATGTACATTTTTATTTTATTTATATTATAAAAACACATTTATCACTTTGACATGGTAGATAAATTAAATTATCTTTTTATTATTAACTACATATTTTATAATATATGTTAAAGTATTGTTTGACAAAATTGCATTTAAAACTCATATATCATTTTAAACCCATAATTTAATCAAACTATACTAAAAAGAAAAGAAAACCAATCTTTTTGTTAATAATTCTAAATTTAAACTTAAGTTAAAATAAGTTTCAATCTATTTAAGCATTTATCCTATGTATTTAAAACCCTATATTTATTTATTTAGCTTTGAAAAGTTTATATTAAATAAATCATAATTTCCAATTCAATAAAATATATATTAGCATTTGAAACATAACTTATTAGTTAAAGTTTAAAACAAATCTCATCTATTTACAATGTATACAAATATATATATATATATATATATATATATATATATATTTATAAATATAAAACAATGGTTTTATTTTAACAGATATCATTTACCAATTAAATATTTATTAAAAGAAAAGTATCAATTCAGATCTAATTAACAAAAATTTATCAAATCAATTTAATATTTAATGCAGATTATTAAATTGATATTGCTAGAAAATTCCGGGTTGTCACATCCACCATCGCAGATCCCAAAATCCAACAATCGACTTCAACGAACTTCCCAATTTGCCCCAACTGCAACCCCAGGTCGCCGCCCGAGCAAGCCAAAATCGCGAGCACAAAATCGTGAACACAGATGCCCTATGCCTACTGTCGCTCGAGCTTCCCCAAATCGAAGAATCGCGAGCCCTAAACCAACTGCACTCAAGTCGAACTCGATCTATCCTACTCGGACGCGGCTTCAAAACATTCACGGTGACCTCCTTCCTTATCTGAGTTCGACGTCGCGATCGATTGGATTTCCTTCCTCGAATTTTGAGGATGAGAGGAGCGAGAGAAACGAGAGGGAGGGAGCGATGGCCATTACTCGATTCGATTGTTTTATTTATTTAAGAGATTCGGCCCTCTGGGTTGAAGATTAGAGAGAGGCGGGGATAAATTAGAGGTAGGGGAAGCTTCCTGATTACGCTAGTTTTATAAATATCTTCTGACATGTTGATTTTTAAATTTTTATTATATAAGGCTTACGAATCGTCTCGTTAAGCATAACGTGAAATTCCGAAACCCGAAATAGACATGTCGACAGGAGATTATAAGGTTTTACCGCGTTCCGAATACAATGGAACGTGCTTCGGAGGTTAGTTCGATCATATGCGCGAGTTACGGAAGTAAACGATCAATTCTAGTTTAAATTGATTAAAATAGTGCTACGCGCTTCGAGCTGCCAGGGTCAAACGACAAGTCCGATTGCTTTGAAAATTGAAATCCGGTAATAACTAACTATTACGGATCCAATGGAACTGGTTTCGTCGAATTCCGAGACTGTTCGCCGGAAGACTATTTTTAAATTCCAATTTAAAAGATATATTATTAAAACTGAACAAATTATCTTTAAATTAAATTCAAATCATTATATTATCTCCAGTATTATCTTTATAAATTTTATAAGCCTTCAAATTATATTTTAACAGGCTTAAAATCTGATTCAACACTTTGCCCGATTTCGAATTATAAAATTTTCAATATTTAATTATCAAGAAAATATTAATATTCGGAATTCAAATTAAAAATTAACTTTCAAATATTAAAAATCAATTTATTATTCCAATTTAAATTGTTAAAATTTTTGGGTCGTCACATTCCTCCCTCCTTAAAAGAATTTCGTCCCCGAAATTACTAGTTAGGAAGAATGGACCAATACCCGTTTTCCTTTTCTCCAAAACTCACAATTCAACACCCTACCAATTATCTTTTCATTAATGACTCACTATCACCTTAACTAACCTTCCAAAATCTTTTATAGTTTCAAATACTACCTTTTTGTTCAATCATTCAAATTTCAAATTAAAACCAAATTTTGAATTATCAAAATTTTCTCAAAATTTTTCTAACTCTCTAAATTCCCGAAAATTTTTGCCAGCGTCTCCTTTGCGTGGTTAGCTCGGTACAACTTCAAAAGGCCTCTACGGGCTCCCAAATTCCAAAAGAAAACAAAAGCCAAGTGGCTACATCAAAAACCCAATCCAATTTCATATAGAAATTAAAATACATACATTTTTGTCGGGCAATACAAATTTATCCTTTGGAATCAAATCCAATTCCCTTTTCCTTTAATACCTACATATCTTGTTTGGCAACAAAATTCAATCGAAATTTTACAAATCATTTTATACATTCTCTTATATAGGTTTTCATATTTACTTCTATTCAAATTCGTTTTTCCCGTTTTAATATGAATTCAACTTATCTCAATTTTGAAAATTAAATTTTTATTTTCCATTTATAATTGATTCATGTTAGTTCACCTACAAATTTACTTTAAATTTCCAATTTGAAATTGTTTTGTCGTTAGCAAAATTTCTCCCAAAAATTTTCTAACTCCCAAAATTTTCGAAATTTTTTGGCAGAGTCTCCTTTGTACGGAGGAGCTTTTGCAATTTGACAAGAGATATAAATATATATACATCGACCCACACGGTCGGAAAAAGCAAAAACAGTTCATATTTCCTATTTTTATTGAGTAGGCGTACCTTATTTAGCATTTTAAGCAAGCAGCTCATTTATTTTAGCAAATAGCGCAATCCATACCAGCCAAACGGCCTTCAGGTACCTGTACTTACTCAATTTAAACATATAAGTACTATATATATGAAGTTTATAACATTTCTCTTACTTAAACAACTATAACACTTCAATTCTAAAGGAAATGCATTCAAAATAACTTCTATGAGCAATTTATATATTTTCAAAACTAATTCAATTGCTTTCAACCAATTTATATACCATTTCATTCAATTACAATGGTTTGCAACACAATTTCTTACATTCAATTGATTTTTAAGCTAAACAAGCTCATATTCTCTTCAAATGATTCAAAATCAATTTCATTAATCTCTATCATCTCATAGAATTTAATTACTTTTGTTTACGCCAAACGACAATTATTTTTATGCAATTTCGAAGATATTCGCTTAATAAAGTATCTATTTTAGTTTATAAATATTTTAAATTAATTTCCAACTCATTTTATATTTAATTCCATTTCATTTCTAATTTACTCACCCACCATTCATTAGCTCGACATATTTCATTCTTGTATACTACTAGCCATTCCCAAATTACTTCAATCCAAGCTTTTATTTAATGGGCTTTCACCCTTATTCGAAGCTAAGCTTCCATAAATTTTAAACTTAAGTTAATTTACTTTGATTTATTCCAACATCAAACTTAAGTTTACTTCTATTTGATCCTCATTTAACAACTTCTATTAAATTCAGTTAGCCCATCAATTTTAAATTTTAATTTTAAATTCACCTTCTCAATTTATCCAAATAATATCCAACCACATACTTATCTCATTTATACTTCAAATTAATATACCACCAAATTTAAGTTCGGTCTGATAATCTAATTCCAATCACAATTTTAATTTAGTTTTTATTCTATCAGACTTCATCCATTTATTATTTAACTCAATTAACCCATTTTACATTTTTTTAATTTACGTACTTAATTCATGTTCGAATTTATTTTATTAACATAAGGCCATTCTCAATTTATTTCCATTCACTTGGGTTTTTTTTTGCAACTCAAACCATTTCTATTATAATCACTTCTCTTATATCCAATCTACTTGCAAATTTCATTAAATATTATTAAAATTACCTTTGAATTTTATTGTAATTAAAACCATCATATTTTTCAATCCAACACTATTTTATTTTTATTTTACAACATCTCCTCTTATTTAATTCATTTTCAAATCTAGCTCGAATTCTCTTTAAAATTCGAATTCATTTCCAAACCCATTATCAATTTACAATCCATTTATTTACCAAAGTTAAAATTTATTAACATACTCAATCAAACAATTATTTAACCAATTAGCCTACTTTCCACTTCTAAATCAATATTCGATTTTAATTACAAATTCACTTCATTAAAATTACAGTTTGGATTTTCTTGATTTCCCCAAAATTCTAACATCTTATTTAAAAATTTAAGAGATGCTTTTAAATTCAGATAATACTATTCAAAATAGCTTTTAATAAAAATACTTTTATAACTCGATGCCTCAACCAGTCCATCCTTGTTCTCATAGAAATTCAGTCATACGTTGATCAGGCGTAAGACTGAAAATCTATAAGTACTTGGTAGACCCGTTTTCAACATCCAGTGAAAATACTTTTGAAAATAATTTTATTGAAAATATTGAAAGCATTTTGAAATAGAGGAAATATCTTTGGTGAGAATGCTCTAGGAATCATCACCCCCATCCATGGTCACAGTTACATACCAGGGTTACGTTGCAGTCACAACAAAAGTCCATGTAACTGCAGGCTCTCCGCGGCCTCTCGATTACGCCATGGATCCCACACAACAGATCACAGTTACATCCAGGGTTACGTTGCCGTCACAGCAAATGTCCATGTAACTGCAGGCTCTCAGCGGCCTCTGATTTTCGCTGTCGAAATGAAACACTCCTACATAGGTCGCAATCTGCCGATATAAAATCAAACACAGACTGTTGGCTCTCAGCGGCACACACGACTTTCGCTATGTTATACCATAGGTCGCAGTCTACCGATATAAAATCAAACATAGACTGTTGGCTCTCAGCGGCACACACGACTTCCGCTATGGTATACACTACTCATAATCCCCAGGAACTAGTTTTGTCCGGACTTCTTACAGGATCAACTTTAGAACCCCCCCCTCCCTCTGGAGCTCAAGGCAGCACCACCCAGTGGCACTCCTGAGAAGTTCATTTCAAGGGAGCGCCTTTTTCCCCAGAGCCATCATCAAAACACTTTATACTATACATATAGTATCTTTCATATCATACACCTAGTATGATCTCATACAAGGCTCCTTTACACAAAATCGATTATTCCAAAATCGATAATTCTCAAATTAGGCTTTCCAAATTCCAATATTGATTTTACCCAAAAATCAAAAGCCTTTCCAAAACCAAAGGTTCTCAAAACCTTTTCCAAAATCCTCATAAGATCCTTTATATATATATATTCAAAAATATATATAATTTTTAAAACTTTGGATCATTTCAAACTAGTATAAAATTCCTTTTTATACTTCAAACATTTCAAAAACATTTTTCTTCCAGCAATAAATTCAACAAGGGGAGATTTATCTCATATAACAAAGATATACAACTTTGTTCATTCAAAACCAAATATCCCAATTTAATTTCTCTTCCCTTTTCATTTAAATCCGTATGATGTACACTTATCATCCGTATGTTATACCAACCTGATCGCTCACTCGATCACACAATTCCTCTTTCGAACTAGTATCATCCACCCGACTTCCTAGTGCGGACTCAGATCTGGTTTCTTGATTAGAAACCGCTATTCTCCTTGCATAGCCATAACTATGATAGAGAATATCCAGAACCAATCAATAATCCATATCCAGGTTCGCCGTCGAAAATCGAGTGGAAAATACCAACTCGGACCGATAAACTATCTCGAAATTCTGTGCTCGAATCTGGATCAAACCATTATGCGAATAGAATAATATACGTACATCCTACGTATTTATTTTCATTGATTATCAGCCAAATCAATTTTCATTCACTTAGTTACAATTGTCTCAATTCCATTGAATTATCACTTCAATTCTCATCTCAGTTGGGTATTAAATCCATAACAGTTTGAACTCCGACCAGTTTATATTAAAAAAAATAGCTTGAAAATTTTAAACAATAGATAAGTAGTTGAAAAATAATTATTAGTTTGCAAAATAGCTGTAAAATAGTTAAATAGTTTCAAAAAATTATAAACAAGTATAAAATAATTTGGCTTTAAGAAAGAAAGGTTGTATATATTTAATAGCTTAGAAAAATAAGTTTATATTAAGACAATTTATATTGAAAATGGTCTAGAGTCAAAACTGTTTACTTCCTCAACATTTCAATTTAAATTTCCACTCCATTTAAATTGACCCAATCCCAAATTGAATAATCTTCAATTTTCATTGAAATTGATTTAACCCCAATTCAAGTTGGATTGATTCTCAATTTCCTTCCAACTTCAAATCATATTCCGTTTGATCCTTAAACTTGTACAACTTCAATTACAATTTCTATTTATAATCAATTACATTCACATTTTGTTTTTAACTTGGAATTATACATTTTATTTAGCCAATATACTTTTATTATTCCATAAACATTTTAATCAAGATTCCAGAGTTTAAACAAATTTCTAAAATTTCAATATCACCTTAGAATTCAACTATATCCAAAATTCTTTGGCAAAATTAAATTACCCCTTTGAATTTCAAAACCAAACCCAGCTCACAAACAATTCCAATTTAAAACAATTTGGTAGCAATTTCTCTTCTAGAAACTCGAGAATAGACATCGATAATGCTGCAGTCATCACCGACGTTATTTTCCAGTGACCGAAAGAGTTCAATGCTTTTATCTCTTTAAAAACATTTCCAATTATTTTAATTTCAAATTTCTCGGATTTCAAATTCAACACAAAAATATTTTTGAAATAATACTATATTTTTTTCAAAACCTTTGGAATCCACTTCCAAATCCAAAGGGATTTTTAAATTTTCCCAAAAATTCCAAATTCCCAATCCATCCAAAACATTACTCTGGAATTTCAATCTTACTTTATTTTCAAATATTCTCTGGAATTCTATTTCAAATTATAATCTCATTTTATTTATGAAGTTTATTTCAATTTATAAATTACATTCACAATCTATATTTCAAATTCCATTTTGTTATATAAGTTTATTCTTCAACTTTGATTATAAGTTTCAATTTGGTCATAATTTTATATTACTTCTTAACTTAATTCCAAATATTTAACAACTATTCACCTAAATATTCATTAGAAGGAAATGTTGCTATATATATCAAAATATATTTTTATATAAAATCATTAAAAATCTTTATAAGCAAATAACAAGCACGCTCTCATATATATATATACACACACACACACACACACATACACACACACACACACACACACACTCTCAACTCATTCTAGAGTACTACGGACTCTATTCAATGAGTAATCCCCTCCACAGCCAAGGTTCTCGCTTAACCTTTCTGCTCTGATACCAAGTGTAACGACTCGAAATTTTCTAACCCAGAATATTCCAGATAGTTATGAAAAAGAAGAAAGAGGTAGAAGAAGAAGAACAGAAACATCGACAACTCACATACGCAGCGGATAAAATATAATAATAAATAATAACAGTTTACAAAGAATACTATATTTGTCGATTACATTTAATATACATCAGACTTTCACACATATACAGTCACTGAATAATTACAAGTATCATGTCTCAGATACAAAATAATATACTACAGCGGAAATACTCTATACGTTCTCGCCATCCAGCTCGCCTCCTGAGCTCCAGCACGTCCTACCTGAAAATCTGTAATACTCGGTCTGACCCAAACATTACACCAAAGTAACATCCGGGTCAGGCTGGAAACCAGCGTTAGTAAACCCAACTAACATGGAATACCAATGCAATCATCTCATATAAACCCGGGGTAACTTATATCAATTTAACTAGTTCATAATTTGCTATAGACAACACTTATTTCACATGTCAATTTCTAGGTACCAAACTTAGATAAAATAATCCAATTCACTTAATCGTTTTATTTCAGTCTATTGATTTCTCACACTAACTTATAAAAATTCGAAGTGGTTTCGGGTATTTCCTAATACCCGATCCCGGTCTCTTCGAGTCTCATGTCATCCTAACCCAAGTTACCCAAATGAAATACGCAACATTTCATATCAGAGATATTAACTCATTCAAAGCAACCAATACCAATCTATCATCCATAAGCAAAGCTTAATTACAAACAAATCAACTCAGTTGATTCTAATTTATTTTCAAATCCCCAATCGCTTAGATTCTTTTATTAATTAATTCCAAACAAAAAATTAAACAACTCTTCCATATCCATTCATCTTAGTTTACAACCCTGGATTAATTATCTTTCAATTCCATTCAAGTAATTCTCTGTAATTAATTTCACGATATTAACCTTTCTTACCAAATCAATGAGTAATCTTAAAAATTACCTCACCAATTAATTAACTATAATCAATTACACTAATTGTTAATTACTTATATTAATTAACTTCTCATAGGTCACTTACTATGAATTAATTAATCTCAATTAATCAAATCTTTAATTACTTCATTAATTATATAAATTACTGATTTCCAATTATATTTCAATTTATCTTAATCTAAATTAATTACATTAATTAAAATACCATATTAATCATACTTGATTTATTTTATTAATTTCATTAAGTAATTACTTATTAAACCATCCAATGGTTATTCTAAATCAATTTAACTTCATTAATTAACTTAAACCTTCATTAATTAATTTAAACCCTTAATTACTAAATAAATCAACCCAAATCATTTATTTACTGAATTAATTACTCATCCATTTTAATCACCCTTATATTTCTTTCAATAATCCATTTTATATTCCGATAACTCAGGGTACCTAAATATTCAAGCAAACCACCGCATTAAGCATTTCAATTACCAAAAATATTCATCACAGAATATTAATCGTTTCAGTATATACTATACAGTACTATATAATATAGACACCAATCAGTTCAACGATTCAACCAATCATTTAAATTTAAATTTAAATAAAAATCCAGAAGTGTGAGGTTTACTCACCTTTGATTAATTTGCAATTCCATCCTATCCTGACTTATTTCTTCACAATTATTGACTTGTATAAACATCGAATGATTTTCATTAATACTCGAACCAAATCGGAAAATTAAATTTCCATTTGTTAAATTTAATTTACTATAGATTTTAATTTAATAGTTCTCATTTTAACAAATCGTTTAATTTAAACAAATATTTAAATTTAAACTAATACGATAAATATGTATTTATATCTATATCACTATTATCTTTACTGCATATAAATATCCATATATATTCACTTCATTTCATGTTTTTTCAAGAAAAATCAAAAGAAGATGGCGTATACCTCACCGCTTAATGCCTCCACCATCGCAGATCCCAAAATCCAACAATTGACTTCGACGAACTTCCCAATTTACCCCAACTGCAACCCCAGGTCGCCGCCCGAGCAAGCCAAAATCGCGAGCACAAAATCGTGAACACAGATGCCCTATGCCTATTGTCGCTCGAGCTTTCCAAAATCGAAGAATCGCGAGCCCTAAACCAACTGCACTCAAGTCGAACTCGATCTATCCTACTCGAACGCGGCTTCAAAACATTCACGGTGACCTCCTTCCTTATCTGAGTTCGACGTCGCGATCGATTGGATTTCCTTCCTCGAATTTTGAGGATGAGAGGAGCAAGAGAAACTAGAGGGAGGGAGCGATAGCCATTACTCGATTCGATTTTTTTTATTTAAGAGATTCGACCCTCTGTGTTGAAGATTAGAGAGAGGCGGGGATAAATTAGAGGTAGGGGAAGCTTCCTGATTACGCTAGTTTTATAAATATCTTCTGACATGTTGGATTTCAAATTTTTATTATATAAGGCTTACGAATCGTCTCGTTAAACATAACGTGAAATTCCGAAACCCGAAATAGACATGCCGACAGGAGATTATAAGGTTTTACCGCGTTCCGAATACAATGGAACGTGCTTCGGAGGTTAGTTCGATCATATGCGCAAGTTACGGAAGTAAACGATAAATTCTAGTTTAAATCGATTAAAATAGTTCTACGCGCTTCGAGCTGCCAGGGTCAAACAACAAGTCCGATTGCTACGAAAATTGAAATCCGGTAATAACTAACTATTACGGATCCAATGGAACTGGTTTCGTCGAATTCCGAGACTGTGCCCCAGAAGATTATTTTTAAATTCCAATTTAAACGATATATTATTAAAACTGAACAAATTATCTTTAAATTAAATTCAAATCATTCTATTATCTCCAGTATTATCGTTATAAATTTTATAAGCCTTCAAATTATATTTTAACAGGCTTAAAACCAGATTCAACACTTTGCCCGATTTCGAATTATAAAATTTTCAATATTTAATTATCAAGAAAATATTAATATTCGGAACTCAAATTAAAAATTAACTTTCAAATATTAAAAATCAATTTATTATTCCAATTTAAATTGTTAAAATTTCCGGGTCGTCACAGTTGCATAGCACCTTTCTTCATCATCGCAACAAGTCGCATGCCTGCTCCAACAAAGCTACAACGATTCAGTCGAGAGCCCAACCATAACAGACATACTTGAGTCGTAAATTGTCATGATTAAGCGTGAAGCATTGGATCCCTTTGACGAACTCCAAAAAACTCGAAAATGCAAAGTGACAAAATTTCTCTTGAATAAACTATTATCAGGTGGGGGACTACATGAAAAGCTCCATCAAGACTGCCTCTGATGATCACGCCCTCAACTTAGAGGTTTGAATTTAGTTTTAGCGATGTTAGTATTCATATTTTAGTTTTTTATTATTATTTGTATTTGACTTTATTTGCTTCTCCCTCTAGTTATAGTATAATTTAACCTTGAATAACTTCTTAATGGTTAATAGTGTATTTTTCAATGGGAGAATGCCTTGTCTTGCTGCTTTAATTGCCAAGTATTTGTTCCTCTTTATGCACACTTGGTATAAGCTACATCCATTACTAACAGAACCATATATATTGTTAGTGCATTGTTAATAGAGTCAAAAATTCACGGTCCTCCTAGCAAAAATGCTCTGAATGTTATGTATTTGGTAAGAATAATGTTGTAAGATTTAGTTTACGTGTGAAGACGTATTTTACAAGTTACAACCTTTAGAAACATCCTAAACACTAAACTGTATCTTCTATCCTTGAGCATCATGAATCACCGACACTTCATCGCAATCTGACGTGAGACAAATGGGGAGAGACTAGTTAAATAAAGCTAATATTTCTGATAGAATAGAAGCAAAAAAATCTTGTACTGATAAAATTGAAACGGATAATAGCTACTAAGTTAGCAGTACATCAATTGTTATATTTATGTAATAATAGTCATGCTAGTTTTGGATTTGGCTTTTGCTACCCTTTCATGCTTAAGATCAAGCTAGAAGAAATCAATCTCAATCAATCATCAATTTCCTTATCCAATCTAAGATAAATAATAATTTCCACATCTGTATTTTGGTTTTATAATCATATGGGTTTGGATTTAAGAGTAAATCTATTTTTATGATATATTGAATGATGATATGCTTGACTTATGATTTATATGGTTTAAACATGGTTGTTTAAAGAAGATATACGTGGTTTTAGGGGACAACCGAGATTAAATGATTTTGAAATGCCATGGGAAAATTTCATCATATGGAAAACATGATTTTGGAGTTGGATTTAAATTTTCATAATTTTCCATGCTGTGGAGAATTGGTTATGAATTTCCTAAGGATAATATGGTTTTTTGGGTTTATTAATTTATTTCGAGAAATAAATTAAGAATTTGGGTCTCAAATTTTAGTATGTTAGATGACGTGATTAAAGTGAATTTTTGGAATTTTATGGGTTTTTACTAAGTGATTTAGTACAAAAATTAAATTATTTCGAAAGGAGGACCTAAATGATTTAATTGTTTTGATAATAGGAATGGCTTCTTTGTTAAAAATTATCTTGATTTTAGATATGAGAAAATGCGGCAAATATTATCCAAATTATTTAAAATTTTGTGAAAGTCAATCAAATGTTTACAAGTAGGCAAGTTTGTTAGAAAAAGTTTACTTATACACTACAACAAAACAGCCTTTTTACAACGGGCAATGCCCATTATAATATGGTTTTCGCAATGGGCATGTGCTCGTTGTAATAGGCCTCGTTGTAATAGATCCACCACATTTTACAACGGGTAATGCGCGTTGTAAAAACCGTTGCAGTATACCTTTTTACAACGGCCATAACCCGTTACATTAGACTAACCATACTAATTGCATAGCCTATTTCACAACATGTATTGACCGTTGTAACATACATATTTAACGTGTGTTGACCGTTGTAAAAATCTTATATAACAACGTGCATTGACCGTTGTAAGAAGCTCGTATAACAACGCACATTGCCCATTGCAAAATAAATGAAAATTTTAAAAAAAAATTACAGCAGCATCCATGCAATACATCCATAATAATACTAAATATTGTCGTAAAATAATTAAAATCACATACGAAAAGACTAAAAGCTAGAGTCATAGAATTCTAACACTCCAAAAAGTTAGATAAATTTACATGCCAAATACATAAAGCATTAACACATAACAGTTCGCTACAAATATCATGTTTTAAGTACAATCATACTATACCACAGAGATGAAGTCTTTATTACACAATCAACAGCACAACCATATTGCCTCTCCATAACAATAGCATACAACCCTCTGCCTTCCATACTTTCTTTCACAACAAACTTCTTTTTCACATGCAACTCCACCAACATCCCTGTCACAACCATCCTGCCATCAACCAATTATTACACAACACTCTGCTTCCTTCCTTTCTCCACTACACATATCCCTAAACTACAACCCACTTCAAACAATTGCTATTCATTTCATCTACATCTTCCAGTGCTTTGACCACCCCATCCATGGCTACCAACATCCACATCTCAGTGAACACACTCTGCACTCCACCTCCATAATCTCCTGTGCATACTGCCTTAACGTTAACACCCCAGGCAAGTTCAACTTCACCTTCCCAGTTACACAACTTCCATCATTAGTCACAACTCCAGATATCACCACCAACAACCATAAAACCCACTTCATACATCACTTCCTTCAAAAAACCCCTTGCTTCACTCATCAGAGATCACCCAAGCACAGTGCTCTGTCCATCCACCGGTGACCATAGCGACCAACCAGAGCTCATATACACTGACCACAACATTGACAGTGACAATCCTCTCAACCATATCTCAAATGCACGTTTCACCTTCAACTGTCACCACCACTCTTTACATTGCCCTGTCACATACCACATTACAAATTTTATCACAAGTTTCCCAAACACAATCAACCAACTATTCTGCATGCATCTACTCTTCATTCATTTTTACAGTTTCCAATTCAACCGAGCTTTTAAGAACGAAAATAGCAAAAACGACGACCAAAATCTAAAATGAAAAACAAATATGCTTTGATATTTTAATGTCTGCATTTAATTGTTTCCTCTGAAAATTACATTGATTTTGTTTTACTTAAACATGTCAAATCATTGTACTGATTACTACATCTAGTAGATTTAAAAATACCCCTTATATGTTTTATTCGAGAAACTGAAAACCACTAAAGAAGCCCTCAAAACATGGTAGAAAAACAAATGTAATGTCAATGCAAATTTTGATTCCATAAGACAGGAAGCTAACGAGTTATATAAACAAATAGGTAATAGTCCATAAGATGATGTCGTTACTCATCAATACAGCACTAAAGTGGACCATCTATCAAATCTGCTGAGGAAAGCAGCTGCAGATAATTTTCAAAGAATGAAACTTAAGTGGTTAATTCAAGGGGGCTGTCTTCAAAAAAATTTATAACATGGTTGTCCCTAAATTGTCAAAAAGGGGGAAATACACTTTAGATTCTAATGGCAACTTAGTATCAACATCAGAGCTTTTAGCTCAAGAAGCCATTCAATATTTTTCATAACTATTCAATTCTAATCATGAGAATATTCAATTTTCAAGCATTAGCTATAAAAATAAAGTAACAAAAAATGCTAGTATAAATATGGACAACTCATTTTAGCTAGACGAGAAAAATAATGCACTATTTTAAATAGATGATAATAGGTCACCAGGCCCTAATGGGCTGATTGCCAAGTTTTACAAACTACTTTGGGAGTAGGTTAAGCATGATTCATATGATGACTAGTATACAAAATTCTAGGAAAATAATAGAAGGGATAAATCTTACTTTTATCTTCCTTGTTCCAAAGAAGTCTGTTCCTGAATTAATTAAAGTTTACAGGCCCATATCTTTGTATAATGCGCTTTACAAAATTCTACATATTTATTATGTAGCAGAATGAAGATATACTTAAATGATTTAATCTTTCACAATCAAAATGCTTAAATCTTTGGAAGAGTCATAGAAAATTCACTTGTGGCTTATGAAATGGTTAGGAGTTTTAATAGAAAACATTCCAATAATTTATGCGTGAAAATCAACCTGCATAATTCTTATGATAAAATAACCTGTAATTTTTTCCATCGCATGTTGATTTGTATGGGATTTTCTCCAAAGTTTGCAGCACTTCTCTATGAGTGTATTTCAAGTTGAAATTTTCAACCCCATCCTCATCTATCCTACTCAATGGCTCCCCATGTGGTCTTTTATAGCAACAGGGGACTTAGCCGAGTAGATTAGCTATACCTTTTTTCAATAGCAATGGAATATTTAACTATTTTAATGTACTTGGAGTATCACAGAGGAAACTTAGGTTCCAATCTACCCAATCGAACTAGTAATCACCCACCTCTTGTATGCGGATGTCATAATAGTGATGATAAAAGAAACTACTACAAATGTAGAAACCATACATAGAGTGATGCAAAAATACAAGCAGATATAGGGCTTATGATGAATGATTTAAAATCAGGTCTCATCTTCAGTAAAGGGGCAGGTAACAAATCTCTAATTTCTAGCACTATTAATGTCCAAATTATTTCCCTAACAATTATATGTATCTTGGTATACCTCTCTTCAATAATAAGTTAAAGACAAGAGATTTTGGTCCTATAATTGATGGTATAAAAAAAGGTAAACCATTAGAGTAATAAGCAACTGAACATTACTAGTAGGGTTGAATTAACTAAATTAGCTGTACACCCAATGATTACCTTCTGGTTTTGGGTGCATTTTTGTCAATCCCCATCAAAAATCATATAGATTCCATATGGGATAACTTTTTGTGGCAAAACAAACCTCATAGAATATGCTGGGAAGTTTGTAGAAACTAGATGAACCAGTGAAAGCTACTTCAATCAAACTTGTATGGAGATACAGCCTATGGTCTATCTAGATGAATAAAAAATATTGTAAAAATAAATTGGTCTTGCTCAAAGATAACAAATAATCCCTCTCAAACCTGGAAGGTGCTAATGTTAGAGAAGCAAGACAAAGGAACTCACAGCCTGGACATACAACTTCAACAAAGGCACTAGTAGTACTTTACAGTGATCTAGCATACAAATCTCTTTAACCTTCTCCTTATACTCCCGTTATCTAGCAAGAATCTTCGAAATCCGAGCATCAGTGCGACGCTTCTGCAGTTTATCAGAAGAAAATATAGAAAAGATTGTATCACAATTATAAAAAAAGATAAATACATATGCCAAATACTTTTTTATATATATACCATGAAAGAAAAATCCTCGTCTGAGCCAAACTTATATCGAGACTCGAGATTGATAATTTTACAGTTATAATCTTCTACTGCCCTCCTCACCTACATCACTGGATATCCTTCACTGCTTGCTAAGACACCACTTGCCATTTTCAATAAACTGCCTGCCAAATTCAGTGATAGAACTACCTCTACGATCCCCTGAACTCCACAGAAAACTTCCACTTCATTGCATACTTGTCCACTTCACAGTATCTCCTACCATAAAACAGTGCAAATTCATCTCCACAAACTTCCGCATTGCTCAAACTAACATCACAAACCAATCCAACCAGACATAACAACACAACCTGCCACACTGATACTACTCCTTGTTGTATACAATTGCTGGATACAATTGCACCACTAATACTTGTTCACATCATCTTCTCTGCTCAAAAAAAAGCAACCGACCTCTTCCAATTCCGATACCAAAATCACCGCCACCAAAATTGCACTTTCCTCATCAACCCATTCAACCAATAGCGCAACTGAAATACCCAAACCGCACCTCAACGAACGACCGCGACCAATCGCCCAAATTGACTTCACAATTCCTAGTCATTGACAACCAGCAATTCGATATCCTCCATCGAACCCAATTCGAATCAAAAACAATACTCCACACCCCTTCGCGAACCAAATCGAAAGCCGTCGAACTCCTTTATCCTTAAGCTTCAATCGCGACATCTCCTCCGACAACAATCTCCAAACTATTTCATCATTCTTCCACCACCAGAAACCCTTAAACTTAATTCACGAACCCCAGCAAGTCGCGATTCCCCAATCGAACTGCAATCACCTCATCAACCACGTGGATTTTGATTTTGTTTTGAGTATCTGAAATTCGTGAATTTATATTTAGTCAGGATTTGCGAACTTCGATTAAGGAATTTGGTTTGAAAACATATGAATTCGTTTTTGCATCTGTGTGAGTTCTCTGATTGGGTGATGTGGTACATGTTGATGGGGGAATGGGAGGAAAGGGGAACGGAGGGAAGGAAGAGGGAGGCGACTTGGGTTTTGGAGTAGATCTGGTGGAGGAGAGAGAGGGAGGAGGGAGAGATTAGGAGGATGTAGGAGTTTTAAGGATTTGGGAATTAGGGTTTGGGAGGAGGAAAGGATCGGTAATAAATTAAAAAAATGAACAAGCCAAAATTTCATAGCTAGAGCCAAAATTTGGACCGTTGTAAAATTATTATCCATTACAATGAGCATTTTGTGAACGTTGTAAAATTAACATTTATTACAACGGGATTGAAAGGACCGTTGTAATAGCATTCTATTATAACGGGTGTAACGATCCAGAATTTTTGATAATTAAAATATGAATATTTAATTAATTTTAAATATTAATAAGTGAATTTATAAATCAAATAAATTTTATTTTGAATTATTGGATTTAATTGGATTTTTAAATCGATAATTTAATATGTTAAATTATGGAAATAATTGAAAATTGAGTTAAATATGATTGAAAATGATTTGTAAAATTTTATTTTATCATATTGAAGTTAGAATGATATTTTAGAACTTTTAAAATCAAATTAAAAGTTAATTTGTGAAAATTGAATATTTTAATATTAAAATCGACTAGTGAAAATAGTCAATTTTTGAACAGTCTCAGAATTGAACGAGACCAGTTCCATTGGATCCGTAATAGTTAATTATTACCGGATTTCAATTTTCGTGTCAATCGGAGTTATCGTTTGATCGTGGCAGCTCGAAACGCATCGATTTATTTTTAATATTAATTTGGCGAGTTAAAATAGCCATTTTTCAAAAAAGTCTCAGATTTCGACGAAACCAGTTTCATCGGATCCGTAATGTGATATTATTGTAAGGTTTCAAATTTCGTGTCAATTGGATTTACCGTTTGTCCGATACAAATTAAAACGCCTAGAAAATCGCTTAAATCGGTTTAATTTAAATTGAACGTTTATTGCCATAACTCGCACAGATGTCCGAATTAGCTTTCGAAACCTGTTCCATTGTGTCCGGAACGCGGGGTAAACCCTAGAAACGCTGGTTACGGCGCGTGAATCGGAGTTCGGAATTTCCGGATGAATAGTGTCGATTTTTCTCTATAAATAGCCACCATTCTAAATAAAAAATAAAAAATTTCATAACCTAACCCTAATCAAAACTGCAGCCGCCATATACCAAACCCACGGCCGAAATTGTTCCAACTTCCTCCCCAAATATCTTTCAATCCACTCATCAATTCGAGATGTTGTCAACTAGGAAAACGTAGAGGCTAGTGTGCTCTACATATCCAACGGTGGAGATTGGGAATGAAGTTGTGGATAGACGGCAAAATGGGGTTGAACGTCGCGGGTTCGGCCTCGAACTGCGTGCGGGGGGGGGGGGGGGGGGGGGGGGGGCGAGTGTGCCAAGGTTATGGCCGAACGTAGAGCAAGCAGGGTGCTTCAACATGGCAGTGGTATGATGAAATATCGTTGGGTGATGGTGGCGAAAAATTTAACCCTAATTGTGGATGGTGGGTTCGGCTATACGAAGGGGGGAGCGCACGCATGAACGAGAGAGAGGGAGATGGAGTGGACGGTCCAGATGGGGAGATGCAGATCCGAAGGTTGTGAATGGATGTGGGTTTATAAAATTTGATTTATGTTGTAATTTTTATATAAAAAATCGTGTAACTTCAAAAATTGATATCTTTTTCATACGAGGTCGAAAACGCGCGAAACCAGTTGCGTTGGAATCGTATGGACGAGCACTACGCGATGAAATTGGATTGGAGTCGTTTGGACTTAGTGAGAATTTTGGGTAAAATTAAACGTCCGTTTAATTTTATTCGAAATAAATCGCTAAAACGAAAATAAAATCAAGGTGGGAACTTCTCACTCAATCGAATCAGTTTCGATTTTATTTTAAATAGTTAGATTTAAAAATATTTGAATGCATGTTTGAATGATGATTGTTATCTATTGATTGTTAAAATAGACATTATACGCCGTTAGTAAGCGGATGTTATTTATTAAAAACATATACCGCGAATATTTCATAAACAGTGAAATTGGTATTATATATAATAGCAATATATATATATATATATATTGGCATATGTATATATTGGAGTTATTTATTTCCCGCATTTATTTGTTTAGCGGATGAGACCCTATTGCGCCGTCTATTAAGCGGATAATATTTTAAATCCCATATACCGCGATAATTTCGTACTGGAGCGAAATTGGTATTGTGCTAATGTTTGTGGATGCAGGAAAACAGGTTGGAGGGGTCCAACTGGATTCCTCAACAGTATTTATTTGATTTCAGATATTTTGATATTTGATTGATTATCATATCGATATATGATATCGTTGTTGTCGTGATTGACTATTTGGTGTGTAGCATCATTGGACAAAATGTTGGGATTTTAAAATGATTTTTAAAAGTGATTTTTGAAAATATACTATATGTTTGGAAATTGATTCATTTTAAATAAATAAACGTTATAATTTTTAAAGTTATAAAAATTATTATTTTTGAGAAATATAGTTAAAAACTGATTTTTGAGAATGTGATGCTAATGATTTTATAAAATAGTTTAATCGGGATTTTAGAATTTATTGTGAAAAGTTCAAATATAGGATTTATAAAATTTAATTATTTTATGAATCAAAATGGTGAAATAATAAAAGAGATTAAAGACGTTTTAAAGAATAATATAAATTGATTTATATTAAGAGATTTATAAATGGATATTTATAAATTGAAATATTGACATTATAAAACGAGTTTTTATAAGTGTTTGAAATGAAGTGAAAATGAATTTTGTAAATGAATGGAATTTATAAAATTATAAATGGTGAAGTTATAAATGAAATTTATAAATAGTAAGATTTATAGATTTTGTGAAATTATTAAAGAATATATTTGGATGAATAATCGAATCTTATAAGTTATAAGATTTATAATTATGAAGTTCAAAGGAACGATTTTGTAAAATAATCGTTTATAAGTATTTGACTTATAATATGAACCTTTGTTTTATAATTGAGTTATAAATCGAATAGATTAATAAAGGAGATTTATAAAGGAAGTTGTTATAAAATAATTAGAAATGGAGTTTATAAACGTTGTTTTATAAATTCGCAAACGACTTATTTTGATAAGTAAATTGTTGAAACCTATTAATGGAGTTATATTCACGTTTTGACTGTGAATAATCCTTTGAAATAAAATGTATAGAAATGATGAAATTGATTAACGTAGTATATTCACGTTTTTGAATAGTGAATAATATGTTAAAGAAATTGTTTTGAATGTGATATTTGAAATAGAATTAAAACGATCTAACGATGTTTTAAAATATGTTGAGATTCGAAACCATAGATTTCAACATTTATTGTTGAAATAGACGTTTTCGAGAAATAGAAGGAAATAATGGACTATAACACTGTTGCTATAGTAAATGATTTCCGAAAGGAAATGTTTTGAATAGTATTGGGATTTATATATCTATTTTAATTTCGAATCCCTATACTAGTGATTTTGGGTTGTCGTAACGATGTTTTACGCAACATTCGTTTTGGCCCAAATAAATATGTTTAAGAGAATGATTTCCTTAAAGAATGGAATATATACTTAATCTCGATTTAAGTATATTGAATATTTTCCAAGTGTTGAAAATAAATAAAATCTGTGAATTACTTATGAATAAATAAGTATGGAAATGTTTTCCAATATAAAGTGAATACTTTGAGAATTTATCTTTTTGAAGATAAATTGAAATGAATAATTGAAATCGTATATGCATGGATATTGTGAAATATAAATTCATTATGGAATTTATGAATGGAGAGGGAAGTTGTTTAAAAAATAAATATTGATTTATTTTTGAAGTGTGAAAATTATATATCTTGTAAAGATATTTTGGAAAATAAATAATTTGGAAAATTATTTGGAATCTGGTGATGTGTGCATATCCATTGATAGTTCAATAACCGACTATCAATATTTCCCTTTGAATGGGTAATTGATGTGATTTGTTTGAATGTGAATGCTACACTTATTTTTGAATAAGCGCTCACTATTCGGATTAACCGGGAAAGGACCATGGGGTCGTATAACCCATTCCGAATATGTGATACGTCGTTATGAATCGCATTGAAGATCGGTGTTGAAGACCGAGTATTTGCGAAAGCGATAGGATGACCTATCGATTGTCTCTGCACTGGGTAGCTCCTGGTATAGAGATTTCGTTAAGTGATGGGAAATTCGATCGGGATTGTGAATACCCGGATTTCAAGGGCTTCGTAAGAAGTGCCTTCGGTTTTGTTCGAGCCCGGAACAGACTTGTATGGATTGTATGTCTGACGTTACAAATTGAGATATAAAGCAGATTTCTTTCAAATATATTTCTGTTGGTGGCGGAGAATTTATTCTTTTAGCTTAACACCCTTCTCTGAGACGTACGAGCTCAAAGGTTATATAGTTGAAGTTATCAGCGATATATTCCCAATTTGGTAATGTGACATGCTGAGTGTTGCTGTAAATGATCATTGTGTTGATTATTTGTGATAGGATCGTTTATTTGATCGTCTATCCTGGTGATCATTTCTATGATCATTTGTTGACCCAAAACATGGCTTTTGTATAAAGTATGTTTTTGTGGACGTGACTTCGTCGAGCCTCACACCCCGGAATGGTCAAAACAGGAAAGATGCGGCAAGGTTATGAGGGGTAACTCCCTTTAGGGTATGTGCATTTCCTTCTGGATAGAGGTGGTATCATGGTATGGAGCCCAGATATTTAACCTATGTGGTTACTGCGAATTTATTACTTTGTGGTTGTTGGTTATCGGGATCCCTTGAGAAAGGTCGTTTACGATCGGGGAATGGCGTGCTCGTGTCAGTAGTTACCAGTTAGGGGTAACCCGGCCTTGTGTTGGCAGAGTTCCGGTTTGGTTCTCGGGAATGTCCTTCAAGAGGCATTCTCATGTGGCAATGGGAAGTTCCTTGGCCTGACCATTTGTTGGAAATCCAAAGAAACAATACGATCTTGTACGGTTTTAGCTGTAGAACCTGCTTCCTCAGGAGGTAGCTATAGTAGGCATAATATAATGGTACCTATGCTGGCTAAGATTTATATTCTACTTTCGAAATGAATTTTTTCTACACTATGCACTAGCAATAATATCAAATGTTTCTTTTTAATACGTATCAAGCATCTTTGACTAACATAAGAAGAAATCTCCTCCAAGTCTGCGTTTGCATTGTGTGTGTGGCGGGAGGTCTTATGGTAGTCTCATTTTTAAAAGCATTGCGAATTGAAATAAAAATATTCCTCTATTTTTGATTTTTAAAGATAAATAAACTGTTTTGAGTTCTCACACCAGTCTTGCTAAGCTTTGGGCTATGTGATGGGGGGTTCTCGCTTCGCGGTTAGGTGGCGAACGGGAGACTCTTACCCCTACACGTCCTCTTTTAGGGGGTTGGTTAGGTGTAACCTGAGACAGTCGAGAGGCTGGCCGTAAAAGCAAATTTGGGATATCAGTGTAAGCCACGGTGGGGCTGGGATGGTTGAAAAGCCTACCGGTTGTGACCACTACTCGTTACAATTTGGTATCAGAGCATATGGTTAAGCGACAACCATGGTTCTGTTGGGTATTACTCATTAGAGATAGAGTCAGTAGTACTCTAGAATGAGTTTGAGTGTAATAATAGCTATGAGAGCGTATTTGTTAGTGAATATAAAAAAAAAAATTGTTTGATATTGTGATGATTGATTTATTGAGTGGCATATGAACTTTCGTCAGCGTGGTCCGCAAGACTATGCCGAAGGGGTTTCTAAACACTTGAATAGAACAATTCGACACGATATTGTTTTAAAATTGGGTAAATGAAATAATTTTACTTGATTATATTTTTATATATAAAGAAATAATTTTTCAAAATTATTAAAGTGTATATGAATTGATTGTTTAGATGTTTGAATAATCTAAATTGAAGAATAATTGTATAAGCAAAAGAATTATAAGAATTGAATTATAATTAAAGTGATTTACAATTATGAAATAGACTTATATATATAACAAGTGATGTTTGTAAATGGAAATATAACTTAAGAGAAGTTGAATGAAGTTGATATTAGTATCAAAGTAAATTAATAAAGTTAAGTAATAAATGTGAACTTAAGTTATGTAAAACTAAGTGATGTTTAAATGAAATATAACTTAAGTGTTGTTGAATGGAATTGATTTTGGTATCGAAGTAAATAATCAAGTGGATTAAATAAATTTGAACTTTAGTTAACTAATGAAATTCAACTTTTGTAATTGAATTGAATGAATGGATTGAATGTTAATCAATTAAATGTGAATTTAGCTGTTATGAAATAATGAATATAAGTGTTAATTCATTAAAATCTAAAGTTATTGAAAGTTGAATAATTGAATGAAAATCAAATTAATTAAACCAATTTATAAGCAAAGGAATTTGGTTGTAATTAATATACATTGGTTGTTATATGGTTGTTAGTTGATTGATTGTATATAATTCATTAAGAGTTAATGAAATTGAGTTAATGAAATTGGAAGCTAAAGTAATTAAAATTCAATTGGAAGTTAAGTAAATCTTAAATAGAATTGAATTTGATTTGGAAGTGAACCAACTTAAATATGAATTAGTGAACATAAACTAATTGAAAATGAATATTAGTAAATCCAATGTAAATGAATCAAAAGTGATTAAATTGAAAACCAATTCATGGAATATTAATGAGAATATGAATGAATATATATTGGTTATGGATGTTAGTTGGTTGATGGTTGAATATATATTGCATTTGTTGTTTAGTTGCATTGGCTAAGTTGACATATATAGTTATTATGTTGCTATATGTTGTATATTGATATTATTGTCTATATGCATGATTCTCATGTTGTTTGTTGAGTGTTTAGTAGGTGCGGATCGCGTTTGCTTCGCATTTGGAGCTCGCTTTCGCGCTATATTAGCCGTATATGCTCGCTAATAAAATATAAGGTACATATCTCGGATTACATACCGTACTTTTATACTTTTTCCCTGCGGGATGCCTCATTACTCGATGAGATGTATATTTGTGATATATATACTGTCATTTTTTTTTTCGGATCGAGCCGCGCAAATGAGACTATGGCGATTTTTTCCAAAAATTTAAGGCGTTAGAAAAATTTGAGAAAATTGGAAATTTTTTGAAAACTTTAACTTTGATTTGGAATTGAAAGTTAAACAATAGTAATTGTTTTTGAAAAGATAAATAAGTATGATTTGAAAACTTAGTAAAGGTATTACAAGAAGTTTGACTATGAATTATGGAAAATTAATAGATTATGTAACTTTTCTTACTTGTTAATTTCGAGGACGAAATTCTTTTAAGTGGGGAAGATTGTAACGATCCAGAATTTTTGATAATTAAAATATGAATATTTAATTAATTTTAAATATTAATAAGTGAATTTATAAGTCGAATAAATTTTATTTTGAATTATTGGATTTAATTGGATTTTTAAATCGATAATTTAATATGTTAAATTATGGAAATAATTGAAAATTGAGTTAAATATGATTGAAAATGATTTGTAAAATTTTATTTTATCATATTGAAGTTAGAATGATATTTTAGAACTTTTACAATCAAATTAAAAGTTAATTTGTGAAAATTGAATATTTTAATATTAAAATCGACTAGTGAAAATAGTCAATTTTTGAACAGTCTCAGAATTGAACGAGACCAGTTCCATTGGATCCGTAATAGTTAATTATTATCGGATTTCAATTTTCGTGTCAATCGGAGTTATCGTTTGATCGTGGCAGCTCGAAACGCATCGATTTATTTTTAATATTAATTTGGCGAGTTAAAATAGCCATTTTTCAAAAATGTCTCGGATTTCGACGAAACCAGTTTCATCAGATCCGTAATGTGATATTATTGTAAGGTTTCAAATTTCGTGTCAATTGGATTTACCGTTTGTCCAATACAAATTAAAACGACTAGAAAATCGCTTAAATCGGTTTAATTTAAATTGAACGTTTATTGCCATAACTCGCACAGATGTCCGAATTAGCTTTCGAAACTTGTTCCATTGTGTCCGGAACGCGGGGTAAACCCTAGAAACGCTGGTTACGGCGCGTGAATCGGAGTTCGGAATTTCCGGATGAATAGTGTCGATTTTTCTCTATAAATAGCCACCATTCTAAAAAAAAAAAAAAAATTTTATAACCTAACCCTAATCAAAACTGCAGCCGCCATATACCAAACCCACGGCCGAAATTGTTCCAACTTCCTCCCCAAATATCTTTCAATCCACTCATCAATTCGAGATGTTGTCAACTAGGAAAACGTAGAGGCTAGTGTGCTCTATATATCCAACGGTGGAGATTGGGAATGGAGTTGTGGATAGACGGCAAAATAGGGTTGAACGTCGCGTGTTCGGCCTCGAACTGCGTGCAGGGAGGGGGGGGGGGGGGGGCGAGTGTGCCAAGGTTATGGCTGAACGTAGAGCAAGCAGGGGGCTTCAACATGGCAGTGGTATGATGAAATATCGTTGAGTGATGGTGGCGAAAAATTTAACCCTAATTGTGGATGGTGGGTTCGGCTATACGAAGGGGGGGAACGCACGCATGAACGAGAGAGAGGGAGATGGAGTGGACGGTCCAGATGGGGAGATGCAGATCCGAAGGTTGTGAATGGATGTGGGTTTATAAAATTTGATTTATGTTGTAATTTTTATATAAAAAATCGTGTAACTTCAAAAATTGATATCTTTTTCATACGAGGTCGAAAACGCGCGAAACCAGTTGTGTTGGAATCGTATGGACGAGCACTACGCGATGAAATTAGATTGGAGTCGTTTGGACTTAGTGAGAATTTTGGGTAAAATTAAACGTCCGTTTAATTTTATTCGAAATAAATCGCTAAAACGAAAATAAAATCAAGGTGAGAACTTCTCACTCAATCGAATCAGTTTCGATTTTATTTTAAATAGTTAGATTTAAAAATATTTGAATGTATGTTTGAATGATGATTGTTATCTATTGATTGTTAAAATAGACATTATACGCCGTTAGTAAGCGGATGTTATTTATTAAAAACATATACCGCGAATATTTCATAAACAGTGAAATTGGTATTATATATAATAGCAATATATATATATATTGGCATATGTATATATTGGAGTTATTGATTTCCCGCATTTATTTGTTTAGCGGATGAGACCCTATTGCGCCGTCTATTAAGCGGATAATATTTTAAATCCCATATACCGCGATAATTTCGTACTGGAGCGAAATTGGTATTGTGCTAATGTTTGTGGATGCAGGAAAACAGGTTGGAGGGATCCAACTGGATTCCTCAACAGTATTTATTTGATTTCAGATATTTTGATATTTGATTGATTATCATATCGATATATGATATCGTTGTTGTCGTGATTGACTATTTGGTGTGTAGCATCATTGGACAAAATGTTGGGATTTTAAAATGATTTTTAAAAGTGATTTTTGAAAATATACTATATGTTTGGAAATTGATTCATTTTAAATAAATAAACGTTATAATTTTTAAAGTTATAAAAATTATTATTTTTGAGAAATATAGTTAAAAACTGATTTTTGAGAATGTGATGCTAATGATTTTATAAAATAGTTTAATCGGGATTTTAGAATTTATTGTGAAAAGTTCAAATATAGGATTTATAAAATTTAATTATTTTATGAATCAAAATGGTGAAATAATAAAAGAGATTAAAGACGTTTTAAAGAATAATATAAATTGATTTATATTAAGAGATTTATAAATGGATATTTATAAATTGAAATATTGACATTATAAAACGAGTTTTTATAAGTGTTTGAAATGAAGTGAAAATGAATTTTGTAAATGAATGGAATTTATAAAATTATAAATGGTGAAGTTATAAATGAAATTTATAAATAGTAAGATTTATAGATTTTGTGAAATTATTAAAGAATATATTTGGATGAATAATCGAATCTTATAAGTTATAAGATTTATAATTATGAAGTTCAAAGGAACGATTTTGTAAAATAATCGTTTATAAGTATTTGACTTATAATATGAACCTTTGTTTTATAATTGAGTTATAAATCGAATAGATTAATAAAGGAGATTTATAAAGGAAGTTGTTATAAAATAATTAGAAATGGAGTTTATAAACGTTGTTTTATAAATTCGCAAACGACTTATTTTGATAAGTAAATTGTTGAAACCTATTAATGGAGTTATATTCACGTTTTGACTGTGAATAATCCTTTGAAATAAAATGTATAGAACTGATGAAATTGATTAACGTAGTATATTCACGTTTTTGAATAGTGAATAATATGTTAAAGAAATTGTTTTGAATGTGATATTTGAAATAGAATTAAAACGATCTAACGATGTTTTAAAATATGTTGAGATTCGAAACCATAGATTTCAACATTTATTGTTGAAATAGACGTTTTCGAGAAATAGAAGGAAATAATGGACTATAACACTGTTGTTATAGTAAATGATTTCCGAAAGGAAATGTTTTGGATAATATTGGGATTTATATATCTATTTTAATTTCGAATCCCTATACTAGTGATTTTGGGTTGTCGTAACGATGTTTTACGCAACATTCGTTTTGGCCCAAATAAATATGTTTAAGAGAATGATTTCCTTAAAGAATGGAATATATACTTAATCTCGATTTAAGTATATTGAATATTTTCCAAGTGTTGAAAATAAATAAAATCTGTGAATTACTTATGAATAAATAAGTATGGAAATGTTTTCCAATATAAAGTGAATACTTTGAGAATTTATCTTTTTGAAGATAAATTGAAATGAATAATTGAAATCGTATATGCATGGATATTGTGAAATATAAATTCATTATGGAATTTATGAATGGAGAGGGAAGTTGTTTAAAAAATAAATATTGATTTATTTTTGAAGTGTGAAAATTATATATCTTGTAAAGATATTTTGGAAAATAAATAATTTGGAAAATTATTTGGAATCTGGTGATGTGTGCATATCCATTGATAGTTCAATAACCGACTATCAATATTTCCCTTTGAATGGGTAATTGATGTGATTTGTTTGAATGTGAATGCTACACTTATTTTTGAATAAGCGCTCACTATTCGGATTAACCGGGAAAGGACCATGGGGTCGTATAACCCATTCCGAATATGTGATACGTCGTTATGAATCGCATTGAAGATCGGTGTTGAAGACCGAGTATTTGCGAAAGCGATAGGATGACCTATCGATTGTCTCTACACTGGGTAGCTCCTGGTATAGAGATTTCGTTAAGTGATGGGAAATTCGATCGGGATTGTGAATACCCGGATTTCAAGGGCTTCGTAAGAAGTGCCTTCGGTTTTGTTCGAGCCCGGAACAGACTTGTATGGATTGTATGTCTGACGTTACAAATTGAGATATACAGCAGATTTCTTTCAAATATATTTCTGTTGGTGGCGGAGAATTTATTCTTTTAGCTTAACACCCTTCTCTGAGACGTACGAGCTCAGAGGTTATATAGTTGAAGTTATCAGCGATATATTCCCAATTTGGTAATGTGACATGCTGAGTGTTGCTGTAAATGATCATTGTGTTGATTATTTGTGATAGGATCGTTTATTTGATCGTCTATCCTGGTGATCATTTCTATGATCATTTGTTGACCCAAAACATGGCTTTTGTATAAAGTATGTTTTTGTGGACGTGACTTCGTCGAGCCTCACACCCCGGAATGGTCAAAACAGGAAAGATGCGGCAAGGTTATGAGGGGTAGCTCCCTTTAGGGTATGTGCATTTCCTTCTGGATAGAGGTGGTATCATGGTATGGAGCCCAGATATTTAACCTATGTGGTTACTGCGAATTTATTACTTTGTGGTTGTTGGTTATCGGGATCCCGTGAGAAAGGTCGTTTACGATCGGGGAATGGCGTGCTCATGTCAGTAGTTACCCAGTTAGGGGTAACCCGGCCTTGTGTTGGCAGAGTTCCGGTTTGGTTCTCGGGAATGTCCTTCCAGAGGCATTCTCATGTGGCAATGGGAAGTTCCTTGGCCTGACCATTTGTTGGAAATCCAAAGAAACAATACGATCTTGTACGGTTTTAGTTGTAGAACCTGCTTCCTCAGGAGGTAGCTATAGTAGGCATAATATAATGGTACCTACGTTGGCTAAGATTTATATTCTACTTTCGAAATGAATTTTTTCTACACTATGCACTAGCAATAATATCAAATGTTTCTTTTTAATACGTATCAAGCATCTTTGACTAACATAAGAAGAAATCTCCTCCAAGTCTGCGTTTGCATTGTGTGTGTGGCGGGAGGTCTTATGGTAGTCTCATTTTTAAAAGCATTGCGGATTGAAATAAAAATATTCCTCTATTTTTGATTTTTAAAGATAAATAAACTGTTTTGAGTTCTCACACCAGTCACATGACTGACTTGGAGTTTATTGTTTTCCTTCCTAAACTCTGGGTGCCCACCAATTTCCACACAGGCAGTCAAGAGTTAAGGTATATCAGGATATTCTGGATATTCTGGAGTTGCTGGAAGCAAGCTGGATGGCATGGCGTATTACTAGTATATAGTATTTCTTTTTCCGCTGCACTGTATGTTGTTGTTGTTGTACACTCTGATGATATGATGTAATGAAATGTAATGTGTAAAATGTAATAACTGATATAGTTCTTTGTTTAAAGATTATTCATTTATTATTATATGTTGTTCCGCTGCGAATTGTGAGATTCTGTTGTTTTCTATTCCGTTCTATTCTCTTTTTCTTCTATTTTAAAATTTTCTATGTTCTATTTTTCTTTCTGTTCTATTTTCTATTTCCTCCATTTTTTCTATTTTCTCTCCTCTCTATTTTCTATCTTCTATCTTTTTCTCTCTTTTTCTTTGCCTTTCTTTTTCTTAAACCCATAACATTTCGGTTTTTCGGCAACGAAAAATCGAGTACGTTACAACGGGCTATCATCGCCCGTTGTAAAAAGGGCGTTGTATAGGGCATCTATTACAACGGGCCTGAATGGACCGTTATAATAGCTTTCTATTACAACGGGCAGCTAATGTCTGCTGTAAAAAAGGTGTTGTAATAGAGTATTTTTGTTGTAGTGTTAATTTGGTGAAAACAGCTTTGTTTAGAAAAAGGGGGTTCCGTCTTCTTTGGAAGGACCTTTTGACTAGGACCTTTCCACCAAGACCTTTCGAACTTCATTGAAACCAAAAAGGTCAAAACCAATGCACGTGATATCATTAGGTGGTATGTAGTGAATTGGACGAAGGCGAAAGGTAGGTTGTCGAAGGGTTGCTTACGAAGGAGTTGGTTCCTTAGTTTGCTTTGGTTTGAAAAGAAAACCACTTGTCTATTTTTAAAAGAGCTTTCGACACAGTCGAAAGTTATGATTTTGAATGGATAGTTTTTAAAGAGCTTTCGACACAGTCGACAGCTAAGTTTTCGACATGGCGAAAGTTATGTTTTCGAAAGGTTAGTTCATAAAGGGCTTTCAACACAGTCGAAAGCTATGTTTTCGAAAGGGTACTTCAAAGAGGCTTTCGAAAGAGAGCCGCCATCTTTGTTTTAAAGAAGTAGCTTCCAAAGGAGTCACATAGTTTTTGTTTAAAGCTTTCGAAGGGGTATTTGCCGACCAGGTCAAAAACCTTTTGATAGTTTGTGACCTTCCAATGACATCAAAGGCACCAATGTTGTCGAGTGGTTCAACTATTTTTTATAAATAAAAGCCGCTTCCTAAAGCTTTCAAAGGGGTCGAAAACAAAGCTTTCGAACGTGTAGAAGAAAATTGTTTCGAAAGGTGTTTCGAAGACAATCTTCAATTGTTTTCCTAGATATTTCAATGCTTTCGAAAGGATGGTTTCGACACCATCAAACTTCCCAAATATTTTATAAAATAAAGAGTGGATTCAAAAGAGATGCTTCTACCTATTTTCACTTTGACCAAACTTAATGTTTTAAGTATAAACCCAAAGCTTTCGAAAGGGTGAATTTTCAATGGTTTCAAAGCGTAACCTTTATTGCTTTCAAAAGATGTGTCTTAAAGAATTATAAAGGCTGGAGCATGTTGTTTTAAAATATGTGTTTTATGCTTTCGAAGGGGCTGAAAGTAAAGCTTTCTAAGGGGATACTTTCGAAAGGGATGCGAATAGTTTTCTTTAACCAAGCTTTATACTTTCGAAGGGAATACTTTCGAAGGGAATACTTTCGAAAGGGTATGTTTATATGACTTAAGATTTTTGGATATGTAGGGCGAGTAACCTTATATAATAAATGTTGTTTAACCTTGAGGATACAGGGATGGGTTTAATGAGTTCAACACAATAGTTGGGGATACTAACACTTATATGTTTTGACACAATCATTGGGGTACCAATGTAAAATATAAATGAATATAACCTAAATTAGAGATACTAATGGAAATAGATTAATCATGTGGATAACATGAGATAATTAGAATCATGTGGGTAACAAGAATAAAATGGCCAAGTGATGGGTTCATAGTCATCCTAGGAAAACTATGGAATGTTTGATGGATAGTCAACATTATGTCGGGGATGGGTAGTCTCCATATGATTGAAGAAGGTTTCATAGTCATCCTAGGAAAACTATGGGATGTGTGATGGATAGTTAACATCATGTCGGGGATGGATAGTCTCCATAGGATTAATGCAAGGTTCATAGTTATCCTTGGAAGACTATGGGATGTGAGATGGATAGTCCGCATCAGTTTAAGTTAATCAATGTGGAATAGATGGTCCCTCTTTGATGTAAACAAAGTCTAAATTGGGATGGGTAGTCTTTGAAAATATAAGACGGCTAGTCAGTTGAAAGTTAGATGGTTAGATTAACTAATATGGGATGGAAAACCCTAATTGTTTTCAAGTATGCATATCATCATAATACTTTGAAAATGTGTGTTATAAGCATTGTGGATGCAGGAAGCACAAAATATATTTTATAAAGGTTTTAGAATACTAGTGAGGGGATAACCCATTCCGCTAAGCAGCATGGTCTCACTAGATATCTAAAAGAATTTAGATGTTAGATTATTATTCATACCAGGATTTTTCTCTGACTTGAAGTTTTTGTTTTCCCCTTAAACTCTTAGGTACTCAATTGATTTCGAGTAGTTTGAGAATTAAGGTTTTCAGGTTTTCTTCGTAGATGAATAAAGCTTCCGGAGGCATGCAGGAGGCAGATAGTTAATTAGAGTTATTTTTTCCACTGTGTATTTGTTTGTAAAGGCAGATTTATTATCCTTACTGTATACTCTGATCAACCGAGGGGGCATCTTTATATGTCGCTCTGGGCGTATGTGTATAATTATATTTTACTGAATGTGGTTAACGTTTTATGAAGGTGTAATGAACATCAAATATTTTGATTTGAGTGTGGAAATATGTTTTTGAATGTTATTTTCCATATTTATATGGACTGAGTATCAATGTATCTAGCACCGCCGTATTTGGTCACCGAGAATTAATAAATATGGATGACTGCAGCATCCATAGCCGATAGTTTTGGACCTCTAAGTAGGGGGATGTTATATACATTCGGTTAACTATAACTAAAATGACTCGAGGTTGTATAAAGGGTAGATTATTTGGCATTCATTTGATACCAATGACTCGATCGAGCTAGAGTTTATGCGAATAGCTAGGATGCTTAGAATACAGAGTTTTCCACTTGTACCGTATCTCGCTGTGTTTGGTTTATGTTGGTACCTTGGTGAGGGGTATTGAAGACAGTGTCATGTTTTTTATGCCATTCTCAATGATCTGCACCCTCATATGTATCGATGTATGAATTATGATTCAGATCAGCTTGCCGATGCAAGAGCAGTAGGTTGATGACCAGAGGAGTGGTTTGTTATTGCCGGTCAATCATACATTGAGTTCTGACATAGATTTTACACTGCATTTGTTGATGTCATTACTCTTGCAGTGTCTATATATTTGGTTGGGCCATTTGCTATACGTCATTGTATACCACTTTCGGTTGTCGAGGATCTTATCTAGCCTAATCGGGGATATTGTGTATCATAGATGCCGCTAGTCACTTTGGTTGGACCATGGCAGATCGTTATGTTGACGTGTTTCACCCTCCTGCACATGACTAGTATCCGGATCCCTCCCAGATATCATACGGTGATCAGTTTGATGTACAGATGGGACTCTGCCATACTGGATATGTAGAGCACAGGTGTAGCATTGATCATTATAAGGATAGGCAGAGGAGACGACACGAAAGGTAGTGGAAATGGCACAATTACTGGCCATGCTAGAGGTAGAGCGGAAGAGATTAATTAACTTTGTTTTGTATTATGATCACTTATCTAGCAAATACGATGACGACAAGACACGTCGCCGACGTAGTCTTGGTCCACATATAGATTTGATGTTCATAAATTATGTGCTAACTCTGACCACTGTCATATTCAGTGTACTCATTATTTATGTATTGTGACAGCTGTCATATTCGTACACGTTGTGTATATATGCTTTTCATTTTCCATTCAGGAACTTATCTTACCACTACTGTAGCCATGTTTTTCTCATGTACATTTGCCTTTCATTTTTCTGTGCAACATAATTCATGGTTTATAGTGAGTATTGCTTTATGAGTACATTACCATATCAATTTTGTCAGATATCATTTAGTGACTTGTCTACTAACTACTGTAGCCATATTGTTCTTATGTACATTTGCTTTTCATTTTTCTGTGCAAAATGGTTTATGGTTTAAAGTGAGTATTGCTTTATGATTATATTACTATATAAATTTTGTCAGATATCATTCAGTGACCTGTTTTATCACTACTATAACCGCGTTGTTTTTGTGTACATTTTCTTTTCATTTTTCTATGTGGCATGGTTTAAGGTGAGTATTGCTTTATGAGTATATTATTGTATCAATTTTGTCAGATATCATTTAGTGACTTGTCTTACCACTACTGTAGCCACATTGTGCATCTTTTATCAATGGCTTGTTATATCATCACCATTGTTGCTACATTGCTCTTGTGTATATGTTTTTACATTTTTCTATGCACCAAGTTATTTTAAATGACATTCTCCTAACATTGAGATATACATAAACAATTTTTCCAATATTTTACATAGTATATGATCATGGTGGACTACAACTACATTTCTTTGCCTTCTTTATACTCATACAAAGGTCCTTTAAGTAATGAACAACCTTCAAATTGTCTTTCTCCTCAACCACCGATAGATTGGTATGTGAAAATGTAGGAAAGGCACTATGAAGGCATAAGGGAGCATGTGAGAAAGGAACAAGAGCGTTCATTAAGAGAAGAGAGAAAAATAATTGGAGATTGGCGCAGAATCTAATGTAGAAGCAGACAAGAAAGACAAGAACTCCATAATCAATGGATTGAAAGAGAACAAGAGATCGACTCTCCGTTGATATTTTGTGTTTGTGGAGTTATAATTATTTATTTTGTTATAAGAAGCAAAAATGACATTGGATGAAGCCATTATAGATGCTTCAACTTTCCGAACTATTGTGTGTTATGGGAATGGATTGTTGATCCATTCCCGCATCGAGCTGCAGAATATGCAACCGAACTTGAATAAGAAATAGCAGCACTTCACAACATGCTAAGCTCATTGAAATTTCAAGGTGGTGGTGAACATAACTAAGATTCACTAATGTTTTACATGTTTAAGTATGTGGATGTTTATGTATGTTGTATGTTTACGTATTTTGATGTGTGAGGTAATATATCTTTACCTATGTAAGTATGTTGTAAGTTTAAGCCATGTTGTATGTTTAAGTACGTTGTATGTTTAAGTATGTTAATGTGTAAGCTAATGAATCTGTCTAATATAGAACAAGTACAACCATAGAATTACATAGTACAACCCATAAAATACATTGAACAAATACAACCCACAAAATAAATAGAACAAATAAAACCTATATAGATATGTAGTGGAACAAATACAACCTATAGAACAGTGACATAGGAACAAGTATAACTCGTAGAAATACATTAAAGAATTACATGGGAACGCATAACATACAAAGCACAAATATAACACCAAGAGACACATAGAAATCACTAAAACAGTCTAATATAACCAACCCGTGGATCATACGCAACATGACTAACGAAGGTTATCTAATGATCCATGAAACGTAAAGAGCTAGACATTTGAAACACATTTTCTTATTCCACTTTGGCTAAAAATTTCCAGTACCATTGACATGCTCTAGTAAATTTAACATACATACTTCTAGTATCCAAATTTCGCCTTCTTAACCTACATTTTGGATGGTGCAATAGCCATGTTATGCAACCTATAACGATTCAACGCCTTGTCCAAATGCACATTGTAGCCAAATCGTGAAATCCATAAAAATTCATTTCCTTGTCCACTCATACACTGTATCTATGTTATGCAATTCGTAACCACTTAATGACAATGGCTTGTTATCTCCCATACCTATATATACTTTGATTTTGAACTACTCAGAACACAACTATACAAAGGTAAGCAAAGCAAGAATCAAATTACAAATTTCTCTAAACAAAAATAGATCCTTACCTTTATTACTACAATAAAAACAGGGGACAAAGATTCAATAAGGAAGAAGAGGTGGACAATCAAACCATCGAGTTTGAAATGCAACAGCTCGCATAAGGACATTTTTATTTTTTTGCTGAAGGATCTATTGCAACCACCGCGATAATATGCTTAATTGAATTGACCATCATTATAAGAGAGACTATAAAGATGGACAAGAAAGATAATGAAGGACTACCTCATTGACAACCCAACCTATGATACTACGTCGATCCATCGTCGATTTCACATAAGCCTGGATATTTTCAGCAATTTTTTTTTAAAACTCTATGAAAATAACCCAATTTTTCTTACAGGTTAAATAGAGCACTTGAAATAGGAATTTCACCACATATCAAAATCGTGGATGCTTTAAGAATGTTCAGCTATGGAACTTCTAATGATCAACTGGATGAATATTTTAGGATATGTTGCCAGGTTGTTAGCTAGAGGAGAAGCTAGGTGATTTCCTGTTGTGCTTGGTAGTTTGTACTACATGTATTGGAAATGGAAAAAATGTCCGACCGTTTGGAAAGGAACATTCATCGGACATAAAAAGGTGCCAACAATGATTTTAGAAGCCACAGCATCAGATGATTTATATATTAGGCATGCATTTTTTGAAATACCATATTCATTAAATGATATCAATGTTTGTCTAATAGATTATCAACCAATGTTGGATATAAAGTTGGTAATTATTGATTATGCTAGTATATGATTTTTGTTTAATGATAATAAACACACAGATATATATATATATATATATATATATTCATTTAAATGTATTTGTTATTGTACTATTTTATTTTTCAAAATTAAATAAATATTTGCTGAATAAAATAAATAACACAGAGTTTAAATTCAAACAGATATTATATTCAAACAAACATTTTATTATAATTTTTGAATAGTATAAAAATTTGATCTCTCACTATATATATATTTATTAATTACATATTGCATCTTAAATTTCAATTTACATAACTTTCCTCAGTATATATCACTCATTCACTCATATTTTTTCTTCGACTGTATTCCAATTTGTATCCCACATCTGAGTTATCTGCAAAATAAACACTAACGCGGTAAATTTGAAAAAGAAAAATTTTACAGGGTAAAATAAAATGTGTATGTTGAAAATATTATTTTCCTTGGTTATTTGGGTTGTTTATCATCATTTATTTTGAATTCATCATACACAAACAACTTGTGACATGCACAGTGCATCATTGTACATGCCACAAGGCCATGCACATCGATATACACTTGATAAAACTGCAGGTACAAGTGAGCACAAGGTCAAACCCGAGCCGGGGTTAGATTCAACTCAGGTGCATTACAAAAGCATCACAAAATTGTCTAGTACAAGTTCTCGTGCAACAAGAATTCAAAAACCAGACCATGCTAACAAGTGCACAAATGTGTACACATGAGAACAGACTCGACAGTGGAGTCAAAGCAATATGAGAATTCAAGTGAAGACTAGAGAATAAAAGACTACAGTGAATCATATTGCACATATACAAGACTCAAGTCCAAAGCCATATTCCAAAATACAGTAAACTAATGAATGCAACTGAATACAAGTGAAGCCCCAATAGTTAAATGGTCCAGACCAGATACAAGAGAAAAGACAATCTTATCATATCAATACAGCAAAGTTGATAGTGCAAATAAGTGCACAAGAACAAGCCCATGAAACAGCATACACATATACATGCATATTCACACATGTACACATATATAGTGGATAGCACACAATATAACAAATGCAGACAATCACTATAACCAGTCAATATCAATTTAACTCAAAACAAGTTCAAGTGTTCGGGCTAGTGGCATGGCATCAAGACAACTAAAGCTACAGTTTCAAGTCCACAACAACATCGAGTATGCCAGACCTCAGATGCAATGCACACGAATCAAAAGAAAGGAACAAACATGCTCAGTTCTAACAAGGACTAAGTGAATACACATATATATACATACATAAATGTAGGTATGTATACGAATGGAAATGACCAGAATTTAAAAGAGCAACAAACTACAAACATGAAATGTAGTCATACCTCAACTGCACAGCAAATGCATACAGACATGACAACAAGCATGAATGCAAAAAGCCTCTGACATGTCTGCTTCAAAAGGAACCCAACTATATGCAACCGAGACAGCAACTCAAGACATAATGCAAAATTAACCAAAGTCAGTCAAGAAGCATGCCTAGATTACAAGACACTACAACTACCAAATTGAACAAAGCATATACAACATGACAAGAGAATCACCAGGCATGGAGGCAATTAATTATACAAGTGGAGATGTCAAGTGCACCAGTATAACAAAAAATATACATATGGTCAGTGAATATGGCAAGGTATATGGTCATATGGAGATAGCAATATTGATGCACCATACATATATGCAACAGTGAAAACAATAAGGCTCAAATCTACAAAACAATGAATACTGAAGCATGCAGTAGTTCAAATGTCGTAGGGGACTTTAAAATAACCAAGTCAAGTCAAAATGCCAATGAATCAAAGCCGTGGTGACCAAGGTAGAATCGAATAAGTAAATATTATCACAAAATTCAAAGTAGCAGAAGTCAAATCAGAAAAGAACGAAACCAAATCCAAAGCAAGTGCAAGCTGTGGTGACCAAGCAAGTATAACTTAAAAATGTACGAATTAAAAAGGTCTGGATCAAGCACAAGAAACCAATTGAAAATCAATGGCCAAAGCATAGCAAGTGATGAATTCAAACAAAATAAATACGAACGATGATTAAGGGAATCGATCCCTATAAAAACCCAAGTCATCATGGGCATTGAGTGGCATTCGAGTTTATGAAATTTCACAGAGGCAAGTTTTAATTTGAATCCCAAATCAACAACTCGATTAAAGTTCAAATGAAGGCAAAACAACAGAGCATTTAAACGACATAATTTAAATACCAGATTCATTGATTCAAACTCATTCGTAGGTACGGCCGCAAGCATAATCAAAGCAAAACTACAGAGAAAATCATAGTCAATAAATCATTTGACGAAGGAACCAGAGGCCAGGTTTACATCAATTCGAACATCAATATTCAAGCGGCGGCCTCGGTTATCACAAAGCCCTAATTTGTTTAAAGAGGAACGAATGACCAAAGAGGTAGACATTATTCGCAACGTGAAGGAGAGTACGGCTGATAATAAAAAAAGGATAATTTTTTTCGCTAAGTTTTTTTTGGGTCGGTTTCCTTTAGTTTTTAAGCTTTAATTTTAAATTGGGTTTCTTGTTTTAGAGTTGTTTTTTATTTTGTATTTCTCTTTTAAACGTTCGTAAATTCTAGTCGTGTGACTAGAGGACAAACTAGGGTTGTGTAATTTAAGAATTCACAACTCAGCGACTGAGTTGTGGTAGGGTTTTGAGCATAGAGTTAGGTTAGTCGATAGCAGGTGTTACGAAATTACGTATGTAAGCGTCTAACTACTAAATTTCTAGTAGAAACCTTATGGGCAGCACGTGGGCAGGCTTTTGCCGAAGCTGGGTAAATCTGTGTTGTTCTACTTCTGTTTTTTATTATTTTTCTATTTATCTACGCTGCAATTATTTTATATATTTCCGCATTAATTTTTATAATTATTAGTATCACCCTATTCACCCACCTCTAGGGTGAAATCGATCCTCGAATTGTATCATAGCTAGGAATAAAAGCCAATTTTTGTATTTAAAATTTGATTTTTCAAAACAAATTTTTGTTTTAAATTTTTTTAAATGGCTTCTTTTAATAATGATTTTGCTGAGGGTCAGTCTATCGTTAGACCACCAATGTTCAATGGTGAATATGCTTATTAGAAAAATAGAATGAAAACTTTTCTGAAAACCATTGATGCCTGAAATATTGTTGAGACAGGTTACAGGACACCAACTATAGTGATAGATAATCATGAAATAGATAAACCAATGGATCAATGGACATATCTAGAAAATAAATTGCTGAACGCTAATGCTAAAGCTATGAATTCTATTATATGTTCATCAGATCAAATTGAATTTACTCATGTCTCACATTGTCTAACTGTGTAGTAAATCTAGCAGGCACTTGAGGTGACTCACGAAGGAACATCTCAAGTCAAAGAATCTCGCCTTGCCATGCTTAGTAGCGAATACGATAATTTCATAATGGCCCAGGACGAAAATGTCAAAGAGATGTATGGACGACTTTCCAATATTGTATACAAATCAAAAGCTCTCGGAAAATCATACACAAAGTTGAAAATAGTCTAAAAAATACTCAGTGTCCTTCCATGAAATTTTGAAGCCAAAGTCACTGCTATTCAAGAATCGAAGGATTTGAAACAGAATAAAATCGAATAACTTATTGGAAATCTCACCACTTATGAGCTAGAAATGAAATTCAAGAAAGAACACGAAGGAGGTGATACTTGAAAGAAATTGATAGCTCTCAATGGAACAATAGAAAGTGATGATGATGATGGAGCAGCTAAATTGGCACCATTAACAAAGAGATTCAAAAGTGGAATTAAAAATACAGAAATCCAACTCTGAATCAACAATTAAAAAGCAGAATAGCCAAAGTAACTAGACAACTCAAAAGAGCAGGAGATCATATGTCACAAATGCAATAAACCCATTCATATCAAGCTCAGTTGTCCTCAAAATCCACTCAACCAATGAAAGAAACAAAAAAGGAGAAGTTTTGCAGCCACATGAGATTAAACAGATGAAGATGATAAAAGCACTGTCAGTAAAAGCGAAAAAGCAGATCTGTGTCTTCAAGGTGATATAACTAGTAGCGATGATGATGAGCCAAACAAGGTATCAAAACTTACTCACTCAGAACTACTTATATATTTTCACAAAGTAAATGGCTATTTCGAAAGATTTAGGGAGAAATACGCTGAAATTGAATCACAAAGAGATACTTTGATAGAATTAAATAAACGAATTGACCCATTAGTAAAAAACTATCGAAATAAAAGCCCTAAGTGTGACAGGTGTCCATCATTCGAAGAAGAAATTATAAAATCATAAATTAATATTAAATCACTTGAAAAGTGAAATTCTAATTTTGAAAGAAAGTAAAACATAAGGAGAGAAAATTATATTAAAAAGTGTGTAATTATTGATTGAAAATGAATCTCTCAAAACATAAGTCCAACAACTGTCTACAACTTTAGAAAAATTTTCCAAAGGAGAAAGATCGCTAAATATGCTATTAGGAAAACAAACTGTCAATACTGCTCGACAAGGACTAGGGTATAATCAGTCTAAATATGTTAGAAGTGAAATTAATCAAGTTAATTCAAAGTGCACGATTTGTGGAAAAACTGGACACAATCACAATATTTGCTGGTATAGACCCAAACACGTGAAAACCATACCAATTTGGGTTGCAAAAGGCACGAATATAAAATCCTTTAAAGTCAAAAAAAATCTGGGTGCCAAAAGGAACAAATATAAATTGTCTTGGGTCTACTTAAACATATTTTTCAAAATCTTTTGCCACTAACAACCATGGACCTATAGAAACAAATAGGTCACAAAAATCTTTTTTCATGTAGGTGTGGTGGCAGGCTAAGGAACAACAACAATGGTACTTGGATTCTAGCTGTTCCACGCACACAACGGGCGAAAAATCAAAGTTCCTTAGGCTAGTACAAAGGTGGAAGAATCACAATGAGTAACAAAGAAAAATTATCGTGAAGGTAAAATAGGTAAAGATATATTTATCTTTAACTAATGATCATATGTGAAAATCTGCACCGTAATCTACTTTAAATCAACCAGTTATGTGATAATGAAATAAATGTTGATTTTGATTTTAAAAATGTTGACCAATCATTTTTGAACTATTTCATTATGATTTTCTTGGATTAACACCATTGAAAGTTTAGGTGATAAAAGATAGTGTCTTGTGTTGGTTGATGATTACTAAGGATACATGTGGACATATTTGTTTATATTACTGCTTTTGGATCTGACACTATGTTCACTGTTTGTAAATTTGCACGATTTTAATTCAAATTCAAGAGAATTTCATTTAAAAGCTGTTAAAAATGATTTTAAGGTAATTTGTTGCAACTTCACGGTCTGGTCTATTACGTCCAACTAATGACGATCTTGAGTCAAAGGAAAATTCGGATGCAGAATACACCGGTAATCTAGTTGATAGAAAAATCACTAGTGGAACGTGATTTATGTTGAAACATTAAGTGGCTGAATCACATTTTTCAAAGAAAATATCTGTATATTTTTCATTTTAACTAATTTTCAATAGTAGACATTTTTCTTATAAAACCACTTCCAGAAAATAGTTTTGTTGACCTTATTTCAGATTAGTCATTTAGAAAATTTGATTTTATAATTCTTTTTGGACTTGATCTTAAATGACTACGTTGACTAATCTGACTCCCTACTGATTATCGAAAAGATAAATAGTGATTGAAAAAGTGATGAGTGTTAATATTAATCAAATATTATAACTTAGAAAGTGTATTTAGTAAATTTCCTTAAAAATTTAAACAAGATTTATAATAACTCTTGTTTGGTAAAAATTTCATGACCATCTCTATTGCTATCATATTTCTAACGACCATCACTCATCAAAATCCAATATAGTATGTGAATATGTGGTATTTTTAATGGGAAATTATTCATTTTTTCATTTTATTATACTTTTAGCAATAAAAACATACAAAGTATTCGCTCTCATTTAAAAGTTCTCGTGGTTACGCATGGGTGAATTACTTGGAATTTTTAGTTATGTACTTTCATGCTCATTTAAAAGTCCTCACGGTTATGCATGTTGTGTCAAAATTAATTATTAAATAGACAAGCTAATTCTAATCCCATTTAAAAGTCTTTGCGGTTGTGCATGGTTAGAAGATGCAAGAAATTATTTTTTTTTAAATATTTGGAATACTACTAATCTTATTTAAAAATCCTAACGGTTATGTATGGTTAGTAGATGTTCAAAATCCTGAGATAAATATACCACAAATAGACATAACTATATGGATTTACATCATTCCTATCATTCTAAAGTGGAATATGCGCATAACAAAGTATTTATGATTTTTGTTTGATTTTTTATTGAAATTTAAAATTTATACTTGAATGGTTATTAATATTGTATTAATGTCTATCACTTTATCTCTATTTTGCTAACACTATTACTCTTTTGCTGATAACAAAAGGGGGGGGGGAGAAAAGTTAAGATTTTGGCAAATAAAGGTTAAATATCTTATTTTGTATTTTCTATCTGCATCTAGGTTCATTTGCATATTTTTATTTATTTCATGCGTATATGAAGGGGAGCTTTGTTGTAGAGAGGGAGCATTCAAATAAGGGAAGCAAATTGAATGATCAAATACATTTAATAAATTCAAAATCTTAAATATATGTTTGTTATCATCAAAAGGGGGAGATTGTTGAATATGCTAATATATGATTTTTGTTTGATGATAATAAACATATATGTATATATATTCATTTAAATGTATTTGTTATTATACTATTTTATTTTTCATAATTAAATAAATATTTGTTGAATAAAATAAATAAAACATAATTTAAATTCAAACAGATATTTTATTCAAACAAATATTTTATTAAAATTTTTGAATAGTACAAAAATTGAGCTCTCACTATATATACATTTGTTAATTACATATTACATCTCAAATTTCAATTTACATAAATTTCCTCACTACATATCACTCGTTCACTCATATTTGTTCTTCGGATGTATTCCAATTTGTATCCTGCATCTGAGTTATCTGTAAAATAAACATTAACGTAGTAAAATTGAAAAAGCAATATTTTGCAGGGTAAAATAGTAATGTCATGCATCAGATGGGATACAATCTTGTAGACGGCAGATACCCGAAGTGGAGAACGTTAACATTAGTATAGGGTCCTAACCAATGATAAGGAGAAGTATTTCGGTGATAAATTGGAAAGCTATAGAAAGGACATCGAACGTACATTTGGTATTTTGCAAGCAAGGTTTTAGATTTTATGAAACCCTACCAGATTTCATAATGCAAGAGTTCTTCTGGAGATGATGTATACATGTATCATCATTTATAACATGTTTGTGGAATTTGAAAGAGGTAGGTACAAAAACCAAAAAATTAATTATCCAAACATGTTTAAGGGATCAAATACTAGACCCTAGAGAAACATTAACACGATGGATGAATATGTTTCAAATGTGAAGCACATTGAAGATCAAGTTGCACATTTTGAACTACATGACCAATTGGTTGACCACTTATGGGTGCACAGAGGAAGGAATTTTAGGACTAGTCATAAATATATAAGTAGTTTGTGAGCTTGTTTAATAAGATGTTTATTAAAGTCGTTTGTTGAAGTTATTGTGAAGTAGTTTGCTTAAATTGCTTACTAAATTTGTTTTGTTAAATCTTCAAAAGTTGTTTTGTATACTTGGTTATGAAGAATGTATGGTGAGGTATTTGTAATGTTATCTGTGAACTTATTTCCTGTGTTGTTGTACAAAATTATTTGTGAATTGAACTAAGAGCTTTACCAAATATTTACTTCTTACTAACGCAAAAAAAATTGTCAAACATTTCTACATAGTTAGAAATAAAGATCATAAATGAAGATTATAACTCAGTCTAAACACATTAACCACACAAATACATAATAATACAATAGACACAAAACAACAAAACACAACTATAACTTCAACTTGCACCTCCACTAAATAAACACAAACAACAACAACTACAAACATAAATACATAACTAATTTTAGACGTGGCACTTCCACTTCCTCTCCCTCTCTCCTATAAAACTCGAGTTGTTCAGTTACTAGTTCTTATAACAAAGGAGTATGCTTGCTAAAATCGCAAGTGATAAGTCTAATCAAGTTCTTCTCTCTCATCATAGCTTTCTTCCATGCAAGGGACTATTGCTTAAACTCTTAATCTCATAAATAATATGCCTAAACTCTAAATCTGATTGCAACTTTTTTATGTTAACTTTTCTTTATTCCCTCTTATTTCACAAATAAACTTCTTCCGAGTTTCCAAGAATCTCGAAAAATATGCATTTCACTGTTCTAGTTGAATTGATTTGTTACTACCAAGGGGACGACCATCAATGTTTCCAAATAGTGACGATCGTTTTTGAGAACTAGGATCACCCTATGGATCATAATCTAAGTAGATCATTCTTCCCGCCTTATTTTGCTACTCAATCATGAAGTTGTTTCGGTTCTTCCATTTAGGTAGAGGGGAGAGTAGATCGAAGCTTTCTTAAAACTTGAACGGATGTTCGTACTACTTATGGTAAGCCTTGCATGCTTCTTCTATCTGTCGAAAAAAACCAAACATGCATGAATAAAATGAATAATTTGAATACTATACAACAAAACTAGAACCAAACTTACAATGTCATAAAGGACAACACCGCTTTATTGTCTGGTATAAAGTCTGATCATTATTGCCAAGTAGTTTTAACATGTAGGGTTTATTACCCGATAACCTCCTCTTAGAGAAGCCTAAGTACTCTTTATCAACTATAGAGTATTATAGAAATTTGCAACATTTTACCAAAAACATTACCCTTTGACATTATCGCTCGTGATATAATCATTTGAGATTCATATCCGAGCTTTAGTAAGTGAAACATATTATTGTGGAGTAAACTTAACTTGCTTCTTTCTGCCACCATTTGCTCCTGCATCATATTCGATAGTTTCAACTTCAATGTCTTTTATTCCAATGTCAAATCCAACTAAATTTGGTCCGCTATGAAGACCGCCTAACATACCGCTCAATGATTTCCACTTCCTTTCCTTTTTGTTGAATTCTAGGCTTTGAGGTGCATACATCTCCTCAACAAATTTATTATTTCCTCCTTCAGTATTTTCTGCATCTACATTTTTCTCTTCCTTTTCTTCTTCTTCTTCTTCTTCTTCTTTAGAACCGCTACCAACATCAACATTGGTGGGCATGTTACGGGTGGACGAAATCTACCGTGAAAGATTCTGCATTGCATCTTGGTCGTGAGTCTTTAACTGTTGCTCACAAAAACGATGATGTTGTTATTGGCCACTTTGCATCATCAATGTCAAATACGATAAATGATCTTTGTACACGCCAGTGAGATGGTGATGGAGATATGGTTGAGAGGCTATAAAATGGTGGTAAATTTGTTGATGATGAGGGAAGCTAGGAGGAATGTAGGATGGGTAAGGTTAAGTGTAGTTTATGTTTGAATACAGTGAATATTAGTTTTGTTGTGGTATAAGAGTTTATTGTTGGTTTAGGAGATGGACATTGAAAAAACCGGTACAAGGATATGATGGACCAAATTGATGAGTTTGTGATGTGTAGGAGGATTTTTTTACTCATTTTTTTATAACATCCCAAAATTTGAGTAACATTATTTAGGATATTTAATTAGATAAAATAATGTGTTGAGATAAGCAAAATGAGTATTGACAATTAAATAGGTCATGTCTTAATTAATGAGTTAATAAGATTGATTATAAATTAAATAAGAGGAGGAATAATGTAAGAGGCAAAATAGGAAAAGATCTTATTTCCTAAATATAAACCCTTCCATTTTCAATTCCTCACTCACACTCAGTTCTTACAAACTAAAACCAAAGAGGTCGACCATTACTAGAGATCTAAGAAGAGAAAAGGCTAGAAAATCAAAGGATAAAGCTTGGGGAGAACAAATTAACACTTAAGTCTCACAATTTATCAAACTAAGTTGAATAGCATTTATCCGTCTCGCAATTGTAAGTTTGTTTTGGTTTTATAATTAAACGTGGAATATATGTTGTTGTTATGCCATATTATGATTGATTAGTTGATTATATGCATGAATGGCTAATTATTGGATTTATTATGGAATTAAATAATAAGTTTTAAGTGTGAAAACTTAGTTCATGATATCTAAATGGCTTGAAATTTGGATACGATGTTTATAACATTATTTTAGAAGTGGATTTTTAATTTCATAATTTTCTAAACAAGTATGAATATTTTATGAATTTCCTAAGTGAGGAGAACGATTTATTTCAGGTTTTGATTATAAAAAATAATTAAATAATACTTTTGGTCTCGAAATTTATTTGTCAAAAAATACATTAATTTTGTTTTTTAGTGATTTTTGAGGATTTTTCCAAGTGTTTGTAATTTTATATGCATTTATTAAGCTAGAAAGGCTTAATAATTATATTAAAATAATTATATAAGGGTTTGCAAAATACTTTAAGAATGATAAATCTGGTTTGCAGCAGTTTTCTGGAAAAGAAATTGATAAATGTAGTCTTAACCAATAGAAATTGAACATGAATTAAGAATGGGTGAAAAGAAAATACTTTAAATGGGAAATGAACGGTTTTTTTTGTTAATTGAAGTTCGTTAGGACGTCGGTAAATAATAGCAAAGTCCATCCACGCCGCAGCTATCATTGACGTCTTCAACCACGAAGGAAGCATATGATATCAACTATGTTGGTATGGAATGATTCCAATCAAGTTAAAGCGCATTTATAGGGATTCTCAGCATTAAACTAACAGTAACATGAGTAATCACGTGACTTATCAATGCTGACATAAACCTAAAGCATGCGGTATCGACCCCACAACTACATACTTCCGATATTAAGGATAGGTGGCATCGATGCTATTTACCTTTGCCTCTTACCTTTACTACTTACCAATGCTGCTTATCGATGCTGACATAAACCTAAAGCATGCGGTATCGACCCCACAACTACATACTTCCGATATTAAGGATAGGTGGCATCGATGCTATTTACCTTTGCCTCTTACCTTTGCTACTTACCAATGTTGCAACTATTTATGCCGACATTAGTATATAGTGGCAATGATGCTGTATATTTTATTTCAACTTTAACTATATCATGGCAGTAATGCAGCTAGTATTACGATCGAGATAAAAGTATTATGGCAATGACAACACATAACTTAACTTCGATATTATTACTTTAAGGCAGCACTGCCGCATATGTTACTTTCGACATTAATGGTATAAGATATATATAATGCGGCTGATTTTCTTTTGGCAATAATGCTGTAGGTAAATGATTTTGGTATTCTTTGTATAATGGCATAATAGTGCAGTTTTATGAAATCAGTATCAACTGTTTTAAGGCATCGATGTCAAAAGTCATCATTGTTGACATGCACGTTTTAAACTTAAGAGCTATACTTTATACAAACAGATATAATAGTATACGATGTAGATGATTTCGGCCCTATGGCCTTATGCTTTATAAAATTGGAATATTTTATTTTGACTTAAAGAGGAAGGGATGTGGCAACCTATTGCGACCATATGATGTCGTGTGTTGTTAAATCATAAGTTCTCTTTAAAGAAGCATATATTTTGATAAAGTGAATGGTTATATTTTCCTTGATATAAGTATGATTTTAAAGGTTAAATCATTTATAAAGAATTATGTCTACATGGAAATAAAGGTGGTATTAGTCCACGAATTTATATGAAATTTATCATCATTAGGTAAATAGTGATAGGATATTTTGACTCAATGAATAGAGATTAGAAAACCATTAATAGGATTGGTGTAGGGTATAACTCTATGCTTCAACTGTTAGCACCTATTTTATATTGATCCACAATTCCAATGCATATGTCTTGGTTAAAGGTAAAACTAAAAGTAGGTTTGCACACATAAAGGAATATACAACTTAGATAGGTTATTAGTTGGCCTGAAAAATCGTCAAGTTCATAGTGAGCCTAGAAAACTATGAGATAGACAGATATCTAGTATAACAAGAAGATGATTGTGTTGGACGGGACGTCCAGTTTCCTTCTAACTATAAGTGGGAGAATTTTGGTATATTTGGCAAGCCCAAGTCAGCCATATAGGTTTGTAATGACCATGGAAAAACTATAAAGCAGAGATAAGCAGTCAATTAATTTAGACAGATTAGTCAAGTTTATCCAAGTAGCATGCATGCATATAATTGTTTATGTTTGTTTAACCAGTGTGAATGTAAGAGCTTGGTTGTGATTGACATGATTTCATAAGATACTGGTGAGGGTAAAACCCATTCCGCTTAGCGGTATGGTCTCATTAGATAACTATTACCGAGATGGCATATTATCATTTACACTAGACTTTTTGTTTGATCTGAAGTTTTTGATTTTCGCCTTTAACTCTCGGATGCTCATTTGAGTAGTTCAAGAGCGAGATTTCCACGTTTTAGGCTTGTCGAATAGAGCTTCTGAAGATGTGCATGAGGAAGACCTAACTATATAAAGTCTATTTATGTTTTTTGTGTTGTTATCATCTTGTTTAAATGCATGTGATGGCAGAAATTTTATTCATCTAGCAGTAAACTCTGATAAATCAAGGGGGCTCTTCATATGTCGCTCTCGGAGTATTTTGTAATAATTATATTTTATATGAACCTTGGCAATGCTATGGGATTATGTAATAAATATGCAAATTAATAATGAAACATGTTTTAAATAATTTTATATTCATATGCTTTTGATGTTAACGATACTACTAAATGATCTCATTTTGTCACCGGAGAATAATATTATCGACAACTGTAACATCAAAAGCGTTTATTTTCGGACCTTAGAATAAGAGATGTTACGACTTGGTATCAGAGCAAAGGTTTATATGTGACCAAAAGGATTTTTAACTTTAAAAGAGTTGTGATAACATAATAAAAATGATTCGGAGAATGAGATTGAGGTATGGGATAACGCTACAGTTAGGTGCTTGTATTTGCTATATATAAGTATATATTGTTTCTATTCTTCCTCTCTCTTAGACCATTCTTCTGCGTCTTACTAAGGTTCAAATGAATATTTAAGGAAAGTAAGATATAGATGCAGAAAATAAGATAGTGAATCTTGATGGAGGAAGCACTACAATAAAGGAAATGTCAAGCCCAGCATTAGGAGGAATCCGAGTCGGCAAACGACTGGTAATGTGGGTGCTGGAACACCGCTAGTAGATATGGAAGGTATGTACCAGTTCTTTGTCAACATAATGCAAGCTGAAGTTGCAGCTAAATTAGTTGGTGGTAATGTTGGAGGAGCAAATCCTGAAGTTTCGGCTGTCAACAATTATGTTATGCTGAGTTGGGATTATGCAAGACTCGAAAGAAAGCTATTATTTGAAACGAAGGATGTGGTTGAAGATGAGAATTGGCTATTGAATTATGAAAAAATTTGTGCCGATTTAGGCCTAAACGTTGAGTACAAGTGGAGATTGGCATCCAGGCAATTACAAGGAGCTACATTGTACTGATGGAATAGTGTAACTATTGGGATACCAGTGGAGATCTTGAATTAGGCATAGTTCAGAAGATGATTTGAAGAGGGATTCTGTCTAAAATAGCTAAGTCAACTATGCTTAGAAAGTTTGCTTAGTTGGAAAAAGGTGATATGTCAGTGCTTTAGTATGCGACCAAATTTAGGGAGTAGTCCAGTTATGGATATGCCATCATAGATATGGTAATCAAGAGGACTGAGAATTTCATTAGAGGATTGAAACTAAAGCTTGCTAAAGCAACATTATCGCACCTTAGAGACCTTTGTGATGTAGTAGTGTAGATAGCATTGAGGAATAAAGAGATGCTTTTGCTATTTGGTAATAATAAGCTGGTGGAGACTCAAGGTAGTCCGTATCAGAAAAGGAAGTTCTTTTACAAAAAAGGGGCTAAGAAAAGTGGAGCTACCAAAAAAATAAAAGCTAACTTTGTTTGCAACAAGTGTGACAAGAAAGGGAACTTTGCCGATGAGTGTTACTCCAAGGATGGATAGAAGGTTATTATCAAATGCTTCAACTATGATCATTGGGCATTACACGAATCAGTGCAGAGAGCTAGGTGAGGTTGAGAAAGGAAAAGTGTTTTCTTTGGAACCGTCTGCCTCAAGACCAACAATAGAGGAGAAAGGAAAGGATGTAATGTGAGGTATGCTTTTAATTCATGGCACACCTATTAGAGCATTGTTTGAAACCGATGCATCACATTCGTTTATCTCTCATTATTTGGTAGATGATTAGTTTAGAACCATCACACCTTGTTACTTCCTTAAGGGCCGCAAATCCGATAGGAGGATATGCAACTCGTGGGATGAGATGTGACCATTTAGAATTTGAGTTATTAGGTCGTATATTTACCTGCAGTTTGCAAGAATTTGATTTTGTGGGCTTTGGAATTATGTTGGATATGGATTGGTTAAGCAAATATAATGCTAGGATATTTTGTCAAGATAGGAAAATTCACTAAGACACGCTAATAGTAGTGATCGAATTATGTGCTCAGTAGAGAACTCAATTTTTGATGTTTGTGCTTTATTGGTTGCAGTGTAGGAGGAAGACGAGCTGAATCAAGTTTTTTCATTAGAGAATTTGTGGATTTCTACGAGCCAATGATAAGATTACCACCGAAATGAGCTATTGAGTTTCGAACAGATCTTATACCTAGAGATGAACTCGTAAGTTGACTGCCTAGCAGAATGAGACATATTGAGATGGAGTTAAAGGTGCAACTAGTGGACTTAGAAGGAAAGATTTCAATTAGACCAAGCAGTTCGTCTTGGGGAGCGGCCATGGTGCCCATGAAGAAACCAGATGGGTAGTTAAGGTTGTGTATTGACTATCATAAATTGAATGAGAAGATGATAAAGAATAGATATCCCTTGCCAAGAATAGATCATTCATTTGATCAGTTAATTGGAGCTAAAGTATTTTCCCAGTTAGATTTGGCAATAGGGCTCCATCAATTAAAAGTGCCGGAGGACAGTATCCTTTGACGATTTTTCAAACAAGATATGGTTCCTACAAGTGGTTGGTAATACCATTTGTGTTGACTAATGTGCCTGCTTTCTTCATAGATTTGATGAACCGAATCTTCCGAGAGCATTTGGATAGGTTCATGTTAGTATTTAAAGATGACATCCTATTGTATTCTAGGAATAAGTGGGATCATGATATTCATCTTAGAATAGTGCTTGAGACGTTGAGGCATCATCAAATGAAAGCCAAATTTTCAAAGTATCGCTTTTGGAAGAGAGAAGTGAAGTTTCTTGGTTATGTAGTTACAGAGGATGGGTTGTCAGTAGATCTAGCTAAGACCTAGGCTGTTAATAATTCAAAAAGATCCAAGACGGTGACCGAGATCAAGAGTTTTCTTGGATTAGCTGACTATTACCAAAGATTCATCAAGAATTTCTCTCGTATAGCAACATCAATGACTAAACTAACAAAAAGGATGTGAAGTATGTTTAGATCGACGATTAATCTTTGCTTTTAAGGTATGGAAAAAAATTACCTTTTGGAAGAAAGATTTATGTTATTTACGGATCATAAGTCTTTAAGATATTTATTCTCTCGGAATAAATTGAATATGAGACAATAGAGGCGGTTAAAGTTTATAACAACTTATGATTTTGATATTGAATATATGCCAGGGAAAGAAAACAAAGTAACTGATGCACTTAGCAGAAAACATCAAAATACAATATTAACATTATTAGCTGAGTGAATAGATTTAGAAGCATTGACTACTTGTAGTGTGCAGTAAAGGTCGACGGCTAGTTCTACTTGGCATATTTCTAAGTTGCCTTGTTTAGAAGTTCGACCAAAAATGATCGAAAGGATTTCTTCTAAATAGAGAGATGATTTGTTATCAGTTGAACGAATCATAAGATTCAAAGTAGGAACTAAGATTGATGATTTGAAAGATTTTTTTTCTTGACCATATTGGATGGTTGAGAAAGAAGGAACGATTTTGTGTTCTAGATGTGGAAGACCTAAGGAAGAAAGTTCTAAGGGAGTGTCATCAATCAAAGTTTACCATTCATCTTGAAGGAATTAAGATGTACTAGGACATGAAGAGATGTTTATTATAGGAAGGTATGAAAAGGGACATAGATTTATGGGTAAAGCAATATCTAAACTATCAATAAGTTAAAGTCAAGCATAAGAAGCCTAGTGGATTGTTTTAGGCTTTAGATATACTAGTATAGAAATGGTATTCGATATTTATGGATTTCACTGATAGGTTGGTAAGGTCGAATATGGGAAACGAGAATATTTGGGTTATAGCGGATTAGCTGATTTAGAGTACACATTTCAATATCGTTAAGTTAATAAAGGTCGGCACCTATTTTGGCTAATTTAATTATGATGAATATTGTCAGACTACATAGGATTCCTAGTAGTATAGTCAGTGATAGAGATTCTTTATTCACTAGTGAATTCTAGAAGAGTGTACAAGAGATTTTTGCCACCGAGCTCAAGATGAGTACTGCCTATCATCTACAAACAGATGGAAAAATAGAAAGAATTGATAAAAACTTTGAAGATTTGTTAAGAACTTGTGTGTAAGATTATGAGGATAGTGGAAAGACCATCTACACATAGTCGAATTTTCCTACAACATTAGCTATCAGACTTGTATAGGAATGGAACCTTTTAGAGCTCTTTATGAAAGGCCATGCAAATCACCCATATGTTGGTTAGAGACTAGAGATAGACTAGCTCTTGGTCCAGATTTGGTGAGAGAAGCCACGGAAAAGATGAAGTTGATCCTAACAAGAATGACGGAAGCTCAAACGAGGCAGAAAAGTTATGCAAATAAGAGACATAAGGATTTGGATTTCTCAGTATGAGATCATGTTTTTATTAAGGTATCACAAATGAAGGGTGTATTCCGATTTGGAAAGTCAAGGAAATTGGCACTTAGGTTTGTTGAACCGGTTCCTATTGTGTAGAGCATCGGGAAACTCGCACATAGGATAGAGTTACCGAGTAATTTGGAAGGAATCCATAATGTTTTTCATATTTCTCATCTTAGAAAGTGTGTTTGTGATCCAGAGACTACTATCACTCCGATCGTACTGGAAGGCCTGGTGGTGGAGTCAGAAATGACTATTGTTAGCCAACCAGTTTGTATTGAGGCTGGGGATGAGAAGAAGTTAAGAAACAAGACAGTCAGACTAGTGAAGGTTCAGTGGAGTGACGACAAGAGATATTATACTTGGGAGACAAAGGACAAGATTAGAGACACTTATCCCGATTTGTTTTGAAGGAACATTTTACACCCGTGTTATATGTTTGTTATATACCTTATCGTAATTTTGGGCATGAAATTCTTTAAGGAGGGGAGTCTGAAAGACTTCTAATTTTGAGTAACATTATTTAGGATATTTAATTAGAAAATTTGATAAAATAATGTGTTGAGATAAGGAAAATAAGGTTTGACTTTAAATAAGTCGTGCCTTAATTAATGAGTTAAAAAGATTGATTATAACTTAAATAAGAGGAGGAATAATGTGAGAGGAAAAATAGAAAAAGATCTTATTTTGTAAACATAAACCTTTCCATATTCATTTCCCCACTCACATTCACTTCGTATGAACTAAAACCAAAGAGGTCGACCATTACTAGAGATCTAAGAAGAGAAAAAGCTAGAAAATCAAAGGATAAAGCTTAGGGAGATCAAATTAACACTTAAATCTCAATCTCTTTATCTAATTAAGACGATAAATATTTATACATCTCACAATTGTATGTTTATTTCGGTTTTATGATTAAACCCGAAACATATGTTGTTGTTATGCCATATGTGATTGATTGTTTGATTATATGCTTGAATGATCGATTACTGGATTGATTATGGAATTAAAGAATAGGGTTTAAGTGTGAAAACCTGGTTTATGACATCCAAATGGCTTGAAATATAGATATGATGTTCATAACTTTATTTTTAGAAGTGGATTTTTAATTTCATAATTTCCTAAACAAGTATGAATATTTTATGAATTTCCTAAGTGAGGAAAAGAATTTATCTTGGGTTATAATTATTAAAAATAATTAAATAATATTTTTGGTATCGAAATTTTTATATATCAAAGAATACATTAATTCTGATTATCAATGATTTTTGGGATTTCTACGAAGTGTTTATAATTTTATATGAATTTATTAGACTAGAAAGGCTTAATAATTATATAAGCTAAAGGGATTGCAAAATACTTTGCGAATGATAAATCTGGTTTACACTAGTTTTTTGGAAAAGAAATTGATAAAGTGTGGTCTTAACTATTAGAAATTGGACACGGATTAAGAGTATGTGAAAAAATTACATTGAATGGGAAATAAACAGATTTTATGTTAATTATGAGTTTGACATGAACTGATAATCAATGTTGAAGTCCATCCATGCTGCAGCTATCAACTTTTGAGATATTATGGCCCGAAAGCGTATCCTTCCCCTCCCCCTCCCCCTATATTAGTATATAGGGGAGTAGGAGGAGCCAACATTAGTATATAGGGCAATGATGCTGCATATTTTATTTCGGCTTTAACTATATTATAGCATTAATGCCGCTAGTATTACTTTTGAGATAAAAGTATTATGTCAATGATGCTGCGTTACTTAATTTCGACATTATTCCTTTAAGGCAGCAATGTTGCAAACGTTACATTCGACGTTGATGGTATAAAGTTGATAGGATGCAGATGATTTTCTTATGGCAGTATTGCTACAAGTAAATTATTTTGGTATTCATTGTATAGCGGCATAGTAGCCTAGTTTTATAAAATCAATATCAAATGTTTTAAGGTATTATGTCGGAGGTCATCAAAGTTGACATACTTTTTTTAAACTTAAGACTATACTTTGTATAAACCAAAGGCTATGTTGCTTATATTCGACAACCTATTTATAATAGTATACGATATAGACGATTTCAGCCATATGGCCTTATGCTTTATAAAATCAGAATATTTTATTATGACTATGATTTCGGCCATATGATGCCGTGTGTTATTAAATCATAATTTTTCTTTAATGAAGCATATATTGGCGTAATATTTTTATAAAGTGAAGGGTTATATTTTCCTGGATATACTATGATTTTAGAGGCTAAATAATTTTTCAAAATAATTATGTCTTCAAGGAAATAAATATGGTGTTTGCCCAAGAATTTATATGAAAATTTATCACCACTAGATAAATTATGATAGGATATATTGATTCAAGGAATAGAGATTAGAAAACTAGATAATAGGACTGGTGTGGGGTAGTGCCATATGCTTTAACTGTTACCCCTTAGTTGACATTGGTCCACAATTCCAATGCGTAGAGTTTGGTTTAGGGTAAAACTAAAAATAGGTTTACATGTAGAAAGGAATATATAACTTAGATATTTTATTGGTTGGCCTGCAAAACCATTAGTTTCATAGTGAGCCTAGCAAAGCTATTAGGTAGATAGATAGTCAGGATAACAATAAGATGATTGTGTTGGATGAACAATTTAGTTTCCTTCTAACGGTAAGTTGGAGAATTTCAGTATATCTAGTAGACCAGAGTCAGCAATATAGGTTTGTGGGGACTCCGAAAAAACAATGAAGTAGAGACAGAGACAGTCGATTAATTGAGGCAGATTGGTCAGGTTTACCCATGTAGCATGCACGCGTATAATTTTTTATGTTTATTCAACCAGTGTGACTATAGGAGCATGATTGTGATTGGCATAATTTCAGAAGATAGTGGAAAGGAGAAAATCCATTCCGCTTAGCGACATGGTCTCACTATATATCTATTACTGAGATGGTATATTATTATTCACATTGGATTTTTGTTCGACCGAATTTTCTATTTTTCCCATTTAACACTCGGGTGTTCATTTGAGTAGTTCAGAGTAAGGTTTTCAGGTTTTAAGTTTGACGATTAAAGCTTCTGAAGATGTGCAGGAGGTAGAGCTAGGTATATAGGAGTCTGTTTATCTCTACTGTTTTGTTATCGTTTTGTTTGAATGTATGTAATGGAAGAAATTGTATTTGTCTAGAAGTAAACTTTGATCAATCAAGTGGGCATCATAATATGTTGCTCTTGGAGTATTTTATAACAATTACATTTTGTCTAAACCAGGGCAACATTATGGGATATGAATATGGAAATTTTCAATGAAATGTGTTTTAAAAAATTTCATATTCCTGTATTTCTAATGTTAACGATACTAATAACTGATCTTATTTTGTCATCGAAAAATAATACTATTGATGACTGCAGCATCAGTATTGCTTAGTTTCATGCATTAGAATGAGGGATGTCAGTGTTTTTTTTGGCAGAATGTTTTTTTGAATAAGACATTATGTAATAGAGGAGAAAGAAGTGAAGAAGTATTGTTGTGGGGGATGGAAGATGAGAAGAATTTTTATATGGGGGTTAAACTAGCCATTGGAAGGAGTCGTTTGCTTTGTAATGGTATTTAATTAAAATGGCATAGTGTTTGTCGTTTGATTAAAATGAAAAAGGCTTTGTTGTTTCAATTAAAACGACGTAGACTTTCTTCTAAAACGGCAAACACTCCACCATTTTAAAAACCAGTCTCTTGTTCACTCAAGCGGCCATAGAATTATTCGAAATTAGATATGGAGAACTGAACAAGCCACACATGGTTGGACGGTGGATAGTATTTCAACTGAACAAGTCATTGTTGGTTTTGTTCTTATTATTTATTTGGATTTTTTTATCTAAGCCACTTCTACAAAATTATTAAGCAAATTGTCCAGTTTCAGAACTAACTACAAATATGGACCGCTTTTTGGCAACTCAGCGCCACACTGACGAAAAATGTACAAGCGGCGACGGCCTGCGACGCGTTATAGTCGTCGCTAAAGCCGCCTTGTTTTGTAGTGGAAGTGCTATTACCAGACACTTATCCAGTATCCTGATGCACAAAAATGGTTTGAAGTTGATCGAAATGGAATTATCAAGTGGGATAGAGTCATGGCTTCAAAAGTTACTTCAAATGAACAAGAACCAGTAAATTTTCAAGTTTCTTAAAAAAAATTCTTCTCGTAGTTTGAATTAGATATTGCATATCTTTATAGAGAATTAGAATTTTTTTATTATCTTATAAAAAGATGCTATATTTTATACAAAGGTGATTAATATCAGTTTATGATGCTTACTGAATAAAATTGATAACACTTTGTCTTGATACTTATGCAATGTCTTTGCTATATAGGAATTGTTGAAAAGTGTATCATCCTTCATGCCTCAAGAGGCATGACAAGTAGTCTAGAGGGAAGGATAATAGTTGTTGATGTGCATGTAAAGTGCTGCTTGAGTTTCTGTGTTGCTATAAATGCAGATTGTAAATTTGCAATATAGTTCAACATCATATGAAGTATGATTGCAACTAAATAACAATTTTTGCCATGTGTAGATCCTTTGCTTTTGTTTGTAATACATTACCTTAATTTTGGTTACCAATGATAAATTTTTTTTCTCCAGGTTTTAGAAAAGAACAATACTTAAAGCATAATCCTTCAACCTGCAACGTGTAGCACTTGAAGATTTAATTAAAAATAATTTTATGTTGCTTGAGGGGTAGTTTTTTGCTTTATTTCTCAAACAATGTCATTTGTAATATACTTTGAATTTTATGGTGAAAAAAATTGCAGTTTACTTTTTTCTAATGTAATTAAATTTTTTTGTTAGATTTAATTGGAAATTAAATGTAAGGATGGATGAGTGATCGCTTTCTCTCTATCATTGCCTAAGTTTGTATATACCAATATTTCTTGAGGCATTGAAAACCTTATTTGCTGCACTGAATTACCTTATTTGGCGCACTGAATTAACTTATTTGCTGCTAGTTATTGCTTAAGCTAATTAATTACAAGGAGTAGTATGAAATCTATAAGTTAGTCCACTTGTGGATTAACTTAAAAAATAATTTTGGATTAACTTATTAAAGTTAAATAGCGGATTAACTAATGGAACACCTGGATGAAAATAAAACTTACTAGAAAATAAACAAATTCTTCTATTAGATGCCTACATATTAAAATAAATAAGTGCATATTCTACATCTCAAAGCAGCGTGTGACCAACTACATTTGACTTAAAATTTCTGTAGAACGATTCATCCATCACCATTGTAATATGCATGGAATAAATACATGCATGCATAATTAGCTTTATCTTCTTATCGTGCATAACATGTTGTTAACCCGCCTTTTGGCAAGGCCGCGGACATATGAATTTAACCAAATCGACTGCTCGTATGTCGAAGCTGGAATACTATGGGTTTGAGTCAATTGGATGGATAGACGATCAACCATGGATGATAAATATGATTACGAAGCCGCGGTTCGGCGTAGCATAGTTCGGTCATTGGAGTTTTGCTAGGTGGTTCGGTTAGGATGTTGTGGTTCGGGCTCAGTGGCATGGCTCGGTCGTACATGGATCGGTGTTGGAGTACGGTCCGGTCAACGTAGGTCGGCTTAATTCGATTAGCATCTTGTTCTGGGTTCGGCAAGCATTTGGAGATGGGTCGGTAGTTTGGTTTTGGATCAGTCATGAGCGTTCGGTCGAGATGAGTCGGCATTTCTGGATCGGTCGTGTTGGGGTCGATCGGTAGGAAGGTTAGGGGACGATGGTGAGTGGTTCGGTAAGTGGATCGGCTATCTGTGGAACGGTGATGGTAGCTAGGCTGAGGTGGTTTGGCATGTTGAGGCGGGTCGGCCTCGGTGGTGTGGATCGGTGTTGAAAGTGGGTTGGTAGTGGTATGGCTCGGCATTTGGATGGGTTGGCGAATTGGTCTTAGAATGGTTAACTTGGGATCGGCATAGGGTTGAACTTAGGTCGGCATGTCCTAATACCTCAATGGGATCGGCAGACATGCCAGATCAAGGTCGGTGTAGGATAAAGCTCGGGTCAGCCATGGTAAGCTCAGCATGGGGCCAGCATTGGAAGGAGTGAAGTTTACTTCGGGTCAGCAGCTATTCTACTTCGAGTCAGGGATAGATTTTCTTTGAGTCGCTCCGGGATAAGATTGGATCGGCTTGCTCAAAGTTTAGGTTCGGTCATAATGATGATTTTGGTTTGGCTATGGTGTTGATGGGCCCAGACCGCTTAGAAAGCCCAGTAACTCAGGTTTGGCCTATAAATACAGCATATGGCGCTTCAGAAAAGGGATCTTCATTCTACTTCCCTTCTTCTTTCCTATTATGGCTACTCTACCATTGTGGCTTTAAAAACTTTGGATTATAACTGTAATTGATTTTGTATCAATAAAAAGGAAATTTATGGAGTGGACGTAGGCCGGAGTTAGCCGAACCAATATGAATCCTTTATTATTAGTTCCTTCTTTTTGACTTTAACTATTCTTCATATTTATACTCTCTACATACATTCTATCTGTGATCTATAACTGCAACTTGGTGCTTTCATCTGAATTTGGGTGTTAGTGACCAATTTTGGCACTAACATTTTGGTGCTTTTAGTGAGAAAGCTAGCACTCAAGGACTCAGAAGCTTGGAGTTTGGATTTAAAGGCTTAGGAGCTTGGATTCTAAAGACTAGGGAAGAGCAATCAACTAGGAGATAGAGGACAGAAAGAAGTCAGGAGGCTTCCTCTGGGGCTGCTCAATCTAGCTACATCACAAGGGACGAGATGTAAGTCATGATGAATTCCATGCAGAAACAGATGAAAATGCAAGAGGAGATGATGTAGGCACTTTTTAGATAATTTGGATAAGCAGGAATTGCAGGAGCTCAGATCCATGGAGCTGGATCAAAAGGACTCAACCGGCAAGTAGATGGAGTAGTTCAGCAGGGGGCAGCCCTCAATCAGCAAACAACTGTCAATCTGGGTGGACCTGGACTCGGGGGCATGCCGCCAGGTAATGCTGGACCAACCCATGAAGGGATACCAGATGACGCTGCCCAGCCTGGCGCCAACAGGAATGCAGAAGTGCGTGATGAGGAGTATGTATCAGAATTCCCTCAAGGACTTGGATGGCATTTAGGAAATGTAGATGGGGGAAACCCTTGGCAGGTAACCCTGGATTGGCTGACATTATTAGGGGAACTATTCGTGGAGGTCTGACAAACATGGATTTAGAGGGAGTAAACAGAAGTCCGTTCACCCATAACATGAGGATGGCTTGGAATCCAGCCAATTTCAAGCACCCACTCTGGAAGTATACAATGGTAAGACGGATCCTATTGACCACTTGATGAGGTACACAAGGCATATGAAAATGCTGGATGCATCAGAGGAAGTTATGGCTCGGTATCTCCCTATGTACTTGACCGATATAGTTGCTATGTGGTCAGCTAGAGGATGGATCTATTGGAACATGGACAGAACTGGTGGATTAGTTCTAGAAACAGTTTCGAGTTCACATAAAAAGACCAAAAAATGTGATGACACTGCAGAGAGAAAATGAATCGCTCAGGACTTTCTTAATCGGTTTAATGCAGCAGTTGCTTTGGTGGATCGATCGGATCCATTAATGGTTCTGATGGCTGCAGTATCAGGGGTCAGGGATAATTCGGATTTTAAAGTATCGTTGATACGGGATACACCAATGGATCTTGGGGAATTCTTTCATGAAGCTGAGAGATTTCTACGACAAGAGGATGCATGTTTGGATATGAAATCAAAGGAAGTAAACATGGTGAAGGATGGAGGACCGTCCGGTGAAAGCTCGGGTAAAGACAAGGAAAAAGGGAAGAGGAAGCGCTGGGGTGAACCAAAATTCTCAACTTACACAGGATTGAATGTAATACTAGAGTGGATATTCTTGGATACTCGGGATCGCCTTCCTTATCGAAGGCCGGCAAGGAGGGAACTCTCAAAACGCGAAAGGGCATCCGGAAGGCACGGTCTTTTTTATGACCTAGATGGGCATGATACTAATAGCTGCAGGCATCTAAAGGATAAAATCGAAGAAAGTGTAAGGAATGGTCAGTTGCGGCGATAAGTCGGAACTCGGAATGCGATGGTGGAACAGGAGCAGTCACTGCCTACCTTGAACGATGAAGGCGCGAGGCCCACGAACGATGGCCGGTTGGTCATCAACTAATCGTGATTGTTTGGAATAAGTAACAAACTTTGGGTTAATGGCTAAATCAATTACTCATATATGGGTTCGGAGATAAACCTTAGGCATGCTCTGAGATGATGGTTTACCGAGACGCTCCGTTTTGTGAAATTTGTTTTTTCTCTTTGGCTTGGACATTTGCTTTTTTCTGCTTTTGTTTTGCAGTTCGGTTTGAACTCCCAGTTTTATTGGTTTCTTGGTTTGGATTTTGATTTGAATGCTTGAATTTTGATTTTGATTTTGATTTGGACTTTTGATATGAATTTCTGGTTTTCTGGTTTGAATCTAGGTTTCAGATTTAATTTTGATTGACTTTTATCTGGTTTTTGGCTAAAAGGTCGTCGAGTGTGGACTATGCTCGGCAAGGGTCCGGAGAGACCAGGATTCGACCTAGGACTTAGGCCCTATATCACCTATCGGTTACTGTCACAGGTCGTCGAGTATGGACTATATTCGGCAAGGTCCGTAGCGACCAAGATTCGACATAGGACTTAAGCCATGGCATTACTCAACGTTCAGGGACACTGAACCGGGAACACTATGGAATTACTTGAAACAGGTCTTCATGTGCATGTTGCGCTTGGCATGAACCCGGAGATGTTACAGATTTGGATATTGGCTATGAACAGCTAAGGATTTGGATGTGGACGTGGAGCGGTCCCGGATTTGGATATCGACCCGGAGAGGTTATGGATGTGGTTATTGGTTTTTGGATACGGATAGATTATAACTCGGTTGTCAGGTTTGGATGGATGTGGAATTTGATGAGGATTTGGTTATTGGATGGGAATCAGGTATCGATCCGGAGCAGTCATAGATTTGGATAAGATTACGGCAATGGCACTTGGGGAAACTAGATTGGATTATGAATCAGAAAGTATGGTTATGGATAACATATTAACTTTGGATATCGGATTTGAAGCTATTCAAAACACACATTCCAATAGCAAGGCATGTTTTAGGGGGCAGATGTTGACCTGCCTTTTGGCGAGGCCGTGGACAGACGGATTTAACTAAATCGACTGCTCGTTGATCGAGGCTGGAATACTATGGGTTTGAGTCAACTGGATAGATAGACGATCAACCTCGGATGATATATCTGATTATGAAGTTGCGGTTCGGCATAGCATGGTTCGGTCATCGGAGTTCTGCCAGGTGGTTCGGTCAGGATGGTGCGGTTCGGTCTCCGTGGCACGGCTTGGTCGTATATGGCTCGGTGGTCCGATCAAGGTAGGTCGACTTAAGTCGATCAACATCTTGCTCTGGGTTCGATAAGCATTTGGAGACAGGGTCGGTAGTTTGGTTTTGGATCGGTCATGAGCGTTCGGTCGAGGTGGGTCGGCATTTCTGGATCAGTCATGAGCGTTCGGTCGAGGTGGGTTGGCATTTCTGGATTGGTCATGTTAGAGTCGATCGGTAGGAAGGCTAGAGGATGATGGGGAGTGGTTCGGTATTAGTGGATCGACCATGTGTGGATCGGCCAAGGTAGTTAGGCTGAGGTGGTTCGGCATGTTGAGGCGGGTCGGCCTCGGTGGTGTAGATCGGTGCTGAAAGTGGGGTCGGTAGTGGTGTGGCTCGGCATTTGGATGGGTCGGTGAATTGGTCTTGGAACGGTGAACTTGGGATCGGCATAGGGTTGAGCTTGGGTCGGCATGTCCTAATACCTCAATGAGATCGGCAGACTTGCCAGCTCCGGGTCGGTGCAGGATGAAGATCGGGTCGGCCATGGTAGTTCAGCATGGGGTCAGCATTGGAAGGAGTGAAGTTTACTTCGGGTCAGCCGCTATTCTACTTTGAGTCAGGGATGGATTTTCTTGGAGTCGCTCCCGGGATGAGGTTAGATCGGCTTGCTCAGAGTTTAGGTTCAGTCATAATGATGATTTGGTTCGGCTATGATGTTGATGGACCCGGACCGCTTAGGAAATCCAGTAACTCAGGGTTTTTCTATAAATACAGCATGCGGGGCTTTACTGAAAGGATCTTCATTCTACTTCACTTCTTCCTCCCTATTAAGGCTACTATGTCATTGTGGTTTTAAAAGCTCTGGACTATAACTTTAATTGATTCTGGTATCAATAAAAAGGAAATTTCTGGAGTGCACGTAAACCGGAGTTAGCCGAACCACTATAAATCTTCTGTTATTGCTGCTTTCTTTTTAACTTTAATTATTCTTCATATTTATACCCTCTACGTACATTTTGTCGATGATCTATAACTGCAATTTGATGTTTTTATCTGAATTTGGGTGTTAGTGATCAATTTTGACGATAACACATGTCTTGCAACCACTGCCGAATCCTCACTGTCCATTAAGACTTTAGCACCATCAGTTATGGTGCATAGGCCCCATCCGAGTTTATGTTATAACTTATAAGGACGTGACTTAGTACGTGCCACCAACTTTTCTCACGTCAAATGGGGAGAAATGCTAGACTTTTATCTAATTTTTATTTTGTATAAGATCCAGATTTGATTTTAATATTCATCATGTATACATTTTTTCGTATTCTTCTAGATTGTATATTTATTTCATTTTGTATACATCATTTCGTTAGTTGAACGCGGGTGATATTAGGTGGGATCTATAATACACAGGTTTAAAGGATATAATACATCAGATCCAACAAATTCAGACCACGTAATCTTGGATGTTCATACTGATAGGCCTAATATCTTAAATCAGAAACACAAATGCAAGAAGCACACATGAATAAATTAAACTAAACATTTTCAGAAAATTTGTTATTATTGATCATCTAAATCATCATCAGGACAATCATAACGAGAATAGCCGTTACAACAAAACATATTGTCCCACTCTGATTGACATCTTCCACAAACTTCAAGGCTTATTTGGAATTGTATAGTCTGAAAAAGAAGAAAGAACTGAATGAATCAAGCCCGTATATATAATAAGCTAATCCAAACTCATGAATAAAAAAAATGCATAAAAGAAATGTAACTAGCTAGGAACAATTAGTAGAATATAATTATGAATAAATGAATAATTACCACCGCATTTAGTTCCAGGCGCCAAAGGATTTCCACAGAAGTTAGCAACGTAAACAACCTTTGCCATGCTAAAGACGTTTTCCAAACCTTTAGGAATATGGCTGCAGACACAGGGCACATCTGCATTCTTAATCACTGCACAGCATTCTTCTGATGGATCTATTTGCGGGCCATTCTTTAGTACAAACTGTTGACAAAGCAAAGCTAGTCTTGGAATGCTGCCATTGCAGTCATCATCAGCAATTGCATAATGACATGAAAGAACGAACGAGGAGAGAGCAAAAGTGAATATGATGAAACTTTTGTTTAGAGTAGCCATTCTGATTATTTTTTGATGAATGTAACTGAAAATGTAGGGTAGATTATATAGAGAAAGCTGTTGGAGGTATAGATGACAAGTGTTGAATTTGCTTAGTTTTTATAACTAGCAGTTTTACTAACATTAAAAAAAAAACGATTCTGTTTAATTTTGTTTTTGCATGCCAACAAAAATAATGACAAAATTTAAAAAGTGTTGTGTATGTATGGCAAAAAGCTAAGTACGAACCTAAAATTTAAACGCAAGTTTTCTTTTTCTTTTTTGTTTCTCTAACATGCTAGAGAACATAACAATTTAGGTTGTTCAAAATGTATACACATCTGGAAAATAGGTTAATTCCAACCTATGAGCCACTCCAACCATTCTAATGTTCAAAATTACATTTTCATGTATTACAAAATCTAATCCGTGTGACAAGCACCATTTTTCAAGTGGTTAATTGATTCGGTTTTGGTGCAAAAGGTCATAAGTTCGAAACTTGCTTTCGAACGTTTATTTACATGAGATATATTGTTCCAATGATTTGCTGTATATAAAGTACCATTTAAAAAAAAAATGTAGTCCGTGTATTTTTCCAACATAAATGAAAATAAACGTCTGTTCAAACAGCTTCTACATTTGGATAAGTGATAGGATATTATTGTTTAACAGGCGTCGATTTAATAACGTCCGTGTTCAATTATTGGACAGACGCACTAGACGCATGTTCAACAGACGTCTGACTCGGACGCTCGTTCAACAGACGCCTGACCATTAGACGGTCGTTGAACAAGTGCCAACTACAATTACGTATTTGTAACTTTTTTCCCCGAATATGTAATCAATTACAAAATGTAACCAACCATTGTTGGAGTTAGTTTTGAGGGTAGATCTAACATTTTATAATTTTGAATCTTTTTTTGAAGATGCTCTAATGGCCGTGTATTATTTTTCTTTTTGAAAAGATTTTGGCTTTTGAAAAAGTAGGGGTTGTAAAGTTTCTCAAACTATTTATTTCTAGTCAATTTTTCTTAATTCATATCAGTTTATTAGCTCAAGTGAAAATTCTATAAATCAAAACGCATCTTTTATATTATGTTTTCATCATCGTATTAAATCCACATAGCGTTTAGATCACAAGAAGCATAAAAGATATTCTAAATTGATACGGCTGTGAGAGATTAACGAAAGAAAAAGAGATTAGAGAACATATTACTCATCTATATTTCTCTATATTTCTTAATTGATTGATATTTCTAGTTCCTTTAGCTTGGTCTTTGTTTTTTCCTCTTCCTCTCGATTTGGCTACAACCGCCATTAATTGTTCAAAGCTTCTATTTTTAATTTGAATAGAGAATGAAATAAAAAGAGTGAAGTAGCTACCTTTTTTCTCGCTAATGAATGGGCCACCAGCCTACTACCCTTCTTCCCACTTCATTTATTTTAATCAGACCATACTAAGTAATAATCCTAATAATTAAATGCACACCCAAATGCTTATCACTATTCACTACTTAATTTCCTTATTTAATTTTAAAACTTTTTCAATAATTATTTTCTTAATTAATTAGTTACTAATTAATTAGTTACTAAAATAGAAGTAATAAAAATGTTACAATGATTATAATTCCAGTAATGATATTAATAACCAATTATAATTTTCCATCATTCTATTAATTCTGGTAATTCCAAAACCCCTCGATCTTAAGTCCACTTTCAGTAATTTATATTTGAATACTATAATTTCGACAAGCTTCTCTCAGTTTTATCCAATGATTTTACATTCATAGCGTATTATTTATAATTTCTACACTTATTTGAAAGATTTTTCTCAATTCTCTTAATATTTCACATTTATTTCCACGTGATCATACAAAATAATTTTTATTATTAAAATTTGAACTAATTAAACAAATTCAGTTAATTAATGTTCTTAACAAATATTAGATTCTATGACAATATATGTATGCATGTGTGTGTATCCCAACTACATTGAAAGAGATTGGCATAATTTATTTTTTATCCAAATGCAAAACAATGTAAATTACAGTGAAAAAGGAAAATTATAAAGAAGCAATGAATTTAATATGGGATTCAAATCGTAAATGCAAAGTTCAAAATTTGGATCGAAACTGGATTCAAATCATGGATCGTAAATCCAAACGAGATTCAAAGTAAATCGTAAAATACAAATTTTGAATTGAAACGATTTTCAAATCATAAATCGTATATTTTTACTATATTTTTGTATATCGCAAGCATATAATACATGTTGATTTTTTTTCAATGAAAATATGCTCACGTTGTGTTTTTATCTACTTGTAGGTCACTAATGATATTACAAGTCTGTGTTCATGCATGAGTACATTTTTGTATTGTGTACTTAATGATATAAAAAATAATTGTTAGTAATCATTATCTATTCTTTTGTATGTTGTGTTATGTAACTAGTGGTTTTGTTTTCTTTTACGAAGATTAATAATCATATTTCATGTTAATTGATTGCATTAGTAGAGAAAATAGATTCATATTGAATACTTTGTATGCAATGAAATGCATATTACAAAAGGTGGGTATAAAGCAAGTCAAAACAACAAAATACACCACAAACTCTACTCCCAATCATTCTTATCTCTAGCTCTTCCTCCACCGTTATTTCCATCTTCATTTCCAACATCCATTTCATCAAGTTCATCATCGGTTGGGTTAGCATAGTCGGATTCTTCTTCATCGTCTTCTTCGACTAATTTCGCATTTCCTTTTCCTTTCACATTACTACATTTATACTGAGTGTTTCTTGAACCTAATAAATAATAGATACAACAAAGTATTTCTTAATAAAAATTGTAAACTGAATTAAGAAGTTATATTGTTTAGGTATCTTTAATTTAAAATTACCGCGTTTCCTTTTCTTTGGAATTTTTCGGTTTGCCTCTCCTTCTTGAGTTTTAAAACACTCATGCACATCCATCCAACTAGTATCAATGGGGAGGGTTGAATCTTCTTATTCGCATGTCCATTCACCGTCATTATCTAAATCCAAAAGGCATATAGGATCAAGTCCTTCTTTTGCCTTTCTTTTTTCATGTCTAAGCTCAAGTTGAAGATCGTACTTTATAAAAACCAAAGCATCAAGTCTTTTTTGCTCTAAACGGTTGCGTCTTTTAGTATGAACCTGTAGTTGTACTTCAATATTATAATGTTAAGATGGCCAAAAACTAAATTATATTACATCATTTATATTTATACTTGATCAAATGTACTCCAATTACGCCTGCAATTGATAGAACTACATGTCAAACTCAAAAATCTTATAGCACGTTTTGCAACTCGAGGCACTCACCACCCTAGCTCTCCCATCATAAAGCTATTTATTTGAATCATTTATAAATATTAGACACATATTACAAGTCATGAAAAAATGTTTATATGATATATACAATAATTACATTTGAAAAATAATTGAGTATAAATCTTACCAGGTTGTTTGGTTGTGCGACTAGCAACGGCCAATACCCTTCTAAACTCGCCTTCTCCTAAGGAGTAAATATCAAGTTATCGGCCAATGATAGTTCTTTCTTTTTTTGCTTTGAACCATTCTTTCAATTGTGTCATATAATCCTTTTTTACCTTCATATCCATGGAATATCTATCATCATATCGATACTTCGTATTCAAAAACATTCTGGCCACATGCAAAGGCCTATGAAGTTGCGCACTCCATCTTTTGTCTGTGTTATCTAATAAATCCTTATATCTAGACTCAACATTATCAAAATTTTGTGCACTTTTTTCTTTGGCTTGGTCCATAGCTTCATAAATATAACCCATTGTAGGTTTTGCATCTCCATCTAATAATCGAAGTACCTTAACTATTGGAATAGTACTTTTTAAACCATATTTTTATGCCATCCCAAAATTCCTTTTTTTCCAAAATAATATCTTGAACCTCAATTCGCTCCATCTTTCTAGAAAATTGACAACCTCCTATTCGCTAGTAGTAAACAATTTTTGTAAACCCCTACGGTGTTCCAACACACTTTTCAAAGTTAAATATTGTGTTGCAAATCTAGTGACCGCTGGCCTTGTTATGTCTCTCTTTTCTATACTTTCTCATAAGGTTTAGAAGCCAACTATGCTTATAAATAAATTGTGTCACTTTTTCTGCATAATTCACAATTTCAAGATGAGTGGGCATCTCATCAATATCCACTAATATCAAATCTAGGTAATGAGCGGCACATGGAGACCAAAATAACAGCCTTTTCTCCGTCATCAACATTTATCCTACTTTGACATAGGCAGCTGCACTATCTGTCCACTTGAACCACATTTTCTTCTTCAACTTCTTCAACCACGGATTTGAGCATTATCAAAAATGTTTTCAACAATTTTAACAATTGATGAAATTTCAATAGACTTCAAAAATACGGTGTCTTTAGGACTATTCACTAAAATATTAGTGATGCTTCTATGCTTTTTATCGGTCCTTCCATCTGAAATAATTGTACATCCTATAACAAAAAATGCAGTAATATAAGATTATATATTGAAAAAAGAAAGATATTTTTTGATATATTTTTAAAACATGAACATTATCCGTCTTTTTCCATTCTAATTTGCATTTCTCCAACTTCTCTTTCACATTTTCCATTTCTTTCATCAAGTATATATTTTGAATTTCATGATAGCTAGGAAGTTTTAAACCCCTTTCATAAGACATAATGATATCCACCATGATACTAAAGTAGGGACTCTTCACTATGGATAAAGGTAATGCATTTGCATAAATTAGGTGACAAATTTACAAACAAACATCCTCTCTATCTTCCTTCTTCCACATAGCATTTAGTATTTTTTTTCTTAAAATAATATTAGGCAATGCTCTTTGTTTTTTCTTCAATTCATCATGATCACAAGCTTTATTTTCATTTCTGTTAAGTTAATCCGTCTCATCTTCATCACTTATTCTATTCTTTTTTAGTAAATTTTTAAAAATTGTGGCTACTTCCTCTGGCACATTAGTACATGCTTTCACATTACCGAATTTTTGAGATGAATGATGTTTAACTCTAAAAACACCTCTTCTTATCTCCCTTAAATAATAATTGCATCTATTAACTCTTTTGTTTGCTGCACTAACTGGTTTATAATGATCCCATGTAATATCTACTTCTCTAGGCTTCTACGCACGATAAGAAGAACAAAAAATATAGTAAGAACATAGCTATATCAATAACTTTTCCATTTCATCTAAAGTACAAAATATTAGGTATAGAAACACACTGTACATATACAACATCGGTACGTCAACAATTTAAACTAATATATGCTACTTGCTACAATACATTACCCCACAGTCCCACTTGCATGACATATGCATATACATTAAAAAATACGGTAAAATTGCTTAAATTCTGAAAGTACATACACTGTAGTACTAGTATTGCCGCAGTTTCTGCTCAAATATGGCTCTATGTCTAGAATATAGCCATAATAAAATTAAAAAACGAAGCTGAAAATATAAGTCAAAAGCTATAAAGTTGAATATAGGTAGATATAATGTTGTAGTACTAAGTTACTGTAGCAGCAATTTGTATATTACCTATTGAGTTTGATACCTGAATTCGACTCGAAGGAAGAGGCGAAACTCTAGCTCCAGATTTGTCGAACGAAGAGGAGAAAGCCAAGCGGAGGAGGAAGTCATAAAGTCGTGCTCCAAAGCTTTATGATGATTTCGTTTGGTGATGAGACTTGAGGAAGTAGGAATCTCGTTCGGTGATTTGGTGAAGGCTAGGGAATGGGAGCTTCGTTTGTTAAGAAGAGAAGTGGAGCAGCATTGTTTTGGAGCGGGAAAGATGAACACCGAACCAAAGATTTCGTTCGGTGATTTGGTGAGGGAGAAGATGTCGAATGAAATATCTCGTTCAGTGTTTTTCTGCTCAAGTTTTCTTGTCCATTATTTGAGCATGCCACTCTAATAGGGGAGATGCTGGTCCAAATTGGGCTTTGCCAAACCAAATACCAAGTGATGCATGCCGAACCAGGACTGCTGAACCAAATTGTGCCGGACCAGATGCATGCCGAACAAAACCCTAGGCCTGCTATAAGCAGCTACTGTAGGATCGTTTTCACCCTAAGGGGGGGGGGGGGTGAATAGTGTGATACTAATAATAACAAAAATTAATGCAGAAATAAAAACAATAATAGAAAATAATGCAGTGGAGATCACACACATATTTAGCCAGCTTCAGCAAAACCCTGCTAACGTGCTGCCCCCAACGTTTCTACTAGAAATTAAGTAGTCAGACGCTTACAAACGCACGTAAAATTACGACACCCGTTAACTTGACTAACCTAACTTTCAGGGACAAGAAGTTTTTTTTTTAGGCTGAATGACACTTTTTAGTGTAAATCACAGAATGATAGTTGTAACTATCATTTTCAATTTACACTAAAAAATGTCTTTCAGACTAAAAAATAAACTTTTTGTCCCTGAGACAATTTTTTTTAATAACTTCTTCCTTGTGCCTATTTACCTGTTTTTTTATAATATGTTTTCATCATCAAATTAAATCCACATAGCATTTGGATTACAAGAAGAATAAGAGATATTCTAAATAGATACGGTTGTGAGCGATTAACGAAAGAAAAGGAGATTAGAGAACATATTACTCATCTATATTTCTCTATATTTCTTAATTGATTGATGTTACTAGTTCCTTTAGCTTGGCCTTCTTTTTTTCCTCTTCCTCTCGATTTGGTTACAACCGCCATTAATTGTTCAAAGCTTTTATTTTTAATTTGAATAGAGAATGAAATGAAAAGAGTGAAGTAGCTACCTTTTTTCTCGCTAATGGATGGGCCACCGGCCCAACACCCTTCTTCCCACTTCATTTATTTTAATCAAACCATACTAAGTAATAATCCTAATAATTAAATGCACACCCAAATGCTTATCACTATTCACTACTTAATTTTCTTATTTAATTTTAAATCTTTTTCAATAATTATTTCCTTAATTATTTAATTATTAATTAATTAGTTACTCAAATAGAAGTAATAAAAATGTTACAATGATTATAATTCCAGTAATGGTATTAATAACCAATAATAATTTTCCATCATTCTATTAATTCTGGTAATTCCAAAACCCCACGATCTTAAGTCCACTTTCAGTAATTTAAATTTAAATACTATACTTTCGACAAGCTTCTCTCAGTTTCATCCAATGATTTTACATTCATAGCCTATTATTTATAATTTCTACATTATTTGAAAGATTTTTCACAATTCTCTTAATATTTCACATTTATTTCTATAAATGATCATACAAAATAATTTTTATTATTAAAATTTGAACTAATTAAATAAATTCAGTTAACTAATGTTCTTAACAAATATTAGATTCTATGGCTATAGATGTATACATGTGTGTGTGTATCCCAACCACATTGGAAGAGATTGGCATAATTTATTTTTTATCCAAATACAAAACAATGTAAATTGCAGTGAAAAAGGAAAATTATAAACAAGCAATGATTTTAATATGGATTCAAATCGTACATGCAAAGTTCAAAATTTGGATCGAAACTGGATTTGAATCATGGATCGTAAATCCAAATGAGATTCAAATGGTAAATCGTAAAGTATAAATTTTGATCTGAAACGGTATTCAAATCATAAATCGTATGTTTTTACTATATTTTTGTATATTGCATGCATATAATACATGTTGATTTTTTTTCAATAAAAATATGCTCACGTTGTGTTTTTATCTACTTGTAGTTCACTAATGATATAACAGGATTGTGCGCTTGCATGAGTATATTTTTTGTATTTTGTACTTAATGATGTAAAAAAAATTGTTAGTAGTAATTATCTATTCTTTTGTATGTTGTGTTATGTAACTAGTAGTTTCGTTTTCTTTTACGAAGATTAATAATCATATTTCATGTTAATTAATTGCATTAGTAGAGAAAATAGATTCATATTGAACACTTAGTACGAAATGAAATGCATATTACGAAAGATGGGTATAAAGCAAGTCAAAACAACAAAATAAACCACAACTCTACTCCTAATCATCCTCATCTCTAGCTGTTCCTTCACAATTATTTCCATCTTCATTTCTAACATCCATTTCATCAAGTTCATCATCGGTTGAGTAAGCATAGTCGTATTCTTTTTCATCATCTTCTTCGACTAATATCGCATTTCATTTTCCTTTCACATTATATTGAGTGTTTGTCGAAACTAAAAAATAATAGATACAACAAAATATTTCTTAAAAAAACTGTAAACCGGAGTAAGAAGTTATATAGTTTAGGTATCTTTAATTTAAAATTACCATGTTTCCTTTTCTTTGGAATTTTTCGACTTGCCTCTCCTTCTTTAGTTTTAAAACACTAATGCACATCCATCCAACTAGAATCAGTGGGTAGGATCAAATCTTCTTGTTCGCATATCCATTCGTCATCACTATTTAAATCCAAAAGGCATATTGGATCAAGTCCATCCTTTGCCTTTCTTTTTTCATGTCTAAGCTCAAGTTGAAGATTGTACTATAAAAATACCAAATTATTAAGTCTTTTTCGCTCTAAATGGTTGTATCTTTCTGTATGAACCTTTAGTTGCACTTATATATTTGAATATTAAGGTGGACAAAAACTACATTACATATATTTATGCCTGATCAAATGTACTTCAATTACGCCCACAACCGGTAGAACCACATGTCAAACTCAAAACTCTTATAGAAACTTTTGCAACTCGAGCCACTCGCCACCAGAGTCGGCCCTACAGTTTTAGTTATCGTAGCAAATCATGGGTTGAAAGTGAAATAAAAATGTAATGGACAGTAAATGTTGGTGGAAGGCATGCTCCAACTCAAGTTGTTCAGTTGGAAAGAAAACAAATCGGCCACCAGACCAAAGAATCTTTCAAGAAAAGCTACTGTTTTAATAAAGTTAACTAAAATATTTGTAAGAAATTTAAACTTTTGCTGCACTCCTCCACCGTGTTGCCCTAGGCGGCCGTCTTGGCTGCCTTGCCCTAGGGTCGGGCCTGCTTACCACCATAGCTCTCCCACTATAAAGCTATTCATTTGAATCATTTATAAACATTTGACACGTATTACAAGTCATACAAAAAAGTTTATATGATGTATACAATAAATACATTTGAAAAAAATAATTGAGTACAAATCTTACCAGGTTATTTAGTTGTGCTACTAGCAATGGCCATTTCCGTTCAAACTTGCCTTCTCCTATGGCATAAATATCAAGTTGTCAGTCAACGATAGCTCGTTCTTTTTTTCTTTGAACCATTTTTCAACTGTGTCATATAATCCTTTTTTCAGCTCCATATCCATTGAATATCTATCATCGTATCGATACTTCGGATTCAAAAACATTACGACCACATGCAAAGGCCTAGGAAATTGCGCATTCCATCTTTTGCCTATGATATCCCATAAATCCTTATATCTAGACCAACATTATCAAAAATTTGTGCTTTTTTCTTTGGCTTGGTCCATAGCTTTATAAATGTAACCCATTGTGGGTTTTGCATCTCCCTCCACTAATCGAAGTACCTTAACAATGAGAATAGCACTTTTCGAAATATTTTATGCCATCCCAAAATTCCTTTTTAGCTAAAATAATATCTTGAACCTAAATTCCCACCATCTTTCTAGCAAATTGACAACCCTCCCATTCACTGAAAGTAAACATTTTTCGCAAAATCCTACGGTTTTCCAACACATTTTCAAAGTTAAATATTATGTTGCAAATCTAGTGACTTCTAGCCTTGTTAAGTCTCCCTCTCTTTTGTGTACTTTCTCTTAAGTTTTAGAAGCAAACTATGCTTATAAATAAATTCTATCACTTTTTCTGCATAATTCACAAATTCAAGATGAGTGGGCAACTCACCAGTATCTATTAATATCAAATCTAGGCGATGAGCGGCACATGGAGAACAAAATAGCTGCCTTTTCTCCCTCATCAACATTTCTACTTCTTTTACACAAGCTGCCGTACTATCTGCCCACTTGAACCACATTTTCTTCTCCAACTTCTTCAACCATGGATTTGAGCATTTCAAATTTTTTTTCAACAATATTAACAAATGATGAAATGTTAGAAGACTTCAAAAATACAGTGTCTTTTGGACTCTTCACTAAAAAATTAGTGATGCTTCTATGCTTTCTGTCGGTCCATCCATCCAACATAATTGTGCATCCTATAACAAAAAATATTGTAATATAAGATTATAAAATGAAAAAAGAAAGATATTTTTTGATATATGTTTAAAACACAAACATTACCCGTCTTTTTCCATCCAAATCTATATTTCTCCAACTTCTCTTTCACATTTTCCATTTCTTTCATCAAGTATGTATTTCGAATTTCATGATAGCTAGGAAATTTTAAAACCTTCCATAAGATGCAATGCTATCCACCATTTTACTAACATAGGGACTCTTCGCTATGATAAAGGTCATGCATTTGCATAGGTTAGGTGATAAATTTACAAACAAATATCCGCTCTAACTTACTTCTTCCACATAGCGTTTAGTGTTTTTTCGTTTTCTTAAACTAATTTAGGCAATGCTCTTTCTTTTTTCTTCAATTCATTATGATCGAAAGCTTTATTTTCATCTTCGTCAAGTCCATCCACCCCATCTTCATCATTTAGTCTACTCTTTTTTAGCAAATTTTTAAAATTTGTGGCTACTTCCTCTGGCACTTTAGTACATGCTTTCACATTATCGAATGTTTGAGCTGGGTGATGTTTAACTCTGAAAACACCTCCGCTTATCTTCTTCGAATAATAATTTCATCTATTAAATCTTTTGTTTCCTTCATTAGCTGGTTTAGAATGATCCCATGTAATATCTACTTCTCTAAGCATTTACAAACAATTAGAAGAACAAAAAATACAGTAAGAACATAGATATATAAGTAACTTTTCCATTTCAAATAAGTACAAAATAATAGGTATGGAAACATACTGTACATATACAACATCGGTACATAAACAATTTAAACTAATATATGCCACTTGCTGCAATATATTACCACACAGTCCCACTTGCATGACATATGTATATACATTAAATAATACGGTAGAATTGCTTAAATTTTAGCATTACATACACTATAGTAACCAGTACTACTGAAGTTTCTATCAAATATGGCTCTGAGTCTAGAATATAGCCATAATAAAATACAAAAAAAGTTGAAAATAGAAGTCAAAAGCTGTAAAGTTGAATATAGGTAGATAGCAGTGTTGCAGTATTAAGTTATTGTAGCAGTAGTTCGTACAGTACCATCTTCTGCCCAGAAAACGCAAAAGGACGAGAGAGAAAATTCAAAATTGATGCAGAAGTTAAAAGAGAGTAGAAAAAGAATACGAAAAATTTAATTACCTCTATCTTATGCTTCCACCGAGTTCTGATGCTTCCACCGAGTTGGAGTTCTGATGCTTTACTTTTTTCCTTTTCTGCCTTGAAATTTTGTTGGATGCTAGTTTCTGATCTTAATTTTTATAATGCTCGAAATGGATTTTCTAGAGATTCTACTCCGCTTTCCAACCTGTGCGATACTTCATCTTCAAAATCATAATGATGTTTTGCCCAATTTTGAAGAAAATGCCGTTTCAATTTTTAAGAAAATATTAAATGTGACCTTTTAAACTGAAATCGCGATCTGATTTAGGGCATAGATTTTTTCGATCTAGAAATAGATCATACGATTTCTGAGAACTACATTCCAAATTAAAAGTTGGATCGATAGGGTTGCACATTTGATTTGCATCGCGAGTTGAATCGTATGATTTATGAAATCATTGTTAACAACAATAGTTTATCTCACTAAAATCACCATGGTTAGCTAAATGAAATTCTATTTTCTAAAAGCCATAAAAGATAATGGCATTGCATTTTCGCAACATTATCGTGTGCAATGAATGAGTTAAATATTTGTGCTTGCGGATGACGTAAATTGATTTTCTAACTTTTGAATTTTTTCCCAAAAAATGTAAATTAGTCTGCTCTTTCTATCGAAAAATCACAACTTAACTTGCACTTCTTGTTTCCAAAAAATAAAACTTTAGTCACATCATTTGGTACATATACTTTCCTAAGACCATATCAAAAATAATTAATTCCTAATTTTAATTTAGACACAACTTCAATTTTAATTATTCTCATTCATAAAAAGGAAGTGAAATAAAGGTTCAGTACGACATCGCTGAAGATCGGACCTGGCCGTTAATCCGACCATAATAACCATGAGTCGTTGCCTTTAGCCGTCCAAAGTAGAGAATAGTTGCGAGCTGCATAAACCCATGAAAATTACATCAACTTGAGATTCTGCCTTCATAAAATAATTGAAAACCACATTTGGAGAAGGAGAATAATACTCACGGTGAGGGTAGCATGAATGGTGAACATGGTAGTGGAGATTGTTAGAGAATAATAGGTTAAAATTTTATAATGTTCAGGTTGAGTTGACATTATATCTGACGCATCATAGGTGGGGTCCACCATTTAGTTCAATAGAGATGAACCTATCAAACTGATATGTTGGTGTCCGACGCGCCGAGTGCCAACAATAATTAATAATATTTAAAATTTGGTTCCCTTTCTAAACCAATCAATCAAGCATTTCAGTTCATAAATGTTACAAGCCTCAAATAAGGCCTATGTAGCTACAAATCCAATTAGTATGAAATATAGAAGAAAGCATGTTTAATTAAGGGATAAAGATAATTAATTTTCTGATAGGTAGCTAATTTAGATATACATCCCTATTGTTGGATAAAATTATTTGTTCATTACTAAAGTGATGTGGTAACTTAAAACCTAAACAAAATATTAGAAAACATTTCCAACAGAATTATTGATGCTTCCAAACATAATCGAAAAATTATAAACGATTAATTTTTCTTTCAAATGTCTTTTGCAAATTCCCCTTTTGCAACATAAGAACACATTCTCTTTCCCTGCCACTTACAAATGCCATTCCTTTTAACAAAAGAATGCAACCATAGTAATATTAATATTATATCGTTAGCTTAATTTTTTAATAAAACTTTAGTCGCCACCACCATCAGGAGTTGTCGACCGCCAACATTATCTAGAGCACTAAACAATGCAAAACCTTAGCCGCCACCATCAGGAGATGATCGACCTCCTAAGCTCGACCGATCGATCACTACGGTCGATCGATTGACCCATGTAGGTCGACCACTCTGCCTTATTTTGGGCAATAATGATTTATTTCCGTTACGTTTTGATTTTAATTAATTTCTTACCCTATTTGTTCTTAATGTTAAACATTAATTAAAATATTTACTTAGACCCTAAGCTATTTTTAAAATTTAAATCAAATTCATGTTTGAATTTGAATTCAAACTAAATTAATTTAAATCTGAAATCTTCAAACGCTTATATCTTCTTCGTTTGAGCTCCATTTTCGGCATTTATGTATGGAAATAGATCAGAGTTTCACTACGAATGTAATGTAATAAATTCCATGGTCAAGCTCCAACTTTTATACAATTTGCATATTCTATATTATTATATTTCATTAAATTTTGTTTCATTTATTTATGGTTCATTTTAATAGGGGGTTATAGTAGGTTTCTTACAATTGGAGTAGGCAATGGCTTGACATCTGTCAACTTGGTTCTGGTGAGTATATCTGATATGTACTTGCTTTAGCTCATGTGTATTTTAGTCTATAACTCTCTTTGTTTCTAATCCCTAAAAGTGGCACAGATCTCCTAGGTCTTTTAAGGAAAATTCCTTATGTAATCTATCAATTAATTGTTGTATTTCTTTGATGTTGTAGCCAGTGACTAAAATATCGTCAACATACACCAGTATAGATATATATGTATATATATATAGTTGATGTGTCTATGACTCTCAAGAATAATGAAGTGTCAGATTTTGCTTAAGTGAACCCTAAGACTGATACCGTGTGTTTGATTTTTCTAAACCAAATTCTTGGAGCTTGTTTTATGCTATAAATTACTTTATTCAGTTCATATACTGCCTGATTATTCGGTTTGAATCCTAATGGATGTTCCATAAATATTTCAAGTAATTCCTCATTTAGAAAAGCATTATTCCCATCTAATTGTTTCACCTTCCAAATGTGAAGTAGGGCTAAACATAAGATTATTCTTATTATTGTAGGTTCAACAACTGGTGTGAAAATTTCTTTAAAGTCAAAACCATGCTACCATGTGAAACAATTAGCACCTAATCTTGCTTTACGCCTTTGCAACTTCCCATCAACATCCACTTTTATTTTAAAAGCTCGTTTACAGCCTACTATATTCTTGTCTTTAGGTGGTGTGACTAATGTCTATGTATTGTTCATTATAAGAGCTTTATATTCTTCATTCATGGCTTTCTTCATGTTATTGTTAGACAATGCTTCATCTACTGAGGTTGATTCACTAATTAGAGTATAGGTCTTTTGTTTGAAAATTCCACATTTAGCTTGTGCAAGTAGTGTCATGCCTCAACAAGATGACTATGTTTTCTTTTAGGAATACCATTTTTCTCTAACATGTAAGGACATGTTATTCAATGTTGAATTCTTCTATCCTTGCAATATTTATCAAGGGATTTATAATCAGTATCACCATCTGATTGAAATATTAACAACTGGGTACTTAATTTCCTTTCAATAAATTTGATAAAATATATCAATATGTGAGAATTTTTAGATTAGGCGATAAGCAAGTGATCCATGTAAATCTAGAGTAGGCATCAACAAAGGAAATGTAATACTTGTAATCATAGTCATATTGTGGGTGCTGGTTCCTATAAATCAGATGTGATCAATTCAAGTGGTTTAGTAAACTTGGTACTGGATAAAGAAAATGGAAGCTTATGGTTCTTCCAATTTTGCAGTAAGTAGGGTAAATTCACATCACCAACTTCTATTTTATTATTATTCAACACCTATTTCACAATTTTTTCACATGGATGCCTAATTTATAATGCCAAGTATCATATATATTTTTATTATTAATCAAAAACTATTGCTTATAGAATTATTATTGCACCTCATGTGATATTGAATCTTCATTTGTCCACAAGTATCAATTCTGTAGAGTCTCTTATATAAGTTACACTATAGCAAAACTTTCTTACTTGGGTTATCTTTAATCAGACAGGCTTTAGGATGAAATTCAATGAATACATTATTATTAGCAGTAAGTTGGGAGACACTCATTAAATTCTTCTTGATTTGAGAAACTCGAAGCAAATTTCTTAGATGTAGAACTCTATTACTTTTATTACATATAAGTATTGCACTTCCATTATGAGATATATTGGTTGATGTACCATTCCCCTTATAAATAAGCTATTTACCTTTATATTCTAAATTTCAAATGTTCATGTTTTGCAGATTGTTGGTCACATAGTTGGTAGCTCCTGAATCTGGGTAACAACTGTCTTTGATAATATCATCGGGCTTGGCCAAATCCTAGAGATGAATCAGACTTGTTCCTACCTTTTCTTGAGTTGATCTTTGTTTTTGATTCAGCATTGAAAGGTTGGCACTGATATATTAGATAATGAAAGTTCTCGTGTATACTGAAGAGGATTGTAACCCGTATTTCATATGCTCAGTATTTTCTTTCATTTGGGCTTGGGCCTGCAATGCAGCCCATCCAATATATTGTTTATATAAGCAAACTGATACTTATTGTAAAATCATTGAAGAATTAAGAAATACAAAATCTCTTTCTTCTTTTACTCTGCACAAGTGCAAGTATACAATATCATTTACAACAAATTCTTTCATGGTATCAGAACCACTGGAATGCCTTGAGGCAGAATTATCAATTCAAATTAGAGAGAAAACTAAAGTGATCAAAGAAGCCTAATGGCAGCAGTCTGTGTGAGAGATTATCATTCGAATTGTCATCAGAAAAACATCATCATTTGACAATATTCTCTAACCCATCAGGTGATATCTCATCATTTGGGTTATTTTTTTTTTAGAATTTGCTATATTGTAAAAAACAGGTGCCATACCAAGAAATCATTAAGATTTCTGATTGCAACAAGCTTTCATCAAATAAATAAAGCAAGTTCATAGCAAGAAAGTTCAGATAGTCAGAAAACCCTTTCAAGAAAGCAATCAAGAAACATAAAGAAAGCAACTACAACGTCAAGAACCATCAGAGAATAACTCATCATCTGAGTCTTGACTGCAGCTTACCCTTCTTGGCATATATCCAGTGTTCTTGAATTAGCAAGTTTTCTGAACCTCAAATTTCCTGCATCAACCTCAGAACTCTTCAATTATGGCTGAAGGAGACAACAATTCAACAACTTCAGATAATACAAATAACCCACAGCAACTCATTGATGCAACAGAGAAGTTAATCAAGACTGTTATTAGCCCTCAAAGCCAGTTAATCACAGTGCATTTGGAGGAAGACAACTATCTCTTATGGAAGTTGCAAGTTGAAACTGCAATGCAAGGATATGGGCTAGAAGGCTTTATACTTGGCTCAATTCCCACTCCTCCAAAATTCATCACTGATTCACAAAACAAGATGATTAGCAATGAAGAATACACAAAATTCTACAGACAAGATAGATTAATAAGCTCTTGTTTACTATCATCTATTGACAAAAAACTACTGTCACAGGTCATAGGGTGCAAATCATCAAATGATATATGGATTACAGTTGAAAGAATATTCAATACTCAATCAGCTGCTAAAATCATGCATTATAAAAGACAATTGCAGAATGTTACTAAAGGAAATCAACCAATGAGGGATTATCTTTCACAAGTTAACAACATCTGCAATATGTTGGATGCAGCAGGGTACACTGTGTCTGAAACAGAGAAAGTTCTAAGCATCTTGAATGGATTAAGCGAGGAGTATGAAGTAGTTGTAGCAGTTGTATCATCACAACCAAGTTTGCCACCTGTACAGTATGTTCATGCCACACTTCTTGCACATGAAGCAAGAATAGATCATAAGAAAACTCAAGAAACAGATCTGTCAACAACTATAGTTCAAACTCAAGAAGTAAAGGGCAGAATCAAAACAAGCAGGGCCAATATTTCCAAAGAGGAGGCAATTCTAATAGATTCAGAGGCAGAGGCAGATATAATAACAACAATAACAGGCCTAAGTGTCAAATCTGTGAGAAAATTGGTCATACTGCTATTAAATGTTACTTCAGGTTCAATGCTAATTATGCACCAAATCAGAATCAAAGTAATCAAGGAAATGGAAAGTCTGGTGCTAATATGGCTCAAGTACAGTCAGACACTAATAGCAATGGTGAAGCAAATCAAACAACAACTGCAACATCAGAACATATACATGATGAAAGGTGGTATCCAGACTCAGGAGCAACCAATCATATAACAAACAGTCTTGACAACTTAAATCTTGGAAATAAGGAATATAGAGGTAATCAGTGCATAAGCATGGGGAATGGTGAGCTAGTTAATATCACTCACACTGAAAGAACCAGTATTAATGGCAAAAGACAACTATATCTAAACAATTTATTGAGAGTACCAAAAATAAAGAAAAATCTGTTGAGTGTGTCACAATTTGCAAAAGACAACAATGTATACTTTGAATTTTATCCTGATTATTGCTTAGTTAAAGACATGCTAACTAATGAAAATCTTTTGCAGGGTGAAGCAGTGAGAGGGCTATACAGATTCAACATTAAAAACAGTTGCAATTCTGAAAGAAATCAGGAATGTTGTAATATAGGTGAAGTGAGTCAGACTGAAGAAAATAGAAGTGTGTTTGATTTGTGGCACTACAAACTTGGGCATGCAAACACAAATGTTGTGAAACAAGTGCTTGAAAGAAATAAAATCATGTTTGATAATGTTACTTTACCATATGTTTGTACATATTGCCAAATGGGCAAAAGTCACAAATTACCTTTCAATGACTCACTAACCAAGTTTTCAAAACCTTTAGAATTAGTTGCAACTGATTTATGGGGACCTACCCCAATTTGTTCTGATTATGGCTACAAATATTACATATCATTTATTGATGCATATTCTAGATATACATGGATTTATTTTCTAAAAGCTAAGTCAGAAGTGTATAATGCAGTGATACACTTTATACTACTGGCTGAAAAACAAACTGGTAATCAACTCAAGATTATTCAGTCAGACGGTGGTAGTGAGTACAAAACTCTCAGCAATTATTTTGCTAAAAGGGGTATTGTACATAGAATCACCTGTCCTTATACATCTGAACAAAATGGTCTAATAGAGAGAAAGCATAGACATATAGTTGAAACAGGGCTAACACTAATTGCTCAAGCATCACTACCATTGAAGTTCTGGCCTGATTCCTTTAATACTGTAGTATATTTGATTAATAGACTTCCCACAAAAGTTATTAAAGGAATCAGTCCAATAGAAAAACTACTAGGTGTCAAACCAGATTATCAAAGTTTTAAAATATTTGGATGTCTATGCTTTCCTCACACAAGACCATATAATAACCATAAATTATGTTTCAGGTCTAAACCATGTACATTCATAAGATATGCAGGCAATCAAAAAGGATATAAGTGTTTGGATGAAAGTGGCAAAGTTATAGTTAGCAGACATGTTGTGTTCAATGAACATGTTTTTCCCTTTAAAAGTACAAGCATTAAAACTACCCAAAAGGTACCTGAATCCAAAGTATTCTGTACCTAATATACCTGTCTATAAAGATATTTCTCATCCTGTGGTGATTGAAAGGACTGCTGAGGAGGACAATCCGTAACTCACAATGTCAGATCAACCAGGTCATGAATCATCCAACTCACCCAGCTATCTCAATCAAACTCCTGAAAATTCAAAACAGCAAACAGAGTCAGCTACTGAAAGGGATTCAGAAAGCATACAAGCACAGTCAGAAAATGACAACAATCAGACAAGTACAGATGTATCACCACAGAGTAGAGCTGGTCACCCAATGATCACAAGGTCAAAAAGTGGAATCTTTAAACCAAAATTATACACTGCTACATCAAATTTGGAGGAACCAGTAACCTTTGAGCAAGCTGCAAAGGATAGCAACTGGAAGGCAGCAATGGATGAGGAATATAATGCATTACTAAAGAATAATACATGGCAACTGGTTGACCCACCAGATAACAAAAACATCATAGGATGCAAGTGGACATACAGGTTGAAGAAGAATCCTGATGGAACAATATCAAGATATAAAGCAAGGCTGGTGGCAAAAGGCTAGACACAACTATATGGGTTTGATTTTAATGAGACTTTTTCTCCTGTGGTCAAACCAACTACTATAAGAATCATTTTAACTGTTGCTCTATATAATCAGTGGAGTATTAGACAATATTACGTTAATAATGCCTTTTTGAATGGAGCTTTACAGGAAGAGATATACATGGAGCAACCACAAGGTTACAGGGAGAATATAAATCATGTTTGCAAACTGAAAAAGGCTATATATGGCTTAAAACAGGCACCAAGCATCTGGTTTGATAAACTGAAGGCCACATTGATTAATCTTGGCTACCAGTCTACAAAATCAGACAACTTCCTATTTATTAAAAATAGCAATAATATGAATGTTTACATTCTAATATATGTAGATGATCTTATAGTTACAGGAAATGATGACAATGAAATCAAATGTATTGCTCAATATCTGGACAAGGAGTTTTCCATCAAAGATTTGGGTTCACTAAACTTCTTCTTAGGCATAGAGGTCAAAAGAAAGTCCAAGTCAGAAATTATACTTAGTCAAAGAAAATACATTCTAGAGCTACGAGAAAAGGCAAAAATGGACAACGCCAAACCTCAGCCTACACCAATGATAAGCCATCTGTACTTATCCAAAAAAAGGGGAGAAGACATAAAAAACACCAAACAATATAGAAGTATTGTTGGTGCTTTACAATATCTAACAATTACAAGACCAGACATATCTTTCAGTGTTAACAAAATGTGTCAATTTATGCAGGAACCAAAAGACGATCACTGGAAAGTGGTAAAAAGAATATTGAGATACATAAAGGGAACTGCAAATTATGGACCACTAATGAAGAAAAGCAATCACCTAAACATAACTGGGTACACTGATGCAGATTGGGGAACTAATCCAGATGATCGTAGATCTACTACAGGATATTGCATACATATGGGTGATAATCCAGTATCGTGGTGCTCAAAGAAACAATCTGTAATCTCAAGATCCAGCACAGAAGCTGAATACAGAAGCGTTGCAAGTGCAACGACAGAGATTATGTGGATACAGTCATTGCTATATGAGCTAAACATCAAATCACACGCCAAACCAACATTATGGTGTGATAATCAAAGTACAGTATACATGTCAGCAAACCCAATACTTCATTCAAGGACAAAACACATAGAGATTGATCTGTATTTTGTCAGAGAGCAAATACAAAAAGGAAACTTGCTGGTAAATCACTTACCATCTGCTAACCAAAGAGCAGATACGCTTACCAAAGCCTTGTCAAAGCAAAGCTACATCAAATTCAGAGAAGAACTGAAGGTGGTTGAGATTATCACAGAATCATCTGAAAAAGATGAAGCTGAAGGGTCAAATCAACAAAAGTTAAAGGCTTTCATCCATACAACAACTGATCCGCCATCTAAACCAACTTCAGCAACGAATTGACTTGCTCAGAATGGCACAACAACTTCGATTAACTTGAAGAGACAGGGCACAGTGATCAAATCACCCAGATCCATGCAACTTTGCTCTGGATCTGAGCAATAATCACCGTTTCCTTGAGGCGGCATTGAGAAATGTCGCCATAAGAAGAAAACCCTAATGTTGGTTTGAGGGGGAGTATTAGATAATGAAAGTTCTCGTGTATACTGAAGAGGATTGTAACATGTATTTCATATGCTCAGTATTTTCTTTCATTTGGGCTTGGGCCTGCAATGCAGCCCATCCAATATATTGTTTATATAAGCAAACTGATACTTATTGTAAAATCATTGAAGAATTAAGAAATACAAAATCTCTTTCTTCTTTTACTCTGCACAAGTGCAAGTATACAATATCATTTACAACAAATTCTTTCATGATATTGTTGTTTCCAGGGTTAAATTGGCCCTGTTGTGATATGGTGCAGTATTTATCATACCTAATGTACCATCTTGGAGCTGTGTGTCCAGTTCTTCCACAAATCTGACATCTTGGTCTATTGAAGTTATTACTCCAACCACCTCCCCTTCTTCCCAGAAATTGACTGCCTCCTTTGTATTGTGTTATCTTATTCCGGCTACCTTGAGACTTTACATATTCCTTGCTCTTGAAGTTGTTGGCATAGTTGATTGACATATCAGAGTTTGTCGCTACTCTTTGTTCTAATATACTTTCATAAGAAAGGAGTGTCGAATGTATGTGTTGAATGGATGGAAGGTTTTCATGGGATGAGATCATAACTATAACTACATCATATTCTTCATTTAGCCCATTCAAAATATCAAGATTTTTTCATTCTCTGATATTTGTACCTAGCTCCTTAAAGAGCATCACATAATGATTCGATTCTTAGGAGGTACTCATGCATACTTGTTACATTATTCTTTATGTTTCGTAATTCTCTTTTATAGTGTATCACTTTGGTAGTGGACTGGGAATTGAGGACTTGCCAAACAGTGGTCCAGACATCATTTGATGTTTTGCAGCTAATTAGTTGTGGTAGGAGACTTGTTTTGATAGATGTAAGAAGCTAAGTACAAAGGAGTGAATCTTACCTTTGATGAATAGTATAATCTCGGTTAGTCTGCAATTTACTTTTATCATCAACAATGAATATGGGTGGTGTTGGTGCTATTCTATCTAGAAGGCTTTCCAAACCGTACCCTCTAATTGCTGTTTCTACTTGAAATTTCCACAAAAGAAAGTTGTTCTCATCAAGAAGCACTGTAATTAACTGACTTTGAGGATTGATAAGGTTCTAATAGAGTGGTTGGGTATTTTATGAGAGATATTGGTGATTTTTCCACATATAGAGCTTGTTCTGATTGCCATAGTGATTGGTGATAAATATTATTCAAAGTAGAAAGGAAGAAGCCATCAGGAAGTAGGGAGCTTTGATACCAAATTGGATGTAAAGATTACAAAGGAATTAGAGTTTTGAATTTTTATTACAAAACCAAGTGTAATCTATTACATGTTACAGCCATTTTTTATATACATATTGTATATGACTTGTTCAACAAGACTGACTCAGCTATTTAGCAATCGCTTTACTATAAATGATAAGTGCACACCCTTGTGAACATAGATACACACATAATATTGTTATACACTAACTCATATCCTTGAGCATCATGAATCACCGACCCTTCATCCCAATGTGAGGTGATGTAAATACACACACACACATATATATGTATATACACATGTCTACATACACACACACACACACACACACAGAGATATATATATATATAACGACCCGATATTTTCAACCATTCGTATCCGCACATGTCGGGCTTGAATTTCTCAAAATAGCGAATTGTAAAAAAATAAATTTGGCAAAACTCAGAATATATAGTAAATAAATAAATCACAGAACACAGACACAAAGTAATATAATGCAGCGGAAGTAAAGATATAGTAGTTCATGAAGATACTATATAAAGATATCAGAGTTAAACAAGATACAACAGAAGCCTCAATATGATAATCAAGTACAAATTAGAATACATCACGGGAATCAACTGGATAACTGGAATGAAATAGATAGGTGGATCTTCAAGCAAAGCTCAAACTCCTAAGGCGAGTCTTAAATGCTATATCACTCAGTCTGACCCGAGCGTAAAGCAAAACACAAAACACTTGAGTCAAGACATACACACTTATACAATGTAAACCAACTCAAACGGACTGTAATATAAGGTACAAGTAACTTAAAGGATGCTTGGAAGCGCCCATCCTCTAAGGATCCGTTAAACTATTTACTATGTAGTAATATTTCTCTATTATAATAATATCTATAAGTAAAATAAACTTACTTTTAAATAGCATTAAGGCTTTACATTTTCCATCTTAACACGTAATAGTGCCAGTAGTCTATACAGTACCGTAATACCTCCTGATCGGGAGGCTACCAGAGGATACTCCATAGGTACGACACAAATCAAACTCATACAATGCATGCTAGGATAGGTGACATGGCACAACGAGACAATGTCAGGGTAGATATACCAATTACTATCCGGACTGGTGGTGACGCAAAGCGCGTAGCTACCGCCCATCTCGAGCCACACCCCCAAAATCAAAAATCAAAAGTGGCCACCAAATGAAACTCCAAGTCAGAATATAAATCGAAGGAGTGTGTCCGATAAGAGGAGCTACCTCACTAGCTCAGAATCGCTCCTGTTTTAGCCACCTTATGCCAACTCACGGAAGTCGGGTCCACATATACACCTCAAAGGTACGCCGCCACCATCCTACATCATTCTGGAATCTCCACCGCGTACACGGTTGTTAAATTGGTTTTCGGAGTTGGCAGAGAGTGTGACAACTTCTGATCCCGATCTCTTTAACAACCCAACGTTATTATTACCCATAGATATTTATTTCAAACCATTTAAAATGAAATACTATACTTTCTAAAGAAATATCCATTTTCAAATCTAAATACTACATTATTTCATTTTAAAATCAAGTAATAATATGTCATTTAAATTCAAAATCCCAATCAATATATCATTTAAATAAAATCCAAATTTCCAAATCACTGAATATTTCCTTCAATTTATTAAACTTGAAATATTCCTTTAAATCATCTTAAATTAGACCACTTTACAAAGTCATATTCTTAAATCTTAAATTTCAATAAGTTCTAATTTATATATTTAAAAACAATTCTTAATTAAATACAATTTTCAATAATTTCATTACCAAGGCTATATTACTTTCAAGTTATAACAACTCTGAAACCAAACATTTTGAAACATATTTATGTAGACCACCTAAATTCAATGTTAATATCTTCCAAACAAGATTCATTAACTATTTAAATTCAATGTCAAATAATATTCATTTCGAAGTTGTAGCATTTATAAGTTTATTCATTCAATTATAAACTTTCCAAAAACATTATATATTTCAGCTCCATTAAAATTTCAACTTTTAGCCAATTTTACTTATAAAATCACATTTCCCACTTCAAAATTATTCATTTGGATATCATTTAACTTATGATTTAATAAAAAAATTTTTTATCAATAAATATCCAAATTAAACTACAATTCATTTATTAAGTCAAAAAAACACATTCTTTTACATCTTTTATTTCAACAATTAACTTACTACTTTATTTTAAAATACCAACTTCATAAATAAGATTAAATTCTCATTTATTTACTTAACTTAACAATTTCAATTAAAACCAAATTTCCAATTATCAAGTTAAGTCATATTTTAAAGATACACTTTTCCACTTAAATCATAATTATTCAATTTCCAAACATTTCCATTTCATGAATAAAGTAATTTATCATAGTAAATATAACAATCAATTTCTTTACAAATTAATTCATTTAGGCATCAATTAAACTATGATTTCAGGATATATACATTTATTACAAAATGTACACTTAAAACTGTATTTCATTTTATCAATTCAAAAGACATCATTTATTGTACAAACATATTCATTTCATAAAATAATAATTGATTGCAATTACAAGGTTAGACTTTAAAATTCCATATTAATTAACTTTAATTATTAAGTTATATGTCATAATTAAAGCTCTTTAAATTACCATTAAAGCCAGATAAATATTTTTAAATCACAATCGAAACCAATCATCGACTTATAAAATTTTAACTTGCTGAAAGCTAATATCTTTTTATACTTTAAACCATTAAGTCAAATTTTAAGGTAAAACTTCATATTTTCTAAATATTCAAAATAATTAATAAATTTTAGGAAAATATTACCTTAAAAAAATATTAACCATGGGCTTGTATAATATTTTCTAACCTAGGTCAAGTGATACGGATATGTTTCATTTCAATCCGTAATTTAAAAAGAAAAATCCAGGTTCTATCATTTCATACCCGCAATCCCAAGCAAAATAAATACAATAAAAATCACTCGAGCCTATCATTTCAGCCCATAATGATTTTTCCTTACTCTAAAGTCCGTTCGGGTATGTATCATTTAAACTCATAGTGATAAGGAACTTGCAGTGATGATACATTATATAAAACGAACAGTATAATATAACATAGCTTATGAGATGATGTAACAAATAAATAAACGACATTTAACATCACATTATCGCATCGCAGGCATATCTGAATAATATGTATTAATTTCTACAATACACTTGTCATCATTTCACAATTATAAAAGTACATATGTCTAGAGTGAAAAATCTCACCTTTTTAAAGCTGGAAATCAAATTCGAAACCAAATCTAAACTCCGCAAAGCATGAAAAGGCACGAAAAAGCACGACTATATTTTTGAGTGAATGAATAGTCAGATCTGGATCTTGTAAACAACACACACACACACACACACACACACACACACACACACACACACACACACACACACACATATATATATATATAAGTATATGATTCAATGCAAAGAAGAGATGGGTTAACAATGAAAATATATGAAATAAAATCACACAACCTTGCTTTCAACCACCAAGTGGTCTCGGCCATGGTCTAATAGGTTAGACCACATCATGTCATGCTCGGCCTTAGTGGGTTAGAGGCAAGCTAAGCTTGGTTTAGGTCATGTAAGCACGGTTAGGTGGTGTTGAACATGAAGAGGTGGTAGGTTACAATCAATGGAAGGCTAAAAAGCATGGAACTTGAAGAGTTTTGGTTCGGCCATGTCTTGTGGTGAGGAGGAGGTGATGTTGTGGTGGTGTGTTCGGCAAGGAGATGAACATGGTGGTGGAGGCCGAGCTATGCAAGGAGAAAACAAAAGAAAAGGAGAAAAAAAGAAAGTGGAAAAAGAAGAGAGAAGAAAGCCATAGCTTTCTGTGATTTTTTTCCACGCAGATGCTATTGAGATGAAAAGTTTTTCATGTGAATAAGTAGAAGGAGGCGGCTAGGGTTTGTGGGAAAAAGAACGGTTAGAGATGTAGGGTCTAGAAAATGAAAGGCTAGCAAATTAAAAGGCACAATTTAAGGAGAAAGAATCTTGTCTAAATATTTTTCTTTGTTTACACGCAATGAAAAGGCAACAAATAAACAAAAAAGTAACCTATATCTCTTGAAATTTCTAAGCTATTATTAAAAGTAAAATCAACCAAAAATCAAATAAATATATTCAAAGTTTATACAAATAAAATAGAAAATAAAAATTAGAGAAACAAACATAGGGAAATATAAAATAAAATATGGAAAGTTATTGCGCGTAAACGCTATATTTTTATCTAATTTAAAAAGTATAAGTTTGAATTCTCAATAAATCCATATTAACATTGGTTTATATACTAATAAATTAATAACTTCCTAATTCATCCAAATTTCAATTAGCAAAGTAATTAATTTCATTCTCTTACCATAATTCTATTTGTTATGAATTGAATTCCCATAAGTTATAATTAATATCAAATAAACGGATTAGATTCAATTCTAATTCCTTTTTATTAAGTCTATACTACTCTACAAACCATGTTAATATTCGTTTACCTTTCGATACATTAATATATAATCAAATATCCATCTTTCCTTTATATTAACATTTGTTATCAATTATATTGAATTTGTCAAATGTGCACATTTATTATGATTGAATCCTTAATTAATTCATTCAGATAGGTTTCATTCTTTCATATTATCTTATGAATAAAATATGCATTCCCATTTCTTTATTACATTCACACTTTACAATTGCAGTTCTTACTCTCATTAATGAACATTTATTTACATTTGAATACAATTGATTTCCAATTCATTTTATAGCCTAAATGGACAACTTATAATAGTAGTTACCATTATCTTTATTACACTCAAGTTTATCATTTTCTCTAATTATCATAATTGCTTACAAAATGTTAAATTCATTCAATTACCATAGAATATACTCTAATTCATTTGTTCGCACCACACTTACCCTTATTTCCTTATATTAAAATTTATACCCAAATCTAACATTGACAACTAAATTAATAGACCAATTAAATAGTAGCTTACAACTGTTACTATTACTTTAAATCACATTAATGAATTCATTATTATTTACAAGTCAAATGTTACAATTACTTAAATTAACACTGAGTTACTTCAATTTATATTGATCATATATTATCTCATTAATGATTCAACATTCACACTTGTTTCCTTATATTCAAATCTATAACTAAGTGCAACAATTTATATTATTTCAATTAGTTGAAATTTCATAATTAGTTTTAATTACATTGTTACATTTCATTTTAACGTTTGTTTCACTATTAAATTACAAAGTCTTTATTCTTCCAATTTTAATTACCAAAATCGTATTAAATCAACAAATTATATTATTGATAATTTATGGGTGGTTACACTCTCCCCCACTCAAAACTTTTCGTCCCTGAAAAGAAAAAGAAGAGAAAGAAATAATTAAGTAAAAAATACATATTATTCAAAAATAATAACTTTATGAACAAATAAATTTTCAAAATTAATTAATTTGAATAAAATATACCAATTTATTTAAAAATTTCCTTTAACACCTCTTTATATTGTAAGTTATTCAATTAACCTTTTATTCTATTTACCTCAATTAATCCTTTTTATAACTAAAATTTAAGTGTATAACATTTATTATAAACACTCAAATTTTATTTGTAAAATCCCTTTATATTGTATATCATCCAATTACATTGTTAACTTCTGAGTAATTTAGGTAAGTTATATTGGAATGCAATTGAGTATTATGCAAATAAAATTTCTCCCAATTCAATTGTTCAAGCTTAAATATTTATTCAAAATTTTGATTCCATTTTATAATTGACATTATCCATCAAGAAATATTTAAGAATTAAATTTTCGATTAACTTCAACTATTTTAGAGATAAATAAGTATACCCAATATATATCAAATTAAATCTTAAATCATATATCACATATATTTTAAGTCAAGTCATAATTTAGAAATCCAAATCAATTTAATTCTTCAAAGCAAGACTGTAGCAAAACTACAGAATGATCTCTTCACTTCGAAACTCGAAAATGAATGTCGATGATGCTGCAGTCATCACCGAAATTATTTTCCAGCGACAAAGAAAAGAGCACTGATTTACAAATCAAAATCTCCTTTGAAATAATTTCTACTTGAAATAATACACCCTTTAAACTTTAAACAAAATTTGAAACCATCGGAAATTAAATTATTAGTAACTTGTTTTAAATTCATTTAAATTTCCATATTAATTTATAGCCATGTTTTATAGTTCAATTATTTACATATGAGACAAAAGCCAATGGTTTACAAGCTACATACAAAATCAAATACTATTTCTTAACATCCAATTCAATTAACTATCAAAATTCAGAAAATTATACTTATATATAATATAATTATACAAAATTTATTAATTTACTAAGTTTGAAAACAATACTGTGTCTGTTTGCTCTGTTCAAGTGTTTTGGAGATCCTGTCGATAACATTGATCAGACGAATTGATCGGAAACCCAAATCAACATCAATAACTAGAAAAAGAATAGGGGTTCAAATTTAATTGACTCAAATCAAAGAGAATTCTGATTTGAAGGTAAGTTGGAAACAAAAGATAAGATGATAAATAACATAGTAGGGAAATGGGTAAGCTTATATAAATCACGGACAACCTTAACCGGGTCAACCGCGACTTCAAGAAATAGATCGATGTGGAATTCTATGGAAAATCTACATTCGATCTCTAGAGATAGAATTCGGGATAACAAGAGATACTAGCATTTAACCGTGGATATATAGAAATATCCAGTGAATCAATGCTAATTGTAAAGGAGTTTCACCCCTTTACAAGTCATTTAGTGGAGCTATGGAATGCTCTAGAATTCAGAAGAATACGAATAGTGAGGGACAAGAATGAATTTCGGAACCGAAGGAATGTTTCGACATTTAAAGGAGACAGAGTCAAAAAGGAAGAGATTCACACTCGAATGAAAATGATTCTATAAATAAATTTACCATATATGCTAAGTTTTCCTCGAGCCAAAGCTCTCATACCAAATGTAACGACCCGATATTTTCAACCATTCGCATCCGCACTTGTCGGACTTGAATTGCTCAAAATACCGAATTGTAAAAAATAAATTTGGCAAAACTCAGAATATATAGTAAATAAATAAATCGCAGATCACAGATACAGAGTAATATAATGCAGCGGAAGTAAAGAAATGGTAGTTCATGAAGCTACTATATAAATACATCAGAGTTAAACAAGATACAACAGAAGTCTCAATATGATAATCAGGTACAAATCAGAATACATCACTGGAATCAACAGGATAACTGGAATGAAATAGACAGCTGGATCTTGAAGCAAAGCTCCAACTCCGAAGGTGAGTCTCAAATGCTGTATCACTCAGTATGACCCGAGCGTAAAGCAAAACACAAAACACTCGAGTCAGGACATACATACTTATACAATGTAAACCAACTCAAATGGGCTGTAATATAAGGTACAAGAAACTTAAAGGACGCTTGGGACCGCCCATCCTCTAAGGATCCGTTAAACTATTTACTATGTAGTAATATTTCTCTATTATAATAATGTCTATAAGTAAAATAAACTTACTTTTAAATAGCGTTAAGGCTTTACATTTTCCACCGTAACACGTAATAGTACCAGTAGTCTATACAGTACCGTAATACCTCATGATCGAGAGGCTACCAGAGGATACTCCATAGGTACGACACAAATCAAACTCGTACAAGACACGCTAGGGTAGGTGACAAGGCACAACGAGGCAATGTCAGGGTAGATATACCAATTACTATCCGGACTGGTGGTGACGCATAGCGCGCAGCTACCGCCCACCTCGAGCCACACCCCCAAAATTAAAAATCAAAAGTGTCCACCAAATGAATCTCCAAGTCGGAATATAATATCGAAGGAGTGTGTCCGATAAGAGGAGCTACCTCACTGGCTCGGAAATCGCTCCTGTTTTAGCCACCTTATGCCAACTCACGGGAGACGGGTCCACGTATACACCTCAAAGGAACGCCGCCACAATCCTACTTCATTCTGTAATCTCCACCGCGTACATGGTTGTTAAAGTGGTTTTCGGAGTTGGCAGAGAGTATGACAACTTCCGATCCCGGTCTCTTTAACAACCCAACATTAATATCACCCATGGATATTTATTTCAAATCATTTAAAATCAAATACTCTACTTTCCAAAGAAATATCCATTTTCAAATCTAAATACTATATTGTTTCATTTCAAAACCGAGTAATAATATATCATTTAAATTCAAAATCCCAATCAATATATCATTTAAATAAAATCCAAATTTCCAAATCACTTAATATTTCCTTCAATTTATTAAACTTGAAATATTCCTTTAAATCATCTTAAACCAGACCACTTTATAAAGCCATATTCTTAAATCTTCAATTTCAATAAGTTCAAATTTATATATTTAAAAACAATTCTTAATTAAATATAATTCCAATAATTTCATTTTCAAGGCTATATTACTTTCAAGTTATAACAACTCTAAAACCAAACATTCTGGAACATATTTATTTAGACCAGCTAAATTCAATGTTAATATCTTCCAAATAAGATTTATTAACTATTTAAATTCAACGTCAAATAATATTCATTTCAAAGTTGTAGCATTTATAAGTTTTTTCATTCAATTATAAACTTTCCTAAAACATTGTATATTTCACCTCCATTAAAATTCCAATTTTTAGCCAATTTAAATTATAAATCACATTTCCCGCTTCAAAAATATTCATTTGGACATCATTTAACTTATGATTTATAAAATAAAATTTTATCCATAAATATCCAAATTAAACTATAATTCATTTATTAAGTCCAAAAAAACACATTCTTTTACATTTTTATATCAACAATTAACTTACCACTTTATTTTAAAATACCCATTTCATAAATAAGACTAAATTCCCAATTATTTACTTAACTTAACTTAACAATTTCAATTAAAACCAAATTTTCAATTATCAAGTTAGGTCATATTTTGAAGATACACTTTTCCACTTAAATCATCATTATTCAATTTCCAAACATTTCCATTTCATAAATAAAGTAATTTATCATAGTAAATATAACAACCAATTTCTTTGCAAATTTATTCATTTAAGCATCAATTAAACTATGATTTCAGGCTACATACATTTATTACAAAATGTACAATTAAAACTGTATTTCATTTTATCAATTCAAAGGACATCATTTATTATACAAACATATTCATTTCATAAAATAAAAATTGATTGCAATTACCAGGTTAGGCATTAAAATTCCATATTGATTAGCTTTAACTATTAAGTTATACGTCACAATTAAAGCTCTTTAAATTACCATTAAAACCAAATCAAGATTTTTAAATTATAATCAAAACCAATCATCAACTTATGAATTTTAACTTGCTGAAAGCCAATATCTCTTTTTATTTTAAACCATTAAGTCAAATTTTAAGGTAAAACTTCATATTTTCTAAATATTCAAAATACTTAATAACTTTTAGGAAAATATCACCTAAAAAAATATTAACCATGGGCTTGTATAATATTTTCTAACCTAGGTCAAGTGATACGGATATGTATCATTTCAATCCATAATTTAAAAACAAAAATCCAGGTTTTATCATTTCAAACCCGCAATCCCATGTAAAACAAATACAATAAAAATCACTCGAGCCTATCATATCAGCCCATAATGATTTTTCCTTATTCGGCAGTCCGTTCGAGTATGTATTATTTTAACCCATTGTGATAAGGAACTTGCAGTGATGATATAGTATATAAAATGAACAGTATAATATAACATAGCTTATTAGATGATGTAACAAATAAATAAACAGCATTTAACATCATATTATCACATCACATGCCTATATGATAATATATATTAATTTCTACAATACACTTGTCATCATTTCACAATTATAAAAGTACGTAAGTCTAGAGTGAAAAATCTCACCTTTTTAAAGCTAGAAATCAAATTCAAACCCAAATCTAAACTCCGCAAAGCACGAAAAGGCATGACAAAGCACGACTATATTTTTGAGTGAATGAAGAGTCAGATCTGGATCTTGTAAACAACACATACAAATATATATATATATATATATATATATAAGTATATGATTCAATGCAAAGAAGAGATGGGTTAACAATGAAAATATATGAAATAAAATCACACAACCTTGCTTTCAACCACTAAGTGGTCTCGGCCATGGTCTAATAGGTTAGACCACATCATGTCATGCTCGGCCTAAGTGGGTTAGAGGCAAGCTAGGCTTCGTTTAGGTCATGTAAGCATGGCTAGGTGGTGTGGAACATGAAGAGGTGGTAGGTTACAATCAATGGAAGGCTAAAAAGTATGGAACTTGAAGAGTTTTGGTTCGGCCATGTCTTGTGGTGAGGAGGAGGTGATGTTGTGGTGGTGTGGTCGGCAAGGAGATGCACATGGTGTGGAGGCCGAGCTATGCAAGGAGAAAACAAAAGAAAAGGAGAAAAAAAGAAAGTGGAAAAAGAAGAGAGAAGGAAGCCATAGCTTTCTGTGATTTTTTTCCCGTACAGATGCTAATGAGATGAAAAGTTTTTCATGTGAATAAGAAAAAGGAGGAGGCAAGGGTTTGCGGGAAAAAGAATGGTTAGAGACGTAGGGTCTAGAAAATGAAAGGCTAGTAAATTAAAAGGAACAATTTAAGGAGAAAGAATCTTGTCTAAAAAAATTTCTTTGTTTGCACGCAATGAAAAGGAAACAAATAAACAAAACATGTAACCTATATCTCTTGAAATTTCTAAGCTATTATAAAAGTGAAATCAATCAAAAATCAAATAAATATATTCAAAGTTTATATAAATAAAATAGAAAATAAAAATTAGAGAAACAAACATAGGGAAATAGAAAATAAAATATAGAAAGTCATTGCGTGTAAACACTGTATTTTATCTAATTTAAAAGGTATATGTTTAAATTCCAATAAATCCATATTAACATTGGTTTATATACTAATACATTAATAACTTCCCAATTCATCCAAATTTCAATTAGCAAAGTAATTAATTTCATTCTCTTACCATAAATCTATTTGTTATGAATTGAATTCCCATAAGTTATAATTAATCTCATATAAACGGATTAGATTCAATTCTAATCCATTTTTATTAAGTCTATACTACTCTATAAACCTCGTTAATATTCGTTTATCTTTCAATACATTAATATATATTCAAATATCCATCTTTCCTTTGTATTAACAGTTGTTTTCAATTATATTGAATTTGTCAAATATATACATTTACTATGATTGAATCCTCAATTAATTCATTCAGATAGGTTTCATTCTTTCATATTATCTTATGAATAAAATATGCATTCCCATTGCTTTATTACATTCACACTTTACAATTACGGTTCTTACTCTCATTAATGAACATTTATTTACATTTGAATACAATTGATTTCCATTTCATTTTATAGCCTAAATGGACAACTTATAATATTTGTTACCATTATCTTTATTACACTCAAGTTTATCATTTTCTCTAATTATCATAATTGCTTACAAAATGTTAAATTCATTCATTTACCATAGGTTATACTCTAATTCATTTGTTCGCACCACACTTACCCTTATTTCCTTATATTCAAATTTATACCCAAATCTAAAATTTACAACTAATTAATAGACCAATTAAATAGTAACTTACAACCGTTACTATTACTTTAAATCACATTAATGAATTCATTACTATTTACAAGTCAAATGTTACAATTACTTAATTAACACTGATTTACTTTAATTTATAGTGATCATATATTATCTCATTAATGATTCAACATTCACACTTGTTTTCTTATATTCAAATCTATAACTAAGTTTAACAATTTATATTATTTCAATTAGTTGGAATTTCATAATTATTTTTAATTAAATTATTACATTTCATTTTGACGTTTGTTTCACTATTAATATTCTTCCAATTTTAATTGCCAAAATCGTGTTAAATCTATAAATTATATTATTGAGTATTTACGGGTCGTTACAATATACATACACACACATATGTTATAGCTACTCTTTATATACAAATTGTATACGAATTGATCAACAAGACCGACTCAACTATTTAGAAACCGATTTAAATTAATTTATACCTACACACCCTTATGCACACAGATATGCATTCAATATTTCTATACACAAAGTACCATGAATCACTGACACTTCATCATTATTTGTGGTGATACGTACATACATGTATATATGTATATATATGTGTGCGTGTGTCTATATATATCTGTGTGTGTAGGGAGAGGCTAGTTAAAAATGGCTAATATTTTTGGTACAATAGAAGCAAAAAAGATTGTACTAATAAAATTCAAACATTAATAACTATTAAGTAAGCAATACATTAACTGCTATTTTTGTGTAATAATAGTCATGCCAATTTTGGATTTGGGTAGCCTTCAGCTATCCCTTCATGATGCTTTTAGCACTATTTCGATCCTTAGTAAATTTAGATTTTAATTTGAAAACCACATACGTTAATTAGTGAAATTAATTAATAAATTATTTTAATATCATGATGTTGAATGCAGTAAACTATTAATATTTTTCTATGAGTTAATTACTATCTGCTAGTAATCTCTGCTATTTCACTGAATCTTATTATTCTTGGAAGATAGTCTTGTAATTTGAGTCAACCACATATTTACTTAATTTTAATTTGGAAATTCTATATAATTGTAAATACAATTTTTATGTCTAGTACTCGTTTTATAAGATTTTCAGTTTACTTTGATATACTATAGTTTGGGTACATATTTTTATTTCACATCTAGTATCCATTTTCAGTTTGTCGCTTCCCTTTTCGAAAGTAAATTTTCATTTTGTCATTTATATTTTTATTTATCAAATACCCACCATGACAAAAGCCCTCTGGTTTTTTATATTACTAAGGTCCTCTACTATAATTGTTCTCTGGCACTTAGAACTCTTTAGAAACTCGGTGTGCCAACATAATTTTTCTATCCTTTAATGTAGCTGCTACATGAATTTAAGAAAAGTGGCGTCCATGTAAACTTCAAAAGGTAACTAAAAATTATAAAGCTTGCACTGATTTGTAATACATATTCTTCTCTCATTATCATTATAGGGAGCATGATAAAAAAGTATGTTGCATCGGGTTAACATCAGTCATTGCTCTTCTTGAGGAGCTACTGCTCAACGAAGATTTTGGACCATTAGGATAAACCACAATTTAATGATAAGTTTAAGAGTCGTGTCTATTAAAGTGAAGAGTTATGTCGAAGTGAAGAGTCTGTTCAGTAAAGAATCATATCTGTTGAAACGGAAGATGTATATCTAAAGAGATATGTTAATATGTAAGGGCATATAGTCCATTATAAATATGTGGCTATTTTTATGTTGGAAGCATGTATGAGAAGGAAAAAAATTGGAAAAAAAGTAATTTATCTACCTCTTCTTTAAAAATTATATACCTATCCTCACTTAATAAACTGTATTAGAGGGAGTTGATAAATAAATAAAATATCAAACCAACTCATTTCTCTTGTGCCTCAGTTCAATGGTGAGAAGTTTGATTATTGGAGCAATCTTACAATGTTGTGTCTTGAATCTCAAGAGTTATAGAGTGTGGTTGAAGAAGGTATAGGTGCACCATAAGATGAATCCCAACTCATCATCGGCCAAAAGGATCTCTTAAAGAACAAGAAGAAGAAAGATAAAAAAGCACACTTTCAAATTAATCAAGCATTATAGATTCTCGTTCATGAGAGAATTTCGAAAGTTGCAAGTGCTCAGGATGCATGGATAATATTGGAGATGACATATTCCGAGAAAGTTCAAATAAAGATGGTTTGCTTATAATTATTGTGGGTAGAATTCGAAAAGCTAGAGATGAAAAACAACGAAAAAATCTCAGAGTATTTTACTCATGTCACTTTTGTTATAAGTCAAATAGCATCAAATGGAGAAGTCGTTAAGACACAAAGAGCCATTGAATAAATTCTACGAAGCTTGCCAATTCAATTTGACCACATATTGGTTGCGACTGAAGAATCAATTGATCTTCAATCAATCTTCGTAGAAGGTTTGGAAGGAAGATTAGAAGCTTGTGAAGCTAAAATTCTACAAAGAAGCACTCAAGCAAATCTTTCACATGCCCAAACTTTAAAATCCTAAGTAATGTTCATGAAAGGTCATAATTCGTATCATGGACATGGCAAGGTCATAGTGGAAGTGATGAAAGGCATTTCTCAGATCAACATACTAAAGATAAAATAAATGAGGAATCCAAAAGAGTGGAAAAACAATCATTCCATAGTTCTTAAAGAGGTAGAGGACGAGGGACATACAATGATACAAAACCTTACTTTGAATGTATCTATTATCATAGGCTGGATATAAAGAATATAAGTTTTAGGAAAAACATTCTGAAAAGAAACTCATAGCTACTTTATGCATGAAAGGGAAGGTAAAAAAAATAGAAATTTATTGATTGCATCTAAAGGAAACATTGTAAATATACAGTATTTGGATAATGGAGCATGCAGATATATGACTGAAAACAAAAATCCATTTTCAACTTTCATGCCAGCTTACCATTGGAGATGCCAAGTCTTACAAAATTCATGGTGTTGGAGAAATCTCTTTTAAAACAAAGACTGACAAAGTCGAGAAAACGTCATTGGTACTTTACATACCAAGGTTGTGAAATAATCTTCTCAGCGTTGGTCACTTACTAAAGAAAGGATTTGATTTTCGATTTGTTAATGATATGTGCAAAGAAAAACAATCAACGCGTTACAAAGATTGTTTTGGGATTAAACAATCTATTTCCTATCAAGCTCTATGTTATCAAATGTACGTGTTACCTTGCTACTTCTAATAAAGATGTTTCCAAATTATAGCATGATAGGTTTGGTCTTCTAAATTTTCGTAGTTTGAAGGAGCTATCCAACAAAAACATTATCCAATGATTTCCTATTATTGATTTGATTAATAAACTATACGAGGAATGGCAGTTGGGAAAATGAAACCTCACTCATTCCTAACTAAATCTAGTGCATTCACAATCACCTTTGGAGCTTGTCCATATCGACCTTTATGGACCTATGAAAGTACCGTTGCTTGAAGGCAGTAGGCATTTTTATATTGTTTATGGATAATTACACAAGGAAAACTTGGGTTTATTGTGTTAAGAAAAAAATCAGAAGCTCTCTCTTATTTTTAAGAGTTCAAGTTTCAAGGTGAAAAATCTTTTGGTTTTCAAATAAAGAATTTGAGAAGTGATTATGGAAGAGATTTATGTTATCTCGATTTGAAGATTTTTGCTGAGATCATGGAATTCATTATGAATTAACGGTTTAGTACTCACCACTAAAAAATGGTGTTCGCGGAGCGTAAGAATTAGACAATAATGAACTTGGTGAGATACATGTTAAAAAAGAAAAACCTACGAGCGGTTTATGGATTGAAGTGGTATCTTATGCACTTCACTTGATTAACCGGTCATCGATAAAGAATAGATGACTCTGCTCCAAATGAGGTTTGGTATGGCTAAAACTCAAATGCTAGTCACTTAAAAACTTTTGGTGGTCTTTCCTTTTCTCACATTCTAGATGCATTGAGATCGAAGCTCCATGATAAATCCGAGAAATGCATTTTCATTAGCTATATCCAAAGAACTAAAGCTTACAATCTTTAAAACCTAATATCAAAGAAAATTGCAATTACTAAGGATGTTAGTTTTGATGAAAATGACTGCTATGAATTTTTAGATTCTTCGGAAGGACAGGATGATAAATTATTAACCTTTAAGGAGAAGAACCTTTGGAGCATGACACTTATGATGGTGTTGAACCATTATTCCCTCACAATGACAAAGGTGTTGAACCACATCATAATTCACCATCAATGCCAGGAAGAAGAAAGAAAACTTTGAGAGGAATTTATGATGCAACTGAAAAAACAACCACAATAGATTATTTATGCTTCGCATTATTTGTAGGAGAAGATCTTGTCACTTATGACAAATATCAAAAGATGACAAATTGATCAATGCAAAGAAAGAAAAATTCAAGTCTAGTGTAAAAAAATGGTACATGCGAGCTTAATACGTTATATTCAAACAAATCTACCATCGATGTAAAGTTGGTGTTCAAAACAAAACCAATCAAGATGGCTCCATTGATAAGAACAAAGCACGATTGGTTGCAAAAGGATACAAGCAAAAGGTAGGTAAAGATTTCAATGAGGTATTTGCTTATGTTTAATGTAAAGTCCTGTTTTCCCGTACTCTTTGAATTGACAATAAACCGCACATGTCCAACTTAAATTGCACGAAAAGATGGATCTTTAAGGGTAATAAAGAAAAATAGACAGAACAGAATCTCACTCGAATGGGATAACATATAATATTGAACAAATATTTTACAGAAGAAAACTTTTAAATACATATATCAGAGTCCAACCTAAATTCAGCTTGGACAGTTATAAAACATGCCCTTACAAATGCTGACAAACATCAAACAAAATGACACTAAGTACAGCGGATAATAGAATATGTTCATACATCGATGAATATCTCCAGCTCTCCTCTGAAAACTCCAACCGTCTTCGACTATCCTGAAACTACTCGGATCTGACCCGAGTATTGAAAATACCCGGGTCAGGCATGATAAATCAGCATGAGAAAAACTCAATAATTAATGACAGTGTCATATATCAGCCTTTTTATAAATCCTTTGAAAATAAAGAGTATCTCATAAGACCACGCCCATACATAAACACGGACGGATTTTTACCTTATGATAACTAAATCACTTTTATATCAAAATATTTGATATTATTCTTAATGACATCTCTTTGAAAACATTTGCAAATAAACTTATTAATCTTATCCGAAATGGTTACCCGTATAGCATTTCGAGGCTATTCTTTACGCCAATACAAACAAAAACCATAGGTTCTTATTGGAGAATGGATTTCCATACAAATGACCAGGCGCAGGATCTACCTTCTGAATGGGTACGCCTCTAGATGGATGTCCCGAGGAACCATCAAAAAGCTCCTCTACCAACACAAGACCGGCCTATCTCTGTAACTAGATAGTACCGAATAGTCATCCCTCGGTCGTTACCGACCTTTAACAGAGCACTCGTTTTCCATACACCACATTAATATACATCCCGAACATCATAGCGGGAAGAAATATATCTAGAAGGAGATGATCATACCCTACTTGAGAATGACCCACTTAGCCTTGCTGCATCTAATCCTGTTTCGGTCATTCCCGGTTTGATGAGGCTTGAGGCTACGGTTACCTTTTCACAAAGCACATATCACATCTTTGAATGCCACATTGCCATTTCCGTTGACTACTAATTGCCTTCCACAAAAATACAACCCTTGAGCTCGTACGTCTCAAGGAGGGTGTTAAGCTAAGAGAAGCTTCCTTCTTCGCCACCACTGATGTACGTTTGTTAAAACCAATGTATGTAACCTTTAGAAATGCAATGTCAGACAAACGTCCATACAAGTTGTCCAGGAACAGGACAAACCGAAGGCACTCCCTACTACCAGTAGTAGCGAGTAGTCCTTGCAATCCGAAAAAATCTCCACAACGAGGAGACCACTGCTATATATAACTTGGAAGCTACCCAGAGCAAGTCAACAAGCAGTCCTCACGCTATAAAGATCCACGGTCTTTAATAATCATCATTTTCAACATATCTTCACGTTCGAACATATAGATTGGTTCGAAGTGGTTTTCGAATGGGATTTACCCAAATCCGACCCCGGTTCCTTCGAAATCCAATATCGATAGAAAGTGAATATGAGTATACAGGATTTATCAAGTCTCTTTTCACTTTAATTCTTTTCGGATGATTTCGAAATCTCTTTCTTTTGACTTAGGATAATTTCTAAGAAATTCATTCTTTTTCTTTGGAAAATATCTCAAATTTCCTTACTCAATTCTTGATCAAATTCTTTAACTTTTAGGTGGGTCAAAAACAATGTTATTTAAGACATCGTTTACGATAAACCCTAAATCAATCTTAACAAACATTTTGAAGTAAATAGGATCATAGAAATAATTCATTTTTGGAGATTGCTTAACTTTTGGATAATACCAATCCTCTTTTATTTTGGAAAACTTAATAGAATCTTTTTTATTTAAGAGCATCCGGGCTTTCCTTTCGATCTGTTCCACCCCTCGCTTAAGAAAAGAAAACATAGAACAGGTAAGTTCAGGGCACTGGTTGCTCCATTCCAAACCTTAGTTAAACACCTTGTTTTATCTTCCCAGATCTCACAGGCGGGACAAATGTACTAGTCATTTCACCATACTCAGATTTTCAACTTTATTTTGGAATTGCTTATAAATATTCCAAATTATCTTTCAAAATGCTTAATTATCCTTTTTAAAACATTAACAATTTATTCTGGAAAATGTCGTTACATTTAAACTCATATTCCAAAAGTTATAGAATTCACCGCAGAAAACTGCTGCGGAAAGTGCTAAAAAGCTTATTTGAATTAAATAACTTTTAAACATTCGATAATTCATATTTTTCAATCCAAATCTCTTTTAAATCATTTAAATAGATTTATCAAATTTATTCCATATTTTTCCATAATTAAAAACATCCATTTAAACAAATTTTTTATTACGGTCACTTAACTGCACTAGCGCGATTTTTTTAGAAAATTGATTTGGACTTATTTCAAAATCTACTTATCGAAACTTTGATTATCTTTCTTCGTTTAGAAGATATGGGTATCGTAGTATGGAATTTTCTTATCTCAAAGAATTCCGAGCCATATTCTACTCTATACACTCATTTGAATTTTTCGACGTGAAATCGCGAACTTCCGTTGCGCGACGCGTCTAGTTTTAACTTATTTTTCAATATTTGAAATAATCTATTCAAATTGGATTTCAACACTTATAAAATCGTTACAAATCATTTTAAATCAATAGTTTTACTTTTTAAAGTACTTAATATTAATTTTCACTATTACCATATTATAATATTATTATATTCCCATTATTTTAATATTAAATTTCAAATTCCAATTTTAACTCAATTTCAATTCTAATCTCAAATTAAACTCATTTAAAACTTAGATTTCAAATCTTATTTTAATTTAAACTTCAATTTAATCTCAAACTTAACTTTACTTTTTCAAAATCGATTTTAATTTTAATTTCACTATTCATCTCAATTTCAATTTCCGTTTAGCTATCCTTTTCAAATCTGTTTCACTTCAAAATTCAAATTCTTTTTCATTTTAACTTAATTTCACCTTTAGATGAAAAGAGACTTATTTTTCCACAATATCCCATATTACTAAAATATGGCCTAATTAAACAAAGGGATTACTTAACTAATAGAAATTTGATGTCCAAATTATCATCACAACCATACAACTATCATATAACACTAACATATCCAAAACGGTAAATGTCATAACATTACTACGGATTATCCAACATATTCAAATAATCAACCAAACATTCATATCATCAAATAGTGATTATCTAACATAACAATTAAGCATGATTATCAATATAATTCAAAAAGCGGCGAGAATTTCTCACCTTCATATCCACTCCGTCAAACTTTAACGTAAGAATTATGTCTCTCGCTAACGTGCTATTTCTAACGTCTCGCCTTTTTGTCGTTTCCTTTCCGAGCGCTTTTGTTTTCCTTTTCTTTTTCTTTTCTTCTCTCTTTTTTTTTCTTTTTTTTATTTTGGCCGAAAGCTTTTGGAGGGGGTAGGTGGGTGAAGGAGCTTGGCCGTGGGTTTTAGGGTAGGAGGAGGTGGGTAGGTGGTAGTTTGACTTGGTTTTGGTGGTGTAAGGTGATGGTTTGGAGTATGAAGGTGATAGCTTGAAGGTAGAAGAGAAATGAAGAGGTGGGAAGCCATGGAAATGGAGGTGAAGAAGAAGGAGAAAGTAAAGAAGAAGGTAGTGAATGAAGTGTGAAAAATGAAAGGTATGGTTGCATATTTATATTTGAACTTTGGATGGCAAATGACTAAAATACCCTTCTCTACTTATTTGACTTTTCATTTACTTTTTTACCCTTGATTGGACATTTGCTTAATGGAGAAGAAATGACTTGATTTGAATTTGTACTTATGAAATGATGTTTGCCTTATTTTCTTAAAATTTAAAAAGAAGACTTTTGCTTGATTTGATTTGCATTAAATGGATTTGTAAGTATGCATAAATGGTGAGCATATGTATCATTAATTCCTTTAGTTACTTATCTTTTCACTTTTCATTTGCTTGAATTCTACGTGTATAAGTTATATCATGTGTAAGAGAAAAGAAAGTTATGTAATGATGTTGTTTTATTTGTTTACTTTTACACTCTTTTGTCAAATCATGTATTAACATTATTTTTATCATTTATGCAAATATTTTCAAAAGTAAACTCTTTTTGCCTTTTAGTGCTAAATGTAAATTGTTTAAATAGTTTGTAAACTTGTATTTATAAGTTAGAAAATGTATCACGTTGCAACAACTTGTCGACAACTTGTTTTGGTTGAAAACGGTGTTTTTGTCGACAAATTTTACCGTCAAAATTTGATCTTTTTGTTAAGCTATATATTGATGTAAACCAAACTTTAAAATAAACTTTTTACTTCTTTAAATAAATTAAAACATGTCTCTTTATATTTTAAAATCATATTTAATTAATATCAAAATCTCTATTTTTACAGTGTATGTAAAACTGACAAAATGCGATAAATTTTGGTTATTTTTGTAAAACGGTTATTAACATACTTTTAAATATATAAATTTACTTTTATTATCTTTATTAGACGTTTTAAATAAGATTAACCTTTTTAAATAAATATTTAAATTCTTTTATTTAAGCTTTTATTTATTTTTAACAAAACTTAACTTTTGTCGATTTGTTCTAAAATCCAAATTTATACCTTTTAATTTATTAACTATAAGAATAGATAATTATTTATTATATATAACATATTTATTTTATGATTTAAACTCCTTTTTAAATTTAAAACGAAAAAAATCTCTTATTTTTGAAGTAGCGAAATTACGGGTCGTTGCATTTGTAAACTTGATACAGTTTGATTGGTAATTTCTCTTGCTACTCAAAATGATTGGAAACTATTCCAAATGGATATAAAATTAGCTTTCTTGAACGGTTTTCTTCAAGGTGAAATTTATATTGAGCAACCTCCAGATTCATAGAAAAAAGTGAAGAACAAAATAGTGATATTTACAAACCCCATTGGAGGACCTATGTTTTTTAGGAATGTTATTGCATCGGGAGTTCGAATGAATTTTTGTTTACAAACGGCAATGTCGGGATAAACCAAAATTTAATGATAAGTTTAAGAGTCATCTCTATTGAAGTGAAGAGTCGTGCCTAAATTGTCATGCTATTGAAGCGAAAAGTTGTGTCTATTGAAGTATATTGTCATATCTATTGAAGCGAAGTGTCGTGTCCTTTCAGTAAAAAGTCATGTTCATTAAAATGAAAAGATGTTTATCTAAAGAGTTATGTCTACTTGTAAGGGTTTGTAGTCCAATATGAATATGTAGTCATTTTTTTGTATTGGAAGCATGCGTGAGAAGGAAGAAAAAAGTTGAAATAAAAGAAGTAACATAACCAAAATTATTTTTATGCCTCTCCTTTAAAATTATATTCCTCTCCTTTTTCATAATGGACATGGCTTTAAAGCCAGCACCAGGACATCTTGCTTCTTACACGGATCAAATTACAGACTAGTATTCTATTTTATTATTCTTTTCACCTCTAATTCTTTTGAACTTGATCCTGCGTATATGGTTGTTACGTATGTTTTTGTACATTCTATTTAATATTGTCTTAATTCTTCTACCTTTTATTTTTCAGGTAGAAATGACCAACTTCAATGATGATTAGATGATGGTTGGTTTAGTTGTTGTCTTTTCCTTTTCCCTTGCCATTGCCGCCGCATGAAGCACTAGTAATAGTTGAATGAATTTTTCTTATTTATTTATAACTATTTTGGATAAGTTTATTTTGTGGGATGTATATAAGAGCCTGCTTTTTCGTACAATTCAAGATGATAATAAAATACACATGTCTAAAACTAAATCAAATGGGAAGATGGATGAGTTAAGGGAAAGAAATAAGAAAGAACATGAGAATAAGAAGAGAAAAGAAACTAAAACAATACAAAATTTCGCATTCGCAACTGAACAATATATAATATTGTATCAATGATACTTGTAAAAGAGAAACTGTTATATACATATGTTAACGATAAATATCATTAACACCACTATTAGTGCTTTGGATCGTTGACCATGTTTAGATATTTCAACCCTCGGTATGATCAATGAACAAAGCATCCAAAAGAAGGCAAAGCAGGAATTATTAGTGAAATGGTTTGGAGAAAATTGAGCTTGAATTCAATTGTGAACTTTAATATCTCCATCGTAACCCCTTTCGTCGCCAGTGAAACCTATGTATTTCGCTAATTCATAATAGCCGAAGGAATGAGTGATAAAACTCCCCCTTTTGTCTTTGACAAATTTTCTAGATTTGATGGGTAGAAAGGTGCTAGAGCCGAAACCCCTCTCGACCTCATCGAAACCTCTTTTATTTGCCTTTTTATTAGATTCGACAAGATCGCAACATTGTGTTCACGATCGAATTCTTCCTTCCAGAAGGTATTCATTTTGTCGTTCAAAGGTGGACATCTTTGAAAGGTTCCCCTTCTGACCTTCTTGATCGTTTTTTTGGCAATTTGAATCCCTTTGGAAAAGTATGCATCATTCTAGCATGTTTAGATAAAAATAAGAGTTGATATGATATGTCACGAAACCGTATCAGGGATATGATATCGTATGTCTATTAAGTCACTAGTTGCATTTCCCTTATGTGGCTGAAACCATGAATTTAATATATGAGAAAATATACTTGTGGAAATATCCCATGATGGTTCCATGACATCTACTCGGAATGAACAAAGAAGATAAGAAATAAATCATGTATGATCGGTTGTTAATGTTGAATTAAGCTTTATCATGATCATCCACAAATTTAAAGTTGATCACAAGCCATAATTCTCTTTATTTTCTCATGATGAAGTTTGATACAATGTTTAAGAAGAAAATACCCAATTTTATTTCTAAATTAGGTTTACAAATGTTGTGAGCGGGAGCAAAAGTTATAGAATGAGAACATAATCGAAAAGTCGATCCTCAAATTCGGACCCTTAGGGTCTTATTTATAGATGTTGGTTGGGCGTGCTTTCGCAGAAGCCATTTCTACCACGTCAGAAGTCTAGTTTCGCATGCATCCTTCTGGCTTGGCATGAAAGAGTAACCCTTTTACCATGCCGAAAGGTTGGTTTATAGCCATTTAAACACATCTAAATGCTTTCATCCTCATTAGAAGGTAGGAATGCGACACCTATAACTTTGATCAATTGACTTTTTAGCTCAAAATGATAGCTTGTTTAATGCATAAGGAGACCTTTTGACTCGATCGAAAGGTTGTAAGTGGTCTCTTCAAGTGCTTGACTGGCATTGCCTTACATCCAATGATCTAATCTTCTATTGTGGAAGCATCATTTCGATCCCATCGAAAGGTTCTTTTGAATAAGGTGGCAAGTTGGATTTGCATAAGGTGATATTTGTACATGACATTGATGTCTCTTGCTTAAGACCTTCAATGCAGATCCATCACTTACGGAAGGCTCTTCCACAAATGCGATGCTTGCGAAACAACTTCCGTTGGCGCTGAGTTCTCTTCTGTGGAACCCTCCTATGTGGAACTCAAGGTGAAGGTCTTTATACTCAGTGGAAAGTCTTTTATGGGTGGAACCATCCTATGTGGAACCTTGGTTGCGAAAGCCTCCTTGACTTTTCCAAAAGAATCCCTTCGGCTCTTTCGAAAGATCTTTCAGCGATCTCTGTTCCTCATCAAAACCTGGTTTCGGTGATGAATTTTGGTGCTAACAGTTGCAGAATGATTTCTATTGACTGCTGATCTCCCCTGCGGGGCCTTCTTTTGCCAAATCAAGTACGATGGTCTTTCTTTCGTATGGAAGTCTTCTGAGTGCGGATTCATTTCTTATGAACCTTCCACGTGGAATTACCCTTTTTATCTTAGGCGAATGTTCGTGAAGTAGGGTTGGGAAAGGACTTTGACACTTTACGATGAATGACTGCAGAACTAACCTTCCATCCAAGCCGCAAGGTGCCTGACAACTCTATACCTAGCCCCTTTGTTGTGCTTTAGTAATTCTTTCCTTTGGCTTTCATAAGATGGGCATATCGTCTTGGTCGGAACTACCTTTCCTTTGTTCTTGTGGAAGTCTTGTTCTGTTACTTTTTACTCATGCGGAAGATTTCTGAAAGGCCTTCTTTATTCCTATCCATATTTTATGGTTAACATTTAGTGCCCCTTTATATAAATACGACTTTTGTTCTTTACGGAAAATATTCTAAGATTTCCAAATAATCACCGTATTCTTGCAACACATCTAATAATATTTGTATGGTTAGTTCATACTATAAGTTCCTTTTCATTTTGGTAGACCTTTAACTCTGATCCTATTTTAGCGAAAGATTTACTCTTTGAACATTCATAACCTATAATGACCATAAGTATTTGAAGTCCTAGATTAGGGTCTTGATGGTCGGAATTTAGCTTCTTGCCAGATAATAATTGTTTCCCATTTTGTCTTAGTAATAGAATCTCAGAAGACTATACATAGACAATTTAGAAGTTCACATCTTGTGACAATAACGGCCGAAAATTCCACATCAAAAAATAATAGGGAGACCCAAGTCACCCTGATCATTGTAGATGGCTAAAATCCCATGTCAATTCGGTAATAAGGAGAGTGGACCAGAATACCAGTCAGATCATCCGTTCTGATATTAATAATGAAGGTCCTGGAGATTATCTTTGGTTGTAACCATTAGATGTTCAGATGACTTGTTTTGCCATTCAATAATAGAATATCATAAGACCATTTTTGGTGATAAGCAGTAGAAGACCAGAAATCCATATTCACCAGAAATCCATAGCTGGTAATAAGTAATAGAAGACCAGAATACCCACTTTTGGTATTTAATAATAGAAAACCATAGTACAATTAATTATAGATGACCAAAATACCATTTCTGGTAACTAATAATAGAAGACTAGAATACCATTTCTAGTAACTAATAATAGAAGTCCATCAAATAATTTCTAGTAATAAATAATAGAAGACCAAAAAACTAATCTGGCAGACGTTCATGAGGAGAAGTCAAAGAATTCTTTCTGATTCTTTTGTCGAATGTGCCATCTTTAGGCTTTGATGATATCTTGCAAGCTTTTCCTTTCTCAGGCCTGATTTTTCTTTATCCATTTGTTTTGGCCTATTTCAGGCTAGCGCTCTTTTGTCTGATTCTCATGCTTATTTCAAGCAGTGCCCATTTTAGGCTGTTGTCATTTTAGACGTTGCCAATTTCTAGCGGTTGCGATTTTAGGTGGTGTCCATTTCAAGCAGCGAATTTTCTTAGTCCGTCGGACATTTCTTCTAGGTTTTCGGTGCGCTCGGCTAGCTTATTCTCAAGTAGGGCCCAAGGACTTACCCGACCTCCCTCCAGGAGGAGCTTTAACCAGGCCATAGCATGGTGCGGCTAAAGGCTTATTCAGTACCTTGGCCAGGTCATAGCATGGCGGGACCAAGGATTACCCATCCTCCCTCCAGGAGGTGCCTTATCCTGGCTATAGCTTGACGCGGATAATGGTTTGTGCTGCTTTAGCCTGGCCATTTCTGACTTTGGCGCGACTAAAGTCTTACGCCCTTCCTCTAGGAGGTGCCTTGACCTGGCCATCTTGGCGCGACCAAGGGCTTTCTACCATTATTGGTAGCCTACCATTTTAGGTAGTCCAAGTTTAGGGAGAATTTTACTCCCGACCGTGTAGAATTTTCTTAGTGAATCATAGTAGAGTCATTCCTGAAAATGCCTTATTCATTTAGAGCCAGAACATATGGTTTTAAATGTTCTGCATTCCAAGTTCTTGGCACCATATTACCATCAGGATGGCATAACTTGTAGGCCTTGGGGGGGTTTCCTTGAAAATTATTAGTGGACCTTCCCAATTTGGTCCCAATGGCCCACCTGATGGGTTTCTTGTATTGCCGTTACTCTTCTAAGTACCAAATCTCCTTGTCTGAATGTAGTCATTTTTACCTTTGAGTTATAGTACTTTGATATTCTCCTTTGGTATTCAGCCAATTTTAGTGCTGCTTCATCTCTTAGTTCGTGAATCGAGTTCTTGATTTGGGTTGAAGGCATAGGTAATCCTTTGATGAGAAGTACTTCAATCTCTACCGGCAGTATTGCTTCACAGCCATATGTTAGCGAATACGGAGTATGACCTGTTGCAATTCTAGTGGATGTATTGTAAGCCCACAAAACTAGGGGAAATTCTTCTACCCAATTCCCCTTTGCCTCATTTGTCTCTTTTCCAAGATCGTCTTTATTGTTTTATTAGCAGCCTCAGTGGCTCCAATGGCCTTTGGATGAGTGACATAAGAGAAATTTTTTATGATACCATTCTTATGGTAAAATCGTGGAAATTCTTCACTTTCAAATTGGGATCCATTGTCAGAGATTATCTTGTAAGGTATCCCAAACCATATGGCAATGTTCTTAAAGACAAATCTTAGCACTTTCGCAGAGGTAATCTTTAGAAGCGGTTCTGCTTTGACCCATTTTATGAAGTAATCAATTGCCACTATAGCATACTTCGCTCCACCTTTGGAGATTGGAAGTGGTCCGATTAAATCGATTCACCAAATATCGAATGGACATAGGCGGTGATGGAGGTTAATTGACTCAGGAGGAAGATGTTGTATCCTCGAGTAGCATTGGCACTTTTCACATCTTTTAACATGCTCGATTACTTAGTTGGTTAACTGTAGCTAATAAAATCCTGGTCTCATTATCTTTTTGGCCAATTTGATCCCATTGGATTGATCTTCACAAAGTCCTTCGTAGGCTTCCTTTAGTATTCTCAATCCTCTTTAAGGTTTTACACATCGCAAATAAGGAAGGGCATATCCTTTCTTGTATAGAACTCCATCCATAATGGTAAAGTTTGGGCTTGCCATTTTAGTTTTTGTGCCTCTGTTTTATCTGCAGGTAGTGTGTCCCATTGACAATATAACTCATAATCGAGGCCATCTAAGTGTTTCCATTGTATTCTTCCATTATTGGAGCTGTGGATTCTTCACTTGGCATTTCCTGATCCGTTTCCCCCACTTCTTGTGCTATAGCCCATGATCGGGTCAATACTAGTAGCTCATTAGTTTTCTCTTGTTTATTTTCCTCTATACTAGGATTAGCCTAAAATCCCATAAGCGCAATTCCAGTCTTAGGGGCTCCTCTTGAACTTGCCAACTTAGCCAATGAGTCTACTTGAGAATTGCCTCCCCTTGGTATTTGGTGTATAGAGAAATCTTCGAAAAGCATGAACGTTTTTAATACCTTTTTCACATACTGACTGAGTTTAGGATCCTTTATATTGTATACTTATTTGATTTGATTGGCCATTAATTAGGATTCACTGAATATTTGATTCCTCGGGATTGTGAGTCGTAAAGCTAGGGTCAATCCCACGACCATAGATTCATATTTTGCCATGTTATTAGTCGTTGAAAACCCCAATTTCATAGCATAATGAAGTCTATGTCCATCAGGGGTAATTATTATGTATACTGCTTTGGCTCCTTGTTCATTTGAGGCGCCATCAAAAAATAACTGCTACTTGGGTTTCAAGTCCTTTTCCTTTTTGGATTGCTCTAAAGTGAATCCCATACATTCATTAATGAAGTCAGCCAATGCTTGTCCTTTTATAGCCGCTCTGGTTTGATATTCTATAGCATATTGACTTACCTCAATTCCCCACTTAATCAGTCTTCCAGAGGTTTCAGGTTTACTAAAGACTTGTTTCAACGAAAAGTTGGTCAATACCTTCACAAAGTGTGCTTGGCAGTAAGGTCTTAACATTCAGGCCATTAGAATTAAACGGTATGCTAGTTTCTCAATAACTGGATATCAGATTTCAGCATCATTCAGCCTTCTGCATACATAATAAATCCCTAGTTGAAATTCTATTGTTTTCCTAACCACTACTAAGCTTACCGCGTGCTTCGAGATTGCCATGTACAAGAATAGATCCTCCTCATCTTCGGGGTAGATAAGATTGGAGGTTTTTCCAAATGCAATTTCAACTCTTGAAATGCCTTTGTTCAATCTTCACCCATTCGAAAATTTTCATCTTCTTTATCACCTCAAAGAATGGGATGCACTCATCGGTGGCCTTTGAAATAAACCTACTTAGTGCTGCTACTTTTCCATTTAAACTCATAACATCTTTACTTCTCTTAGGCTCTACCATATCTTTAATGGCCTCAATCTATTGCGGACCAGCCTCAATTCCTTGTGCACTGATAATATAGCCTAAGAATTTTCCAGAATGAACTCCAAAATCGCATTTTTGGGGATTGAATTTCATTTGATACTGTCGGAGTACTTTGAACATTTCATCCAGATCTTCAAGATGATCCTTTTCCTCTTGAGATTTTACCAGCTTGTCATCTGTGTAAACTTCCATAATTCTTTTGATTTGACCTTTAAACATCTAGTAACCAATCTTTGGTAAGTTGCCCTAGCATTTTCCAACCCAAATGGCATAACTTTGTAACAATAGGTTCCACGATTTGTAATGAAAATGGTATTCTCGTCATCAGATTTAAACATAGGGATTTGATTGTATCCAGAGTAGGCATCCATCAAGGAGAGCAACTTATGTCCACTAGTTGTGTTGACCTATTGGTCTATCCTTGGCAGTGGGTAACAATCCCTTGGACAAGCTTTGTTTAAATCCTTATAATCCATGCAGGTTCACCACTTTCCATTAGATTTTTTTTACCGAAATTGGATTTTCCAACCACTCGGGATAGAAGACTTCTCGGACAAACCCATTTTATTGCAATTTCTTATCTTCTTACCTTAAGGCATCGGTCCTTACTTATCGAATTGCCTCTTCTTTTACCTGATGGAGGGATGTTTAGATTGATATTTAGGGCGTGACACATGATGGTTTGGTCAATTCCAATCATGTTAGAGTGGGTCCAAGCAAAATATCCTTATTGGTTTTTAAGAATTCCACCAATTTTTATTTTAAGTGCTTCTCGAGATCTTTTTCCACTCTGACCATTTTGGTATAATCGGTAGAATCTATTACAATTTCCTCAGTTTTATCAACTGGCTTAACTCTTTCAACCTCTCCTCGGCAATCTAGCTCGGTAATATTTCGCTTTCCTCTATTGAGTTGGTATCCGTTCTCTTTCTTTTTCCATAAACTGCAAAACATCTTTTGGCAGTACGCTTGTTAGTTCTATTAGATTTTTCCTTCACCTCGAATGATGGATGTAGAAACCCATCATCCAAAGGCTGTAAAGTAATGGAAGAATCAAAGTTGCAAGTAAACTTCTTATTATATTGTTACAAAGTTGCGAAGTTCATTTCCCTTGATGCGAATTGCTCGCCTCGGATAGTTCCCTAGCCATTAGTAGTAAGGAATTAGAGTATCAGATATTTAGGTGAGACAAAAGCTTCCACTTCATCTAGTGCTGGAGGTTTGAAGAAAGCATTGTAAAATGCTGTTTGGTCTATGATTACAAAAGTTGTTTCAAAAACAGAGTGCATGAAGGGAGTCCCAGCTATATCAAGAGCTTCTTGTCCTAGTGGAGTTGTTCCCTTGTTGTTGAACCTGAAGATGGGTTAAGGACTAGGCTCATGTTTGTCTTTAGAGATCCCCATTTGATTAAATGCATGTCATAAGATCACCTTTACCGTGCTTCCAGTGTCGACCAGGATCTTTGTAACCACTGAGGATACTATCTGAGCCGTAATCATCAATGGTTCATTTTAGGAGTAATGGCTCCCTTTCTATACCCCTGGGGATTGATCACCAAAGTGTGCATGTTGGTTTTATACTTTAGGTTCTTAAGTGGTGGTTCATCTTGCATAAAAAACACATCCTTCCTAGCTTTACGAATGTATCTACTTCTGACATTCTGATTTCGGCCCATAGGATGTGGTCTGCCATATATAACGTCGATTCTATTTTGGGGTGGACTCAGGTTCAATGGATCTTCATCTTCAATCACATTAATAGTTGTACTAGCAGGTTTTCTTGTCTCAGTTTCCGACAAGGAAGTCCATTGTGGGTTTTTCACAAACTCCTTTAGCCGTCCTTCTCGAATTAGTTTTTGAATTATCCATGCTAGCACTTTGCTCTCATTGGTCCTGTGACCGTTTACCTTGTGATAAGCATAGTAGTTATCTCCTTTCTTTTGCTCTATATAATTTCGAGCTTTGAACGTGGTCGGGAAATTGACCTTGTCTTGAGTCATCACATAAATGTACGAGATTGGTCTATTTAACGCCATCGCGTTAGCATTAGCATCTTCCCATCTAAAGTTTTTGTGAATCCTTTTCGAGCAGAATTTTACACTATCCCTCCTCTGATTATACTTTTTCTTAGAATAGTAGAATTCATCCATCCAGATGAATTTGTCAGCCCGAAAATGAAAGTCCTGTAAATCTCGGTAATCATGGATGAATAATTCTTTCTAAAATGGGGAATTGACTATAAGGACTAAATGAACTGCAATAAGCTTGTCCTTGTCGTTTATTCCCTTAGCTTTCAAAGCACTTCAGCGCTAAACCACTTTAAGTAATCTCCCAATGACTTGTCGTTATTCTATCTTATATTGGCGAGCATTGCATAGTCGACCGATGGGTCTTCGCAGATTTAGAACTTAGTTGAGAATTCATAAGTGAATTGTTTTCAAGAATAGATTGTGTTCTCGCGATAATGTTTGTACCACTTGGTCGCAGCTCCTTGAAGAGTGTCTGGAAAAAGGCAGCACCTAACGGTACTAGAAGCGTTGTACAAATCCATTTGACTGTCAAATGCCATCATATAGTCGTCGAGATCAGATGTGCAATGATATTTCATTGTACGGACCTTCACGTGAGAGGGAATAGGTGCTGACATTATCTCATCAACTAAAGGGGCAACCCTCTCATTATCATTTATGCTCTCGTCTGCTGTTCTCTTACATTTAATATTCAATACATTTAATATTCAACAAATCCTTCACGGCCTTCTCTGCTATGTCTTCGAGGTAAGCTTCATTCTTCAAGTAGTCTTTCTTATTTGGTTTGTAGCCATCTGAGGTAGAGTTTGCAGAACAGCCCTTGTCTTCCTCTTGAATCCTTCCTTGATAGTTCACCTTCAGTAAGACATGATCCTTCTTCTTGGACAAAGAAATGTTAGTTTTTCTTTTCGTGTCATTAGTGTTGATTTTCAAGTTTCCCCTAGGAGAGACAACTACCTCTCCTGTTGTGAAAGCTTTCATGGATGACCTATGGGATAGAACTTCATTTAGGTGATTCTACATCTCCATCATTTGCCGCTCTAAGTGTGTGATTTTAGTAATATAATCCTTTGGTTGAATATTTTGAGCTGGAGCCAATTGCGCAGACAGCCAGTGATGGATTTGGTTGAGCTGGTGCGGAAGACCGTCCTTGTTCCCTGTTCCCAGGGTTGAAAGATGGCGAAACATTTTCTCATAGTGAAGTTGCATGTTCGGCCCTTTCGCATAAGGAGGAAAGACTTTTTGATTTCTTTTTCCTACAACAAACCAAATTTTCACAATTAGTTGTATTAACATACCAAGGACGGAGGCTCAAGCCCTCCTTATAGCGCTAAAGTGTTAATGATAAAAATTGTCAACACCATTATTAGTGCTTTGGATTGTTGATCATGTTTAGATATTTCGACCCTCGGTATGATCAATGAACAAAGCATGCAAAAGAAGGCAAAGCAAGAATTATTAATGAAATAGTTTGGAGAATTTTAGTTTGAATTCAATTGTGAACTTTAATACCTCCATCATAACCCCTTTCATCTCCAACAAAACCCATGTATTTCGCTAATTCACAATAGCCGAAAGGAATGAGTGACAAAATCCCCCTTTTGTCTTAGATAAATTTTCAGGATTTGATGGGAGAAAGGTGCTAGAGCTGAAAACGCTCTCAACCTCTTCAGGACCTCCTTTATTTGACTTTTATTGGGTTTTGACAAGATCACAACATTGTGTTCACGATCGAATTCTTCCTTTTGGATGGTATTTATTCAACGGTGGACACTTCGAAAGATACCCTTTTTGAAAGAGTATGCCTTATTGATGGTTATTTAGAGATTTGAATCCCTTTTGAAAGGTATGCATCATTCTAGGATGTTTAGATAAAAATAAGAGTTGATATGATATGTCACGAAACCGTATCAGGGATTTGACATTGTATTTTTATTAAGTCACAAGTTATATATCTCTTATGTGGCCAAAACCATGAATTTAATATATAAGGAAATATACTCGTGGAAATATCCCATGATGGTTCCATGATATATTTGGAATGAACGAAGAAGATAATAAATAAATCATGTATTATCGGCCATTAATGCTGAATTAACTCCAGATATGATCATCCCCAAATTCAAAGTTGATCACAAGCCATAATTCTCTTTATTTTCTTATGATGAAGTTTGGTAAAGTTTAAGAAGCAAATCCCAAATATGATTTCTAAATTAGGGTTAAAAATGCAGTGAGCGGAAGTAAAATTTGTAAAATGAGAACAGAATCGACAATTCGTTCTCCAAAATCGGACCCCTAAGGTCATATTTATAGATGCAGGTTCGCTCTCCTTTAGCAGAGGCCGTTTCGATCACGTCGAAAGACTAGTTTCTAATGCATCCTTCCAGCTTGGCACAAAAGGGTGACCTTTTGGCCACGCCAAAAGTTGGCCTATAGCTATTTGAACATATCTGAATGCTTTCATCCTCATCGGAAAGGTAGGATTGTGGCACCTGTAACTTTTATCCATTGACTCTTTATCTCAAAATGACAGCTTGTTTGATGCGGAAGGAGACCTTTCAACTCCATCGAAAGGTTGTGAGTGGTCTCTTAAAGTGCTTGACTGGCGTTGCCTTGCATCCAAAGATCTATTGCGGAAGCATCCTTTTGATCCCATCGAAAGGTTCTTTTGAATGAAACAGCAAATTGGATTTGTGGAAGGTAATATTGGTACATGACACTGATGTCTCTTGCGAAAGGCCTTCAATGTGGATCCATCACTTGCAGAAGGCTCTTCCATGAAAGCGATTCTTGCGGAAACCCTCGCGTTGGCGTTGAGTTCTCTTCTGCAGAACTCTCCTATGCGGAACTCAAGGTAAAGGACTTTATCCTTTGTAGAAAGTCTTTTGTGGGTGGAACCACCCCCATGTGAAACCTTGGTTGCGGAAGCCTCCTTGACTTTCCCAAAAGCATCCATTCGGCTCTTTCAAATGATCTTTCAGCAATCTTTATTCCTCATCGAAACCTGGTTTCGGTAGTAAATTTTGGTGCTAATAGTTGCGGAATGATTTCTATTGACTACCGCATCTCTCTTATGGAGCCTTCTTTTTCCAAGTCAAATATGATGGTCTTTCTTTCCTACAGAAGTCTTCTAAGTGTGAAACCATTTCTTATGAACTTTCCCACGTGGAATTACCCCTTTTGTCTTACGCGAAAGATCTTGAAGTAGGGTTGTGAAAGGACTTTGACACTTTATGATGAATAACTGCGGAACTAACCTTCCATCCTAGCCGCAAGGCGCCTGACGGCCATGTACCTAGCCACTTCGTTGGGCTTTAGTTGTAACGACCCGTATTTTACGTGTTGATATATTGTAGAATTTACAGGTCGAAGGATTGGTTATGCTGTCTCTAGCCTGAGTCTTGTTCGAGCCATGGGATGAGTTGTGTACGAATTAAGGGTTAGCTCGTATGACCAACCTAAGGAAGTGGCCGAGCTATAGGAGTTAACAGGTTAAGGATTGGACCGACCTAAGGGGAGTGACCGACCTAAGAGCTAATGGTTTAGAGTTATGGCCGAGTTAAGGGATTGACCGACTTAGTGGTGATCGGCTTAGTGGAGAGGCCGAGCTAGCAAAGTCACCGGGATAACCCGTTAAGGGGGGATACCGGCTTAAGGAGCTACGAGTTATATTGATAGGTCGAGGGATAAGGTCGTATGCGACCTAAGTTGGTTCTGTGCTAAGAGTTAGGTCGGCATCTGGTTATAACGATAGGTCGGAGACCTGTTTAGGTCTTTAGGTCGGCACTAGGGATAAGCCGTTAGGTCGGTGGGATGGTTAAGGCACGTGTGTTTTAGGTCGTAGAAGAGCATAGGTCGGCAGCGACCTATGTTAGGTCGGAGTCTTTTTAGGTCGGTAACGACCTAATAGCGAACTCCGAGTTAAGACCTTGGGCGATCTAAGGTTGATTCAGCCTATAAATAGGGAGGGGGGGTTTTGGCTCACTTTTTGGCACTGGTTTTTGAAGCGACGAAGTGCTGCCATTTTGGGAACTCGACTACAACATTTCTTCATCTTCTTTTCTCCATTCCAATCTAGTTCTAACATCCATCCAAGATCGAAGATCAAGATCGAAGATCCAAGAGCCAAAGTTGAAGATCTTCATCCGTTCGAGCTAGATTTCATCGATTGAAGCGAGATATTGCCGGATCAAGCCTTGATCTTCGCTGTCCAGATCTGTAGTGATTAGTTTTTGAGGTGTTTGGGTGATTTGGTGAGTGGTAGTTATCTCTCACGCGGACCCAAAGGAGTATATTGGATTGGTGGTTTGTTGGAGTGTTGTAGATAGTGATTTTGTGCATTTTCCTTAGATCCAAGTATAGATCCATTGTTTGTGAAGATGTTTACCTATGCAAGCTCATTTATTAAGCTATAGAAACAAAACCCATGTTTTATATTTGCTAGATCTATGCTAAAAACCCATGATTCATGTATGTTGGTTCTATGCTCATTTATTTACGAAATTGCCATTGTAGTTATGAATGCCTAATTAGATCTTGATTGAATACTTATTTGTTTGGATTAATGTTTGCCTTGATTGATTGTTGTGAATGAGCTATCTAGTTGATAGGTTTGGACAAGTATGGTCAAAGATGATTCAAAAGCTACAGAAGAGGCTCTTGAATGGTGAAAGCTGCTAAAGGCATATGTGGCGGATGTGGAAGCTCATATGTATGATTGAATGATGTTGAGATGGAACTTTGCCATGATGCGATGAGGCAAACCATGTTGTTGAGTTGAGACTTTGCTATGGTGTAATAAAGCGAAGTATGATGTGATGTAGACTTGGCGTAATCCAGGCAGGGATCATTCCAAGCATGTTGATAACTCGAGGGATGGTTCGAGTTGGTTGATAATGGATTGCTCGAGAGGTAGCTTGAGCTAGTATGAGGATAGTCGTCAAGGAGGATGACTAGGAGGCTTGGATCTCATCGTTGTTGAAGGTTCTAGCATGCTCAAAAGCAAGAGTACATGGGGTGCCCATAACGACTACAGGTAGGTAGTCGGGACAACCAAAAGACTACAGGTAGGTAGTCGAGTACTCTGGGCAAAGTAGATAAGTCCTAGGCACAAGGCAGTGTGCGGAGTTATGTCTGGAACCGGGGTTACCATTAGCCCTTGACGGGTGGTCATTCAATCAACGGTAAAATCGAAGCAAGGATAACAGTGATAGCCAGAGTCATGGATGTTTGGACGTTTGGTTGTATCATCATTCGGTCTCAAGAGCGGTATTTTCTAGGTGCTTATCTGATCTTGGTTTAGGCCTTGGGGGTTTGTATTTGGAAAACATCGCCCTTGACTCGAGTGATTATTGCTTTACCTTAATTATCTGCTATGTTATGCTTACTTCTCTTTGGTGTGTATCTGGGGGCTATCACTGTAGAAAGAGGTGGAGTGGGATGGTTTGGTTCCTATTCCTTTTATCCTTTATGCTCTTTTGGTATGTTTGATAGTTGATTTACTGCTCACTAAGACTTTGTCTGACTCAAGGTTTTATGTCTCCTCTTATTACCTTGGGCTGTTCATCCATGTTGGGATGGGCAGACTAGGTAGCAGGTGACAGGTGCTGTTCTTAGAGATCTACGCTGATGATGACGAAGACGAGCAGGAGGCTTTGCATACTAGTTTTCTTACTATATGTACTGGGTGTTCCGCTGTTATATCTGATTGAGTGTTTGTAGTGAGGCTTTGATGTATGGATGATTCATGTTTGTATAAAACTACTACGATGCTTATATGATGATTTTTCTGTTATGGGGCTTCACTATATATTTCTCTATTGTATTTTATCCATGCGCTGTGAGTTGTACGATAGAGTTTGCTGTTTTATTTTACCCTGACTTTCGTCCATGGCTACCTGGCACGCCTTTCAGCGCACTATTCCATTGTTTTGATGCGGGAGTCATGAGCGGTCGTCACATTTGGTATCAGAGCTTTGGTTAATCGATTTTAGCCAACGCTCGCTGACGCAACTACGTATGAGAGACGTAATTGTATTTTGATGGATGATTACTATATATAATATAGTAGCTTAGAAGGATTTGAACTCCTTATGCTGTTGTTTCTTAAGGTGTTCTAATCATTCTTATTGCAGATATTAAGGATGAGTCGAAGAGGGAGACCAGCTGCAAGGGAAGGCCGTGCTGATGAAGGGGATGTTGATTATGGAACTATGTTCGAAGCGATGATGACTTCGATCATGAGAAGGATACCAGCCTCGGGATCATCAGTGGATGTGGGAGTTCAAGTCCAAGCTCCAAGGCCGGTGGATTTTGCTAAGCTTTGTAAGGATTATACTGCTCTTGGAGGAAAAGCTTTCTTGGGGACGGAGTCGACCATTGAGGTGCAGAGATGGATTGATGCTTGTCGAAGAATCTTTGGTAACTTAGGGATTGAGGATGCAACTAAGAGGAAGCTTGCATCGAGACAGCTTCAGGGAAGAGCTGCTGATTGGTGGAATTCTATCACCATCGATACTCCAGAAGAAGAGATCACTTGGGAGCAATTCCAAGTTAGATTTGAAGCCAAGTTCATTTCTACGGCTCAGAAGTCTGTTTTGTTCAAGAGGTTTGTAGAGCTCAAGCAAGGTGGGAGACCAGTTCTCGAGTATATTTCTGAGTTTGAAGCTTTGTCCAAGTATGCTAGATCGTATATTGATTCCCCTTATCAGAAGAATGAGAAGTTTGTGACTGGTTTGGATGCTTATCTTGGGAGGCAGTTGGTGGATCATCTGGACGATCCATTTGAGAAGCTTGTGGAGAAAGCCCTCAGGCATGAGAGTTTGTTTCCTAAGGAAAGTTCTGTTGTTGCTGTAACCAGGGAAGGATCTAAACCACACCAGAGTGGCAACAAGAGGAGGAAGCAGCAGCAGCAGAAGGGTAAGGATGGCCAGAAGAAGCCGAAAGGCGAAGTGACTTGTTATAACTGCCAACAGAAGGGCCATCTTTACAAAGATTGTAAGAATCCCAAGGTGCCGGGAAAATGTTATAACTGTGATAAGCTGGGACATATCAAGAAGGATTGCCCAGAGCCGAGGAAAGATAGGCAGATTGTGCAAGCTTATGCTTTGGGAGTTGTGCCGTCATCTTCAAAAGCTCCTACTGCTGAAGAAAAGGGGAAGAGTGTGGTGGTTCAAGGTACTCTTTCTATCTGTGGTGTTCCAGTTAGAGTGTTGTTTGATACTGGAGCGTCGCATTCTTTTGTTTGTAATGATTTGGTAGGCCGGTTAGGTTTGAAACCGGATATTGTTGATAGGCCATTGGTTGTGACTAATCCGGTTGGGGGTTCGTCATGTTTGTGTATGATATGCCGTGGTCTGGTTGTGTCGAGTCATGATTGCTCGTTTGATTGTGATTGCTTTGTTCTGAACTTTGCGGGGTTCGGAATTATTTTGGGTATGGACTGGCTCAAGAAGTATGCGGCAAGGATTGATTGTGAGAGGCTTGAGGTGACAGTCGGGAATGTGGAAGGGCGAAAGGTTGTGATATGATGTAAGCATGAGGAAGGCGTCTTCATGAGCTTCATGTATTCGCTGGTTGTTCCACGGGATGGACTGTCATCAGTGCCTATTGTGAATGGATTCGAGGATGTCTTTGACGAAGTCAAAGGGTTGCCGCCGCATAGGGAGATCGAGTTTCGTATCGATCTAGTTGAGGGAGCCAGACCTGTTGTGATGCCTCTTAGGCGGATGGCGCCTAGGGAGCAGCTAGAGTTGAGGGTGCAGGTTGAAGACCTTTTGCAGAAAGGATTCATTCGGAGAAGTGTGTCCGAATGGGGTGCACCAGTTGTGTTCGCAACCAAAGCGGATGGATCGTTGAGGTTGTGTGTGGATTATCGTGAGCTGAATAAGTTGACTAGGAAGAACAAGTATCCATTGCCGAGAATAGATGACTTGTTTGATCAGCTTCACGAGGCTAAGGTGTTTTCTCAGATGGATTTGGCAACGGGATTTCACCAGTTGAGAGTGGCAAAGGATAGTGTGCCAAAGACTGCTTTTAGGACACCATCCGGTTTTTATGAGTGGCTGGTAATGCCGTTTGGATTGACTAACGCGCCAGCATATTTTGTGGATCTTATGAATAGGGTGTTCAGAGATCAGTTGAATAAGTTCGTGCTTGTGTTCGTGGATGATATTTTGGTTTACTCCAGAACTGAGGAAGAGCACAAGACGCACTTGAGAATTGTTTTGGAAATCTTGCGGAAACATTAGCTGAGGGCTAAGTTTTCGAAATGTCACTTCTGGAAGAGTGAAGTGAGGTTCTTAGGCCATGTTATTTCTGGAAATGGAATAGCGGTTGATCCCGCTAAGGTGGCAGCAATCCAGGATTGGGTTAGACCTAAGAATGCATCTGATGTGAGGAGTTTTCTTGGATTAGCAGGATATTATCGTCGGTTTATCAAAGACTTTTCCAAGATAGCTGCACCGTTGACAGGATTGACGAAGAAGAACCAAGTGTTCAGATGGGATGACAAGTGTGAGCAAGCTTTCGTAACCCTGAAAGAGCGACTGACAAGTGCTCCTGTTTTGACTATTCCAAGTGGGAATGAAGAGATGGTGGTTTACACCGATGCATGTGGCACTGGACTTGGAGCAGTGCTAATGCAGAAGGATAAAGTTGTTGCGTATGCTAGTCGACAACTGAAGCCGCATGAAAGGAATTATCCGACTCATGATTTGGAGTTAGCGGCGATTGTGTTTGCTTTGAAGATATGGAGACACTATCTATTGGGAGTTAGATTTGAGTTATTTACAGATCATAAGTCGTTGAAATATCTGTTCTCCCAAAAGGATTTGAATCTTCGACAGCAAAGATGGCTAGAGTTCTTAGCATCTTATGATTTTGGTATAGCCTATACTCCGGGAAAAGGTAACGCGGTGGCGGATGCGTTAAGTCGAAGACATGCAGGTTTGGGAGCCATGTTTTCGGAATGGAAGAACCTTGAGTATTTGGCTGGATTTGATTTCAGGCCCAGATGTGAGTTGGAACCTGAAATGTTGGCAAACTTGTCGATAAGACCTACTCTTGTGGAAAGGATTGGCGAGAACCAAAAGAGAGATGATAGGCTTGTTAAAATTATCCGAGATTTGGAATCCGGATTGGACCCAGAGAAGAATAAGGGATTTGAGGTCGATCGAGAGGGTTGGCTTCGGAAGCAAGGACGATTGGTTGTTCCCGACATTAATGGATTGAGAGATGAAGTTCTGAGGGAAGGTCATCACTCGAGGTTGACAATTCATCCAGGTGGAAATAAGATGTATCGGGATATGAAGAGAACTTACTACTGGGAAGGCATGAAGAAAGATGTTGGAAATTTTATTTCCAAGTGTATGAACTGTCAGTTAGTGAAAGCTGAGCAGAAGAAGCCCAGTGGATTACTTCAGCCATTAGAAGTTCCTACATGGAAGTGGGAGCAAGTGTCGATGGACTTTATCGATGGTCTACCTAGGACAAGAGCAGGAAATGAAGGAATTTGGGTCATAGTAGATCGTTTGACCAAGAGTGCAAGGTTCATTCCTGTTCGATCAACTAGGACTGCATCGAAGTTGGCTGAGTTGTATGTTAAGTGGATAGTTCGATTCCATGGTATTCCGAAGAGTATAATGAGCGATCGAGACCCATTGTTCACTAGTAGATTTTGGAAGAGCTTCCAGGAAGTTTTGGGAACTGAGTTGTGTTTGAGTACAGCTTATCACCCTCAAACAGATGGTCAGACTGAGAGAGTTAACCGAGTTTTGGAAGATCTTCTCAGAGCTTGTGTTTTGGACTTCGGAGGATCATGGGAAGATCATCTTCATTTGGTGGAGTTTGCATATAATAACAGTTATCAGTCGAGTATTGGTATGGCACCATATGAGGCATTATATGGAAGACCGTGTAACTCTCCGACATGTTGGTTGGAAACTGGAGAAAAGCTGATACTTGGGCCAGAGATGATTCGACAGACTTCGGATTGTATAGAGATCATTCGGCAACGAATGAAAGCAGCCCAAGATTGTCAGAAGAGTTATGCCGATAATCGTCGAAAGGATTTGGAATTCGACGTAGGTGATATGGTTTTTGTGAAGATTTCTCCTTTGAAGAGTGTTATTAGATTCGGGAAGAAAGGGAAATTGACTCCGAGATTTGTTGGACCATTCCCGATTATCGAGCGGATTGGAGAGCTCGCTTATCGATTGGAGTTACCAGAAAAGATGGCGGGTGTGCACAATGTTTTTCATGTATCTTATCTATGGAAGTATGTGCATGACCCAACTACGGTGGTTTCTGCTGATAGCTGTGAAGACTTGAAGGTTGATCCAGTGGTTACAAGACCTCGTAAGCCGCTTCGTGTTGTTGAAACTGACACGAAACAGCTTAGGAGGAAGACGATTACGTTGCTCAAGGTACAATGGAGTGATGATGTTAACGACTGTACGTGGGAAGAGGAAGAGAGGATGAAGGCAGCTCATCCCGGACTCTTCGAGGTATGGCCCTAAAGTGTCGTGACATCTCATGAATTTGTAGCTTGTTCTAAGCCTTAGAATTCTGCATGCTAGGCTAGAATTGGATGCATGGTTTGTTGATTGCTATGGATGGTAGGCATGCGGATTATCTTTGATTGCTGTTGTTTGCTTGGAATTTCGGGGGCGAAATTCCTAAGGGGGAGAGAATGTAACGACCCGTATTTTACGTGTTGATATATTGTAGAATTTACAGGTCGAAGGATTGGTTATGCTGTCTCTAGCCTGAGTCTTGTTCGAGCCATGGGATGAGTTGTGTACGAATTAAGGGTTAGCTCGTATGACCAACCTAAGGAAGTGGCCGAGCTATAGGAGTTAACAGGTTAAGGATTGGACCGACCTAAGGGGAGTGACCGACCTAAGAGCTAATGGTTTAGAGTTATGGCCGAGTTAAGGGGTTGACCGACTTAGTGGTGATCGGCTTAGTGGAGATGCCGAGCTAGCAAAGTCACCGGGATAACACGTTAAGGGGGGATACCGGCTTAAGGAGCTACGAGTTATATTGATAGGTCGAGGGATAAGGTCGTATGTGACCTAAGTTGGTTCTGTGCTAAGAGTTAGGTCGGCATCTGGTTATAACGATAGGTCGGAGACCTGTTTAGGTCTTTAGGTCGGCACTAGGGATAAGCCGTTAGGTCGGTGGGATGGTTAAGGCACGTGTGTTTTAGGTCGTAGAAGAGCATAGGTCGGCAGCGACCTATGTTAGGTCGGAGTCTTTTTAGGTCGGTAACGACCTAATAGCGAACTCCGAGTTAAGACCTTGGGCGATCTAAGGTTGATTCAGCCTATAAATAGGGGGGGGGGGGTTTGGCTCACTTTTTGGCACTGGTTTTTGAAGCGACGAAGTGCTGCCATTTTGGGAACTCGACTACAGCATTTCTTCATCTTCTTTTCTCCATTCCAATCTAGTTCTAACATCCATCCAAGATCGAAGATCAAGATCGAAGATCCAAGAGCCAAAGTTGAAGATCTTCATCCGTTCGAGCTAGATTTCATCGATTGAAGCGAGATATTGCCGGATCAAGCCTTGATCTTCGCTGTCCAGATCTGTAGTGATTAGTTTTTTAGGTGTTTGGGTGATTTGGTGAGTGGTAGTTATCTCTCACGCGGACCCAAAGGAGTATATTGGATTGGTGGTTTGTTGGAGTGTTGTAGATAGTGATTTTGTGCATTTTCCTTAGATCCAAGTATAGATCCATTGTTTGTGAAGATGTTTACCTATGCAAGCTCATTTATTAAGCTATAGAAACAAAACCCATGTTTTATATTTGCTAGATCTATGCTAAAAACCCATGATTCATGTATGTTGGTTCTATGCTCATTTATTTACGAAATTGCCATTGTAGTTATGAATGCCTAATTAGATCTTGATTGAATACTTATTTGTTTGGATTAATGTTTGCCTTGATTGATTGTTGTGAATGAGCTATCTAGTTGATAGATTTGGACAAGTATGGTCAAAGATGATTCAAAAGCTACAGAAGAGGCTCTTGAATGGTGAAAGCTGCTAAAGGCATATGTGGCGGATGTGGAAGCTCATATGTATGATTGAATGATGTTGAGATGGAACTTTGCCATGATGCGATGAGGCAAACCATGTTGTTGAGTTGAGACTTTGCTATGGTGTAATAAAGCGAAGTATGATGTGATGTAGACTTGGCGTAATCCAGGCAGGGATCATTCCAAGCATGTTGATAACTCGAGGGATGGTTCGAGTTGGTTGATAATGGATTGCTCGAGAGGTAGCTTGAGCTAGTATGAGGATAGTCGTCAAGGAGGATGACTAGGAGGCTTGGATCTCATCGTTGTTGAAGGTTCTAGCATGCTCAAAAGCAAGAGTACATGGGGTGCCCATAACGACTACAGGTAGGTAGTCGGGACAACCAAAAGACTACAGGTAGGTAGTCGAGTACTCTGGGCAAAATAGATAAGTCCTAGGCACAAGGCAGTGTGCGGAGTTATGTCTGGAACCGGGGTTACCATTAGCCCTTGACGGGTGGTCATTCAATCAACGGTAAAATCGAAGCAAGGATAACAGTGATAGCCAGAGTCATGGATGTTTGGACGTTTGGTTGTATCATCATTCGGTCTCAAGAGCGGTATTTTCTAGGTGCTTATCTGATCTTGGTTTAGGCCTTGGGGGTTTGTATTTGGAAAACATCGCCCTTGACTCGAGTGATTATTGCTTTACCTTAATTATCTGCTATGTTATGCTTACTTCTCTTTGGTGTGTATCTGGGGGCTATCACTGTAGAAAGAGGTGGAGTGGGATGGTTTGGTTCCTATTCCTTTTATCCTTTATGCTCTTTTGGTATGTTTGATAGTTGATTTACTGCTCACTAAGACTTTGTCTGACTCAAGGTTTTATGTCTCCTCTTATTACCTTGGGCTGTTCATCCATGTTGGGATGGGCAGACTAGGTAGCAGGTGACAGGTGCTGTTCTTAGAGATCTACGCTGATGATGACGAAGACGAGCAGGAGGCTTTGCATACTAGTTTTCTTACTATATGTACTAGGTGTTCCGCTGTTATATCTGATTGAGTGTTTGTAGTGAGGCTTTGATGTATGGATGATTCATGTTTGTATAAAACTACTACGATGCTTATATGATGATTTTTCTGTTATGGGGCTTCACTATATATTTCTCTATTGTATTTTATCCATGCGCTGTGAGTTGTACGATAGAGTTTGCTGTTTTATTTTACCCTGACTTTCGTCCATGGCTACCTGGCACGCCTTTCAGCGCACTATTCCATTGTTTTGATGCGGGAGTCATGAGCGGTCGTCACATTAGTAATTCTTTCCTTTGGCTTTTGGGGGATGGACATATCGTCTCGATTGGAACTACCTTACCTTTAAGATTGCAAAAGTCTTGTTCTATTACTTTTTACTCATGCGGAAGCTTTCTGAAAGGCCTTGTTTATTCCGATCCATATTTTATGGTTAGCATTTAGCCCCCCAACCCTCCCTTGGGTATAAAGAAGGATTTTTTTCTTTAAAAGAAAAATTCTAGGATGGCAAAATAGTCACCGTATTCCTGCAACACATCTAATAATATTTGCATGGTTAGTTCATACTATAAGTTCCTTTTCATTTTGGTCAACCTTTAACTCCGATCCTATTTTAGCAGAAGATTTACTCTTTGAACATTCAGAACCAGTAATAATCATAAGTACTTGAAGTCCTAGATTCGGGTCTTGATGGTTGGAATTTATCAGCTTCTTGCCAGATAGTAATTATATCCCATTTTGTCTTAGCAATAGAATGTCAGAAGACCATACAAAGACAATTTAGAAGTTCATACCTTGCGACAATAAAGGTCGAAAATACCACATCAAATAATAATAGGGAGACTAGAATCATCTTGATCATCATAATAGAAAGCTAAAATCCTATATCAATCTGGTAATAATGAGAGAGGACTAGAATACCAGTCAGATCATCCATTCTTAGATTAATAATGAAGGTCTAGGAGATTATCTTTGGTTATAAATGTTAGTGGTTCAGGTGGCTTGTTTTGCCATTCAATAATAGAGCATCATAAGACCATTTTTGGCGATAAGCGGTAGAAGACGAGAAATCTATATCTGATAATAAATAACGGAAGAATAGAAATCCATAGTTGGTAATAAGTAATAGAAGTTCAGAATACCCATTCCTGGTATTTAATATAGAAGACCAGAATACCACTAATTATTGAAGATCAGAAAACAATTTCTGGTAATTAATAATAGAAGTCCAGGATACCATTTCTGGTAATTAATAATAGTAGTCAAGAAATCCATTTTTGGCAACTAATAATAGAAGATCAGAAAACCAATTTGACAAATGTTCATGAGGAGAAGACAAAGAATTCATTCTGATTCTTTTGTTGAATATGCCATCTTCAATCTTTCATGATATCTTGCGTGCTTTTCCTTTCTCAGGCTTGGGTTTTATTTATCCATTTGTTTTGGCCTATTTCAAGCCAGGACTCTTTTGCTCAATTCTCGTGTTTATTTCAGGTAGTGCCCATCTCAGGCAGTTGTCATTTTAGACGTTGCCAATTTCTGGCGGTTGCCATTTTAGACGGTGTCGATTTCTGGCGTTGCCCATTTCAGGTAGGAACATTTCTTAGTCCTCCGAACATTTCCGGGTTTCTAGTATGCTTGGCTATCTTATTCTCAAGCAGGGCTCAAGGGCTTACCCGATATCCCTCTAGGAGGCACCATAACCTGGCCATAGCGTGATGTGGCTAAGGGCTTGTTCTGTACCTTGGCTAGGCCATAGCATGGCGGGACCAAGGTATTACCTGTCCTGCCCTTAGAAGGCGCCTTATCCTGGCCATAGCGTGACATGGTTAAGAGCTTGTGCTGCTTTAACCTGGCCATTTCTGACTTTAGCGTGGCTAAAGGCTTATGCCCTCCATCTAAGAGGTGCCTTGACCTGGCCATCTTGGCACGACCAAGGGCTTTCTACCATTATTGTTAGCCTATCATTTTAGGTAGTCTAAGTCCAAGGAGAATTTTACTCTCGATCATGCAGACTTTTTTTAGTGAATCATAATAGAGACATTCTTGAAAATGCCTTATTCATTCAGAGTCGGAAAATATAGTTTCAAATGTTCCGCGTTCCAAGTTTTTAGTACCATATTACCATCAAGATGGCATAACTTGTAGGCCCTGGGGAGATTTCCTTGAAAATTATTAATGGACCTTCCCAATTTGGTACCAATGGCCCATCTGATGGGTTTCTTGTATTGGCCATTACTCTTCTATGTACCAAATATCCTTGTCTGAATTCCTCCTTTTTACCTTTGATTATAGTACTTTACGATTACCAAAACATGTCATATGAAATCCTCTAATATTATAATAATGGCTATTATAAGAATACTTATTAATCATGGCCGAAATTGTTACATTTATTAAATTCCATCATACTAGGTTCTACAACAAAAACTGAAGGATCATATTGGAGAATGGATTTTAACTACGCAAGAGTAAGGGTCTACCCACCAAATCTGCAAACCTCTAGATAAAATGTATGGGAGGGTACAACACGTTGCACATCGGCTACTTAGGACCGACGCTACCCCCTTCTCGGATGGCACTGAATATGATCAACCCATGGTTGCAATCAACAACCACACAATGGGATCCTAAAGCATACATGAATACCGCTTTAAATTTTGGATGACCATACCCTACTTGGTTGTGACCCACTTAGCCCTGCCGCATGTTCCTGCTTAATTCATTTTTCAGGTGTGAGGCTCGAAGATACCAAGCTCTTACCGTTTCCACCTAACCATCTTGGAATACTAATATTGCCCTCCGGGCAACCAATGCACTACTAGCATTCATCTATATAAGTTCGTTCTGGGACTGAACGAAACGTTTGAGAGCTCTATCTCTAATTCCATCATCTTCAAGATTTCTTCACTTCGTACGCTTGAGTTGGATTAAAGTGGTTTTTGGATAACAGATGCGATCCTGATCTCTTCAAAACAACATTCGACAGTTTACAGTAAACTAAACCAGGTTCTTTAGGAAATAAAAATTCAAAGATAATATCAGAGATCGACTCCTAACCGTTAGTGGATGGATTTTCTTATCATTTGTCCTAGAAAAACGAAACGAGATTTACATGCACAGTAAAGCATCATCGGAGATGATGGTACCACATCACTCACGTGTTTCTCCCAAGTATTTCCAAAGTCATGCTTGGGTCCAAATTTAATGGTCGGTTATCTAACCATCAAATAAACAAACATTCACTCAGGGATTTAATTCAATAGGAAAAACCCATATTAACTAAGCATCAAGCGACACTAAGCCTTCTTAATTAATCTTTTGATTAATTTAAATTCACCTGGTAAGTATTTGAATCAAAATATTTTTACAATATATTCAAAATCCTTATATTTTCAATGTAGAAAATATCCTCAACGGTATAAATATGTTTATGAAACACTAAGGAAGATCTCCTTTTTATAAAATTCTAAATTCATTTATAAACTCCATTATAAATTTCTAAAACCCTTTGTAAATCATTTATAAAATATTTTCCCAAGTCATTTATAAACCCTTCATAAAACCATGCAATTATTTATAAAACACTTTTTATAAATCTATTTCCCATTTCTAAAATTCGTTTATAAATATCCATCTACTTATAAACCACTTTACCTTGTAAATAATCTTCCTTTAAATCTTCAAACCATTTTACAAGCTCCTCTAATAAAAATCCAAGTTCGTTTACAAAACTCTATTTATGAATCTCAAAAACACCATAAATAAGTCCTAATCACTTCCTTTAAAAAAATTATTATATAATAATAGTGTTTATTCATAACAAACATCATAAATAAATAACAATTATTAACTTTTAACCTCTTAATATATAATAATTAACGATTCAAAACATTAGAAATAAAACAATACTTAAAATCTTTACCATACAAATAATACTGATAAATTACCAAAATATTATTAATACTCATTATTAATTTCAAAACATATTAATAATTTAAATAATTAACGTTTCAAAATTATTTTAACATTTATAAACTACTTTAAGCAATATTAACATGAATAACCAACTTCAAAACATAAAATGTTTCATTGATAAAAATCCATTCTTAAATCTTCAACCTAGCCATTTCTATGTTTATAAAACTACATTAGAAAATCTCTTTCCATTTTATAAAAACTAGCTTTCACAAAACCTATTTATTTATGAACTCCACTTATAACTTCATTTCCTTTATGAATCTCACTTATTCATAAGTCCCTTTTAAAACATCAGTCACCATCCATTTTTACGTTACTTCTATATGGACTATAAATTCCTTTATATTTATAAAATATCGTTTAACATTCCAAATTTATCCTTGCCTTTAATTTCCAAAATAGAGTCAACTATTTCCAAAATATCATTGCGTGTGTTATAATAAACCAATCGTTTGATTTATTTCTCCAATTTATTAAATGATAACAGTTTCCTTTAATTTATAACCCCGTTTACAAATTCATGCTTTTATTAACAAAATACAATTTTAATAACTTCCTTTGTAAAAATACCACTCTTTTACATTATCCCATTTGTAAATTTCATATTTACAAATATAATTATAATATATGTACATATATACATACATCACTTTATACAATGATTATTAATAAGTATTATATCAAAATATTTCTAATTCCTTTTAAAACCATATCCCTTTATTATAAAAGAATGACATATTCTTCAAGATTTTAAAAATCTTTACTTATGGTTCAAAATCTCTTTTTAAAATATTTCATAAAATTAGTAAATCATAATATCCAAAAATCTTACCTTTAATTAAAAAAAAATTCTTCAAATAATCCATGACTAATTATTTAAAACATATATAATTTTCAAAATCGCATGGAAATCACCTTTTTAAATTAGTTGTTATTTTATGGTATCTTATAATACCAAAATACAAGGCCTAACGCTACTAAAGCACTAATAAGAAAAATCGTGAATGTCATCCAATATATCTTATACCATAATAAATATGAAAAATAAAATCAACGGTGTGAAGAATCCTTTTGGATCCCTCCATCCAGTTTCCCTGCATCATATATAGTATATATTCATAAAAATATAAATTGACCGCATTGAAGTGGGATTTGTATATAAAGAGTCATCCGCACTTGCACGGGAACATAATAGGGTCTCATCCGCACTACGGGCGGGAATATATCCGACCAAAAATATAATTTAATAAATCATGCAAACAGTCAATAACAGTCAATAATAAATATCCAAACATCCAATAGATAAATTTTATCGACTAAAAATATTTCTGGTTAACCAAAAAGATGAGATTGACGCAATTGATTTTTAATAGTCGCCAAATGTTCTTTTTAGAATTAAAATTGAATGGACTCTCAATTTTAACCCAAAATTCCAGTTAGCTCCAAATCCATCTAATCCACTCCATAGCGTAGCATTTACTGATATGAACGCAAGGCAACTTGTCGCTCTCGATTTGGATCTCGTACGAGAAAGTTACAAATTTGTTGAGTCCAATCAAGGGGAATTCTATTCTATTTTCGCTATTTATATATATCATATATGACATTTTAATCTCTTTTATTTACTAATCTTACTGGAAATCATGTAAAGATAATTGATATAATTAAATTATAATTAACTAAATAAATTAAGTCTAAACATTTTAACCTTCCCTCATCTCCCTCCTTTAGACTAGTACAGGCCAGGTGGGACTTTGTTGTTTTTTTATTTTGTTTGATCATGCGCTACCCAAGACGCACCGCCACTGGCCGTCGCTCGCCACCTCCATGCTTGGGCCGCCCTCCACCTCCACATAACAGCATGCATGCATGAATGTCGACAATTGTCGAAACCCAATTTGCTGCTCACGAACACTATCCCTTTGCCGCTGTCTCATTCATCGATTTGATGATCCAACCATGGATTAGCTTTGTATCGTCATACTCTACGTTTTCCTAGTTGAATTCGAAGGCCAATTCGTCCTCTAGAAGCTCCGATCGTTGTTAGCAGTCGGATAGACCTCTTGTTAATTGTGGCTAAAAAATAGGTATAGGGTTTTGGTTGCAAATAAAGATAGTGATGGCCTTATATATAAAAAAATTCACGGTACTATTTGTTCGTGAAAATTTCGAACTTTAAACGAGGTTTGCCGCCTTGCGTTCAATATGTTATACCCATATTTTGAAAACAATGGAATATTTATCGGGACCCAATTCCATCATACACAGAAGTTAACTTTCAAAATCAAATTATATTAATTTAATTTTCTTAAATTAATTTCTATGCTTTTCAAACTCGCATCACCAAACGATACGTACGATCGCCACGAAATTTGATGGCATATTATAATTCACTATTACGATTCAATAAAACTAGTTTCGTCGAAATCTGAGACACTGCCTCAGGGGCTATTTTTACATTGTTATTTAAAACGAGTTATTTCTAAAATCAGTTAAATTACTTTGTTATCTAATTTAAAAGTTTACTATCTTTCTTCTCATTCAAATAGAATTTTTAGTCAAATTACGAAATCATTTTCTTCATACTAAATTCAAGATTCAATCATTTAAAAAATTCCAAATTAAATTTAACAATTGAATTATCAAATAAATCACCATATTTGAAATTCAAGTTATTTTACTCATAAAATTAACGTTTAAATATTTAAAGTTAATTAAATATTCCAAATTCAAATGACTAAATTCTAGGTCGTTGCATTCTCCTCCCTTAGCAGAAGTTCATCTAGAAATTACCAAGTAAGAAAATTATCACAAATCCATTAACTTATCAAAAACAAAATTTTGAAATGGATTATAAAATTCTTCTGAGTCATTTAACTTCTTACGAAAACTTTTTTAAGTCTTTTAAATCAATTCGTAATTACTAACAAATACCATACAAAGTTATAAAACCAAAATCCAAATTTTGGTTATCAAATTTTTTCCAAAATTCCCACAAATTTTCTAACGCTTTGAATTTCTAGAAAAAATCACCAGCATCTCTTTTTCGCTGCTCGATCGTAAAAATTTACAATATATATATATATATATATATATATATATATATATATATATAATCTCATCTTTGAGGATAAGGCATCCCGTAGGAAAACTATAAAAGTACAATATGTAAACCGAGATGTGTACCTTATTTTAGCATTAGCAAACATATACAATCAATAAAACGCAAAAGCAAGCTCTAAATGCAAAGCATGCTCCATCCACACCTACTGTTAGCACCAAAATTGGTCACTAACACCCTTGATCGGATTTTTGTCGAAAGATTAATGAAGATGGTAAATTACAGCAGAGGAATATCACAATAGAATGTAAAAATATCAGCAAAAAACTAGAACACCAGATTTATAGTGGTTCGGCGTAACTGCCTACTTCCACTTTTATACAATCTTTATTGATTTTCCAAATACTTGAATACAGATACAATCCGTAGATAAACAGCTTGAATACAAATTGTAGCAAAAAGGAAGTGAGTGTCCAAAATGGCAGAGTCTCTCTGGAATTCTTGAAAAAAGTTCCTTTAACTGCACCTATGCCTCTCATTTATAGACGAAGATAGGCCGGACTCCCTACGTAGACCCAAGACCAAGGTAGTTCGACCCATAGTTGTAAGTCAAGTTGACCAACCAAGTCATGCCGACCCACTTCCACTGAACCATATATCCCGACCCAGAGTTTCCTTGTTGATGACTTGAAGCGGTCCCTTAAGGAACTCGGAGCAAGCAATAGTATGACTCAAAGCAAAGAAATGTTAGCCGCATCACTCTGTTGTATGTCGAAGAATTGACTAACCTCCACAAGGCTCACCAAACTAGGTCTGCTGACCCACGCATGCCGAACCATCAAGCCCAAACCACGAACACTGAAATACAGCTGACCGATCTGTCTTGGCTTTGCTCCTTTGACCGAGCGACACATGACTTAGCACTTTCGAAGCCGAGTCACGATCAGCCAAACCATCGAGTTCAATTTCACCCTCATCGAGCGACTGGGGCCGGACCCTTCTCGGCAGAATCACTTTTTCTTTCGTATCCTGGCCGAGCGATGACCTTCTCTTCAAGATTAAGTGATGAGTAGTCGAACCACCTCGACCGAACGACCTTGGCTGAGCCACACTTTGCTGGTCTGCCATATTCGCATTCCAACGTTGATCCACCTTGTATTCTTGTGCCATACAGTCATGCTGACCAACATCAAACATACCGACCCATGCATAGGCCGAACCAAACTTAAATTACCCCATCCTCTTGTACTTCCAACCCATTCTTAGCTCAAGTCCCATCCAGGGTCAACCATAGGCTCTGTGACTATCGCCATGTAGTCGGGCCAAAGTGTAGAGCAACATTTGCCCTACATAGTGCGTCATGTGAATCAACATGATGCGCTTTGAACCACAAGCATAACAGGGACGCGACCCTTTGAAGGTTAAACCATGCTAGAATCCAGAAACCAATATTTTTTAGCTGACTCGATTGCATCTGTGCCTTTGCATAGTTTCATCTTCCATCGCCATGATGTGCTTATACACTCATATGTACCCTTTCTATATTTTAGTTATTATTTTCTCCAATTCATTCATCACTCGTTTGTTTTTTTAAAACAAAACTGGATTGGCACACGGAGACCGACCCAATTTGTTGGCGCCTTTGACAAAAAGGTGGGCCGGCATACCAATGCCGACCCATACGGTCGGTACTTACTCCACCGAACTAGTAAACATGTATTACTGGATTTTATCGGGCATAGCCCATTCACCTTCTCCTCTAGCCATATAAAAGCCCTGTCCTTTGCTCCTTTCTCTTCTCCTTGTTTTTTACTCTACTTTCCCAAGCCCGTGTCCTTCTTATCTTCCCAAATTTACCATCCCGTTTCTCACCGAACCTTGTACCACTCCCCTTGCTATTATAGCTGTTCTCAAATTCAATTAATTCATCAACCTAGCATCTCGAAGCTGCTGCAAATTCCATAGGTATGAATCTCCTTTCAAACATGGAATTGTGTACGAAGTCCCATTGCTCGAGTGGGCGGCCTCCCCTTTTCTATGGTTTCAGGAATAGGTAGAGGTTAACTGAGGAGTGAGGAAGAGATAAATCATGAGGAAGACTAGACTTTAAGTTAGTGCTTCAACCGTCCTTGATGATTAATGGTAATAGTTTCTTAGAAGGAGTAGTTGTAGCTTTCAAAGTTCGGAAGTCATGACTTAGGAGGAAGAAGGAAGGTGTCGCTTGGTGGAAAATCTGAAAGAGAAAAAAGAGTTCAATGATCTGAGAGGAAACGCAGGTCAGTCACATTGAGTGAATCAAGAGTGTGGTTTGGTAGTTGCGTGTGATGTTATGGTTCGGTCAGAGTCCAGAGAAGCGGTTTGGTATCCCGAGCGAGGGTGCTGTTCGGTCTTGAGGGAGAGCATGGGTCAGTAGGAAATTAGGAAGGCGGGTCGGTTTAAACCTAGTTGACTATTATTTGATTAGAGAGTGAGTGAGGTGAACGAGTATAGTGAGTGTGTCTCGGCATTTGGTTAGGTGATTTGGTCAGTAAGGGTTTATGTGAGGTCGGTCGGTAGTTTAGTGGAGATAGTGAGTGAGTGGGTCGACATTGGCAATCAAAAGTGTTCTAGCCCGAACATAAGACATATTTGAGTAACTTACCTCCACATTTAACCGTAGAACATTAGATAACGCATGACAAACCACAAAACATATAAGCCCAAGGACCTTATTTGAACCAACTTCCTCATAACTTGAACGATCTCAAATGCAAACTTTACTCAATAAATGCAAACAACAGACCTCACACTTTATGATGCCAATGTTCGAATCCAAGACTACTACTGCCAATCATATGATAAACTGCAGGAGATGATCAGCGATGATGGTCTCTGTGGACAACAACTTAAAGTTCTATCAACCGCACTTGTGTTTAAAACTTTAGTTTTTTCCGCACCCACGTTGGAGTTGCCACACTAGTTCACACACAACATGGGGGGATATATTATTGTTATTATATCTGATATCAATTGGCTTTCAAGTATGGTTTAAATAGGTATCCATCCATATTAAATGCTCATTGATGATGTCCAAAAGAACCAACTCCGCAACAGTTTCTGATAAGCCTGAGCCAAGTTCTCGGCAGGAGGCAGTAGGAACTTCGAATTCATCGACAACTTATACACAGGGTATTCCAGATCCATCTGCTGTTGTTATAGGCCCAGCTCCTGATGTTATAGACAGAGCAGTTATCTTGGATAATCCTATTGATTCAAAAGCTTCAAAAAATCAATAAAGCTGCTCTTCGTCGGTTATGCTCAATCCATGGAATCACTTTCGATGACTTTTTAGTTCCATCAGGACAAGATCGACCGCATCTACCCACAGCCTGATATACAGCATGCAACAAATTTATGTGCTGGGTCGGAAGCATGCCAACTTTCAACTCTTTTCTCCGTGAAGTGTTACGGTATATCGGGATTGCTCTAGCACAACTACATCCTAATAGTCGTGCGTTCATTCATGGCACCTATGTCCTCTTCATGAGTACCTATTCAGACTTCCTACTCCCGAGGATATCCGTTATATTTACCACTTCAAAATACGGTCCGAAAGTCCATCCTATATATTTCTCGAGCCACATTCCAAATGTCAAATCCTGACGGGGGCATAGAGTCAATTTTTTCAGTTTAAGCAAGAGTGGTTTTACATACGCTTCCCCCTGGCTTTGCGAGAAGATGGCTGGAAGGGAATGAATTTAATTTCTAGACTAATATTTGTTTAAGGCTCGAAGTGCATCCTTTCTAAACTTCCTTCGATTTTTATAGGTATTCGCCCACGACCTAAAGGCGCTGGGTTTTCTGAGGCCGTCATGGCCATTCGAGCCATCCCCGTGATAGATCAGGAGATTAAATCCATTATCTCCAACGAATTGCTTTCAAAGTTTGGATTATTGGCGGAGGGTCGTCGAACTAGCCTCCCAACTGGTACCACTACAACCGAATCCTCTGCAGAAAAAGGCAAAGAGCAGGCTGGGCCTTTGGTGCCCCCAGTAGAGCGGTCTCTCGATACAATTGAGGAAGGTGAAATTAAATGGCCTAGGTGCCAGAAGCGACCGATGAGAACATAGGTTCTGATTTTGCACCAGCAACAGATGCACCTGGCATTGATAGACCGCCTCCCCATTCGAAGAGGATAAAGATCCTAGCCTATAAGTTGAAAAAGCAAACAGTAGGCGAAACTTCTAAAGTTACGATTACTCCGGTTGAAAAGGAGTCGTCTCTCCAAAATTTAGACGGTTCATTAAAAGGTCAATCAGACTAGACCATCCTTGACGACTTACTAAATTATGGCTTCAACGACCCAGGGGACATAGACTCAATTCGCCGACGAAAAGCGATTAAGGCAATCAAGCTTGTCATCAAGGGGAGAAAACTCCAATAAGTAAAGAAAAAACACTGGTCCGTCGAGGGGAAGCACTAGGACGCACACAAACACTTACACTTCACCCTACACTTGAATTTTAGTCATCATATGATTTCCACTAACTCGTTTTCACTTGGGCTTCTATGCAGATGATATGGGGCGCGCGCACGGCTTCGATCGCCTTCGCGGGTCCTCAATCTCCACCACTCCAGTTGAGATTCAGGATCTGGTAGATGTCGACATAGGGATGACAGCGGTGATAGGGACTACCGTCCCAGAGATTTGTCGTCTTCTCGAAGAAAAACCTACATCCATTCCTCATATCCTAACGATCCTTCCCCTCATTCAGAACATAGTAGGGAGAAATCTGCTAGGAAGGGATCTCAATTTGAAAATCCCCATGACCAACACTCTTGCTCGTCTAGCACCAAGCAATCTTGTGAGCCCTAAAAAATGTCTGTGACTCTAGCTAAGCAGACTTCCCCAGCTTCTGCACACGATCCATCGACAACTGAAAAATTAGCCTCGTTTAAGGCCACATTTCCGAAGATATACTTCGATGGATTGAAATTTGTTCCTGTGATTCATCCTTTTCCAGGGCACGTCAAACAAAGCGTCATCGCCTATAATAAGGATGTCTATGTTCAACACGACACGTTCGTTCATCTGGCAGAAAAAGTTTCAGAAGTTTCTTTGGAACGTCAACACAAAATTGATCTCCTGAAACTTGAAGCCATTCATGACAAAGATATCATTAAAGCTTAGGATGAATAGGTATCCTTGTACAAATCCCAACTTGAGGTCGCATAGAAAAACTCCAAGGATGTAGCCAAGGCAGTCAATCGTTTGGATGCCACTCACAAAAATAAACTTAATGAGGAAATTCAACATAGTGATGCTCTAGCCTTAGAGAATGACTCCATCCAGAAGGAAAAAGATATCCTCGCTCAATGAGTTAAAGAGCTGGAGGAGCTGGTCCTTAAAGAGAAAGAAGAAAAAACTGCTGCATAGGAAGAGTCACAACGATATTACGATGAAGTCGCAACACGACTCTTAAAGACGAAGCTTGATGAGGAACTTTCTAAAGCTGAAGTGTTAAAGGATGCAGCCTGTAAGGAGGGTAAAAGAATGGTGTTGATAGAAATCAATTCTCGCCTCACGGTAGCTGCTGAAGCCGGCAGAAAATAAATTAAGTGCTTTTTGATCTTCTTATTGTTGAATACAGTGCTCGAGTTCTCATGCATTGAGATCTATCTTTTTTAAGCAAGGGTTACCTCAAATCATTGGTCGAAGCGTGGGATACTTTAATTAAAAATTAAAAGAGTTGAGCTGGGCATCGAAGAGGTTGATAAAGAAACTCTTGTGAAGGAAGTGCTCCGAGGGAATAAGCCTTCTGACTTATCTGCGGCAAAAGCCCACTTCGGATGAGATGAGATTACTCCTCATCGAAGGGGAAAGACGACATTGCTGGCCCATCTGGAACTGAGTCTCCAGTCCCTCCTTTCGCCCAACCGGTTGGTTGCTTATCACTTGATCCTTTCGAGCAGCATGTTGGCTATGACTCGAAGAAACCCGGGCTTGATGTTCACATTCTATCCCCTATTCGAGAGGGTGAGACTCCCAAAACAACCGAGAGTCAACCGGATGCCGGTATGTAATTTTTCCTTCTAGGGTCCAATGAACCATTACTTTTGATGGGTAATAGATGTATTCTAACATTCATCTTTTATGACTTCTTGTAGGCCGTTCTGATCCCAAACCAACTCCAAGGAGCGATATTTCCACAGAGAAGGAAGAGAAAATAGCGGAAGAGCTTCACACTGGGGATACTCTTGGACCTGATGCTCAAGTAATCGGAGCGCTCGATGAGGAAAAGCCTGAGAATTCCTCGCATATAGACAAACATGACGAGGTTGTAATCACAGGCGCCACCGGACCTATATCAAAACTTAGCATGGAGGAGCGAATCGTGGAAGAGGAGAAAAAAAGCTGAAGTTAAGAATGAACCTCAGGTGGTGGAACTTGATGATCCTGTTAATAGGCCCTTGAAAGTTATTCTCCCCGTTGGAACCACACCTGTCGAGGTCCATCTTCCTTCCTCAGACACCACCTCACTGGGAACCAAAGGGTCCAAGAGAAAATGCTCGGGTGAGGAGCCTTCGGAGAAATCGAAGAAGGAGAAAAAATCAAAATGGTAGCGATCTGGTAATTCCTCGTTCAGTCCGAATAAACCTGAATCATGTAGTTGTTTCTATTTATTTTTATAGTCGTTGTGAATAGACTTTTGCTCCAAACTCCGAAAAAGTTGTAATGGAACTTAATTTTTAAATTAGTAAATAAAATTTTGTCTCTTTGTCTTCCACGATCTTCATTGTTTAGCTTATTGTCTAACTTGCAGTTGAAATTCGAAATCTTGTGGGTTACATAAGCTCCGGTCTGCTTCAACATGACTTGGAAAATTATAAATTACATATACTCTAGTCTACACTTCGAGGACTCAGAGTACTCTAGTCCGAACTCTGAGGGATTTTTTAAATCGTTTATACTCTAGTCCGCACTTGGGGGACTCAAAGTACTCTAGTCTACGCTTCGAGGACTTAGAGATTTTTTGAATCGTTTATACTCTAGGCCATACTCCGAGGAATCAGAGTATTCTAGTCCATGCTCCGGGGACTTAGAGATTTTTTGAATCAATTATACTTTAGTCCGCACTCCGAGGACTCAGAGTACTCTAGTCCATGCTTCGGGGACTTTGAGATTTTTTGAATCGTTTATACTCTAGCCCGCACTCTGGGGAATCAGAGTACTCTATTCCGTGCTCCAGGGACTTAGAGATTTTTTGAATCATATATACTCTAGTCCGCACTCGGGGGACTCAGAGTACTCTAGTCCGCACTCCAGGAACTTAGAGATCTTTTGAATCGTTTATACTCTAGCTTGCACTTCAGGGCCTCAGAGTACTCTAGCCCATGCTCTGGGGACTTAGAGATTTTTTGAATCGTTTAAACTCTAGTCCACACTCCAGGGACTCATAGTACTCTAGTCCACTCTCCGAGGACTTAGAGATTTTTTTGAATCATTTATACTCTAGCCCGTACTCCGGGGACTCAGAGTACTCTAGTCCGCACTCTAGGGACTTAAAGATTTTTTGAATCGTTTATACTCTAGTCCGCACTACGGGGACTTAGAGTAATCTAGTCCACACTTCGGGGACTTAGAGATTTTTTGAATCGTTTATTGACTTCTAATTTTGTATATGCTTTCATACCCTAGAAAGAATAATGCAATTAATTTTTTTCATGGAATTGTAATATATAAGACGTCAATAGTTCATAGAAAAAATGGCTCAAGCCTTTATTGATTATAAAAAATAGGGACAAATTGAATTATCTTATTACATGTTGGAAGTAAAGAACAACAAAAGGAAACATACACTGGAAACAACTGCTACTAAAATGCAAAGGAAATAGACTGATTGTAATAACAACGCAAGTGCTCGCTATTCCATGCTCTAGGGAGTTTTATGCCATCGACAGTCGTTAGCTTGAAGGTCCCTTCCCTAAGCTTCATACGATGACATACGGACCTTCCCATGTAGGATTGATATATGACAGGATTGGAAAAAATCGCTTCAAAACAAGATCACCCACATCAAAGATTCTCGGTCGAACTTTTTCATTATAATATCGAGTGATATAGTGTCGATACACAGTCGCCCTTAAATCAGCTTCCTCACGTTTCTCATCGACAAAGTCAATTGATTCCAGTAAAAGATCTTGATTCATATTAGGATCATAATGAGTCACCTAGTGAGAAGGAACTTTGAGTACCACGGGTATAACAGCTTCAGTACCGTATGCCAAGGTGAATGGAGTGTGGCCAGTCGCAGACTTGTGGATGGTTATGTAAGCCCAAAGTGCTGTCGGAAGCTCAACCACCCACTTTCCTCTTGCCTTCTCTAAATATTTTTTCAGTATGGACTTGATTATTTCATTTATGGCTTCAACTTGTCCATCAGGTTTAGGGTGAGCGACTGCCACAAATTTTTTTTGAATGCAATATTTTTGGCAGAATTCTTTGAACTCTTTACTCTAAAATTAAGTTCCGTTGTCAGTGATGATAGTACGCGGGAGGCCAAAATAATGTTTCGCACAATGAAATTAATGAACTTTTTGGTGGTGATCGTAGCTAAGGGCTCTGCTTCCGCCCACTTGGTGAAATAATCGGCCGCAACAATTGCATAATTTACACCCCCTTTGGAGATTGGCAAGGAGCTAATTATATCGATCTTCCATATTGCAAATAGCCAGGGACTAACCATTTGGATGAGTTCCGTCGGCGGAGATCTCGGGATTTTTGCATACTTTTGACATTAGTTGCATCTTCTCACATAGTCTGTGGCATCTCGATTCATGGTTGGCCAATAGTATACATAGCGGATGATCTTTTTGGCTAGTGTCTGCCCCCCATTATGGTCAGTACATTCTCCTTCATGAACTTCTTTTAAGACCCGCTTTATCTTGTCGTGGGCGATGCACCGAAGTAACGGAACTGAGAATCCTTTCCGATACATTACACCATCTTGCATTGTATACCACAATGCTTTGTGGATGACTTGTCGTCTTTCATTCTTTCTCTCAGGCAAAGTTTCGTGTAACAGGTATTCTTTGAACGGAGTCATCCACGACTCCCTTTTAGTTTCTGCCCTTAACATAGAATATACTTCCATTTCATTTATGCTCGGAGCATGTAAGGTTTCAACGGGGACTAAGCCCATTTGTTGTGCATCATCAGTACTCGCGAATTTTGCCAATGTATCAGCTTCCCCATTTTGTCCACGCGGGATATGCGAGATATTGTAATACTGAAAGTCTGCTAACAGTTCTTGAACCCGAGCAAGGTATGGGGCAAGTCTCTACCAATTTGCTTAATAGTCTCCTCGTACATGATACACTTCCAATTGTGAGTCACAAAAGATTTCAACCAATTTTACTCCGAGTTACCTGGTAAGTTTCAAGCCACCAATCAATGCTTCAAATTCGGCTTCATTATTTGTAGCAGGGAAGTCGAGTTTCAAAGCATAACGAATTGATCGGTTTTTGGGAGTTAAAAGAATAACACTAGCCCTAGAACAACGGTCGTTGGATACCCCATCGGTGTATAGCTTCCATCGAATGAGTGGAATTACATCACTACCACTTGGCTCGTCCAATATGGTGAATTCTAAAAATGAAGTCTACTAGCGCTTGCCCTTGAATAGCCCTCCATAGCAGGTAAGTGATATCGAATTGACTTAACTCAATGTTCCACTTAAGTAACCTCCCAGAGGTTTCTGGTCGTTGGAGCACTTGTCACAAGGGTTAGTCAGTATAAACACTAATCGGGTGTGCCTGAAAGTACGAACGGAGCTTGCGTGATGCAATCACCAAGCAGTAGGCTAGCTTCTCAATCTTAAGATTATTTCTTTCTGCCCCCGTTAAATGTTTACTGACATAGTACACTGGATTTTGAATTCGATCCTCCTCACAAACCAATGCTGTACTGATGGCATGCTGGGACATGGCTAAGTAAACATATAACTCTTCATGGTCTATAGGTTTGATAGAACCGAAGGGCTCTCCAAGTGTCTCGCCAGAGCTCGGACGCATCCTCACAGTCCGACGTCCATTCAAAATTTATGTTCCCTTTCCTTATCACATAAAAGAAAGGAATGCATTTGTCGGTTGCTCTAGGTATGAATCGACTCAACGCGACGACTTTTCCATTCAGCCTGTGTACTTGCTTTATAGTTCTGGGCAGTTGTATGTCTCAGACAGCCTGAATCTTTTCTTGGTTAGCTTCTATTCCCCATGCATTGACAATAAAACCCAAAAACTTTCCCGACGCAACACCAAAGGAACACTTATGTGGATTGATTTTCATTCCATAGTATCTGAGTATATCATTCATCTTCGCTAAGTCTCAAATGTGGTCCTTTGACTGCCTTGACTTCACGAGTATGTCATCTACATAGACTTCCATTGTTCTACCAATTTGGTCTTTAAACATCGGATTTACCAAACGTTAGTAAGTCGCTCCTGCGGTCTTCAACCCAAAAGGCATCACTACATAACAGTACAGTCCAACATCCGTGACAAAACTAGTGCGTTCTTTTTTTGGAATGTGCATCGGGATTTGATTGTATCCCGAATACGCATCCATGAATGACAATAATTCGTCCCTGCTGTTGAGTTGATCAACTGATGAATTCTGGGTAAAAGAACATTATCCTTAGGACATGCCTTGTTTAGGTCTGAGTAATCAACATAGGTCCTCCATTTCCCATTCTCTTTTCTCACTAGTACGGGGTTAGATACCCATTCAGGGTAGAGGGAATCGTGGACGAACCCATGGGCTTTGAGTTTGTCCACCTCCTCTCTGAGAGCAGCAGACTTCTCCGGGACCATACCTCTCCTTTTTTGTTTCACTGGCACATACTCTGGGTCAATGTTCAACATAGACTTGCGATGGCAGGAGAAATCCCACACATATCAGAGTGGGTCCAAGCAAAAACATCTAGGTTCGCTTAAAGGAAATAAGTAAGATCCTTAGTCATCGAGGTAGTGAGTTGTGATCCAATCTTAAGCACTCGTGATGGGTCATTGTGGCTTATTAGAATGTCAATCGTTGGTTCAGCTGGTGCTGCTTTAGAGTCCTTGGGTTCTTCATCATCATCTCTCGGATCTATTTCTCTATAGATCCAACCCTGTTGCTCGAGCTAAGGCTCGGGCATTACTTGTCAATTTTCAGCAACATGGATGCGGACAGAGTTATCCACAACCTTTTCCTTCTCTCTTCGTTGGGCTTCTCTCAGCTCAACCACATAATATGCACGATCAGTCATTTGATCGCCATGCACAACACCAAATCCACTATCCGTTCAGAAATTTCAAGGTTAAAAACCACGGGCCAAAACTGCCCTAAACTCCGCCAGGACCGGTCGGTCCAGAAACACATTATACGGAGAATCAACATCCAAAACAATGAACGATAGGATCCCTACCCTCTTACTTTCACCTTCTCCTAACTCAACCGACAATTCGAAAAAACCTATCGCATCAGTGGCTGCACCATTAAAGCCGTGAATGCAGGCTTTAGATGGTTTCGGATCCTTTGCCTCCATCTTCATTTGTTCAGAAGCCTTTTTGAAGATAAAATTAACAGAACTCCCACAATTGATCAGTATCCTTCTCACAAACGCCGACCCAATCGTAGTTGAGATGACCATCGGATCGATGGTAGGTGCCTCCATCCGGTCAACATACCTGCTTCTGAATACTATATCATCCATCATCATTCACTACTGTTTCGCTGGAGTTCTGTCTTCCGAGTTCGAGTAGCATTCGAAATCTGCATGCTTTAGGAAATTAGCATAGCGTTCTATTTCTTGCTAACTCTTGTCTGCTGGATGAGGCCCACCGACTATTGTGTTTATGATCAGTCTGCCTACGGTCCGAGCGGGTTCCTTAAGTTAATGTAGAGCCTGCCCGCGATTGGGGTCGGATGTCCCATGTCCGCCCTCTTGCGAATTCTTAACAAACTGCTGTAACTTCTTTTGCTAAATCAGTGTGATAACCCAGACTTTTGAACATCTGATAAGTGGATAATTAACTAGTTTATTTATTTGATCAGATAAATTTTTTGACATCTGGAAATATAAATAAATTTGAATCTATAATAAATATTGAGATATAAATATCTGGAAGTGACATATCTATTAAAATAATACATATATATAAATAGTGATGTGCAAACTTAGTAATGTTGAAAATTTTAAGGATGTTCATATACAAACATATATGTGTGTGTATATGTTTTATGAATTGAGAACATTAATTTGAATTCGATACATTAATTTTTTAAAGGAGATTAAAAGATAGAATTCTTTATTTATAAACACTAGAGATAAATACTTATTAGGTTTGAATATGGCGGCTTAAGTTTAAAATAGGGTAATAATGGATCATTCTTTCTCTAAGATATATGTATGTTGTATATATATATAAACGAATTAAACATAAAAGATAAATTAATTCACAAATTTTAAAAAGAAAAGGTTTAAAACATTTTTTTGAATTAATTAGGATAAAGAACTCAAACATAAGAGGTATTAGAATATAAGTTTAAAACACTTGTAAATATCTCATTTTTGCATTCTAACACTTGTAAGAAAATGATTATATGTATCGACAAATGTAAGCTTAGTTTTACAAATGGCATTTTCTTTTAATTTAAAATTAGGTAAAATGTAATAAAAAGAAGAAAAAAAAGAAGCCAGACTATTTTCTTCAAAACCTGAAACCATGGAGAAAAAAAACAAAGAAACAAAGGAAAATATAAATCAACAACCTGTAACAAATAGAGGACAAAATCAAAGAAAACAATAATCTGTCAATTGTTTCAAACCTGAAGATCAAATCAAGATTAAAATTCAAATGAAGATCAGCAAGCAAATCAAAATAGTTTGGTTCCAGGGGAAAATTTTGAGCTGTTCTCTGTTTCTAGAAAATAGGTGAGTAAACTTCACCTGGAAACTTAATCTTCTTTATATTCTGGTATATACGGAAATCATGGAAATAGTGGCTGTGAAAATGTTTTGTAAAAATGAATAAATATGTTATGCCTGACATACACACACACATGTCTATATATATGTATGGGTACCTCTGTTCTTAAGTTTTCAGATCATAAACACATTCAAAACCCAATTCCTCCTTATATAAACCATTTTAGGTGTTAATGTATGAAGAATATATGTTTGGGATAACTTGAATTTATTCTTAAAAATGATCTTAAGGATTAACAGCAAATAGTTTTACAGGGAGGTGAAAGTTTCAGTAAAAATAAATTAAAGTCAGAAAATAAATCTTTCAAATTCCATGTTTCAAGCTTATAATTTGATTCACATTTGGAATCATGATTTTTGGAATAGATTTCATAATTTCTAGTGTTGAGGTTGTCAAGAATGGGAAAGTTGATCAATTTTGGGTTTATGGTCAATATGCGTCGATCGATGTTGAACTGAGGGTCGGGGTTTAGGCCGAGGGTGGTTCGTCAATTGACGATGGTGGAAAACATGGTCAGAAGGGTTAGCTTTTACCTTGGTGATGTGGTTAGGTGATTGTAGGGATTAAGGACTTGGACGAGGTTATTGGGTTCGTCGCGACGACTAGAAGGAATCGAACTTGATCGGTTGAAGAGGAAAATGAAGTGTGGTCTTTGGTGAACCCATAGCGGAGTATCTTGATTTCTGGTGGTTGGAGGTGTTGGGTCAAGGAGGACCTGGGTCGATTGGGTTTGTTTCTGTCGATCCAGATTTGTTCGTTTTTGATTCGCAAGTGATACTGGCGATCTGAGGGGTCGTGAGGAACGGCGAGGCTGTCGTCATCATGTGGGTGATCACGGCAATGACCGAAGGAGGGTGGTTCATCCGTGTACATGCACTGTGGATGTCATACCTGATGTCATTCGATGGTTAGGAAGGAGAGCATATACCTTGGGTAGAACTCGAATGGTTTTGAGTGTTGACTCGAAGAAGATTGGGAGTGGGAAATCTTGTGATTTGCTCGAAAAGTTTTAGTCTAAGTATCGGGTTTATAAGGTAAGTAAACAGTTTTAAAATTTTAATCATATTTTGATATTTGAAGTAATTTTTGTTACCAGATTTCCAAGTTAAAATAAATGAATTGTTAATAAGTTATTAAAGGAAAAGGGAAACAAGAAATGTTACTAAGTTTCAAGGTAAATTTAACTAATAATTAATAAATTTATTAAGAAAGTTTCAAAAGAAATATTTCGAGTTCCAATATAAATTTCTTTAAAGACAAGGTTTTGGAATTAAAATTTGTTTGATTTGAGTAATTATGTATTAGGATACTTACCCATTGTAATTAATTAAAGTATGATTATTTGATGAAGTTATTAAGGATAATTAATAAACTTAAGTTATCATAGGGTGATTTAATAATATAGTGAAAGGATGATTACTCAATAAAATTAAGGGATGAACAAAAGAATAGTAAATCACTAAATGATGAATTAATTAAAGGAGAATTTGTGTAAGTAATTAAAGAATAGATAATTACTAAATTGTGATTAATTAAGGTTAATTTAGGAATATGATTAATTACTAAATTTTATTAATTAAAAACAGTAATTAATTATAAAAGTAATTAAGGATCATTAATTAATTAATAAATTAATGAGTAATTAAAGATTAATTAATGTGAATGGTTAAGATATAATTAATTTACTTAATTAATCTAAGGTTAATTACTTAGTGTAATTAATGAGTAACAAATTAAGGATGATTAATTAAGATGGATGACTAATGATGATTAATTAATTTGTAGTTAATAAATGTAAAGTAAGCAGGATTTAAAGGCAATCTTAGTGATTAAAGTTAGTAATTGATTTAACTAGAGATTAATTAAATTGATTAGAAATTGTTCAACTTATAAGTCTTGCTTATGAATAGGTAAGTTGTAGAGGACGATTAGATAAATATTTGCCTGATTAACTGTAATGTTCTGTGATATGATATCCTGGATATGAATTGTATTGATTCATATTTAACAATTTAGATTAGAGATGACTTTGAATTCGAAGAGACGGGATCGGGTATCAGTAAATACCCGAAACCAGTTCGATTCTTTATAAATTTGAGTTAGAAGCAAACAGGCTGGAATGAAATAAGTTAAGCATCATGTATATTTAAACTAGATAACAGTTCTTGGATATTGTTTTGAGATAAATGTTTGACTTAAATAAGGTTAGAACTTGTAGAAAGGTACGAGTTACCCTGGTTATTCACTTTAATTATATAGCTTGGTATTTCATATTATATGAGTATACTCACGCTGGTTTTCAGCATGACCCGGGTGTTACTTTTATGTAATGCTCGGGTCAGACCGAGTATTACAGATTTTCAGGTAAGGACGTTCTGGAGCTCAGGAGGCGAGCTAGATGACAGTAACGTATGGAGTGTATCCGCTGTGTTATATTGTTGTACATCTGGGACAAGTTGATTTTAACTGTCTGGTGATTGTGAAATGTTGTAATTCTGATATATTAATGAAAATTAACTGATACAGATTTTCCTTGTATAACTGATATTTTATTTGATATTTTATTTTGATCTGCTGCGAATGTGAGATTCTGTTTTTCATTTCTGTTTCTTCTTCTACCTCTCTTCTTCTTTTCCTAACTATCTGTAATTTTTGGGATTGAAATTCTGCGTCATCACAATTATTTTTTCTATAGCATCATGATGGTGTCAACATTCCTCAGTGTTGTGCCTGTAGGTCCCGTGAAACCAACAGTTCTTCCCGGTCTGTTTTTGTTCCTTAGTGGATTCCTTTGGACGCGACTTTCGGTGTTGGAACGTATTACAAGTTGACAAATAAATATTTTCTAGAGATGTGTTCAGGGGAGTGTATTCGTTATAGGTTGGGATCCGCGGTTTCCATTTTCTTGCTTCCCTCTTTATTCCAAAATTTCCTCCTCCGGATCCTTTAGACTGCTCTAGCTTATTTTGAACATTAACCAGGACCTTGCCCAAGTTGTCGCCAGATTTCTTTACTGCAATGTTATTTTGCACCGCCTCCTTGTTGGGCCTGGGCGCACTGCTTCGCCTGGTCCATCTGGCCACTTCTCTTCTCATGAATTTGTCCTTCGAATAAAAACATTCCAGAGTGATCGGCAGTTTTCCTGCCAGCCAATCACCAAACTCTGAGTCCAGATCATGGCCATGAGAATAGCATGATCATTCGGGTCGCTAATTTCGGTAGCGGCAACATGAAATCTTTGCAAATATTCCTTTAACGATTCCCTTAGGGCCTGGATGACACTGGATAGAGACATCACGTCCTTTGGGTGAGTGGTATAGATCTTGAACTGCTCCACAAATTTCGTCGCTAACCCATCAAACCTGGAAATCTATCACGGAAGAAGCTTGGTGAACCACATTGTAGCGATTCCAGATAAGGTTATTGGGAAACATTTGCATTTGGTCGCATCATTTGCTGTGGCCGAGTCCATCATCCACTCGTATCTCATTACATGCTGCCGGGGATTAGTCTTCCGTTCATAGGCTGGAATGGTCGGCATACTAAACCTTCGAGGGTACTCATCCTATAGGATAACATCCTTGAACGGAGTGTGGCTCCTAGATGCACACCAATCATCGTTGGATAAGCCCTGATTTTCCCTCATCGGTTGTCCGACCATAGCTGATAAGTCTGGGGTTCGGATGGGAGGTGGCAAGTTAGGATCCGTCCTGCGTGATCATTTTGGATGGTGCCTCCTTGATTAGTGATTTCCTAAATGAGTGTCGTGGGGAGCTACTTTATTGCGACCCTGGTGAGCTGGTCATTCAGCTTCCACTAGTGTTCCACATCCTAAGTTTCCTATTCCAACTTGAGTGTGATTTCCCAGGTGCAGGCGAGGAGCCATGGTTCCAGATAATGAACATGGACCATTCCTGTTGGATTGATCTGCTGCACCTGTTTGTGTTGTTTCAATTCTACGGCGTGTACGCTGGTGATGTTCATCAGATGAAGCGGAGCTGTCGGATGATGAGTAGGAGCAGGGCTTCCTCCAGCATTCTAATGCTATTGTTGAGTAATATGGGTCTTGAGATCGGTGTTGGCTTTAATTTGCTCGTTATGTTGTCTCCTGTTTTCTAGGAGTTCTCTCATCAGCTTATTGAACTCTGCTCTGGTGATAGCTTATGATTGGTTTAGGATGAGGGCGACACCTACATCGAGATTAGGTTGTTGGTTGCTAGGTCCCACTTGCTGGACACTGGCGGTCTCATTGACATCCACATTGTGGGAGACTGATCTAGTACGTGGTCTTCCCATATTAGATTTATCCATCTGAACTCTAAATAGAATCTGTAAAATCTCGAGAACAAACTTAGATCTCTTTCGAGGGATTTCTGCAATCCCATGGAGACGAAGTAGATCCTGACAGCCTGAGAATGCTTGTTCTTAGTGAAAGCACCAAAATTTGTCACTAACACTCTTGAATAGATTATTGTAGAAATATTAATGAAGATGGTAAATTAAAACGGAGGAATATCACAATAGAATGCAAAAAAATAGCAAAAAACAAGAACACCAGATTTATAGTGGTTCGGTGTAACTTCCTTCGTCCACTTTTAATATAATCTTTATTGATTTTCCAAATACTTGAATACACATACAATTCGTAGACAAATAACTTGAATACAAGTTGTAGTAGAAAGGAAGCGAGTGTCCAAAATGGCAGAGTCTCTTTGAAATTCATGAAAAAAAAGTCCCTTTAACTGTACCCCTGCCCCTCTATTTACAGACGAAGATAGGCCGGACTCCCTGCACATGCCTAAGACAAAGGTAGTTCAGCCCATAGTTGTAAGTCAAGTTGACCGACCAAGTCATGCTGACCCACTTCCACCGAACCATCTATGCCGACCCAGAGGTTGCCTTGTTGTTGACTCAAAGCGGTCCCTTAAGGAACTCGGAGCAAGCTATAGTATGACTCGAAGCAAAGAAATGTTAGCCACATCACTCTATTGTAGGTCGAAGAATTGACTAACCTCCACAAGGTTCACCGAACCAGGTCTACTGACCCACGCATGTCGAACCATCAAGGACGAACCACGAACACTAAAACACAACTGACCTATCTGTCTTGGCTATGCGCCTTTGACCGAGTGACATATGACTTGGCACTTCCGAAGCCAAACCACGACCAGCCGAACCATCGAGTTCAACTTCACCCTCACCGAGCGACTGGGGTCGGACCTTTCTCAACGGAACCACTTTGTCTGGCGTATCTTGGCCGAGCGATGATCTTCTCTTCAAGGCCAAGTGATGAGTGGCTGAACCACCTCGATCGAATGACCTTGGCTGAGCCACTCTTGGCCGGTCCGCATATTCTCATTCCAACGCCGATCCACCTAGTATTCTTGTGCCTTACAGTCATGCTGACCAACATCAAACATACCGACCCATGCATAGGCCGAAACTTAAATTACCCCAGCCTCTTGTACTTCCAACCCATTCTTAGCTCAAGTCCCATCCAAGGTCAACCATAGGCTTTGTGACTATTGCCATGTAGCCAGGCCAAAGTGCCGAGTAACACATCCTAATTACTTAACAACCAATGATACCATATATATATAAAGTAATATCAATATATAACATGTACTAATTCAGTAGCTATATGCAAATGTAGTAAGCGAAACACAAAACAGATAATCTTCATTCAAATAATTGATAACTACATCAGTTTTCATCTTCTAATATCAGCATCTAATTTATTAAAGTCCGTACGATGTACATATATCATCCGTATGCAAAACCATACCTGATTGCCCGCTCGATCACACAATTTCACTTCCGAACTAGTAGCGTTCCCACGACCACTCTAGTCCTGACTCAGATTCATTTCGTTGATTGGAAACCGTTATTCTCCTTACATAGCCATATACTATGATAGAGAATATTGGAATCAATCAAAAATCCATATTCAGGGTTCACCGTCGAGAAATCGAGCGAAAAATTCTAACTCAGATCGATGTAAATCACCTTGAGATCATATATTCAAGTCCGAAACAAACAGTTATGCGAATAAAATAATATATGTACAATTTATGTATATTTCAATTTACTTCCATTCAGTTGATTTACATTCGGTCATTTACATTCATTTATTTACGCTCGCTCTATTTACATTCATTGGTTCGCATCTAATTATTCACATTATGTTTAACAATATTTCATTCCATATTTAATTTATTTACGGATTTTTTCATAAAATCATTTTGTTTTAACTTTTCCTAAGTCAAACCCATTTCATTATCACTCAGTATTTTTTTTAAAAATATTAACATCACTTAAGAACTATACCATCATATTTTTAATTAAGCTAAATTCAATTCATTCCTTACATTAATTAATTTTACTAGTTCACGTCATTAATTTATTTCATTAACATTTCAAAACATATTCAATTCATTTTACAACTTAAGTGGAATTTCATTTTATAACTCAAGTTCATTTCCATTTGACTAATTTATGTTATTAGTCCATTTTATTAATTCTTTGCAAATCGAATTCAATTAAAATTTCATTTAACTTTGCTTTAGTTAAATTTCATTTCAAAATTCATTTTACTTAAGTTATATTTCATTTCATCATTCAATTCTCAAATATACCTTTCTTAACATTTATGTTCAACAAATTTAAAATTTGTTTGAACTTGCTAATATTCAAAATCTATAATGTATAAAACTTATTTTCTTATGTTTTCATAAAGTAATTAAATAACAACTTTCATAATTTAAACATCCAGTATTTTTTCTATTTTCAAATCATTTTAGAATCATATATATACATAACTCCTTTATATACTTACACTTCTGGAATCTAAAATAGATTGTTTTATCAAAACAGAACTTCAGTGTCAGCAATTCCTCACTTATAAACTCGAAAATGAATGCCGATGATGCTGCAGTCATAACCAGAATTATTTTTTGGCGAATAAAGTGAGTTCAGGCTTTTGAAAACATTTCGAAAAATAATTTCCAAAATTAATGGGTTTTAAACTCTCTATCTTCTTGTTTTAAACCTGTTTTTATTTTCAACTCATATTATATATATACTTAACCAATTTCCTTTACTTTTCCTTTATAAATCAACTTCATAAATCATTTTTACAAAGTCTCACTACTTATGAAATATCATTTCACAATGTTGATTATTTTAGTTATAATCAATACTCTAAAATTCGTACTATAAATTATTTTCTTATATTATTATCTTATTTATATTACAATAACAATAACTTTTGTTAGAACAACAAATGATAATATTCAAATATTATCATTCACTAACAACCAAACACACCAGTTTTATCGCTTCCTAAAACCAAAACTTCACATACATATACCGCTCAAAGGAGATTATAGGAAGATTCGTATTGTGCAGCCAAAATCAATGTTACTAAGAACACGTACTTGTCAAGAAAAGATTTTTGTATTAAGTCTATTCCTCCGGGCAAAGCGAGGGTTGTTTACAGGTTAAGACCGAAGGGAGCTTCGGGACTGGACATAGGATGGGAGGTCCAAACCAGTATAAAATCTCTGGTGTGATTGATTCTTTACCTTTTCTTCACTTTACTCTACTAGTTATAAGTTAGCTATGTATTACAATTGCATATTAGATATAAATACACGATCCATACAACTTTCATTTGGTATCAGAGCACGATTATTTCAAATTAAAGTAACACGTTAGTGAAACATATTTAATATGGCAAGTACATTTCAAGAAGGTCAATCCACTACAAGTCCTCCACTATTCACTTAATCTAATTATGCTTATTAGTTGACACAAATGCATATTTTTATGGAAGCTAATGGTTTCAAAATTTGGTTAGCAACTCAAAATAAATATAAAGCACCAAACATAGACATAAATACTTGGGCAGATGCTCAAAAGAACACGGCAACAAATAATGCTAAAGCCATGAATGTTCTATTTTGTTCACTTGACAAAAATGAATTTTCACGTGTCGTGTTATGTACTACTGCATATGATATATGGTGTACACTATCACTCATGAAGGAACAAACAAAGTAAGACAAACAAAGATTTCCATTTTATAGAATCAATTTCTTCATTTAAAATGAAAGCAAATGAATCTGTTGGTGATATGTATGCTAGATTTCAATCTATTCAACATGATCTTATGGCATTGGAAAAATTTACAGACTTTGATTTAGTTACACATATTCTAAATTCCTTAACTAATGAATAGGAATGAAAAGTGTTGGCTATAGAAGAGGCCAATGATCTTTCTTAACTAAAATATAAAGAATTAATAAGAAATTTGATGTCGTATGAAGCAAATTTATAGGCAAGAAAAGAACAAAATAATAAAAAGAAAAATATAGCTTTTCAAGCCAACGATAAAAATTTGGACTTAGATGAAGATGAGATCATATTTATTGCCAAAAGTTACAACAAGTTCAAGAAATTCAAAAGGATGATGAGTTCGCAAAATGGAGGAAATTTAAATTCATCCAAAAAACTTTGATCAAATGCTTTGGATGTGACAAGTTTGGACACATGAAGAACAATGCCCAGAACTCAATAATGATCAAAAAAAGAAAGCAAGTTCGAGAAATTCAAGAAAAGAAAACGGCTTTTCCAAGTAACTTGGTACTTAGATCCATCGTCGTCATCAAACAGTGAGAGCAATAGTGATTCTGAGCAAGCAAATGTATGCTTCATGGCAAACACTGAGGAGGTATGCAAAATAAAATCTGATAACAAGGAGAAATGGATACTTGATAGCGGATGCTCCAAATATGACTGGAAATGGACAAATGTTATCGAACATAACATACATAGTGGTGGTATTGTAACCTTCGGAGATAATTCAAAAAGATTTGTCATTGAGACTGGAGATGTCATCAATGTTGGTATGTCCACTTCACTTGTTATTACACATGTTCTTTTAGTTAAAAATCTAAAAGATAACCTTTTAAGCATTAGTCAACTTTGTGACAAAGAATTTAAAATTGATTTTAAGAAAAATAAATGCAACATATTTGAAGGATTAAGAAAAAGAAATATTTGTGTCTTAAATATGAAATTTAATAACTCCAACGATTTATGCCTATCCGTAGATTTCAATGATCCATGGTTATGACACATACAGTTTTGTCACGTAAACTTTAGTTTTATAAACAAATTGGCTAAACATGAATTAGTTAGAGGTCTTCCGAAAATAAACTATGAAATTATAAATTTATGTGATGCATGTCAATATGGCAAATTAAAGAAGAGTTCTTTTAAAACTAAAAATGAAATTTGTACCAAACAACCTTTAGAATTATTACATCTCGATTTATTTGGACCTACTCAAGTACGTTCAATAAGTCATAACAAGTATGTATTTGTTATTGTGGATGACTTTTCAAGATATGCATGAACACTATTTTAAAACATAGGAGCGATACATTTGAGATGTTTAAAATTTTTGCTAAAAGAATTAAAAACTTAATGAATCTTAAAATAAAGAATATAAGAAGTGATCACGGAGGTGAATTTGAAAACGTAATTTTTGAAATTTTTTGTAACAAAAACGGAATTACACATAATTTTCATTTCTACGAAAAACACAATAATGGTGTTGTAGGAAGAAAAATTCGTACACTCGAAGAGTGAGTACGAACTAGCTTAACAGTAGTAATCTACTAGAGAATTTTTGGGCAGAAGCTGTAGCTATTGCTTGTTAGGTATTGAATCGTGTCACACTACGTTCTTTAACCAAAAATACCTATTATGAAATATTTTTGGTAGAAAACCCAAAGTATCATACTTTCGAATATTTGGTTCAAAATGTTTAATACTAAATACTAAAGATAATCTTGGAAAATTTGATTCAAAAGCCGACGAAAGAATTTTCATCGAATACTCAGATCGTAGCAAAGCTCATAGAGTATTTAATATACATACTAGTTCTATATAAGAAAGTCTACATGTTTCATTTGACGAAAATTTTTCCAATAGCAAAAACAGTGATAGTGATGAAATTTTAACAAAACCATCTGAAAATAACACGGTTGTACATAACAATAATGAGAATACTATTGACAATGATAATTGTTACGATCACCACCTCGTATATTGAAAGATCATTCGGTTAATAATATCTTGGTAATTTAAATACAAAAGTTTCTACCAGACATCAATTAAATCAAACGAGTCACGTTGCAATCATTTCAAATTTTAAACCAAAAAATTATAAAAAATCATCGAATGATGAGTCATGGATTTTGGCGATGTAAGAAGAACTCAATCAATTCGAAAGAAACGAAGTACGGGAATTTGTATCAAGACCTACGGTTCAATCCACAATCAGGACAAAATGAGTTTATAAAATAAAACCGATGAAAATGAAAACAATGTTCTTAGCAAAACAAGGTTGTAGCACAAGGATATAATCAAGAGGAAGGCATTGACTATAAAGAAACGTTTGCTCTTTTCGCACGTCTAGAAGCCATCCAAACGTTACTTGCTTTTTCATGCCATCATAACTTTAAAAAATTTCAAATGGACGTAAAAAATGCTTTTCTAAATGGTTTTATGAAAGAATAGGTTTATGTTGAGCAACCTTTGTTGTTCATACATGAAAATTTTCCTGAATATCTATATAAACTTAAGAAAGCTTTGTATGGTTTAAAACAAGCACCTCGTGCTTGATATGATAGACTAAAAACTCATTAAATAAATTTTGGCTTTAAAATTAGAAAAATAGATAAAACTTTGTGTGTAAAAAGAGATTATAATGATATTTTGGTTGTTCGGGTATATGTGGATGACATAATATCTGGATCAACAAATGAAAAGTTATGTAACAATTTTGCAGATATCATATAAAACGAATTTGAAATGTCCTATATGGGAGATTAAATTTCTTCTTTGGATTACAGATTAAACAGTTAGAAGATGGTATCTTTATAAATCAGGAAAAATATTGTCACAATTTGTTAAAACGTTTTGGGATGGAGAAAACGTCTTGTAAACCAATGTCCATAAGCACCAATAACCATTTAGATAAAGAAGAAAATGGAAAAAAATTCAATCAAAAATTATATGAAGTATAATAGGATCGCTATTATACTTAAAGGCTAGTAAACCCGATATCATGATGAGTGTATGTCTGTGTGCAAGATTTCAAGCACGACCTAAAGATTCATACTATTGAATAGTTAAACGTATTTTGCATTACTTAACAAACACTAAGGATTATGATCTTTTTTATCCTAAAGGTAGACCTTTTGAGTTCATGTCATATAGTGATGTAGATTTTTTTGGTTGCAAAACTGATAGGAAAAGTCACTACAACAAAAATACCCTATTACAACAGGCAAAGCCCGTTGTAATATGGTTTTCGCAACGGGCATGTGCCCGTTGTAATAGGCCTCGTTGTAATAGATCCACCATATTTTACAACGGGCAAAGCCCGTTATAAAAACCATTGCAGTATACCTTTTTACAACGGGTTATGGCCGTTGTAATAGATTATAATACAACGGCCATGACCCGTTGCAACAGACTAACCATACTAGTTGCATACCCTGTTTCACAACATGCACTGACCGTTGTAAAAAAACATACTTAACAACGTGTGTTGACCGTTGTAAAAATATTATATAACAACGCACATTGCCCGTTGCAAAATAAATGCAGATTTAAAAAACAAATTACAGCAGCATCCATGCAATACATCCATACTAATACAAAATATTGTCGTAAAATAATTAAAATCACATATGAAAAGACTAAAAGCTAGAATCATAGAATTCTAACACTCCAAAAGGTTAGATAAGTTTACATGCCAAATACATAAAGCATTAACACTTTTCCCTCAATGTCAAGTACATACGAGTTTTATAGCAAGATCAACATCATACAAAGATATTTCCATCAATGGAAAATGCCAAACCAAAAAGCTAATATAAATAACTAAACAAGGATGTTAAGGAACCATATCCACAGTCCTAGTCCATAGCAGAGAAAGAGCAACAAAAGCCAACATGGCAATAGCAGAAAGCACCAAAGCAACACCTGCAAACACAAGAAGACATAAACACAAAAGAGATCTCAACACTTTTCCAATCAGGTTTGAATAGTTCAACTATTTTATTCGGAATCAGGTCTGAATAGTTCAACTATTTTATTTGGATGCAGGTTCAATTGATTTAAAATAGTTGAACTATTCATGGATAGTTACATGACAGTGGATAGTTCAACTTCTGCAATGCAATTATTTGCACGCTGACATCTTTGCCTGCCCATTGCATAGATAACTTTGCATCAAAATTGCACTACCCACCTCTATACCAAATATCGTTTCTCCCATAAAATGACGGTGGATAGTTAAATGATAGGTAAAAGGAAAAAATGATCAAAAAAATGTAGTGAACACCTTATATCAATTGAAATTTTGACAACCATTTCATATTAAGTATTTGAGAACAAGTTTATGTAAATGAAAATCGTTGTTTTTTTTATTATTGTTATGCGAATGAAATTCATTGATGTGCATGTGTGTCAGTTTACGTAAACTGAGCATGTAATGACCTGTAAATTTAGAGAATTAAACTCGTTAATTTAATAAGATTTTTTGTAACTAAATTTAAGAAAAAAAAAACCTTTATAATTTATAATGAAGTGAGTGGTAACTAAATGTTTTTGGATATTATCATAATATCTGTTGTTATACCCATTCCCTAAAAATAATGAAAGGGGAAAATTTGTAACATATTAAAGTGGTTAATTAATTATGTTAATTGGGTAGGTTATGACATGCAAATCATGTTGGTGGAATATTGTCAATTTTGACATATTAATTATGTTAGTGGTGAACATTGTTAAGAAATTTAAAACAATGAAACTTGCAATCAATTTATTTGATGAATCTACCTTATTCCTAGTTAGCAATTCAAAACTTGAATAAAGGAATATACAGATATTTTAAAATAGAGTTAATGACAATTAATAGGGAAATTAATTGTAAAATTTCAGTAGTTGACCAGAATTAATTTATTGAATAATTAATGCAAGTTAATTAAATTGATGAAAGATAAATAAGTAAATTCTTTTGGTTAATGGCATGAGGACGTGAGGTTAATCCCCATTTTGTAGGAGAAATCTGCCCGTGTAACCAGTCCGGCCACCAGTGCCTACAAAGTGGACGGATTAATGTGAGACGTCGCAGGATTGATAATTAAACCAAAAGGGTTAATTAACTAATTAAGTTAGTAACCAAATCTGAATATGTAATTAAAGGAGATTGATTGACATGAAGGAATATGGTAATTAATTGAAATCAATTAAGGAGGATAATTTATTTGGTAATATGGTAATTAATTGAAATCAATTAAGGGGGTTAATTAAAAGGGATAAGGTAATCAATTGAAATCAATTAAAGGCAATTAAAGGGGAATTAATTGATTTGAAGAATATGGAAATCAATTAGAGGGAATTAACTAATTTAAAAATATTAGGTAGGGAACTGGGGCTAGATTGCTAGATGTCCCAATGGTAGAAATCAAAAAGTGGAAACCCATAGGGTAAATTGAAAACTTAACAAGTGGAATTAATGGAAATAAAACACATTTGTTTAAAAACGTTCAAACCATAAATTTGTGATGTTTTCTTCCACTTAAATCAACGCCATCTAAATATTTAGTGCTTGCCACTTTCTTTCCTTGAATCAACGCATTCACTCCCAATTTAGTTTGAACGTACGTTATTCCTTGCAAAATTTTATCACTTGATTTACGCCCCTTTTTAATGCAGCAAAATTTGTTAATTTCCTTTACTGTTTCAAAGTCTAATTTGCTTTAAATTTGATATAAATCATTGTCTAATAAAACTTTACCGTTTCTTTATAAATCAATGCTATCTATAAATTGATTGCCATTTCCTTTACCAAAAGCAATACGTGATATCCTCTTTACACTAAAAACTCATGAAATCAGTGCTAGTTATAAAAATTCAAATCCATGTACAACTTCATTTGGTTAATAGGTTTATAATCTGTAATTTCCATTTACCATTCTCAGCAATTAATTCTTGCCTCTTTTCTTTCCTATAATTAAGCGCATAAATTTAGGCACGTTCGTTTTCTCTTGCTACCTAAATATTTCCATATTCCCTTCATCTAAATACTGGAAACATGCATCTCATTGGTAGCTCTGGGAATAAAACGTTTAATGGAAGCAACTTATCCCTTACCTGTGAGAACAAAATTTCTAAATCTCTAAAGAAATAAATCATGCAGCTTCCTATTTTTGTAATACGTTCAAACAAAAAGGATAAAATAAATGCATTCAATATTATTTGAAAATATTATCTCAAAATCTAATCTTAACTACCCGTTTCTTTTGCTTTAATTTCGTAGCCATTTGCGTTCAATTGATAAAAATCAGGTGGCCGTGTATAATCTGGTAATGAATCAGTGCTCAATCAACTCATGTTTTTTTTAAAATAAAAAAATCAATATTTATATTCTTCCTGCCTATTTGCTCATCTAAATCAACGCACGTTTCTCTTGAAATTGTATCTTGGATCAATCAAATTTCTTTTACGCATTTTTTTTCAACCGTTACTTGAAATGTACGCACTCTTAAAAATGCAAGAAGTCATTTCTTTTAACGTTGAATTTCAAATGCAAAGATTTCCTGCCTTTTTCTTTCACGCATTAAATTTTTCTCCTTACGTGAAATCTTGCTCATCCTTAAAATCTACGTGACCTTCCCCTATATTTATACAACACACGTTCATAACAATTTTTACATAACCTGGAGAGCTTCACCTTCTTTTCTTGCATGCGTGTGTTGAAGGTACGCATCTGTCTTTTATTTTGTTTTTATTTCTACTTCTCATGCTTTTCACGTTGCATACTTTGCTCCTTCTCCTCGTTCCACCATGCTTGACTACTCTACCTCTCAAGTATGTTGTTGCCATCCCTGATAAGTATGCATCTCCTTTCCTCCTGATCTTGCGGTGGATGTCTAGTAATATAGGGAATCAAGCCTAGTTTCTTTCTTTTGCATGCTGTAGAACATATTAGCCTGCGTCCCTGTAGTTGTGGCCACGTGAATTTGAATAAGGGTGTCACTTTTGAATAAAATGTTAACAAACAAAATAAATATCTTTCATTTTTTTTGCATCACTGGAGAAGAAACCATATACGCCTGTAGTTTTGGTGGACATGTGAATTTGCATGCGTGAGCCACTTTGAAGATTTTAACAAACGGAAGTGTGTAATGGAGACAAACCTGGAAAATGATTTGTGGTTTATTAGTTGCGTGTGAAACAAATCACACGACCTTGTCATTTCATAAGTGCATGCATACATTTTTTCAAAGTATTTTTTTTATGAAAATCTAATAACGTTTTGTTTAAAGACTCAGCCTATTTGATTTAACAAAGCATTTTATTTATTTATTTATTTTTTTATAAAGAATTTTTCCCAAAGCATTTAAATAACAAATTTGGAAAGGGAAGAGGATTGGAGATGTTGAACAAATTGAGTGATGGAGTGGTCAAGCTGCGGGTGTCAAAAATCTTTTAATTTATAAATCTCGTTCCGGTTGTTATTAAATTTTGCTTTGATCGCTTCATAATCGCGTAATTTATTATTCGTTTATTTTTCAAGTTCGAAATTGAGGTGTCACATCTACTGGATGTATCGTGCCTCTGTTCATTTCTTTCGGGATAGATACCGTTGTTTAATTTGAATCTTCAGGAGCGAAAAGGTGAGTATTTCTCACCAGACAAACATACTTATATATCTGTGAATTTATCGCAAGTGTAATTGTAATTTATTTTATTAAATTTTATCTGCCCGTGATATAAGCGTATGATGTTAAACCCCATTATTAATCGACACATCATCAGTTGTTTATTTATTTTAATATTATTGCAGTTACACCGTTTAATGTTTATTTACTGTTAATCACTGCAAGTTCCTTGTAAATTTGAAATCGTTATAGGCTGAAATGATAGGCCTGAACGATAAAATTTTTCATTTATTTATTTAATTGTTTAATTATTTATTTTTAACATGGGATTGCGGGTTTGAAATGATAGAACCCGATTTTTTTGTAAATTGCGGATTGAAATGATATATATCCGTATCACTTGACCTAGGCTAGAAACTATATACAAACCCGTGGTTTATATAATATTTTTCTGAAATGTTTTAAAAATATTTTTAAATGGAAGTTTATAATATTCTGGTTTAAATGTATTTAAAGGATTTTATAAAATTTATAATGATTTTTGAATAAGTCAAAATGTTAAATAAATGAATGTTTAAGTAAAATTTGGAATATAACTTATTTTGGGAAATTCTGATTTTTGTTAAAAGTGAGATTTTAGTTAGGTAAAATAATTGATAATAAGTTATATTTTGGGAACTTAAAAATTAATTGTTAAGTTAATAATCTATTACAGCACTTAAATGCTGTCTTTTGTAAATAACTGTCTTAACCTATAACTTTAGGTAGCATTTTTAAGTGCTTCGGAAACTGAATTGTTGATTGTTTTAATAAAATTTAATGGAAATAATCTTTGGGAAAGGGGCTTAAATTTTGGAATTTAATATGTAATTAATTGACTTTAAATGGTTTTAAATGGAAAATTTTAACTTTTAAATGTGATTTAAAAGGCAATTAATTCCTAAAAAAATTAAATAGATTTAAATGGTATTTTATATTAAATAAAATGACTGATGTTTAAATAAATGATGTTTGAAATGATATTATGATATTGAAATGTATTTGAAATTTATTTTGATTTTTAAAGTATAAATACCATTTTTAAAAGTTGTAACCACGGGTTATAATAACGTTTGGTTGTTAAAGAGACCAGGATCGGATATCTGACATACTCTCTGTCGATACCGAAAACCACTTTTGACAACCGTGTACGCGGTGGAGATTCCAGATTGAAGTAGGATGTTGGTGGCGTTTTCTATGAGGTAAATACGTGGACCCGACTCCCGTGAGTTGGCATAAGGTGGCTAAAACAGGAGCGATTGACGGATTAATGAGGTAGCACCTCTGATCGGACGCACTTCTTCGTATGCCATTCTATTACTTATGTGATTGTATTAGTGCGCACCTTTGATTTGGGAGTGTTGTTCGAGGTGGGCGGTAGCTGCGCGCTGCGCGTTTCCACCGGTCCGGATGCGTAATTGGTATATCTACCCTGGCATTGCCTAGTTGTGCCGTGTCACCTACCATAGCGTGCCTTGTACGAGTTTGTTTTTCTCCCGTAGCCCGTGTGGTATCCTCTGGTGGCTTCCCGATCAGGAGGGACCATGATATTGGATGGACTACTGGGACTATTACGTGTTAAGGGGAATATTGGGTCACTACTTAACGCTATTTAAAAGTAAGTTTATTTTAATATAGACACTATTATAATAGCAAAAATATTACTACATAGTAAATAGTTTTACGGATCCTTAGAGGATGGGCGGTCCCAAGCATCCTTTAAGTTACTTGCTCTATATTACAGTACACTTGAATTAGCTTACACTATATAAGTATGTATGTCCTGACTCAAGTGTTTATGTTTTATGTTACGCTCGGGTCAGCCTGAGTTGCAGTTCAGTTTCATCCCGAAGCTAGGATTTCTGTGGATCACTTTCAAGCTGCTGGCAAACTTCCCTTCCCGTTCTTTATCTAAATTTTTGAAATCAAGACTACTGGACATTTGGATTGTTCTACTGATGATTTAAAACTATATTTGGATTAAAAACTATGTAATTTTTATTTGATTGAGACTATTTATAGTGGCTTCATGAACCACTAAGTATTTTTAAATTCCGCTGCGAGTATTCTGATTCTGTGTTTGTGATTCCGTGATTATTTATTTACTGTATATTATGAGATTTGTCAAATTTTATTTACAACGCGGTATTTTGAACAATTCAAGTTCGACAAGTGCGGATGCAAATGGTTGAAAATATCGGGTCGTTACATTTGGTATCAGAGCTTTGGCTCTAGGAAAAACTTAGAATGTATGGCAAATTTGATTTACAGAATCACTTTCATTTGAGCTTGAATCTCTTCCTTTTCAAATTTTGGAACGTTCCCTGCGGTTCCGAAGTTCATTCGTGTCCCTCACTATTCATTTTCTTTCGATTCTGGAATATCCCATAACTCCACTTCGGATGATCTTTATAGTGAATTGGCGGTCTCGCCAATATTTTAATAAAGGGTTGAAACTCCTTTACAACTAGCATTGATTCACCAGAGATTTATATTTATCCTCGGTTTATATGCTAGTATCTTTGGTTATTCTGAACTCTATCTCTTCAGATCGAATGTAGATTTACCCCGAAAATCCACATCAATCTTATTCTTTAAGTCACGGTTGACCCGGTTAAGGTTGCCCGCGATTTATATAAACTTATCTGGTTCCTTATTCTGTTATTAAATCATCGGATCTTCTGGTTCCAACTTATCTTTAAATCAAAATTCTCTTTGGTTTGAGTCCTTCAAATTTGAATCTCCATACTTGTTTTGAAAAAAATTATTCCTATATTTGGGAAAAATCTAATATTATATATATAAGTATAATTTTCAGAATTTAACTAGTTGGTTAGAGATAATAGCGTTTGATTTTATTTATGGTTTTGTAAACCATTGGTTTTGTCTTATATAAATAATTGAACTATAAAACATGGTTATAAAATTATTTGGAAACAAAAATGAATTTAAAACAAGAATTTAATTTCTGATAGTTTCAAACCTTGTGTTTAAAGTCTTAAAAGGATATATTATTATTTAAATTATTTTCGAATATAAATTTGTTTCCAAAGAATTTTAAAGTTTTAAAAATCAGTGCTCTTCTCTTTGTCGCTGGAAAATAATTTCGGTGATGACTACAACATCATCGACATTCATTTTCGAGTATCGAAGTGAAGAGACCACGCTGTAGTTTTGCTTCAAAAATTTAATTGATTTGAATTTCTAAATATGACTTAATTTATAATATACATAGATATATGATTTAAATTTGATTTAACATATGCTATATGTATGTATTTATTTATCTCTAAAGGTTTTGAAGTTAACTGGAAATTTAATTCATAAATTTATGTTAAAAGGTGATTCTAATGATAAAATAAAGTCAAATTTTGAATGAATATTTAAACTTGAATAATAGAATTGGAAAATTTTTACTTGTATAATTGCATGCCAATATAACTTACCTAAATCATTCAGAAATCAACTATGTAATTGGATAATGTATAATATAAAAGGATTTTATAAATAAAATTTGAGTGGTTATAATAAATGTTATACACTTAAAGTTTCAATTACAACAAGACAAATAGAGGTAAACAGAAATAAAATAATAATTGAATAATATACAATATCAAATGGTGTTAAAGGAAATTTAGAAATAAATTGGAATAGTTATAATAAATGTAATCTACTTAATATGTGCGATAAGATATATTAAGTAGAATATATTTAATAATAATCTGGAATAAAGAAGAATTTAATTTGTTGAATAAAGGATGATTATTATAAATGACTATACAAATTTATGATTTTAGAAATTTTTAATTTCAAAATGATTGGATAACAAGATAATTAATTTGGAAATTGTTAAGATTGATTTATCTTCAGTAAAAATCAAATGAATTAAATCAATTATTGAATATTAATTTATTTAAATTGAATTTATATGGTTTAAATAAATGACTCCATTTTGAGTTTCAATTTAGTTTTCATTCAGGGTGTTTCTATTCTCCTACCTCTTTCCTTTTCGGGGACGAAAAGTTTTGAGTGGGGGAGAGTGTAATGACCTGTAAATTTAGAGAATTAAACTCGTTAATTTAATAAGATTTTTTGTAACTAAATTTAAGAAAAAAAACCTTTATAATTTATAATGAAGTGAGTGGTAACTAAATGTTTTTGGATATTATCATTATATCTGTTGTTATACCCATTCCCTAAAAATAATGAAAGGGGAAAATTTGTAACATATTAAAGTGGTTAATTAATTATGTTAATTGGGTAGGTTATGACATGCAAATCATGTTGGTGGAATATTGTCAATTTTGACATATTAATTATGTTAGTGGTGAACATTGTTAAGCAATTTAAAACAATGAAACTTGCAATCAATTTATTTGATGAATCTATCTTATTCCTAGTTAGCAATTCAAAACTTGAATAAAGGAATATACGGATATTTTAAAATAGGGTTAATAACAATTAATAGGGAAATTAATTGTAAAATTTCAGTAGTTGACCAGAATTAATTTATTGAATAATTAATGCAAGTTAATTAAATTGATGAAAGATAAATAAGTAAATTCTTTTGGTTAATGGCATGAGGACGCGAGGTTAATCCCCATTTTGTAGGAGAAATCTGCCCGTGTAACCAGTCCGGCTACCAGTGCCTACAAAATGGACGGATTAATGTGAGACGTCGCAGGATTGATAATTAAACCAAAAGGGTTAATTAACTAATTAAGTTAGTAACCAAATCTGAATATGTAATTAAAGGAGATTGATTGACATGAAGGAATATGGTAATTAATTGAAATCAATTAAGGAGGATAATTTATTTGGTAATATGGTAATTAATTGAAATCAATTAAGGGGGTTAATTAAAAGGGATAAGGTAATCAATTGAAATCAATTAAAGGCAATTAAAGGGGAATTAATTGATTTGAAGAATATGGAAATCAATTAGAGGGAATTAACTAATTTAAAAATATTAGGTAGGGAATTGGGGCTAGATTGCTAGATGTCCCAATGGTAGAAATCAAAAAGTGGAAACCCATAAGGTAAATTGAAAACTTAACAAGTGGAATTAATAGAAATAAAACACATTTGTTTAAAAACGTTCAAACCATAAATTTGTGATGTTTTCTTCCACTTAATTCAACGCCATCTAAATATTTAGTACTTGCCACTTTCTTTCCTTGAATCAACGCATTCACTCCCAATTTAGTTTGATCGTACGTTATTCCTTGCAAAATTTTATCACTTGATTTACGCCCCTTTTTAATGCAGCAAAATTTGTTAATTTCCTTTACTGTTTCAAAGTCTAATTTGCTTTAAATTTGATATAAATCATTGTCTAATAAAACTTTACCGTTTCTTTATAAATCAATGCTATCTGTAAATTGATTGCCATTTCCTTTACCAAAAGCAATACGTGATATCCTCTTTACACTAAAAACTCATGAAATCAATGTTGGTTATAAAAATTCAAATCCATGTACAACTTCATTTGGTTAATAGGATTATAATCTGTAATTTTCTTTTACCATTCTTAGCAATTAATTCTTGCCTCTTTTCTATCCTATAATTAAGCGCGTAAATTTAGGCACGTTCGTTTTCTCTTGCTTCCTAAATATTTTCCATACTCCCTTCATCTAAATACTGGAAAAGTGCATCTCATTGGTAGCTCTGGGAATAAAACGTTTAATGGAAGCAACTTATCCCTTACCTGTGAGAACAAAATTTCTAAATCTCTAAAGAAATAAATCATGAAGCTTCCTATTTTTATAACACGTTCAAACAAAAAGGATAAAATAAACGCATTCAATATTATTTGAAAATATTATCCCAAAATCTAATCTTAACTACCCGTTTCTTTTGCTTTAATTTCGTAGCCATTTGCGTTCAATTGATAAAAATCAGGTAGCCGTGTATAATCTGGTTATGAATCAGTGCTCAATCAACTCATGTTTTTTTTAAAATAAAAAAAACAATATTTATATTCTTCCTGCCTATTTGCTCATCTAAATCAACGCACGTTTCTCTTGAAATAGTATCTTGGATCAATCAAATTTCTTTTACGCATTTTTTTTTCAACCGTTACTTGAAATGTACGCACTCTTAAAAATGCAAGAAGTCATTTCTTTTAACGTTGAATTTCAAATGCAAAGATTTTCTGCCTTTTTCTTTCACGCATTAAATTTTTCTCCTTACGTGAAATCTTGCTCATCCTTAAAATCTACGTGACCTTCCCCTATATTTATACAACACACGTTCATAACAATTTTTACATAACCTGGAGAGCTTCACCTTCTTTTCTTGCATGCGTGTGTTGAAGGTACGCATCTGTCTTTTATTTTATTTTTATTTCTACTTCTCATGCTTTTCACGTTGCATACTTTGCTCCTTCTCCTCGTTCCACCATGCTTGACTACTCCACCTCTCAAGTATGTTGTTGCCATCCCTGATAAGTATGCATCTCCTTTCCTCCTGATCTTGCCGTGCATGTCCAGTAATATAGGGAATCACGCCTAGTTTCTTTCTTTTGCATGCTGTAGAACATATTAGCCTGCGTCCATGTAGTTGTGGCCACGTGAATTTGAATAAGAGTGTCACTTTTGAATAAAATGTTAACCAACAAAAAAATATCTTTCATTTTTTTTTTGCATCACTGTAGAAGAAACCATATACGCCTGTAGTTTTGGTGGACATGTTAATTTGCATGCGTGAGCCACTTTGAAGATTTTAACAAATGGAAGTGTGTAATGGAGACAAACCTGGAAAATGATTTGTGGTTTATTAGTTGCGTGTGAAACAAATCACATGACCTTGTCATTTCATAAGTGCATGCATACATTTTTTCAAAGTATTTTTTATGAAAATCCATTAACGTTTTGTTTCAAGACTCAGCCTATTTGATTTAACAAAGCATTTTATTTATTTTTTAATTTTATTTTTACAAAGCATTTTTCCCAAATCATTTAAATAACAAATTTGGAAAGGGAAGTGGATTGGAGATGTTGAACAAATTGAGTGATGGAGTGGACAAGCTGCGGGTGTCAAAAATCTTTTAATTTATAAATCTCGTTCCGGTTGTTATTAAATTTTGCTTTGATCGCTTCATAATCGCCTGATTTATTATTCGTTTATTTTTCAAGTTCGAAATTGAGGTGTCACATCTGCTGGATTTATCGTGCCTCTGTTCATTTCTTTCGGGATAGATACTGTTGTTTGATTTGAATCTTCAACAACGAAAAGGTGAGTATTTCTCACCAGACAAACATACCTATATATCTGTTAATTTATCACAAGTGTAATTGTAATTTATTTTATTAAATTTTACCTGCCCGTGATATAAGCGTATAATGTTAACCCCATTATTAATTGACACATCATCAGTTGTTTATTTATTTTAATATTATTGCAGTTATACTATTTAATGCTTATTTACTGTTAATCACTGCAAGTTCCCTGTAAATTTGAGATCGTTATAGGCTGAAATGATAGGCCTGAACGATAAATTTTTTCATTTATTTATTTAATTGTTTAATTATTTATTTTTAACATGGGATTGCGGGTTTGAAATGATAGAACCCGGTTTTTTTGTAAATTGCGGATTGAAATGATATATATCCGTATCACTTGACCTAGGCTAGAAACTATATACAAACCCGTGCTTTATATAATATTTTTATGAAATGTTTTAAAAATATTTTTAAATGGAAGTTTATAATATTCTGGTTTAAATGTATTTAAAGGATTTTATAAAATTTATAATGATTTTTGAATAAGTAAAAATGTTAAATAAATGAATGTTTAAGTAAAATTTTGGAATATAACTTACTTTGGGAAATTCCGATTTTTGTTAAAAGTGAGATTTTAGTTAAGTAAAATAATTGATAATAAGTTATATTTTGGGAATTTAAAACTTAATTGTTAAGTTAATAATCTATTACAGCAATTAAATGCTGTCTTTTGTAAATAACTGTCTTAACCTATAACTTTAGGTAGCATTTTTAAGTGCTTCGGAAATTGAATTGTTGATTTTTTTAATAAAATTTAATGGAAATAATCTTTGGGAAAGGGGCATAAATTTTGGAATTTAATATGTAATTAATTGACTTTAAATGGTTTTAAATGGAAAAATTTAACTTTTAAATGTGAGTTAAAAGGCAATTAATTCCTAAAAAAAATTGAATAGATTTAAATGGTATTTTATATTAAATAAAATGACTGATGTTTAAGTAAATGATGTTTGAAATGATATTATGATATTGAAATGTATTTGAAATTTATTTTGATTTTTAAAGTATAAATACCATTTTTAAAAGTTGTAACCACGGGTTATAATAATGTTTGGTTGTTAAAGAGATCGGGATCGGATATCTGGCATACTCTCTGTCGATACCGAAACCACTTTGACAACCATGTAAGCGGTGGAGATTTCAGAATGAAGTAGGATGGTGGTGGCGTCTTCTATGAGGTAAATACGTGGACCCGACTCCCGTGAGTTGGCATAAGGTGGCTAAAACAGGAGCAATTGACGGATTAATGAGGTAGCACCTCTGATCGGACGCACTTCTTCGTATGCCATTCTACTTATGTGATTGCATTGGTGCGCACCTTTGATTTGGGAGTGTTGTTCGATGTGGGCGGTAGCTGCGCGCTGCGCGTTTCCACCGGTCCGGATGCGTAATTGGTATATCTACCCTGGCATTGCCTAGTTGTGCCGTGTCACCTACCATAGCGAGCCTTGTACGAGTTTCTTTTTCTCCCGTAGCCCGTGTGGTATCCTCTGGTCGCTTCCCGATCAGGAGGGACCATGATGTTGGATGGACTACTGGGACTATTACGTGTTAAGGGGAATATTGGGTCACTCCTTAACGCTATTTAAAAGTAAGTTTATTTTAATATAGACACTATTATAATAGCAAAAATATTACTACACAGTAAATAGTTTAACGGATCCTTAGAGGATGGGCGGTCCCAAGCATCCTTTAAGTTACTTGCTCTATATTACAGTACACTTGAATTAGCTTACACTATATAAGTATGTATGTCCTGACTCGAGTGTTTATGTTTTATGTTACGCTCGGGTCAGCCTGAGTTGTAGTTCAGTTTCATCCCGAAGCTAGGATTTCTGTGGATCACTTTCAAGCTGTTGGCAAACTTCCCTTCCCGTTCTTTATCTAAATTTTTGAAATCAAGACTACTGGACATTTGGATTGTTCTACTGATGATTTAAAACTATATTTGGATTAAAGACTATGTAATTTTTATTTGATTGAGACTATTTATAGTGGCTTCATGAACCACTAGGTATTTTTAAATTCCGCTGCGAGTATTCTGATTTTGTGTCTGTGATTCTGTGATTATTTATTTACTGTATATTTTGAGATTTGCCAAATTTTATTTACAACGCGGTATTTTGAACAATTCAAGTTCGACATGTGCGGATGCGAATGGTTGAAAATATCGGGTCGTTACAGAGCATAAGCTTAGTTTATATAAACTGAGCATATCACTTTTCCCGACAGTCTAAACTACATCGCTATGAGGACATAATTCCGCATATCTTTCCTATAAACCATACTACGTGAAACGTGATATCTAGATTAAAATTTTTAGATCTCAATTTAGCTTATCAAAATGGCATAGTTTTATGAAGCATGTTGGATTTATATGCAGTATAACTATCCTTAAATTATGAACCAAAAGTTTTACACCATCAATGATGTTTGAAATACACAACAGAAATTTTAATGGTCATTCAATCTCGATCAAAAATTCACTTTTTAATATATACTAAGTTTATAGCTTGTAAATTTTCTCAAAGCACAAAGAAGATAATTTAAATTTTCAACATCGTGTAATGCAGGTCGTCTACAGAAAATATGTAACATTAGGATAACTTCTATTAAGTAATAGCTTACTTGTGCAGCAGGAGAAATTGTTCCAGCTTTGCTTTTAAAAAATACTTTCCTCACCTCTTTCATGTAAGCTTTTAGTAATGCAAAAGGAGAACTGTGGACGCACAAAGGGACATGGTTTCAACTTTCATCTGCATATTCAATTATTGAAATTCACTGATGTATGAGCTATCAAATAGAAGGGTCATATATTAAGAATTGATGGATTAGTTCTCTATGCACCATCCAATTTTTGATGCACAAAGACACACCGTTCCTTTGGTGCAAAATAAAATCAACCTGTTTACAAATTTTCACATATTAATGTGAATGAGTGCCCAAATACATTGAACTGAAAACACCAAGTATAAAAGAAGAAGTAAGATACTAAAGCTAAAAAAATAAGTTCTTTTCAGATAATACTGATATTTTCATCTCTTAAAAATTCCAAAAATATAAAAAATATAAAAAAATGTTAAAAATAAGATCGATCTAATCAATCGCTTATAAGTTAATCAAGTCAATGCAAGCATAAGCATGGGTAAGTTGCTCAAAATTCATGTATTATAATATAATCATGGGTAAGTTGCTTCAAAATTCGTGTAATTTTGTATAATCATGGGTAAGTTGCTTTAAAATTCATGTATTTTTGTACAAATCGATTTTCCTATAAAAAAATTAAAAATAAAGTAAAATAATATTTGCAACTTTAGAAAAAACAAGTTTCAAAGACGGTGGAACCAAAGCATATTAGAACAAAATGCATTCTTAAATTTCTTTATAAAAAAGATGGAAATTGCTAAACGGTGACCTTGTAGTACAAGAAAATATTGAATTTCATTGTTGTCTTCTTTTGTTCAACTAAAATTGATCATGTATTAGCACCATTGCTTGAAGGTCCGAACAATTTTGGTAAAGGTCTACACTGGAACAATGACGGGTGTAGGATTTAGATCTGGAATACAGGGATGCGTACTTCAATTCCTGCAGGCCTTGTAGATTTTTTGAAAATTTTGCTTACTGTAATTAAATTGGAATGGTATGAGTAAGAGAAGATCTGAACAAAACATCCCAAAGCACTCTAAGATTAGATTGTAAAAATTATCATGAAGACTCGACACAAACCACTCTGAAAGTATCAAAAAGAATTTTATAAAAAAATATCCAAGAAAGATTTTCAGAATAATATAACATAGGGGATGGCTTAGTAAGGGATGATATGTAACCATTTCAACACTTAAGGAAAATTTAGTATTTTATACATTCAAAGTTAAAGAGGTCATTTCAACAACCGACAGCAACTTCATTCTCATGTGCAAGGGAGAACCCCAAGCACACTTATTCCCACTATATATACAATAGAAGATTTCGATGGCAAAATCAAACAAAGATCAAACAACTCAAATTGTCATAAATGTGTTGAAGGACAATGATAATTAAAGAACATAGTTCTAAAATTTTCATAAAATATTAAATGAAGAGGATGTCATACTTGCTTGGGGGTTAGGAATCTTTTGCAATGCCCATCAATTGTCGCGTCTGTCGCTGACTTCTATCAGAACAAATTATATCCAGCCACCAATGTCAAATGGGATACCTCCACAATGCAGTTTCAACAGCTCTCAGCCAGATAGATATCTTCAGATTAATTTTCCACCTTGAGAAAATGACAAATATAAATCATACACTAATTTACATCTCATCATACCTAGTAATCTCTCTGAACATTTCCTGACGTACTCATGTGCACATATAAAATTGGTACAAAATAAAAATGAAGATCAATTTTAAATTTACATTTACTGTAATACCAAATGACAGACTCGGATAACTTATAAATAATCAATATGTAACTCACAAATAAGTCGTGTAGATCCACAAATAAATTTATAATTAGAAATTGCTCAGAAAGTAAATTTGAGTATATATTAGTGTTATTATACAATTGTGTAACTTGGATTCGATTGGTTTTGGGATACAACATATGCCCATTTGGTTTCATTGATCATTTGCATATTTCCACCATTATAACCTTTCAGAGATTAGGAGAAACACTAAAATAACAACAGTACTAAAATTTTGGTTCTTTTAACTGATCAAGGCAAGGGGACTTAACTAATAATATTAAGACTATTTTTGGTGATCGCAATTTATGCAATACAGATGCGATTTTGTTTCGTAGACGAAATACTTGTTTTTGTTGGATGAAATATGAAATGGAAAAACATACTGCATTCGAGCATGATTACACTGCAGCAACTAACATCACAAACCATCCCCTTCACAGCACTGCTCCACCATCACAACATTTTCCACAGCCACAACACTTCATATCTACTACTATAACTTCACACACTTACCACTTTCAATCTCCACATCTCCACATCTTCAACTTCTCTACATTTACAGACCACCCAACTCCACAGTACATTGCATCACCCAATCACCTCTAACCTATCACCCATCCACACCACTGCCTTCTACAAACATTCCAACCTCCACTCAGCCTCCTCTTCTCCACTTAATACAACTACCATCATTCCATAACAGTTCATTCTCGAACTTCCCCTCCCATTTCCTAGTCCACCTTCTCCAATCTCAGTCGAACACCATATTGCTTACACTCTAGCCTCTCCCAAAATCCTGAAAATCATCATCTCCTTCATACAATCAACCCCTGTTGCCATCCCCCTGTCACCGACCAGACAACCACCATTACAAACAACTGCCATCACCCCAACCATCGGCCGACTGACAATCACTCCAGACCTCCACCAAATCACCGCGACCACCCCTTCAATCTCAAACCCAAAAATCGAAAAGAAAAAAATTCCAACCCCATACAAACTGCAATCGCTAACCCTACCCAACCATGACATCGAAAACACTACCGCAAATCCTAAAACTGCCATCGCCTCGCCTAAACCCAATCACCAACCAGACACCAACCACCCTCGTTCGAATCAAGTTACTGGGTTGCGAATTTGTTTCTGGTATTTGGGCTGCTGATTTTTTATTTTCGAGTTGAGAAATTGACTGTTTGTATAGAGAAAGTTGCATCGCAACAGCCACTAGCTAAATCGCCGCTTGAACTCGATTTCCTTTTTGCTTCGAATTTGGATTGAGAAATTGGAGAAGCCCTTATTCGATCGAGAAGATGGCAGCTTCAATTTTTCCAAAATCCTAGTTTCGAGCAAAGAGAACGAGCAAAGAGGAACGAGCAGGAGGGAAAATAAAAGGGCCGGCTTTTTTTAATAAAGGGTTTCTGGCCATTGTAATTTGTGAATAGGGTAATTTGTGACTGTGCACCTTTTACAACGGGCAATTTGTGACCGTTGTAAAGTTGGCATCTATTACAACGGGCCTGAGTGGATCGTTGTAATAGTTTTCTATTACAACGGGCAACCAATCCCCATTGTAAAAAAGCGGTTGTATATGGCATCTTTTACAATGGGCCTGAATGGACCGTTGTAATAGTCTTCTACTACAACGGGCAACCAATGCCCATTGTAAAAGGACGTTGTAATAAGGTATTTTTGTTGTAGTGAGTACATGTGGCACATACAGATGGAAGATTCTAGTTTCTTGGTTCAATAAAAAAAATTGTGTACCACTTTCAACCTATAAAGCAGAATATATTTCTACTACCTTAGCTTACGCTCAAATAATATACATGCAACTGACACTTAAAGACTTTGGAAAAAAAATAAACATATCTCCAATATATTGCGATAATACTAGTGCTATAAACTTATCCAAAAATTCAATTAATCGTTCTTGGACTAAACATACAGATGTTCGTCGCCATTTTCTAAGAGATAATGTTGAAAAAGAAATAATAACTCTAGAATTTGTAAATATGGAAAATCAAATAGCCGATATTTTTACAAAACCACCAAGTGAACAATCTTTTATTAAGTTAAGACGCGAACTAGGTACTATGTCATTGCATGATTTATAATTCAATATTGAAGTATAATTTCTTTTTAAATAAAATAAATTGAAGATGATGGCACTCGAACTACACACTCATGGGAGAAAGTCGCATGTCTTTCCATTGTTATATTATGTTTCTATAATTCAGACCATACATATCTTTAATTTTACCTGTGAGTATAATTTTTCTCTCTTAACCTCTCTTTTCTTTTTGGCTAGAAACTTCCGAGAATTATAAACCTCAAATCAATATTCTTAATATAGCCTATAAACTCAGTATAAGTACTTAATCAAAATCTTATTCAACTCATATGCAAACTTTAAAAATAGTTAAACAATATCAAATTTCTAAAACAAATGTCTCAAACAATGTCTTCTGATCACGACTCTGCTTGCTCCACTATTGACTACATCTCCCCATCGTCCGACAGTCTCTCCCACAAAAATAACTCCTACATCATCTCCATCCCTCAACATCATCTCTACACCAATTTACCATACTGGCTTCTCTTCGAAATGTAAGAAAGCTAAACACTTAGTCGACCTAAAATCATTATCTCTATCGGACAAAGTCGATGGGATTCATCACTGTCAATAAGAGATGATAGGGCTTTAACGAGAAATGTATTTTGAACAACGCCGTCAAGGAGCACGTTTAAACTTTCTTGAAAAATGTATCTTTGTAATATATGGTAATTCGCCAATAGAAGACTATGTACATCCAAGGTCTCAGGGTTATGAGAAACTCCTCTAAGAGCACACAAGATCACCCTACGGAACTTATGGGGATAATGAACATCAAATGCCGAACACAGTCCTTTTCATCCATACCGGTCTCCTTTTAAGCCGTCATTCGAGCAAACTAAAGCCAAAAAAAGTTCATAGGAAAAAAAAATACCATTCTCCTTATTATGACAACTAAAGAAATCTTTCATAAACGACGGATGTTTGATGTATATCAAATAAGCATGTATATTTGTACATAACTGTTTGTAAAAAAAATTCTCTTATTAAAAAAATCAATTTTTCCGTTTTCATATACCATAACATGTAGAAATAGACGTCTGAAAAAATATACAGATGTTTGATTAGAGCATGGGAAAATTTTGAATTTCAGATCAAACGTCTAACTAACACCCCCAAACGTCTGAAGATATGTTCTAAAAAAATTTCGATCTCCAGCACAAACGTCTGTTCAAACGCTCAATAAATTTAAAGGTCTCAGCACAAACGTCTGAAGGTATGATCGGCCATCTGACAAATGTCTCTGGAAAAATTATTTTCTACTCATACATGTCTGAGTTTACATCTAGACGTCTGTTCATGTGTCAAAATTAAGCCCCGTTTAGACGTTTGATCTTTATATACAGACATCAGTCAATTGTGCCTATATAATATCTCTTCCATATTTCATTATTTCCACTATTTCACTCTCTCCAAAGCTTAAAACTCTAATTCCCAAATTCTATTTCCTCTTTCCAATTCCAAAATCAATGGCTCCAAAAGCTCAAGTTCCCATTGCTAAATGTAAGAAAGCTACAGCACACCATAGCTCTCAATCTTCCCTCAACAATTCATCACGGATAATCATATTAAAGAATGGATTATTGGTAAAGAACATGGAAGGCAAAATCTAGAAGATTTAGAGAAAAAGGAGATTCACTCTGGTCTGTTCTATCTCATTGATTGTTTCATTCATTATGATGCAATTGATTTAAAAAAAGATGCTTATATCTACCATATGGTTAACTATGATGACAATGCTGGGAAGATAGATTAACTAGCAGTATTCCTCTTTTTTATTAATCTATGCTCCTTAAAACTTTGGAATCCATCAGATGAGGAAAATTGGATTTAGACAAGTGTTTAGGGAAACATAATAAAATTTAATGTTGAAATGCTTGGTCAAATCATTAATTGTTCTTATATAAGAATTTGATTGCAAGAAGTTCCCGTTACATGATATGCCCTAAGAGATGCTGCTACTCATCTTATTTAGGAAGATGATACGCGAAAATTAAAAACATCTTTCTTTTGTCCAAAAGCCTAACCGCTTAACCATATGCTCGTCAACAAAGTCATCCCTAGGTTAAGTAGTCATGAACAAGTATACAAAGGTGATCACAAAGGTTTAAATGCTATATTTGGTCATATTGAAGTCAATTGGGCACAATATATTTTCGACCAAATCAAAATCTTTTGGATGCCTACACGTCGAAGCATCGTCCATACTCCTTATATAATCAGAGTTCTATGATCGTTTGGAATCCCTTCGTTTCTTTCTTGATATGAAGTAATTTTAGTTAAAGATAGTGGCATTAGATTTCTCACTTTGATGCATCTACCTGAAAGTCCACCGAATATAACCTCTTTCTCCCAATATCAACAATCACAACAACAATAACCACCTCCTACCACTTGACCTTCGCAATATGCAAGAGCTTCAGAAACTACTAAGTATTACTCTGATTCAGAGATACAAGAAGCCAGAATTGCAGCTGCACAAGGAGAAAACTATCGAGATGTTGCACTTAAAAACCAACATCTTCCCTCCTTGAACCAAAAAGCGCTAGATAAAAAGATGACTCGCTTAATGACCAAAGTAGAAAAGACGTTAGAAAAGGTCGTTTCCACTTTGGAAATAGTCATGAGAAAGGTACGAGGTCTTTCATCGTTACGGTCTTCATCTTCTCCGTCTCTGACGCCACCGCCACCACCATAGGTATTTCAACCAGAACGTTCTTCAGGCACAAGTCCGTCAGCTAAACCGACACCACACTTCTGACTAATAAGGCACCAATAAATGTTGACACTGAAGAAAGCGAAGATACCACTTGGCCTCCACAAAACCCTTCGCACTACAATCATTACGCATCATTTCGGGGCCTCTCTATTCGAGAGGACGAGGAATACAACGATCAGTCTCAGTGTCAACATGGCGGATATGATAATGAATAATCTAATTTCTGGGGTTACTACAACAATCCGTGAGTTTTTTCTTCTATTTTTATTATGATGTATCTCTGTTGATTTCTTCAAAATAATTTTTTTTATAATTATGAAAAAATTTATTTGTGATTCTGTGCAAACTTACGCTCTTTATGTTTTTCCAAATTTCATTATTTCTATATCTCTTTTTGATAAAGCCAAAAGGGGAGAGATCTCATATTACATGTATATAGGGGGAGGAATTGCATTCAGGAGGAGTTATATGCTTATTTAATAAATGATTTATAGTTGTCATCATCAAAAAGGAGAGAATGTTAGAACCTCTATTATATGGTTTCGATGACAATGACTATACAATCATACACATACAATATATTCCACCAATTTGCAGGAAAAATCTTTTAGAATTCACATTATCATGACTTAAGGATGACCAGTAGAAAAGGAGATTCATTGGTATTAGAGAAGCTATTATCGTGTGTTGTAGTCATAGATACATGGTTTGTAAAATCTCCTTTAGTAGTTTTTAGACAACATTGCATGTCAAATATTTTTTAAGCCTTTCATCATTTAAACAAGTTAACTGCAGAAATTAACAAGCATCAGACTTCTGTCCATATATGCCAGACGTCTAACTCTGTATGCTATTTTAAAAACATATTAATAGGCATCAGACGTCTGATCGCATATGCCAAAATTCTAAATCTGTTCTCTATTTAAAAATTTATATTTAAACAAACGTCTGAAATTTTGAGCTGACGTCTGTGCTGGGTAACGAAATTACACCTTGAATAGGCAGTACTTTCATTCTAATGGTGGCATCTGTATCTCTTCAATGCATCTCTTCTTCCTCAAAGACTGCAACCCTCAGACTGAAATAAAACATATTAAAGGATGTTACTCTTCAACAATACTCTTCAACATCTATAAACATGTAAAGCTTTTGAGAAACAAATAACTTAATTTTTCTTAATCTCATATCTATAAACTTTACATACTCTGATTTCTAAAAGCAATCAATACATTAATTTTATCACTTCCTAAAACCAAAACTTCATATACACTTACTAATCAAAGGAGATTATAGGAAGATTTGTACTGTGCAGTCAAAATCAGTGTTACTAAGAACAAATACTTATGAAGAAAAGATTTTTGTATCAAGTTATTCGTCCAAGCAAAGCGAGAGCTATTTACTAGTTAAGGCCGAAGAGGAACTTTGAAACTGGACATAGGAAGGAAGGTCCGAACCAATATAAAATCTCTAGTGTTATTGATTCTTTAATTTTTATTCGCTTTACTCTACTAGTTATAAGTTAGCTATTTATTAGACTTGCATATTAGATATAAATACACGATCCATACACACTTTCAAAGTAATGGAGTGAATGAAAATTTGTGTTAAAATTGAACTTAGGTTATGAAATTGAAATTAAAGTGAATAATTGGATTTGATTTAAATTCGAGGTAAATTAATGAAATGAACTAATGCAATAAATTAGTGAAATGAAATATGAATTTGAGTTGTAAAATAAATTGAATATGTTTTGGAATATTGTTTGTTTGAAATAAATATGAACTTAAGTTGTAAAGAAAATGTTAAAGAACTGAATGTGAACTTAAGTTGTAAAGGGAATGTTAAAGAATTGAATGCGAACATAAGTTGTAAAGAGAATGTTAAAGAATTGAATGCAAACTTCAGTAATTGTTTTATGGAAATGGTCCATAAATGAGTTAGTATGCAAATGAGTTATTGTTAACCTTAAATTGGATATAAGGGGAATGTAAGTAAAATAAAGGAGAATAAAATGAATGTTAACCAATTGTATGCATATCGATTGAAAGTAAATGAATTTAATTTCAATCAATTGAATGAGAAAGTAATTGAATGTTAATAAGAAATGGAAGTATATAGTGTTGACACTTGGAAATGAAAAATTGACATAATGGTAAGTAAAATTAGACGAACGTTAATTGTTAGATGATTTCTCTTGTTCCATTTGCTATATTTGCATATAGTTGTTGTATTGGTACGTGTTATATGTCGATACTTGTTTCTATATACGTGTTCTCATATGTGGTTCAGTGATTAGTAGATACGGATGGCACATGCTTCGCGTTTGGAGCTTGCTTTCACATTATATTCGCTCTATGCTAATAAAATAAAAGGTATATATCAAGGATTACATATCGTATTTGTATATATTTTACCCCATAGGATGCCTCATCCTCAAAGATGAGATGTATATTTGTGATATATGTATATGTATATATATATGTATATGTGTGTGTGTATGTATATATGTATATATATCTGTGTGCATATATGTGTGTGTGTATATATATATATAGTGATTTATTACAATCGAATCGTGCAAAGGAAACGTTGGTGAAATTTTTCTAAATTTTAAGGCATTAGAAATTTTTTAAGAATGTTGGAAAATAAATTTTGATGACTAAAATTTTGATTTTGAGTTATAAATTGAAATGATATTAGATAATTTTTGGAATAGTATTAGTTAATAACTATGAAATGAATTTAAAGATTTAGAGAAGTTGATAACAAAGTTCTACTAATTGATTTCGAAAAGTTAAAGGGTTTAAAAGAAATTTGTAATATATTTCAACTAATTGTTTTTTAAAAGTTAATGGGTTTGTGATATTTTTCTTACCATGGCAATTTTCAGGACGAAATTCTTTTAAGGAGGGGAGAATGTAATGATCTAGAATTTCAGTAATTTAAAATTGGAAGAATAATTGATTTTAAATATTAAAAAAATATATTTATAAGTTAAATAACTTGAATTTCAATTATAGCGATTCATTTGATAATTAATGGTTAAATAAAATTTTGGGAATATCTAAAGTAATTGAATCTTGGATTTGAAATGAATAAAAATGATTTCGAAAGTTGATTTAAATTCTATTTAAATAAGAAGGAAGATTGTAAACTTTTAAATTGGATTTAAAAGTGATTTGACTGATTTTGGAAATTGCACATTTTAGTTAATATATAAAAATAGCCTTCTGCGGCATAGTCTCAGATTTTGATGAGACCAGTTTCATTAGATCTGCAAAAGTATATTATAGAGCGCCGATGAATTTCATGGCAATTGGACGTATCGTTTGGACGTGCGAGATCGTAACACGCAGAAATTGATTAAAGGAATTTTAATTAAAATAATTTGGTTTGAAAAGTTATCTTCTTCATATGATCGAATTAGGTCTCGAGACTAGTTCCATTATGTTCGAAATAAGGGTATTAGATGTAGAACGCCTATCGGCACATCTTGATTGGAGTTTAGAATTTTTGGGCATTTTGTAAATCAATATTTTAAATTGAAAATTATATATATGTATATGTATGTGTGTGTGTGTGTGTGTATTATAATTCCCCTGCCCTACCCATACTCCTACTCTGTTCAGCAAACCCCCACAATTTTAGCCATACATGCCCATACTTCCACACGACTTTCACGTACCCTCCTAATTAAAAAGAATGTCGTAACCAAATTAAAGGCTCTTCTCCATTTTCAAAATTGAAAATCGAAAAAGGGAAAAAAAAACTACATAGAGGAAAAAACAAAGAATGTGGATGCGCGCATGGAGCGAAGCGCAGCGGCAACGGCAGGTCGAGGGGATTTGGTGCTTGGTGATGGCTTACGGGCGCGAGCGCGTGGCGGGTGTGTTGGAGCGGCAGTCGGGGAGGCGGCTACTAGCGCGCACGACGGCAGAGGGGCAGAGAAGTTGGTGGGGCAGTAGTGGCTGCGCGCTATTGAAGTTTCAGAAAAAATGAATGGGATGCGTGAGAGAGCGCGAGCCCGGGGAAGTACAACGTGAGGATGAGAGAATGGGAGAAAAGGTGTTAAAGTTTAATTTTTTTAAGTTAATTTAATTTAGTGATATCGAATGTTTATAATGCATAAATTGCTCATATGAGGTCCAAATTGAAGGCGACGAGTCGTGTTGCACTCGTATCAACGAGCACCACGCCATGGAGTTAGATTGATGAATTCGAAGTTTTTAGAATTTTGGGTTAAATTGAACAACCGTTCAATTTTAACCAAACCTAAACGTTTTGATGACTATTAAAATTAAGTTGAGCTAATCTTACTTTTTTGGCTAATCAGAAATATTATTTAGTCAACAAAATTATTTGTTAAATGTGTGGATATTTTATCATTGATTGTTATTGGTTGTTTGGATAATCTAATATTTTATATTAGTTGGATTGGATATATTCCCGCCTATTGGAGCGGATGAGACCATATTACGTTTTCGTGTCAGAGCGGATGACCCTTGTATATGAGTCCCGCCTCGAAGCGGTTGATTTATATTTTTATGATTATAAATACTGTATTTGATGTAGGAAAACAAGTTGGAGAGATCCAATGGAATTCCTTACACTGTTGATTTTATTTTCATATATATTATGGTATATGATATGTTGGATGTTATATTGGATGACATGAACATGATTTTGCTTAATTAGTGCTTTAGTAGCATTTGGCCTTAATTTGATATTTTAAAAATACTATAAACTAGTGATTTGATTTATAAAGGAATTTCAAGTAATTTTGAAATTTATATATGTTTAAATATTTTTTCTAAAGAAAAGGTATGATTTTTAGAGATTATAAATTTATGGTTTTATAAAATATTTTAAATAGAAATTTTGATCTTTGGATGAAGATTTTTCAAATCTCGGAAATGAGTCCGTGTTTTAAAATGAAGGATTACAATTTTAAAAAAGGATAGAAATAATTATTAACCATTTTATATAAAGCAATATGTATATAGTATACACAAATATTAAGATTTATCTATAAATATGGAGATTTATTAAGGTGATAATGTACAAAGTGACATTTTACAAATAAAGTTAAGATTTATAAAATATGTGTTTATTTATAAAAGGATAGATATATAAACGATATTTTATAAATTAAAAAGAAGCTATTATTATTTAATAGATTGGAGAAATAAATCAAACGGTGGATTATTACAAGATAAGGAATGACATTTTAGAAAATAGTTTATTTTATTTTAGAAATTTAAGATGAGGTAAAATTTAGGACGTGTTAAACAATATTTTATAAATTAGAGGAGATTTATAACAGGGATTTATGCCTATAAGAGTAAAGTTAAACGGTTGAAAATATGTTTGGGCGAGGTTTTATAATTAAGAAGGATTTATAAAGCAATAAAAGTATAAATGATTTCATAAATAAAGAATTTTTTATGAAAGGAAGTTTTATAAGATGGGAAGAGATTTATAAACATGGTTTATAAATATGGAAATAGTTATGTTGACTTGAGTTCGGATTTTTATTAAGAATATATATATATATATATATATATATATATCTTAAAGGTTGTTTATTAATATTAATATTGTTTAACAACTGTTTATTAATATTTTAAATATCTTGGGAAGGTTAATAATTTAAAATATTAATATGGTTTGAAGTTGATTATAATTATTTAATAGTAAAGTTTTGGAAATTAATTATTAGTAATTATAAAAATGTTGAAAATAATTTATTATTGTTTATTAAGAACGTTTGAAATTTATCAGTTTTTATTTTTAAGATGTTTAAAGTTAATACTTATTCATTTATAATGTTATTATTATATATTATAGTGTTTAAAGTGAATGATTATACACACACACACACATACGTTTTCGCGATTTATAAACAAGGTTTTATAAATGGTTTTTGAGATTGGTAAGGGATTTTTTAAATGATTTTTAAATTGTGAACTAAGGAACCCTTTTCCAGTTTTATGAATATACTTATAGCATTGAGATAAGTATTAGGATATTCTCTAACTGTTTAAAATAAGGGATTGTGGATGTATATACATACATATATATACACATATATATATGTATATACATATATACACACATATATATGTATATACATATACATATATATATATATATATCTTTATATATATTTTCATAAAAGGGTTTAGAGATGAATATTTACAAAGTTAATTTAATTAATAAAGGATTAATTAATGAAGGCCTAGTGTTGCTTGGTTTTATAAATGGTTAACAAAGGATTAATAAATGAAGGCCCAGTGTTGCTCGGAATTGGATAGATTACTTGACAACCACTTCGATGCAACAAATGCGTTTTAAAGTGATGACATCTTAAGGATGATGGAGTTTGAAGACGGAGCTTTCAAGTGTTTCGTTCAATCCCAGAACGGACTTATATGGATGAATGCTGGTATTGCATTGTTGCTTAGAAGGCAGTATTTGCATCTCAAGTAGGAAGTGCTATATAAAAGGTAAAACGTAGCCTCAAGCCTCATCAACCGGGAATGGCTAAAATAGAGGAGATGCAGCGAGCTAAGTGGGTTGCTCCCAAGTTGGGTATGATCATCCCTATCTTGAGTCGCTATTCTCTCTTAAAATTTTATACTTTGGGGCCCAAAGAGGAGTGATCATATTCAGTACTACTAGTCAAGTTATAGGAAGGTCCTGTGTTGGTAGGAGATTCAAGCAAGGCCCTCGATGTCATTTTATCTAGAGATGCATCATGGAAGACGGTACCCTAATAGACCATTCATCGGATGGAATCCATTTTCTAATAAGCACTGCATGACTAAGTTGTGGCCAACTATGCTGAAACGTGAGATGCAAGCATTTAGCTAAATTCATATTTTACTTTGACCCCTAAACATTATTATAATATAATGGATTTTCTATATAAATTATTCGGTTATCGTAAGGTAAAAACCCATCCTTGTTTATGTGCGGCGTGGTCTTACGAGATACTTCTAATTTTCAAATGGTTTTCTGGAACTATAAAATCCAATTTGGTGTGTTTTCTCATGCTGGTTTTCCAGACTGACTCAAGTGTTATTTTATTATAATGCTCGAGTCAGACCAAGTATATTGCAGATACTTTGGATGCATTGGAGCTCAGGAGACGAGTTATAGGTTGTCAAGTTGTATTCACATATATAATATTATTCCGCTGCTTTTTTTTTGAAATTATCAACAATTGTAAGGGCGGATTGTTATAATTGACCACGCCGATGATTGTGATTGTTGTCATACTCTTATATGAATGTATGTATATAACAGTTTTTCCTTTGCAAAGATTATTGATTTTATATTATATATTGTTCTGCTGTGATTGTGAGATTCTATGTTGTTTTTTGTTTCTTTTCTCTTATTCTTCTTCCATCTTCTTCTTTCCTCTTTCTTTCTCATAACTATTCGTCTTTCCGTTTGATTAGGGTTGGAGATGTGTGTTTTACTGTTAGCTTGAATTGTATGGATTGACAGATCGTTACAGTTGACATATGTTTGAATTTGGAATTGGCGATAGGCTTGCTTAATGATAACGTGTTATTATGTATTTATTTCATGAATTAAAGTATAAAATCAAATTTTTAATACAAAATATCTAGAGAATTTTAAGGAGACAAGAGAAAAATGCTAAACTTAATGTCATGCTTTAAAATTCTTCAGCTTTGTCAGTGTAAAACACTGGTTCCATCCTAGTTTATATTTAAAATATTGCGATTTAAAACATACCACCAAAAATTTTCACTTCAAATTGGGAGAATTGCTATATTTTTATCTAATTTTTTATCTTGTATAAGATCCAGATATGATTTTAATGTTAATCTTGTATACAGTTTTTCTTATTTTTCTAGATCGTATATTATTTGTTTCATTTTGTATACAGCATTTTGGTAGTTGAAGGCGGATGATATTAAGTGGCATATTAGTATTATCATACACAGGTTTATAAAGTATGTAACGTAGCAGATCCAACATATTCAGATCACATAATCTTGGATGTTCACACCGATAGGCCAAATGTCTTAAATAAGAAACATAAATGCAGCAGCACACATGAATAAATCAAATTAAACATTTTTAGGAAATTTGTTATTATTGATCATCCAATTCATCATCAGGACAGTCATAACGAAAATAACCATTACAACAAACATATTGTTCCACTCTGGTCAACGTCGACTAGAAATAAATATTGATTTAGAGACAGAAAATTTCAATCCCTATTATAACTGTTCATCTTTAAATAATGTTTAAAGACTGATTAAAAATTGAATGTCTCGGTCTTTGAATCGCTAGTCCAAAAATAAAGTTGTGACTGAAATTGCAGTCTCAAAATATAAAGACTGATATTTCGGTTTTAAGTATGTTGTAAACTGAATTTTTGAAACCAAAATAAAGTCTTTAATCGGTCTTAAATTCAAAAAAACACCAAATTTAATCTCGTATAGAACTAAATTTCTTCCTTAAATTACTAAAAACCACAAAATCCGCACATTTAATAACAAAAATCACCACACGGTGCATATACAGAGACAAATAAACCATACCGATCAGCAATTTCGAAACAATGCAAACTAATATAGAATGTTGCCCTTAGTTAACATCAAATAATATCTAGTGTTACAACTTAAGCCACATATGAATGTACTTATTTCATAGCTAAACAAAGAAAAACTAAAACATTAAAGCTACAAATCACTTCGACATCGACCACTCCCAAACGTTTGAACCAACTTTATGTGCCCTCATCGTCAACTGAACCTGCAATAATATATGTTTTGTTAATATATAATTAATGCTTAATACGTTCATTCTATAGAAAATCGTATAGAAATAAACAAAAGTGAAAATAATTAAAAGAATTATGAGCAAGAAAGTATAAAAACTACTAAACCTCCATAAAAATTTCTTAAACTCTTCTTGGATGTAAGACATCCATCCTCATATTCAGTTTGGTTTTCCGCAACTTAGAAGATATTTAAACGATTCAAACTTTAACTCAACTCTTTATGGAAATGTTCAATGGGAAATCAAATCCACATTCCAATTTATTGTAAGTGGTTAACATTTTACATAATTGATCCACTTCATTTAGCAGCAATACATTTTTCTGCGATATAAAATATTTATAAATATACAAATGCAATTGTTTTAACCTTACATACCTCAAAAGAAGACATAGGCAATAGCTAGGAGGTAGGATATGTGGGAAATTAACTTGGTTTTTAGGAAATGTTGATTATGTTGACAATTATAATCTTTGTATTTATGGAAATGTCAAAATTAAGAATGGAGAAAAATCTAGACTTAACAAATATGTAATTTAAGAGAATTCTAGAAAACGCTTTATCAAGAAGAATCTAGAAAGTACAAGATCAAAGAAAAGTCCAGAAAAAAAATCTACATAATATATTCCATTATATATTGAGGTGTGCTATCTCATTTGTTGTAAGCAAGAAAAGTAAGTAAATGTAATTGTAACCAAGCAAAAAAGAATACAAGTTGAAAAAATATATAATGTTTATTTCCTCCTTTACAAATTATTGTCTCAATCTCCATTAGCAAATTAAAAAGTTTTTCCCTTCTTCTTCCTATAGAAATTACCTAACAATGGTATCAGAGCTTGAAGATCCTTCTAAAATTTCCAATAGTAATATCAGATCCAGGTTGCTAATTAAGGAAGATGGCAAACGGAATGACTACTTTTCAAGTTCCTTTATTAAAGAAGGGGAATTTTGAAAGTTGGAGTATTCGCATGAAGGCGCTGCTTGGTTTGTAAGATGCATAGGATATCGTAGAAAATGGGTATGAAGAACCCATCGATATTTCCACTTTATCCCAAATTGAAAGGGATAATTTGAAGAATTTGAAGAAGAAGAATCGAAAGGTTCTTATGCTCATCTACCAAAGTTTGGATGCTGCTATGTTTGAGAAGATAGCTAATGCACAAATTAGCAAGGAAGCATGGGAGATTTTGGACAACGCTTTTAAAGGAATCGATAAAGTGAAGAAAATTAGATTACAAACTATGCGAGGTAAGTTTGAATCTTTATATATGAAATCATCAGAATCAATTGACGATTATTTTTCTTGAGTTTTATCTATTGCCAATCAAATAAAAATATATGGAGAACAAATAGATGACTCTAGAGTTGTTGAGAAAATTCTACGATCTTTAGATTCAAAATATGATCGTTGATCAACTCATTAGTTTACTTCAAGCCCATTAAGAAAAATTGAAGAGAAAGGTTAAAAAAGAGCCATTAGAGCAAGCTCTTCAAATAAAAATCACTTGCGAGAAAACGAGACATTTAAAAATGAAAGAAGGCGAAGCCAAAACAAAAGAGGTCATGGCTATTTTGAATGTTTTAATCGCCACAAACTTGGTCATATGGAAAATGAATGCTAGTATAGAGAGGAGAAAAGGCAAAACACATATAACCGAAGAGATCGAGAACAAGGAGGAAAAACAAATTACTATGGGAGACCGAGATATGAAAAATCTAAAATAAAATGTTATAACTGTAATAAATTTGGGCATTTTGCTTCTGAATGTAGATGACCTTTCACTAACCTTCAAGAAAGATCAAACTTCGTTACAGAAAACGGTGAAGGTTCTATACTTTTATGGGCACTCGGAGCGGTTAGAATTAAAGATGAAAAGAATGGTACTTGAATAAGGGAGTTAAAAAGAATGAAATAGGATATGTTGAAAAAAATATGTTAGCCGATTGTAACGATCCCGGATTTTTACTAAGCTTAAATTGTTATATAATTTAATTTTTGAATAAAAAATTATGAAATTTATTGGTAAATTGAATTGAGTTTCTCCAAATTCGAAAAAATATATGTGTGTTTTATAAGTTGATTGAGAATAGAATTTTGGGTATATTGGAATACCGCAAATTTAAATAATGTATTTGAATTGAATTTGAATCGGGATTTATAAATAATGTAAAGATATTTGAATTTAATCTTATGAAATGGATTTTAAAAGTTGTGTAAATAATGAATGAATGCAAAATGTAAAATAAGACAATAAATATTAAAGTTAAAAATAAATATTTGAGCTAGAAATAGAAACGGATGTATATAAGATAAACTATGAAATATAAAGTAACACGTTAGCTAAAATCTAACAACATATTAAAATAGAAATTTATTTATATTATAAAGTAATAAGACAAAGCAAAAGAAAAGAAAGAAAATGTAAATATCTTTGAGCTTGCAAAAGAAGACACTAATATATATATTCAAGTATGAACAACATATAATGATAAGTATGTAGGCTTGAACAACAAGAAATAAAAATCTAAATATCTATGTACAAACGAATAAAAGAAGATAAGCATAATCTTATAAAACAAGACTAGTATCTTTAATGCTAGCACACATTTTATCTTAACATCCTTCTTAGCTAAAATAAAAATCTTTGACCAAATAAAAAAAATCTCTTGTACCTGTTTATACATCAGTTGTACATTTTGCTTCTATATATGTACATCTCTTAATTCATTTCGTTCATCAACTTGAGTGTTATAATATAAAAAAAGCTTCAACCTGAAAACAACACATCAGCTAAACCTATTATCATCAACAAAATAAGATCTGGAAAAAACAAGATCAGGCTGATATTGCTTAAAACCAAAAGCTTTGTTCTCTGTTCCAAGTATTTACAGGTGAGTAACACTTTTTTTTAAAACTTAAAGGTATAAATCTGTTGCGTATGTACCTATGGACTATTATGTTTGCATATATATATATATATATATATATATATATATATATATATATATATATATATATATATATATGAATACTCTGTGAATATTTGAATGAACGGATGTATTGTGTGTGCAGGCTGTTATTCCTGTATGTTCTCTGTCTGAGATGTTAACACAAGATTTCTGATTCAAAAAAAAATTATTTCCTCTTGATCTAAGCATAATTTGGATTCAAGATTTAAACAAAACTTGATTGTTTATCACAAGCTTTAATTTTAAAAATTATGTAAGTCAAAATAACTCAGTCTTGTTTCTGGAAATCAGGATAGCTGAACCCAACTTTAAATAAGTTAAATTTCAAACTTCGTAATTCATGGATTCAAGTACGTAAACTGAATTCATACACTAAAACATGAATTTTAAAGCAAAAATCATGATTTTTACATGAGGGATGGAAGAGCAGTTTGGGATCGTCCAAATTTCATCATTTAGGTGATCTCTGATGATTTATGGAGTAGGAGTGGTCGGTACCTTTCCTGGTGATGGAGTGACGAACAGGTGTTCTTGGAAAAATAGTGTGATGGTGGGTAGTTGAACGTGGAAGCGGCGGTGATGGATTCCAGACTGTAGCCCAAGTTTTGTCGAGGGTCAATGTTTTGATTCGTTCGTCCTCTATGATGGATCGAGTGCTACGAAACTTTGGGTGATGGTAGAGGGGATGTTGTCGAGTGTTTGGCCAGAGTTTCAGGTTCTATAGTGGTCGTGGTTGTGAGAACGATGCGTTTCTTGGTTTGATGGGAGTTCCAGTGATGTTTTCCAGGTTTTGACTTCGAACACGATTTTGATTTCGAGGTGACGACAAAGTTCTGGTGGCCGAGAAAAGGTTTGTGGATGGTTGTCGACTTGTTTGACGAGGTGGTGTCGGCTGGTGATGGGTCGGCGGTGCCGTGCACGTGCATGGTGCACGAGTTTGGTGATCTGGGAATTTTTATAGCTTGGGTGGTTTTAGGTTGCTCTCGCGTTTCTCTCGAGTAATTCGGGTAGTTTGCTCGAAGATTTCCAGCGTTGGCTCGAAGCGGGAAATAGTGAGGCTCGGGTAGCATGTTGTACAGGTTTTAACACCTGTTTTGTTTTGGAGTTTGGAAATTTAAATTTTAAATTTCAAAGCTAGTTTGAACGGAGTTTTAAAATCAAAGTTTAAAAATAAATTCAAATCAGTTTGAAACTTAGGTTTGGAATAAATAAGTTTTAAATTTAAATTGTTTTAATAACTAAAAAGGTGTTAAGTAGTTCAGTGTTTTAAAAAAAGGGGTTTGAATTTAAATGGATTCGAAATTTGTAAAGGAAAGTTAAAACAAGTTAAATCAAAAATTTAAACCCGGACTTAAATCCAAATCTGAATTCAAGATTTTGAAAAAAAGAAATAATGTTTTATAAAATTAAAATGTTTAAATAAGTTTAAATGTAAAAGTATTCTTTTAATATGTGAATTTAAAAAAAAGATTTTGATTTAAACTCTTCAAATTTCTTTTATAATGAAATTATTGCTTAAACATGGAAATTTAAGGGTTTTTAAAATTAGTTTTTAACTTCATATAAGATAAATTGGTATTCATTTTAAAACTTGAAATTAAAATGAAATTTAAGCAATAAATTTGAAATAAATGTTTTCAAACATATTTTATGAGTGATAAATGAAATCATTAATAAGAATAAGCTTTCTTTAAAGTTAATGAAACTTATTGATTTGTAATTCAAAAATTATTAAGTTAATTAGAACGGATAATTAATGTTTTGTATAATTTTAATTAGTAAATATAAGGTTTAAATTTATTGATTAAGGTTTAAGTTAATTAATGATCAGGAATTAATTAATTTGTAATTAAGAACTAATTATGTTATAGTTAGCACTTTATTAATTAAATAATTTGGATTGATTAATGAGTTATTAATGGTTAACCAATTTTAAATTAATGATGATTAACGCAAGTAAAATTTTGGATTTTATAAGTTGTGACTTAACTGAAATCCCATTTCCATATATTTTAGATATTGCGCTCACTATTCGGTTTAGCCGGGAGAGGACCTTGTGTCATATAACCCATTCTGAATAGTGATCCGACGTTATGGATTGCATTGAAGACCGGTGTTGAAGACCGGGTGTTTGCGAGAACGATAGGATAACCTATCGACTGTCTTTACACCGAGTATCTACAGTATAGAGATTCCCTAAGTGATGGGAAGTTCGATCCGGATTGTGAATACCCGGATTTGCAAGGGCTTCTTCCTTTATTGGATGAAATGCCTTCGATTCTGTTTGAACCCGAAACAGACTTGTATGGTTGTATGTCCGACACTACACTTTGAGATATAAAGCAGATTTCTTTCAAATACATATCTGTTCGAGGCGTAGAATTTATTCTCTTAGCTTAACACCCTTCTCTGAGAGGTACGAGCTCAGAGGTTATGTAGTTGAAGGTTATCAGCGATATACTCCCAATTTGGTAGTGTGACATGCTAAGTGCTGATATGTGTTGATGATCATTTGTGATCAAAGCATGGCTTTTGTATAAAGCGTAGCTTTGTGGACGAGACTGCATCAGGACCTCACACCCCGGAAATGGTCGAAATAGGAAAGATGCGGCAAGGTTATGAGGGTCGCGCCCTTTAGGGTGTGTCATTCCCTTCTGGAAACGGGTGGTATCATGGTATGAAGCCCAGATGCTTACTCATGTGGATACTGCATATCTATTACTTTGTGATTTCTTTGTAGTTGAGAGGCGCCTCGGATAAAGGTCCCAAAGGACCGGGGGATGGCATGCTCGAGCAGTAGTTACCTAGTTACAGAGGTAACCCGGCCTTGTGTTGGCAGAGATCCGGTTAGGTTCTCGAGACGTCCCGCCAGAGGCGTACCCATAGACAGTAGGAAGTTCCTTAGCCTGACCATTTATTGGAAATCCAAACAAAACAATACATGCTATGTACGGTTTTAGTTGTATAACCTTCCATGGAATGTGGCGGTAACATGCTATTGAACATGGTAGCTATAGTAGGCATACAATAACGGTTGTATGCTGGCTAAGATTAATATTATATTTTTGAAATGTTTTTTTCACTATGCACTTATGATAATATTGAAAAGAATTTGCATATCAAGCATGTTTGACTATCATAAGGAGAAATCTCCTCCGATTCTGCATTTGCATTGTGTGTGTGGCAGGAGGCCTTATGGTAGTTTCATTTTCTAAAAAGCATTGCGGATTTATTTTAAATTATTTTGTTGTCTGTTTTTAAAGATAAACTGTTTTTTTTACTCATACCCAGTCCCACGACTGACCTGGAGTTTGTTGTTCCTTTCCTAAACTCTGGGTGCCCATAATTTTTCCACACGGGCAGTCTAGAGTTGACTTTTTCAGATAGTCAGGTTTAGTAGATTATCTGGAGTTAGTCCAGTCTTTGGATCACGACTGCACTTCCTTATCTTTATGAAACGTGATGTTGGTTTGAGCTAGCTTTGGATTGGAGCATTGGATTTGGAGATGCATTCTATCTAGGATATTCCTTCCGCTGTGTCTTGTATCTCTGATAATATCGATATCTATTGTATCATTCTGTTGTATCATATTATGTCATATATTGTATCTGTCATTGTATCAATGTTATATATATATATATTGATATTCTTTTCCTTCCGCTGTGTTGTGATACTCAATGTGTTATAAGCTCCGGCGAACCAGATTCGACGTTTGGATCTGCGGCATTTGAATACGAGTGTCGTATTCGGTGCGGATTTTCAAAGGTCGAGTCAGGGTCGTCACATTTGGTATCAGAGCTGAAGGTTGAAACTTTAGCTAAGGAGTATAACACATTAACTCATTAGAGATAGGGCGAAGTTTACCTTAGAATGGGTATATCCCTAAGATATCCGTTCGAAGGGCTCAGTAAATTTTCTTACTATCCACTGATAGTAAGTATGAGTGCAAGAAGATGATGAGATAGGGGACAGGAGAGTACCACTACAAATGGTCAATACACTGCAACAGTGGAAACAATTTTCTTCTCAATCTCCTTTGATTCGTATTCCCAATTTTTTTGATTTGCTTCATGGCAGTTGCAAGGAGAAATTTCGGTGTGATGGTGGCCCTAAGAATCATTGTAGAAAATCCTTACTTCGTATCGTCATCGGTTTCTTATCAGCTTTTCGATCTAAACTTTAATGAATTTGAAATTGAAAATTCTAAATAAATTGGTTAACAAATATAATTAAAACGATATCGATTAAAACCAAATTTGAAATTCTATTATAATTTCTTGGGTATATCGAAGTCCAAAGAGGGACAAGTTGGTGTATACTTTGGGGTGTTCCGACCTAAGTTGAAATCCATATCTTGTGTTTGAGAAATTGTAGGAGATTGAATCTATCTATCTCTTCTCTGGGGTCCGATATATTCTACGAATGGTTAGTTATCCCTTCGAACTAACCACTGCCCCTGCATATTCGTAGATCTGGTAACCCGAGTATCTTGTGAAAAAAATTGTATGAGTTTGTTCTCACATTGTCGATATTCTGATTTGGTAAGCCAAATGCAGAATTGATATCTAGTTTGATTTGGAAAGATATTTCTCTATCTTTCATCTATCTTTGTTATCTCCATGGCAAATTTCGAGGACGAAATATCTTAAGGGGGGAATCTGTAACGATCCTGGACTTTTACTAAGCTTAAATTGATAATTAATTTAATTTTCGAATAAAAAATTGTGAAATTTATTGGTAAATTGAAATGAGTTTCTCCAAATTCGAAAAAAATATATATGTGTGTTTTATAAGTTGATTGAGAATAGAATTTTGGGTATATCGAAATACCGCAAATTTAAATAATGTATTTGAATTGAATTTGAATCGGGATTTATAAATAATGTAAAGATATTTGAATTTAATATTACGAAATGGATTTTAAAAGTTGTGTAAATAATGAATGAATGCAAAATGTAAAATAAGACAATAAGTATTAAAGTTAAAAATAAATATTTGAGCTAGAAATAGAAACAGATGTATATAAGATAAACTATGAAATATAAAGTAACACGTTAGCTAAAATCTAACAACATATTAAAATAGAAATTTATTTGTATTATAAAGTAATAAGACGAAGCAAAAGAAAAGAAAGAAAATATAAATATCTTTGAGCTCGCAAAAGAAGACACTAATATATATTTTCAAGTATGAACAATATATAAAAATAAGTATGTAGACTTGAACAACAAGAAACAAAAATCTAAATATCTATGTACAAACAAATAAAAGAAGATAAGCATAAGCTTATAAAACAAGACAAATATCATTAATGATAGCACACATTTTATCTTATCATCCTCCTTAGCTAAAAAAAAAATCTCTGACCAAATAAAAAAATCTCTTGTACCTGTTTATACATCAGTTGTACATTTTGTTTCTATATATGTACATCTCTTAATTCATTTCGTTCATCAACCTGAGTGTTATAATATAAAAAAAAAGCTTCAACCTGAAAAGAACACAGCGGCTAAACCTATTATCATCAGCAAAACAAGATCTGGAAAAAAACAGGATCAGGCTGATATTGCTCAAAACCAAAAGCTTTGTTCTCTGTTCCAAGTATTTACAGGTGAGTAAAACTTTTTTTTTAAACTTAAAGGTATAAATTTGTTGCATATGTACGTATGGACAAGTATGTTTGCACGTGTATATATATATATATGAATACTCTGTGAATATTTGAATGAACGGATGTATTATGTGTGCAGGCTATTATTCCTATATGTTCTCTGTCTGAGATGCTAACACAAGATTTCTGATTCAAAAAAAAATTATTTCCTCTTGATCTAAGTATAATTTGGATTCAAGATTTAAAAAAAACTTGATTAATTATCATAAGCTTTAATTTGAAAAAATTTATAAGTCAAAATAACTCAGTCTTGTTTCTGGAAATCAGGATAGCTGAACCCAACTTTAAATAAGTTAAATTTCAAACTTCGTAATTCATGGATTCAAGTACGTAAACTGAATTCATACACTAAAACATGAATTTTAAAGCAAAAATCATGATTTTTAGATGAGGGATGGAAGAGCAGTTTGGGATCGTCCAAATTTCATCATTTAGGTGATCTCTGATGATTGATGGAGTCGGAGTGGTCGGTACCTTTCCTGGTGATGGAGGGACGAACGGGTGTTCTTGGAAAAATAGTGTGATGGTGGGTAGTTGATCGTGGAAGCGGCGGCAATGGATTCCAGTCTGTAGCCTTAGTTTTGTCGAGGGACAATTTTTTGATTCGTTCGTCCTCTATAATGGATCGAGTGCTATAAAACTTTGGGTGATCGTAGAGGGGATGTTGTCGAGTGTTTGGCCGGAGTTTCAGGTTCTCTGGTGGTCGTGGTTGTGAGAACGATGCGTTTCCAGGTTTGATGGGAGTTCTAGTGATGTTTTCCAGGTTTCAACTTTGAACAGGATTTTGATTTCGAGGTGACAACAAAGTTCTGGTGGTCGGGGAAAGGTTTGTGGATGGTTGTCGACTTATTTGACGAGGTGGTGTCGGCTGGTGATAGGCGACGGTGCCGTGCACGTGCATGGTGCACGAGTTTGGTGATCTGGGAATTCTGATAGCTTGGGTGGTTTCAGGTTGCTCTCGCGTTTGTCTCGAGTAATTCGAGTAGTTTGCTCGAAGATTTCAGCATTGGCTCGAAGCGGGAAATAGTGAGGCTCGGCTCGGCTAGCATGTTGTACAGGTTTTAAAACCTATTTTTTTTTAGAGTTTGGAAATTTAAATTTTAAATTTCAAAGCTAGTTTGAACTGAGTTTTAAAATCAAAGTTTACAAATAAATTCAAATCAGTTTGAAACTTAGGTTTGGAACAAATAAGTTTTAAATTTAAATTGTTTTAATAACTAAAAAGGTGTTAAGTAATTAAGTGTTTTAGAAAAAGGATTTGAATTTAAATGGATTCGAAATTTGTAAAGGAAAGTTTAAAACAAGTTAAATCAAAAATTTAAACCCGGACTTAAATCCAAATCTGAATTCTAGATTTTGAAAAAAAGAAATAAAGTTTTATAAAATTTAAATGTTTAAATAAGTTTAAATGTAAAAGTAACTTTTAATATGTGAATTTTAAAAAAAAGATTTTGATTTAAACCCTTCAAATTTCTTTTATAATGAAATTATTACTTAAACATGGAATACTTGAAATAAAAATGAAATTTAAGCGGTAAATTTGAAATAAATGTTTTCAAGCATATTTTGTGAGTGATAAATGAAATCATTAACAAGAATAAGCCCTTTTTAAAGTTCATGAAACTTATTGATTTGTAATTCATAAATTATTAAGTTAATTAGAATGGATAATTAATGTTTTGTATCAATTTAATTAGTAAATATAAGTTTAAATTTATTGATTAAGGTTTAAGTTAATTAATGATTAGGAATTAATTAATTTTTAATTAAGAACTAATTATGTTACAATTAACACTTAATTAATTAAATAATTAGGATGAATTAATGAGTTATTAATGGTTAATCAATTTTAAATTAATGATGATTAATGTAAGTAATTTCTTTAGCAAAGTTATTAAAGAATTGTTATTAGTTAATGAAGGTCATTAACTAAGTTTATTTAAATAATTAATTAATGTGATTAATTTTAATAATTAATTAGATTAATTAATTAATGATATTCATTTATGAAATTTTTTAAGTGTAACTAATTTAGGAAAGTAATTAAGAAATTAATTGCTCATTGTAATTAATTGACTTTAATTTGATTAATTTAAGTTAATTGTCAAATATTGTGTACTGGATTGATATTTCTGATATGTGATTGTGATGCTATGTAATGTGAATTGCTTTGTGCTGAACTGTGATTTGTGATTTGTTTCTATGTGTATGTGAAAACCCTTTTTGCCCGTAAACAACATTCAAATTACGATGTGGCAGGGAGTCGGATTCCAGTTGGTTATCCGAAACCCACATCGAATCGTAATGGCAAATCTTTGTGATTGATGAATTTACTTTATCTGTGAATGAAAATAAGCGTTACGGATTATGTTGCTTATCGAGATTGATATGATTGAATCTATGATGATTGATGATGTTGCACTATTGTGTAAAACCCCTGGACCACACTTATACACACACAAACATGGATTGCACGTGGAAATGGGTTAAGTCACAGATTTTGAAATAGTTTTAAAGATTGAATTTTTGAATCCAAAATAGTTTTGGAATTAGAATTGGAAGTTTTTGAAAATGAATTTCAAAAATAAAAGTTATTTTGAATAACTTGATTGAGTTTTGAAATTTAAATATTTTGATTTAAATTTGAATTCAATATTTGAAATTGAATTCTCTGATTTGGAAACTAGGGTTTAAAAAGGTTATTCAACTTATAAATGAGTTTATATGGGTTTTTAAACCATTTTAAAAGTGTTGTTTTGGGAATTTGAATTTAACCCAAAATTTTAACTTGTGTAAATGAAATCGGATTTTTCCGAAACGAAAACTATTTGTTTTCAAATAATAAAAGCTTTCACATAAGAAATGAACATCCAATTTGTGTTAAAAGTATTTCAATTCTGAAATGAAAATGGTTTTCCAAGCTATGAATAAATCTTCGGAAATGGTTTGAAAGCTATAAGTTGAATCTTTGATTTAAATATTTAATGAGTTAATCCAATTGAAATGGAAATTGTTTTGAAATCCGTAAATGGATCTTTGTGAAACTGGGTGAACTTTGTGAAATAGATATTTTTGTTTAACGATTTGAAAAGGTAATTTGTTTAATCATTTGAAGAAATTTTTTGGATTTTATAAGTTGTGACTTAACTGAAATCCCATATCCATATATTTTAAATATTGCGCTCACTATTCGGTTTAGCTGGGAGAGGACCTTGTGTCATATAACCCATTCTAAATAGTGATCCGACGTTATGGATTGCATTGAAGACTAGTGTTGAAGACCGGGTGTTTGCGAGAATGATAGGATAACCTATCGATTGTCTCTACACCGAATAGCTACGGTATAGAGATTCCCTAAGTGATGGGAAGTCCGATCGGGATTGTGAATACCCGGATTTGCAAGGGTTTCTTCCTTTATTAGACGAATTGCCTTCGGTTCTGTTCGAACCCGGAACAGACTTGTATGTTTGTATGTCTAACACTACACTTTGAGATATAAAGAAGATTTCTTTCAAATACATATCTGTTGGTGGCGGAGAATTTATTCTCTTAGCTTAACACCCTTCTCTGAGACGTACGAGCTCAGAGGTTATGTAATTGAAGGTTATCAGCGATATACTCCCAATTTGGTAGTGTGACATGCTAAGTGCTGCTGTGTGTCGATGATCATTTGTTGATCATTTGTGATCAAAGCATGACTTTTGTATAAAGCGTAGCTTTGTGGACGAGACTGCATCAGGACCTCACACCCCGGAAATGGTCGAAACAGGAAAGATGCGGCAAGGTTATGAGGGTCGTGCCCTTTAGGGTGTGTTATTCCCTTTTGGAAAAGGGTGGTATCATGGTATGGATCCCAGATGCTTACTCATGTGGATACTGCAGATCTATTACTTTGTGATTGCTTTGTTGTTGAGAGACGCCTCGGATAAAGGTCCCAAAGGACCGGGGGATGGCATGCTCGAGTAGTAGTTACCTAGTTACAGAGGTAACTCGGCCTTGTGTTGGCAGAGATCCGGTTAGGTTCTCGGGACGTCCCGCCAGAGGCGTACCCATGGACAGTAGGAAGTTCCTTAGCCTGACCATTTGTTGGAAATCCAAACAAAACAATACGAGCCCTGTACGGTTTTAGTTGTATAACCTGCCATGAAATGTGGCGGTAACCTGCTATTGAACATGGTAGCTATAGTAGGCATACAATAATGGTTGTATGCTGGCTAAGATTAATATTATATTTTTGAAATGTTTTCTGCACTATGCACTAATAATAATATTGAAAATAATTTTCTAATCAAGCATATTTGACTATCATAAGGAGAAATCTCCTCTGATTCTGCGTTTGCATTGTGTGTGTGGCGGGAGGCCTTATGGTAGTTTCATTTTCTAAAAAGTATTGCGGATTTTTTAAATTCTTTTTGTTGTCTGTTTTTAAAGATAAACTGTTTTGTTTAGTCATACCAGTCCCACGACTGACCTGGAGTTTATTGTTCCTTTCCTAAATTCTGGGTGCCCACAATATTTCCACACGGGCAGTCTAGAGTTGGGTTTTTCAGATAGTCAGGTTTGGTAGATTATCTGGAGTTAGTCCAATCTTTGAATCATGACTGCACTTGCTTATCTTTGTGAAACGTGACGTTGGTTCGAGCTAGCTTTGCATTGGAGCGTTGGATTTGGAGATGCATTCTATTGAGGATATTCCTTCCGCTGTGTCTTATATCTCTGATAATATGGATATCTATTGTATCATTCTGTTGTATCATATTATATCAGATATTGTATCTGTCATTGTATCAATGTTATATATATATATATATTTATATATATTGATATTCTTTTCCTTCTGCTGTGTTGTGATACTCAATGTGTTATAAGCTCCGGCGAACCAGATTCGACGTTTGGATCTGCGGCATTTGAATACGAGTGTCGTATTCGGTGCCGATTTTCGAAGATCGAGTCAAGGTCGTCACACTGATAAGGAGGAAGAGAAAAACAATGAAAAAAATGAGAATACTGTGATGGAAGAGGAAGAGAAATCGAATACTGATATGGAGAAGAATGTTGCAGAAGAGTCGTCAAAGATAACTGAAGAGAAAGTCATAACGATTACAGTTGAAGATCTTTCAAAAACCAATGAAGTGAAAAAGAAGACTACCAATGTAGTAAAAGTTGAAAAGGTGGAAGAAGAAATAAAAACAGATGAGAAAGTGAAAGAGGAAGAAGAAGGACATGTAGAAGAAGAAAAGAAGAGTGTGAAGAAAACAAAGTAGGCGAAGATTACGCAAATAATGAAAAGTGCAAAAGTAAAGGAGAAGAAAATGAAAAAGCCGTGAATCAAAAGAAAAAATTCAATAACTTAAAGAAGATTTAAAGCACATGCAGAAATTCGAAGCAATGAAAATGGAGAATAATAAAGAAGTAAAAAAGGAAAAGATCAAAAAGAAAGTCAAAGAGACCAACGATGAATTTCACAAAAATATTGGATTGGTCAAAGATTATAAGTGTGAAATTAAAAAAGGATGGAAAGATAACATATATGACTCATTCAAAATTTACGACACAGGATAAAAATGGAAGTTAGAACGCTTAATTTTTGGAGTATTCTATGTTAACGATGAAGGACGAAATAAATAGAGCACATCAAAGATTCAGGAAACCGCATTAAAGATCTTAGCAATGAGAAAGCAGAAGAATGGCAAAAAGAAATTTTGCATAATTTCTATTCCTAGGGAAGCACGTAAAATACAAAGATTGAAAATTTTGCTAAGAGTTACAAAACCAAGTTTACGGGAGGATGTTGGAGATAAACTTGGTTTTTAGGAAATGTTGATTATGTTGACAATTATAATCTTTGTATTTATGGAAATGTCAAAATTAAGAATGGATAAAAATCTAGACTTAACAAATATGTAATTTCAGAGAATTCAAGAAAATGCTTTATCAAGAAGAGTCTAGAAAATACAGGATAGAAGAAATGTCTAGAAAAAGAAAAATCTAGAGAATAAATTTCATTATATATTGAGGTGTGTCATCTCATTTGATGTAAGCAAGTAAATGTAATTGTAAGCAAACAAAAAAGAATAAAACTTGAAAGAAAATGAAGTTTATTTCCTCCTTTACAAATTATTGTCTCAATCTCCATTAGCAAATTAAAAGGTTTTTTCTGTCTTCTTTCTATAGAAATTACCCAACAATGGTATTATAGCTTGAAGATCCTTCTAAATTTCCAACAGGATAGATCGAGCAAAAGAGAATCTGTGGGGCTTCAAAAATGTTCAATTTTTTTAAAAAGATGATTTTCCCTATTTGCAGAAGAAACAAAATGAATAACTCTCTCTTCTTTTTAATGCGTTTAGCAGAGGACAAGCATTTTTTGGAACAAAGTTTTATTCTCTCACGTGGCATGGGATTTGGAAATTTCCAAAGGTAGTATATGTGTGGATCGCTAAACTGAACCGTCGGATTAACTAAAGATAATAAATACAAACACTTTGATACGTAGCAGTTAAGGAGTGAAGCAAAGGCCAAACTAAAGACTGAGGATCGGTCTCCAAGTATTGTCAAATTATAAGTCTATGATATTTGCAAATAAAGACCGATTATGTCATTCTTTTTCTGTTTCAAATTAAAGACAGATAATAATCCATCTTAAAATGCCAGTCCTAAAATAAATGTATTTTTGTAGTGCGTCTGCCACAAATTTCAAGGCTTATTTGGAATTGCATAATCTGTAAAAGAAGAAAGATGAATCAAACCTGTATGTTTATAATAAGTTAACCCAAACTCATGAATAATAAATATGTAAAAGAAATATAAGTAGGAATAAGTAGTAAAATACAGCGAATGAATGAATTACCACCACATTTAGTTCCAAGCACCAAAGGGTTTCCGCAGAACGTAGCAACATAAACAAACTTTTCCACGCTAAAGATGTTTTTTAAACCTTTAGGAATATGACTACAGACACATGGCACATTTCTCAATCACTGCACAGCATTGTTCAGATGGATCTATTAGTAGGCCATTCTTTAGTACAAACTATTGACAAAGCAAAGCTAGTTTTGGAACGCTGCCTTTGCAGTCATCATCAGCAGCTGCATAATGACTTAAAAGAAAGAACCAGGAGAGAGCAAAAGTGAGTGTAATGAATCTCATGTTTGGAGTAGCCATTCCGATTAGTTTATGATGAATGAAACTGGTAATGTAGGGCAGAATATATAGAGAAGCCGTAGGGGGAAAATGGACAAAGTGTTGAATTTGCTTAGTTTTTATTACAAGCAGTTTTACTAACATAAATGTTAAAATGTGATTCAATACTCAACCTATTTTTTAGCATAGCGGTTATATTTTAGGCAAGTTTATTTTATTGTTTCTGGTGTGATTTGTACCCCACGATCTTAGGAATATGTTAACGTGATTAGTGAGAAGTAATTATTGTTTAATTTTTATTTAAAAACATTTTCTAGACATTAATTTAATATAAAAATATAGTCTTTGGTAGTAATCTTTATTTTCTTCTTAATTTCCTTGTATTCTTGCCAACAATTTTGGTATCAGAGCAAACACAATTATCCGGGTTCATATCTTGGGAGTTTGAGAGAAAAGAAAACAAAAAATTGTTTGCAATGTAGAACAACGAATCAGGAAACAATGGCTCTCTTTAATTTCTGATCTTCAAAGGCATAAATTATCGTTTTTTGGAGTTTGAAAATGAAAACATTGTTCAAGTCTCAGGAAGTATGGGGATTAGTTGAGGATGGCTTTGAAGATACACAACCAGAATAGCTAGATCAACAACTAAGAGCGAAGAGAAAGAAGGATTCTAAGGCTTTGTTTATGATTCAACAAGCCTTGGATGACGAGATATTCCAAGGATTGCTTCTGCAACCACATCAAAGATGGCTTGGGATACTTTAAAGCAGGAGTATCTTGGAGACAAGAAAGTGATCACTGTGAGATTGCAGTCACTGAGAAGGGTGTTTGAAACAGCTCTCATGAAGGAGAAGGAGTCTGTTCAAGACTATTTGTCACGAGTGTCTGGTGTGGTGCAACACATGAGATCATATGGAGAGACTATGACCAACGAGCACGTAGTTGGAAAGGTCTTTAGAACTCTCACAAGCAAGTTTGATCATGTTGTGGCTGCCATAGAAGAATCAAAGGATATGATAGAATATATATTTGATGAATTAATAGGATCCTTGCAAGCACATGAAGAAAGGTCGAACAGATCTTGTGAAAAAAGAGAAGAAAAGGCATTCATGGAAAGAGAAGACTCTAGCAAAGAGAGGACTGAATACCATAGTTGTAAAGGAAGAGGTCGTGGAAGAATAGGCCAGACAAGTGTAGGGAGAGAACATAATGGTCAGTAAAGGAATATGATGAAGTACTACTATTGCAAGAAGCTAGGGCATAAGGAAGCACAGTGCTGGAAGAAAGAGAAGGACCAAGGTCAAGGTGAACAAAGGAATGACCAACAATCAAACTTTTTTGAGCAAGAGGATAGACTATTTCTGTCTCAACTTGTGCAACAAGATAAAAGATGCTTATTGCACTAAGTTCAGCAAGCAAAGATGTGAGTCAACTACGGTATGTAGATAGTGTTAGTCCGTGAGATGATGGTTTTGATGACAACAACCTTAGAATAGATTATAAAATATAAATACTAACATTATAAGTTTAGATATATATGTATATGCAGGATTTAACCATGCAGGTACTAAGAATGAAGATTGTACAATATAGAGATTCAAGATATCAAGATAAAATATCAAGATAGAAGACCCATGAGTATCGAGACTATCAAGAGTTCAAGATTTCAAGGATAAGTATTTTTTTATTATTATTACGAATTTTTGTTAAAACTCATAGAAAAGCACTGGCATCTTAAAATCCAATTTATTCGTGGAATGGAATCCACTTCGAGCCCGTTAAAGGGATGGAACCCTAAGTAGGATGGAACCTACGAAATATCTAGTGGAACATTGTTTTGTATCCGCTAACTTTTATTTAAAATGATTTTTCAAAATTATATCCTATTTTCAAAATGTTTTCAAAACTTTCCTTCTAAAAGATTCAAAACCCTCGATCCTGATTTTAAATAATTTTTGCCTAAAAAACATCTTTATTTTCAAAGTCAAATTACTCCTGATTTTAAACTATCTTTTTAAATAATATATTTAACTCTTAAATATTTATACTTAAATTTAAATATAAAATTATAGTTAAAATCTATATATATTATTCTCTATATTTTCTTATGAATTTTAGCTATAGTCAAGTATATTTATAAAGTTTAAAATAGTTTTTATATAAGACAAAGGTTATTTTCAAAGAAAATCAAAATACCAAAAAATCCTTTGGGATGTCGACATGCCTATAATGACCATGTCGACATGGTGACAGTTTGGTTCAAAAATTCAAATTTCAAAAGAAGTGTCTATTCGCCATAACTCTTCATGAATGGTCATGGCTGTTGTTCTTCTATAAATAGGGGTCAGTTTCAACGAATTTTCAATCACTTTTTTCTGGTTTTCACTCCTCTTCTTCTTCCTCATTTCTTAATACATATTCTTATCATTACTCTGCCGAAATCAACATTTAATCATACTCGATTACTTCTAGTTTGATTCTCTATCACTATCTCTACAAGGTTCTCAGTGCTATTCAGAGTTATAGACTTCTTTGTAATCTATTAAGTGAGAAAAAGTGTGATTGTAGCCTTGGAAATCAATCAAAAGGGAAAAGGTGTGATTGTAGCCTGGGTAAATCAATTGGGTAAACTCGTGGCCTGGAAATCAAGTATCTCTACCCGGAGGATCAAAATTCTGGAGGGTGTACCTCGTAGCCTTGAAACCGAGGGTGTAATTGTACGATTTCTGTTGAAAGGAAATCCGTACTTGTGTTGTGGGACTGGATGTAGGGTAACTCTGAACCAGTATAAAATCCAGTGTGTTCTTTCCTTTACTGCTTTTATTTTATTTCTGCATCTGTGATTGTTTCTGTGATCATATCTGTGTTAATATATTGCATACTTTTGTGTCTAAATTAACATAAATTCAAAAAGATTTAGTAATTCTTTATTAACACTATTCACCCCCCTCTAGTGTTAATATTAGCCTTTAAGATCCGTAATCTGCATTTCTCACAATTGGTATCAGAGCAAGGTTTTCAAAGTTTCATATTCTGATTTTTGAAAAGTTTTTTAAATGGCTATATTCGTTAATACTAATTTAGAAGTATTCAAATCATCATTGTTTCATAAGTCTGCATATAATCAATATTCAAATTCAAGTTATCTACCAAAATTGTTTGATGTGCAGGAACCATGCTTTATGGGTGTTGAGGAATCAATCCACAACGGACAAATTGTGCAGATCAGAAAGAACAAATGGATACTTGATAGTGGATGTTCTAGACACATGACTAGCAATCCAGATATACTGAATGATATAATATACAAAGACGGAGGATTGGTTAACTTTGGAGATAATTCAAAAGGATATGTGATTGGCATCGGCAAAGTCGGTAATTCTGAAACTCCTACTATTACTAATGTTTTGCTAGTTAAGAATCTGAAACATAATCTGCTAAGTATAAGTCAACTATGTAATAAAGGATATAAAATTAAATTTGAAAAAGATAAATGTCACATTGAAGATAATAATTCAACCATTATATTTGAGGGAGTCAGGAAAAAGAATATATATATTCTTAGTATGAAAGTTTCAAATGATAACCTGTGTCCGTTGGCAAATACAAGTGACCCTTGGATTTGGCACAAGAGATTTGGGCATTTGAATTTCAAACTCCTATCTAGACTGTCAAAACATGATCTAGTAAGAGGTCTCCCTAAAATGAATTTTAAAGTAGATAGTTTATGTGATGCTTGTCAATTAGGAAAACTTAGAAAAAATTCTTTTAAGTTAAAAGATATGATTTCAACTTCAAAACCTCTTGAATTACTTCATCTTGATTTATTTGGTCCATCTCAAATTCTATCAATAAATCATAGTAGATGTGTCTTTGTAATTGTAGATGCTTATTCTAGATTTACATGGACAATATTTTGAAACATAAAAGTGATACTTTTGAATGTTTTAAGACATTCTAAAAAAGAATTCAAAATCAATTTTCTCTAAAAATTATAACTATTCGAAGTGATCACGGTGGTGAATTTGAAAATGAAAGGTTTGAGGAATTCTGCAATAAAAAGGGAATAACTCATAATTTTTCATTTCCGAGAACTCCACAACAAAACAGAGTAGTAGAACGTAAAAATAGGACGATTCAAGAGTGTGCGAGAACTATGCTTATAAATAGTAATTTACCAAATAATTTTTGGGCAGAAGCAGTTGCTACCGCCTGTTATATTTTGAATAGAACTTTAATTAGATCTCTAACTGATAAGACATCTTATGAACTTCTTTATTCAAAGAAACCTAAGGTATCTTATTTCATAATTTTTGAAATTAAATGCTTTATTTTAAATACAAAAGATAATTTAGATAAATTTGATCCTAAATTCGACAAAGGTATCTTTATCGGATATTCTAATAGAAGTAAAGCGTACAGAGTGTTTAATTTAACTAGTACCATTGAAGAAACAATGCATGTTTCATTTGATGAAAATTTCAAAATTTTTGAAGATATAAATGATGAAGAGGATTTAATCACTCAAAATCAAGAAACTATTGAAACTAATAATGAAATTGATCATCCTAATAAAAGGACAAAACTTTTAAAAGATCACCCTATAGAAAATATACTGGGAGATATGCAATCTGTTGTTAAAACTAGAAATCAACTAAATCAAATGAGTAATGTAGCTTTTATTTCAACTATTGAATCCAAAAATCCAATAGAAGCATCAACTGATGATTCATGGATTTTGGCTATGCAAGAAGAATTAAATCAATTTACTAGAAATGACGTTTGGGAACTTGTTCCTAGACCAGAAAATAAAACTATAATTGGAACTAAATGGGTTTATAATAAAAATAAACTGAATGAACAAGGTGAGGTAGTTAGAAATAAAGCTCGTTTAGTCGCTCAAAGTTATTGTCAAGAAGAAGGGATAGATTTTGATGAAACCTTTGCCCTCGTAGCAAGATTAGAAGCCATTAGTATTCTACTTGCTTTCGCAAATCATTATAATTTCAAATTATTTAAAATGGATGTTAAAAGTGCCTTTTTAAATGGATTTGTAAAAGAAGAAGTATATGTCGAACAACCACTACCTTTTGAAAATGATAAATTACCAAATCATGTTTACAAACTTAAAAAAGCACTATATGGTCTAAAACAAGCTCCTAGAGCCCGGTATGATAGACTAAGATCTTATTTATTGCAATCTACTTTTTAAATTGGTAAAGTAGATAATACTCTTTTTATTAAAAGAAATAAAAATGATATTCAACTAGTATAAGTTTACGTAGATGATATCATTTTTGGTTCAACTAATTTTGAAATGAATAAAGAATTTTCTGAAATAATGAAAAAAGAATTTAAGATGAGTCATATGGGTGAATTAAATTTCCTTTTAGGATTACAAATAAAACAATTAGATAGTGGTATCTTTATTAGTCAAGAAAAATATGCTAAAGACCTAATTAGTAAATTTGGTTTGGCTACTGCGAGTGGAAAACCCACTCCCATGGCAACCAATGAGTACCTTAGTAAAGAAGATCTCTCAAAAGATGTAGATCAAAAATTATATAGAGAAATGATTGGCTCATTACTCTATATTACTGCTGGTAGACCTGATATCATGCATAGTGTCTGTCTCTGTGCCAGATATCAATCCCAACCAAAAGAGACTCACTTAAAAGCCGTAAAACGAATCATAAGATATGTTAAACACACGTCTGGTTATGGTTTATTCTACCCTAAAAATGATTCTTTTGACTTAATATCTTACTGTGATGCTGACTATGCTGGTTGTAAATCAGACCGAAAAAGTACAAGTGGGACTTGTCACTTTTTGGGGCATTCTCTAATTTCTTGGCTTAGTAAAAAGTAAAACACAGTTTCTTTATCAATAACTGAAGCGGGGTATATTTCTGCTGCTTTGGCTTATTCTTATGTAATATATATGCAACAAACCTTAAAAGATTTTGGTTTAAAATTTTCAAAATCACCAATTTATTGTGACAATACGAGTGTGATAAATTTATCCAAAAATACTACTCAACATGCTCGAACTAAACATATTGATATCAGACATCATTTTCTCAGAGATAATATAAGTAAGAAAGTAGTTACTCTCGAGTATATCAATTCTGAGAATCAAATTGCTGATATCTTAACAAAATCCTTAAATGAATCAATATTTACTAAATTAAGAAGAGAATTAGGTATTTGTTCTATAACTGAAATATAAAATATAAACAACAAGTATAATTAATAATTAATATTAAAATAGTTTAAAGAGTTAAATTTTAAAAAAACCATGTCGACATCCCCTAGGTATACATGTCGACATATAACGGTTTTGATTTTTTTTTAAAAATTTTCCCACCAAAATTCAAAAATTTAGTTATATATTCTTCTCAATTTTGACTTTTCATCCATTCTCTCTGTTTTCTCTTCATTCTCTCTTCTGAAATAAATAAAATCATGGCTTCATCCTCAAAATCAAACATAAAATCAACTTTCTCATTTCCCTCTTCTACTTCTGGTCCATTCCAATGCACTACTCTTGCTCGTGTAACGAAAATAGAGGAGACTATGATTGATGTACTTCAGATGTTAACTGAAATTCAAGTGACTCAACTTCGTATGGTAAAGGAACAGGAAAGGCAAGGCAAGATTCTTAGGAATTTGCAAAAATTCCTAATGGATAACCAGGCCAACCCTGCCTTGATTGATGAAGACTCTTCACTCAATCAAGAACAAGAGGTTAGCGAGGAAGAAGAAGAATCCATGGAAGAAGCGCATGAGGAGGATGATGACCAAGTAGTGTGTGTTGGAGAAGCGTGTTTCGACAAAAATGGGAATCTTGTTGAACAGCGTGGAAATTTCTGTTTCCACTATCCAAACTGTTCGATTCATAGATCTCCTATGTTCAGAAACACACATTAGTTTCTTCTCTTTCCTTCCGTATTGTTTGTGTTTTTATGTTTTCAAACGCAAAAGTAAATACAACCATATACGTAATAAATAACTCATGTTCTTATATGTGTTTTTATTATAAGTATTATTGTGAATTCTTAGTTAGGATAGTTAATAGTTTAGGACTATGTTTAGTATTAGACTTAAGTATTGATTATTTATGATAACACTATTATTATAATCACATGTCATAGAGTAGTTATATAGTTTGGAGTTATCTACCTTAGATAAAGTTTTTGTTGATGACAAAGGGAGAGAAATATAAAATAGGATAGTTAGGTATAAATTAAGGGGGAGTTGTTAGTTTTAGGGGGAGATATTAGGATAGAAATAATATTTTATAAACAAAGGTTGTCATCATCAAAAAAGGGGAGATTGTAAGTCCGTGAGATGATGGTTTTGATGAAAACAACCTTAGAATAGATTATAAAATATAAATACTAACATTATAAGTTTAGATATATATGTATATGCAGGATTTAACCATGCAGGTACTAAGAATGAAGACTGTACAATATAGAGATTCAAGTTATCAAGATAAAATATCAAGATAGAAGACTCATGAGTATCGAGACTATCAAGAGTTCAAGATTTCAAGGATAAGTATTTTTCATTATTATTAGGAATTTTTGTTAAAACTCGTAGAAAAGCACTGGCATCTTAAAATCCAATTTATTCGTGGAATGGAATCCACTTCGAGCCCGTTAAAGGGATGGAACCCTAAGTAGGATGGAACCTACGAAAAATCTAGTGGAACATTGTTTTGTATCCGCTAACTTTTATTCAAAATGATTTTTCAAAATTATATCATGTTTTCAAAATGTTATCAAAACTTTCCTTTTAAAAGATTCAAAACCCTCGATCCTGATTTTAAATAATTTTAGCCTCAAAAACATCTTTATTTTCAAAGTCAAATTACTCCTGATTTTAAACTATCTTTTTAAATAATATATTTAACTTTTAAATATTTATACTTAAATTTAAATATAAAATTATAGTTAAAATCTATATATATTATTCTCTATATTTGCTTATGAATTTTAACTATAGTCAAGTATATTTATAAAGTTTAAAATAGTTTTTATATAAGATAAAGGTTATCTTCAAAGAAAATCAAAACACCAAAAAATCCTTTGGGATGTCGACATGCCTAGCATGACCATGTCGACATGGTGACAGTTTGGTTCAAAAATTCAAATTTCAAAAGTAGTGTCCATTCGCCATTACTCTTCATGAATGGTCATGGCTGTTGTTCTTATATAAATAGGGGTCAGTTTCAATGAATTTTCAATCACTTTTTTCTAGTTTTCACTCCTCTTCTTCTTCCTCATTTCTTAATACATATTCTTATCATTACTCTGCCGAAATCAACATTTAATCATACTCGATTACTTCTTGTTTGATTCTCTATCACTATCTCTACAAGGTTCTCAATGTTATTCAGAGTTATAGATTTCTTTGTAATCTATTAAGAGAGAAAAGGTGTGATTGTAGCCTTGGAAATCAATCAAAAGGGAAAAGGCGTGATTGTAGCCTTGGTAAATCAATTGGGTAAACTTGTGGCCCGGAAATCAAGTATCTCTACCCAGAGGATCGAAATTCCGAAGGGTGTATCTCGTAGCCTTGAAACCGAGGGTGTAATTATATGATTTGTCGTTGAAAGGAAATCCGTACTTGTGTTGCGGGACTGGATGTAGGGTAACTCTGAACCAGTATAAAATTCGGTATGTTCTTTCCTTTACTGCTTTTATTTTATTTCTGCATCTATGATTGTTTCTGTGATCATATCTATGTCTGTATATTGCATACTTTTGTGTCTAAATTAACATAAATTCAAAAAGATTTAGTAATTCTTTATTAACATATTCACCCCCCTCTAGTGTTAATCTTAGCCTTAAGATCCGTAATCCGCATTTCTCACAGACAGTGGCTGTTCTAATCATATGTCAGGAGAAAAGAATATGTTTAAGCAGCTTGATTTGTCTAAGAAAAGCATAGTAAAGCTTGGAGATGACAAACAACTTGAAGTAGAAGGAAAAGGTATAGTTTCTGTGAAGACAGAACATGTCAATACAAAACTGTTGCATGAAGTGTAGTATGTTCCTCAACTTGCTCACAATCTTTTAAGTGTTAGACAGCTTCTTTGCTCTAGATTCTCTCTACTGTTTGAAGATAAGTTGTGTTTGATAAGAGACGGAAAGTCTAAGGAGATTATAATGAAGGTTGCAATGGTAAAGTACAAGGTTTTTCCTCTGAGTTGCCTGCAAGAGGAGACAAAGCTTTGCTTGTAAAGGGTGATGAAAGTGCAAGACTTTGGCATCTGAGATACAGACATTTAAATGTCCAGGGATTGAAGTTGTTGAGTGTAAAGAAAATGGTGAATGGTCTTCCCAAGATTGGTGATCTTGAACTGTGTGAAGGATGCATATATAGAGAGCATGCCAAGGGTGAGTTTCCAAAAGGAAAAGCATGGAGAGCAAGTGAGTGTCTTGAACTACTTCATGCTGACTTGTGTGGACCAATGCAGATAGAATCACTTAGTGGAAGTAAGTACTTTATGCTTATCAAAGATGATTATAGTAGGATGAGTTGGCTATACTTCCAAAAGGCCAAGTCAGAGGCCTTCGAGAAAACAAGAAATTCAAAGCAATAGTGGAGAAACAAAGTGGCAAGCAAGTGAAGGCATTTGTCAAGGCATGGCATAAGGAGAGTTCATTGACTTCTATGATGAGCATGGCATAAGAAGAGACCTAACAGCACCTTACACACAAAAGCAAAATGGGGTTGCAGAGAGAAATAATAGGACAGTGGTGGAGATGGCAAGAAGTATGCTTAAAGCAAAAGGCATGCCAAATGAACTATGGAGTGAAGCGGTGGCAACTGCAGTCTATTTACTAAATATATCTCCAATCAAAGCTGTCCTAAACAGAACTCCTTTTGAAGCATGGAGTGGAAAGCAACCAAGTGTGACTCACTTGAAGATTTTTGGTTGCATTGCTTACACCTTAGTGAATTTAAGGAGTAAGCTTGATGATAAGTCAGAAAAGTGAATCTTCGTAAGATACTCTTCTCAATCCAAGGCGTATAGATTGTTTAATCCTAGCAATGGAAAAGTAATCATTAGTAGAAATGTGATGTTCAATGAAGATAGTGTTTGGGATTGGAAAGAGAGCTCTGTTGATAACAATGAGAAGGTAGTCATAGTTGAGAATGATGATGAGCAATTTCAACCAGCAATTCAGAATGCAATCCATATAGCTCACCCAGTATATCATTTCTAGTCAAAGTCAGAGTCAGTCCTCTCCTAACTCATTAATTGTTTCACCACCGAGAAGAATGAGATCTTTGGAAGAAATCTATGAGAGTTGTGACTTTGCTTTGCTAGTTACTGAACCTACAACATTTGAAGAGGATGCAGATGAAGCAGAATGGAGGTAGCAATGGAGGAAGAATTGAAAGCTATGGTGAGAAACAGAACTTGGGAGTTGGTTGAACTTCCAAAAGGAAAGAACGTAATTGGTCTAAAGTGGGCCTTTAGAACCAAGTATAACACTGATGGCAGTGTACAAAAGCACAAGGCAAGGCTTATTGCCAAGGGATATGCACAGCAAGAAGGAAAGGACTGTGAAGAAACTTTCTCACCAGTTGCAAGGTTTGAAACTGTGAGAATAGTTCTGGCCTTAGCTTCTCAACAAGGGCTGCCAGTGTTCCAGTTTGATGTGAAGTCTGCATTCTTAAATGGTGAGCAATAGGAAGAATTATTTGTAGAGCAACCACAAGGCACTGTCAAGGCAGGAAATGAGAACAAAGTTTATAAGCTGTACAAGGATCTTTATGGACTGAAACAAGCTCCAAGGGCTTGGTATAGCAGAACTAACAATTTCTTCATTAACAACAGCTTTGCAAGTAGTGAGAATGAACTTATCTTGTATGTAAAGAGAAAAAGTGAGCAAGGGTTTATTGTGGTATGCTTGTATGTTGATGATATCATCTATTTCAGCTCCTCACAAACACTGCTAGATGAGTTCAAACAAGCAATGACATAAGAGTTTGAAATGACTGATTTGGGGTTGCTACAATATTTTCTTGGACTGGAAGTGAAGCAAAGAAAAAGAGGTGTTTTTATATGTCAAAGAAAGTTGCTAAAGACCTGCTAAAGAAGTTTCACATTGAAGAGAAGGATGCGGTTATCACTTCAATGAATACAAATGAGAAGCTTCAGAGAGATGATGGGACATGAAAGGCTAATGAAAGGCTGTTCAGGAGTCTTATTGGTGGTTTAAATTATCTTACTCATACCAAGCCAGATATTTCATATTGCATAAGTGTGGTGTCAGGATATATGCATAGTCCAACCAAGCAATAACTTGGTGCAGCCAAGAGAATTTTGAAATATGTCTCTGGGACAGTTGAGTATGGAATTTGGAGTGAAAAATCTGAGATATTCAAGCTTGTTGGTTACACTGATAGTGACTGGGCTGGTTGCTTTGGCGATAGGAAGAGCACATCAGGTTTAGTGTTCAAACTTGATTTAGGAGCTGTCACTTGGAGTTAAAGAAGTAGGATACAGTTGCATTGTCTTCATCAGAGGTAGAGTATGTTGTATCTGGTGCAGCTGTAAGGCAAGCTAGTTGGCTAAGGAAATTGCTTGTTGATCTATGCAGCAAGTGGGGAGAGGCCACTGAGATTTGGTGTGACAACAAGTCAGCTATAGCCATGACTAAGAATCTAGCATTCCATGCTAGGACAAAGCACATAGAAGTGCAGCATCATTACATCAGGAATTTTGTGGCTAAAGAAAAAATTGTGCCGAGGTTCTGCGGGACAAATGAGCAGAATGCAGATCTGTTTACCAAGGCATTGAATCATGTTAAGCACAGGTTCTTCATGGAGAGAAATTGAATGCGAAAGTTTGAGTCAAGGGGATGTGTTGAAATGTGATTCAATACTCAGCCTATTTTTTAACATATCAGTTATATTTTAGGCAAGTTTATTTTATTGTTTCTGGTGTGATTTGTACCCCATGATCTTTGGAATATGTTAACGTGATTAGTGGGAAGTTGTTATTGTTTTATTTTTATTTAAAAACATTTTCCAGAGATTAATTTAATATAAAAAATATAGTCTTTGGCAGTCATTTTTCTTCTTCTCAATTTTCTTGTATTCTTGCTAACATAAAAAATAACAATGCTGTTGATTTTTGTTTTTGCATGCCAATAAAATAATGACAAATTTAAAAAGTGTTTCGTGTGGGGGGCAAAAAACTAAGTATGACCCAACATTTTACAAAGATAATTTTCTCTCTCTAACTTGGTAAAGAACATAACTATTTAAGCTGTTCAAAAGTACATACATCTAGAAAATAGGTTAAATTCGGGCCTAAGACCCGTTTGGATGGATAATTTTTCATTTTTGAAAAGGTTTTGGCTTTAGAAAAAGTGGGGGTTGTAAATTGCACCACCCCGCGCCATCCCCCGTATGTTGCATAACACCTTTCTTCATCGTCGCAACAAGTCGCATGCCTGCTCCAACAAAGCTACAACGAGTCAGTCGAGAGCCCAACCATAACAGACATACTTGAGTCTTAAATTGTCATGATTAAGCGTGAAGCATTGGATCCCTTTGACGAACTCCAAAAAACTCGAAAATGCAAAGTGACAAAATTTCTCTTGAATAAACTATTATCAGGTGGGGGACTGCATGAAAAGCTCCATTAAGATTGCCTTTGATGATCACGCCCTCAACTTAAAGGTTTGAATTTTGTTTTAGCGATGTTAGTATTCATATTTTAGTTTTTATTATTATTTGTATTTGACTTTATTTGCTCCTCCCTTTAGTTATAGTATAGTTTAACCTTGAATAACTTCTTAATGGTTAATAGTGTATTTTTCAATGGGAGAATGCCTTGTCTTGCTGCTTTAATTGCCAAGTATTTGTTCCTCTTTATGCACACTTGGTATAAGCCACATCCATTCCTAACAGAACCATATATATTGTTAGTGCATTGTTAATAGAGTCAAAAATTCACGGTCCTCCTAGCAAAAATGCTCTGAATGTTGTGTATTTGGTAAGAATAATGTTGTAAAATTTAGTTTACGTGTGAAGACGTGTTTTACAAGTTACAACCTTTAGAAATGTCCTAAACACTAAACTGTATCTTCTATCCTTGAGCATCATGAATCACCGACACTTCATCGCAATCTAAGGTGAGACAAACAGGGAGAGGCTAGTTAATAAAGCTAATATTTCTGATAGAATAGAAGCAACAAAATCTTGTACTGATGAAATTGAAACGGATAATAGCTACTAAGTTAGCAGTACATCCATTGTTATATTTATGTAATAATAGTCATGCTAGTTTTGGATTTGGCTTTTGCCACCCTTTCATGCGTAAGATCAAGCTAGAAGAAATCAATCTCAATCTATCATCAATTTCCTTATCCAATCTAAGATAAATAATAATTTCTACTTCTGTATTTTGGTTTTATAATCATATAGGTTTGGATTTAAGAGTAAATCTATTTTTATGATACAATGAATGATGATATGCTTGACTTATGATTTATATGGTTTAAACATGGTTGTTTAAAGAAGATATAGGTGGTTTTAGGGGACAACCGAGATGAAATGATTTTTAAATTCCATGGGAAAATTTCATGTTATGGAAAACATGATTTTGGAGTTGGATTTAAATTTATAGAGAATTAGTTATGAATTTTCTAAGGATAATATGGTTTTTTGGTTTATTAATTTATTTCGAGAAATAAATTAAGAATTTGGGTCTCAAATTTTAGTATGTTAGATGACGTGATTAAAGTGAATTTTTGGAATTTTATGTGTTTTTACTAAGTGATTTAGTACAAAAATCAAATTATTTCGAAAGGAGGACCTAAATGATTTAATTGTTTTGATAATAGAAAGGGCTTCTTCGTTAAAAATTATCTAGATTTTAGATATGAGAAAATGAGGCAAATATTATCCAAATTATTTAAAAGTTTGTGAAAGTCAATCAAATGTTTACAAGTAGGCAAGTTTATTAGAAAAAGTTTTCTTAATTTGGAGAAAACAGCTTTGTTTAGAAAAAGGGGGTTCCGCCTTTTTTGGAAGGACCTTTTGACTAGGACCTTTCCGCCAAGACCTTTCGAACTTCATTGAAACCAAAAAGGTCAAAACCAATGCACATGATATCATTTAGGTGGTATGTAGTGAATTGGACGAAGGTGGAAGGTAGGTTGTCGAAGGGTTGCTTATGAAGGAGTTGGTTCCTTAGTTTCTTTGGTTTGAAAATAAAATCACTTGTCTATTTTTAAAAGAGCTTTCGACACAGTCGAAAGTTATGATTTTGAATGGATAGTTTTTAAAGAGCTTTCGACACAGTCGACAGCTAAGTTTTCGACATGGCGAAAGCTATGGTTTCGAAAGGTTAGTTCATAAAGGGCTTTCAACACAGTCGAAAGCTATGTTTTCGAAAGGGTACTTCAAAGAGGCTTTCAAAAGAGAGCCGCCGCCTTTGTTTTAGAGAAGTAGCTTCCGAAGGAGTTACCTAGTTTTTGTTTAAATCTTTCGAAGGGGTAGTTGCCGACCAGGTCGAGAACCTTTTGATAATTTGTGACCTTCCGATGACATCAAAGGCACTAATGTTGTCGAGTGGTTCAACTATTTTTTTTATAAATAAAAGCCGCTTCCCAAAGCTTTCAATGGGGTCGAAAACAAAGCTTTCGAACGTGTAGAAGAAAATGGTTTCGAAAGGTGTATAAAAGCCAATCTTCAATTATTTTCCTAGATATTTCAATGCTTTCGAAAGGATGGCTTGACACCATGAAACTTCCCAAATATTTTATAAAATAAAGAGTGGATTCAAAAGAGATGCTTCTACCTATTTTCACTTTGACGAAAATTAATGTTTTAAGTATAAAACCAAAGCTTTCGAAAGGGTGAATTTTCAATGGTTTCAAAGCGTAACCTTCATTGCTTTCGATAGATGTGTCTTAAAGTATTATAAAGGCCGGAGCATGTTGTTTTAAAATATGTGTTTTATGCTTTTGAAGGGGCTGAAAGCAAAGCTTTCCAAGGGGATACTTTCGAAGCGGTGTGAAATTGTTTTCTTTAACCAAGCTTTATACTTTCGAAGGGAATACTTTCAAAAGGGTATGTTTATATGACCCGAGATTTTGGATATATAGGGCGAGTAACCTTATATAATAAATGTTGTTTAACCTTGAGGATACAGGGATGGGTTTAATAAGTTCAACACAATAGTTGGGGATACTAACACTTATATGTTTTGGCACAATCATTGGGGTACCACTGTAAATTATAAATGAATATAACCTAAATTAGATATACTAATGGAAATAGATTAATCATGTGGATAACATGAGATAATTAGAATCATGTGGGTAACAAGAATAAAATGGCCAAGTGATGGGTTCATAGTCATCCTAGGAAAACTGTGGAATGTTCGATGGATAGTCAACATTATGTCGGGGATGGGTAGTCTCGATATGATTAAAGAAGGTTTCATAGTCATCCTAGGAAAACTATGGGATGTGTGATGGATAGTTAACATCATGTCGGGGATGGATAGTCTCCATAGGATTAATGCAAGGTTCATAGTTATCCTTGGAAGATATGGGATGTGAGATGGATAGTCTGCATCAGTTTAAGTTAATTAATATGGAATAGATGGTCCCTCTTTGATGCAAACAAAGTCTAAATTGGGATGGGTAGTCTTTGAATATATAAGACGGCTAGTCAGTTGAAAGTTAGATGGTTAGACTAACTAATATGGGATGGAAAACCCTAATTGCTTTCAAGTATGCATATCATCATAATACTTTGAAAATGTGTGTTATAACCATTGTGGATGCAGGAAGCACAAAATATATTTTATAAAGGTTTTAGAATACTAGTGAGGGGAAAACCCATTCCGCTAAGCAGCATGGTCTCACTAGATATCTAAAAGGATTGAGATGTAGATTATTATTCATATCAGGATTTATGTCTGACTCGAAGTTTTTATTTTCCCCTTAAACTCTTAGGTACTCAATTGATTTCGAGTAGTTTGAGAATTAAGGTTTTCAGGTTTTCTTCTTAGACGAATAAAGCTTCCGGAGGCATGCAGGAGGCAGATAGTTAATTAGAGTTATTTTTTCCACTGTGTATTTGTTTGTAAAGGCAGATTTATTAGCCTTACTATATACTCTGATCAAACGAGGGGGCATCTTTATATGTCGCTCTGGGAGTATGTGTAATAATTATATTTTACTGAATGTGGTTAACGTTTTATGATGGTGCAATGAACATCAAATATAATGATTTGAGTGTGGAAATATGTTTTTGAATGTTATTTTCCATATTTCTATGGTCTGAGTATCAATGTATCTAGCACTGCCGTATTTGATCACCAAGAATTAATAAATATGGATAACTGCAGCATCCATAGCCGATAGTTTTGGGCCTCTAAGTAGGGGGATGTTATATATACTCGGTTGACTATAACTAAAATGACTCGAGGTTGTATAAAGGGTAGATTATATGGCATTCGTTTGATACCAATGACTCGATCGAGCTTGAGTTTATGCGGATAGCTAGGATGCTTAGAATACAGAGGTTTCCACTTGTATCGTATCTTGCTGTGTTTGGTTCATGCCGGCACCTTGGTGAGAGGTATTGAAGACAATGTCATGACTTTGATGCCATTCTCAATGATCTGCACCTTCATATGTATCGATAAATGAATTATGATTCAGATCAACTTGCCGATGCAAGAGCAGTAGGTTGATGACCAGATGTGACGACCCGACTTTCTAACTCCAGAAAGACGTGTCATCAATAAGAAAGAAAGGGATAGAAATAGAAAAGAATAGAAAGAAAGAATAACAACATCAGAATCTCACAGCGGAATGGAACAAAATATAATACATCAACATAGCTATTACATAGTTATATATACATCAGAGTTATACAATATCATACAACATGACTGTCATATACATATCTGTCAGAACATACATCTCAAATATCATATACTAACTAACACAGCGGAACTATATAGATAGCTACATACGTCTGGTCGTCTGCTCCAACTCCTCTAGAAAACTCTATATTCTGAATACCTATCACTTGGCTACTCATAAAAATTTGAGTACCCAAGAGTTTATGAAAAACAAAATATAAACTCCGGGTCAGACATGGGTCTGGTATGAGTAAACGGGTTAAAGTTGTTTAACTTTGAAAATCATTTAAAATAAAGGTATCACGTAAGACTTCCCACACATAAATACGGGTAAGTTTTTACCTTACGCTAACCAAAACATTTTATAGGAAATTCAGTGATATTATAATAGTGTCTAGGGTTTTCAAGTAAAATACAAAAATAGCTGAAATGCTTACATCTCACATCCCACCGTAGTTGGGCACAATCAAAACGTACGACGCTTAATGGAAATTGGATCCCATACAATGGCAGGGCTACTGGGGTACCGCCCGTCACAGTACGTGGCCTAGATCACCGTACCGAGGAGCAACCCTAACACCCCTGCAACACAAGGCCGGAACCATTCCTTACTGAACAGTCCCGAACAAGATAACCCCGCAGTTGGCTGCAGACCAACCGCCCACACAACCGAATAAAAGGGACATCAAGACAGGGGTATACCTCGTCCTGCTTGGGCATGACCCACCTAACCTTGCTTCACATCCCATGTTTTAGCCATTCCCGGTTGATGAGGCTTGAGGCTGCGTTTACCTTTATAGAACATATCTCTTGGAATGCTCATCGTCTGCCTAACGATGTGCTGAAAGCATTCAATACATACAAGTTCGTTCCGGGTTCGAACGAAACCGAAGGCATTATCTCGTTACACTCGTTTTGGAATCACCCTCAGAGTTAACGACGATAACCCTTGCATTCTGAAAACACCATCTCGATCTTCACTTGAGATTACACGACCTAACGTTTAATTTGGATCGATGTGGTTTTCGGAATATCAATTGATACCCGATCCCGGTCTCATCGAAATCCAAACGCCATTTTAAAGGCCAAGTTGTCTAATTAACTTATACAGTTTAAATTCAACAATTGAATTCATATAGCAATTCAACACAGATAAATCATACATAATCATCACAGATATATCCAGAATATCACAGAACATCACAGGATACAAATACATATCAGAATAAATCAAATAGAATCATCGATTCATATCAACATTTAGTTTGATTTATTTTAAACGTAATTACTTGCTTAAGAATAAATTATATTATATTCTTCCTTAATCAATTTCTAATTAATTAACTTATGTCAATTCATTAATTACCTAATTAATTATTCATTTAATTAATTAATTAATTATTAATCAATAACCTTAATTATTGATTTATAAATTTCAATTACACTTTTAATTATTATTAATTGCTTAATTAATCATTAATTATTAATTAACTTAATCGTTTAATCCTTAATTAGTTAATTAATTAGTTAACTGTGATTCGTTAAATTATTAACTTTCAATGATTAATTAAATTCTTAATTACAAATAAGATTACACAAGATTATTAAAATCTTTAATTACAAATTTGATGACATTTTGAACTACTATTAAATTACAATTATAAATATTACATCCATAATTAACTTTGATTTTAAATTATTAACTCATTCTTGTTTTCTGTAAAACTTCCTTCATAAATTTAATCACAGCCTATTGACAACATTAATAACACAATTGATACTTAGCTTATTAACTCTTCAATAAAATATTACAGTTAGAAATTCCAGAAATTTAAAACTGAAGATAACCATGCGACTAACTCGGGTTGAACTCGAGATTCCCAGAACTTTTCTCGCGTTCTTCCCTGTGTTCTCTTCTTCTTCTCCTGTCCTTACTTCTTCTGTTTCTTTTTTTTTAAAGTTTAAAGTTTTTAAACTACAGTAAGCACACACATAAACGACCCAGAGCAAAACTCGAAGTAGCTGGCAATCAAACTCGAGATTTCCTCGAGTCGACACTAACCAGAACCTTCCCCGCTGTCGTGCACGTGTACGGCAGTTTGCCACCGCTCCAACGTCACACGACACCACCAACACATCATGTAGCTTCCCCTCACGCGAAATCGCGGCCCAGAAGAACTCAATACACACGAAATCAAAATACGTGTGAAAATTCGAGCAGCTACACAATCGCGATAAACAAAATCACCTCGTCCTCACGATCGCGATCGCCAGAGACGACTTGGCTTCGGCCATACTTCGCCGACAACACCCTCTACCACTCTTCGAAACCTCAAGGCGTTCGGTTGAGCTATGGTGACGCGATCACCAAAAATGCAGAACCCAAAAACAATGAACCCAAAAACCCTAAAATTGATTCACCCCATCAAACCTTGCATTCGAAATTTTTTTTAGCAATTTTCTAACGATCTCACATCACCACTCTAGCTTCATGTCAAATTACAACAACTATAATTGGAGGAATTATCAGAATTTCATGAAAATACATTTTTGGTTCACTAGCCAACTGCTCTATGCATAGTTGTCTAAAAATTATAAGTTTTGTCTTAAAAATCATATTTTTGTAAGTAGTTTCAATATACAAATTCAAATCTACAGTATAGGCTATTCGAATTTTGATCATTATTGACTTTTTACTGTAAGTTGGAGTTTACAGTGTTTAACTTTCACATCTATCTAAAAAAAACAACTTCAAACCTTAATCTTTGTCTTAACCAAATTTATTTATTTAAGTTTCTAAGTAAAGAAAATGTTTTTATATGATAAGTATACTTTGTTCTCTGACTCCTTATCTCTGCAACCTAAAACTAGAAGAACATCATATAAGTAGAACATACAGTAACAAAACATCTCTGGACATAAATCTAGATAAGCTTTTCTAAAACTATCAAGATTTTCCCAGGTACAATCTCTGGGATCCTCACTCCATTGCACCTTGACGAGTTTCATCACTTTGTTCCTGAGTTGCTTCTCGTCTTGATCTACAATCTGAACAGGGTCTCTAACCACGGTCAGGTTGGGTTCAACTTCTAAATCTTCCTGAACAACTGGTTCTACCACCAATGATGGGTCATGAATAAATTTCCTTAAATGAGACATGAAATATATTGTGAATCCCAGATAGTCGTTCTGGCAATTCTATCCTGTAGGCTACAGTTCCAGTTCTTTCTAGTATTCGGAATGGACCAATATATCTTGGAGCAAGTTTTCCCGTTTTTCCGAATCTTATAGCATCTTTGATTAGGGAAACTTTGATAAAAACTAAATCTCCAATCTCAAATTCTAATGGTCTTCGTCGCTTATCTGCATATTTCTTCTGATGATCTTGAGCAGCTTTCATCCTTTTCTTGATAAGCTCAACCTTCGCAGAAGCTTCACGAATTAGATCGGGTCCGAGTACAAGTCGATCATTCGATTCAATCCAACAAGATGGTGATCTACACGGCCTTCCATACAGAGCTTCATAAGGAGCCATCTTAATACTCGCTTGGTAACTGTTATTATAAGAAAATTCCACTAGGTGAAGATGGTCTTCCCATGATCCACCAAAATCCAATACACAAGCTCGTAGCATATCTTCCAGAATTCGATTAATCCTCTCCGTCTGTCCGTCCGTATGAGGATGATAGGCCATACGTAATATCAAACTTGTTCCCATTGCTGATTGCAGAGTTTCCCAGAATTTGCTAGTGAAAATAGGATCACGGTCACTTACTATGCTGATAGGAATACCATGCAATCTGACTATCTCCTTCAAGAAAATTTCTGCCAGGGAAACTGCAGTACGCGTTGCCTCAACCGGAATAAAATGGGCACTCTTCGTTAAACGATCCACAATAACCCATATTCCTTCATTTCCTTTCCTGGTTCTAGGCAAACCGTCGATGAAGTCCATCGGGACCATCTCCCATTTCCAATCTGGAATTTCCAAACGTTGCAATAGTCCAGCAGGCTTTTGTTAGTCTCCCTCCACTTGTTGGCAGATGACACAACTATTAACAAAAGAAGCTACATCCTTCTTCATGCTCGGCCACAAGAAAACTCTCCTTATATATTTATACATCTTCGAGATACCCGGGTGAATATTCAATTTGGAGCGATGACACTCAGCTAAGACTTCTTGCCTCAGTCCATCAATATTAGGCACACACAAACGACCATTAATCCTTAAAGCACCTTGATCGTCCATCTTGAAATCCGAATATCGTACGTCCTTAGTTCTAAGAATTATTTCTTCAAAAGATTTATCCTCCATTTGCTTACTAACGATTCTTTCTTGGAGAGATGGAACGACTTCCAAAAGAGATAAAACCGCATTTCTACTAAGAGCATCAGCTAGGACATTCGATTTCCCCGGAGTATACAAAATATCCAGATCACAAGATGCCAAAAATTCGACCCATCTCTGCTGTCTCAATATGATCTTTTTGAGAGAAAATATATTTCAACGGTTTGTGATCCGTGAATAACTCAAACTTTTCTCCCAAAAGATAATGTCTCCATATCTTCAAAGCAAAAACAATAGCTAATAGTTCTAAATCATGCGTAGCATAGTTCTTCTCATGTGACTTCAATTGCCGACTAGCATACGCAATAACGCTGCCATTTTGCATCAGAACTGCTCCCAGTCCAACTAAACATGCATCCGTATATACTTCAAATTTTCTCTTTCCATCCGGAATAGCAAGTACTGGTGCACTGGTTAGCCTTGTCTTCAATTCCTGAAAAGCTTCTTCACACTGAGGTGTCCACTTGAATTTAGCTCCTTTCCTAGTCAGTTTGGTCAGATGCGAAGAGATTTTGGAATAATCCTTGACAAATTTTCTGTAGTAACCAACTAAACCCAGAAAACTGCGAACTTCAGTTGGTGTTTCCGGCTGTTTCCATTCCAAAATAGTTTCAACCTTCGCTGGATCTACGGAAATACCTTCACCAGAAACAATGTTCCCTAAAAATTTAACTTCTGATTTCCAGAAATGGCACTTTGAAAATTTTGCCTTCAACACATGCTTCCTCAGAGTCTCCAATACAATCCTCAAATGCTGCCTGTGCTCCTCTTCCGATTGGGAGTAGACCAAGATATCATCAATGAATACTAGCACGAACTTATTCAACACATCTCTAAAGACTCGGTTCATGAGGTCAACAAAATAGGCAGGAGCGTTGGTTAACCCGAAAGGCATAACCAACCACTCATAAAAACAATTCGGTCCCCTAAATGCTGTTAAGGGAATACTGTCTTCAGCTACTCTCAATTGATGGAAACCTGAAGCTAAATCTAGTTGAGAAAAGATAGAAGCTCCATGCAATTGGTCAAAGAGATCATCGATGCGAGGAAAAGGATATTTATTTCGAATGGTCACTTTGTTCAATTTTCTATAACCAACATAGAACCTTAGCGAACCATCCGATTTGGTGACAAACACCGCATCAGAGCCCCAACAAGAAAAACTGGGTTTAATCAAACCCTTCTCCAAAAGATCCTGTGTCTGCTTAATCAACTCTTCTCTCTATCTAGGAGGCATTCTCCTACAGGGCTGAATCATCGGCACTGCTCCTGGAATCAAATCAATACGAAACTCAATCTCTCGATGTGGCGGTAAACACTTAACTTCTTCAAAAACATCATGAAAATCTTGAACCACTTCGATTTCTTCAACTTTCTCTTGAGAAGTCTCTACTCCTAGCAAAAGACTACCCAAGTGAAATCCAGAACTATCGCACGACACTTTGGCAATCCTACCCAAATCAGACTCCAATGAAACTGTCCTCTCATCATAATTCAGGACTGCTTTATACTTATCGAGCCAATCCATTCCCAAAATAAGAAAAAATCGCTTAAAATTTAACACATACGGGTCACAAGAGAAACTGTGGGATAGATAAGAAAGCTTCAAGTCCTTACAGATTGTATCCAATTTGGTTGCTCCACCTATCGGATTAGATATAATAATGGGATGATCCACCGTACTAGGGTTGAGAGAAAACTTTTCTACCGATTCCAGAGATATGAAACTCAAAGATGCACCTGAATCAAATAAAACTTTAATATATTTTCCATCTAAGAGCAAGGTACCTTCCAAAACTCCTTTGCCTTGAGAAGAAGAAGATGGACCTGCTTCTAGAGCAAAAACTTTATCCTGCAGCGTCCTCTGCAAAAGTGGACAATTCTTAATCATATGACCGGGCTAACGACAATTAAAACACAACGATCTCTGAACCACTGCAATCCTGGACCACTCTGACGTTGCTGTTGCAGAGATTCTCCTTGAGAACACTGATCTGCCAAATGTCCAATTTGCTGACAATTATAACACTTACGTGATTCGTTATTGCTTCCTCCCGATTTCTTTCCCTTGGCTTGCCTTTTCCAAAGTGGGTTAAACTTCCTTTTATTTGGGTTAACAAAATTCCCTCTCGAAACTGCTGCTGTTGCCTCCAATTTCTTGCTCATTAAATTTTCATATCTCAACGCCATATCAACTAAATCAACAAAAGATCCTTTCAAGAGCACCGTCATCATATCGTGAAATTCGGGCCTCAATCCTTGCATAAACTTTTCATTCTTCTTGAGGAGAGTATCAAGAGTCCTGATCCATAACACGAAAGTTCATTGAATTTGATCTCATACTCAGAAATAGTCATGCTTCCCTGCTTCAAATTCAGAAAATCCAGGTACAATAGAGTTTTCCTTGCTGTTGGCATAAACTTCTCTTCAAATAGCTCCTTAAATCTTTTCCATGAAATATCTTCTTCAGGAATATTTGCAATTTTTGCATCCCACCATGATACTGCGCCTCCCTGCAATTGCCACGATGCCATTTCCCTCTTCGGATCATACGACAATCTCATATTCTTAAAAATGCGCTCACAAGAGCGTAGCCATGCTTGATCTTCAATTATCGATTTTGAACCTTTAAACGGTTGGCCTCCGAGATTGATAAAATCTTTACATAAGGTTGCAAAACTAACTTGAGGGGGTACTGGATTTACAGCCTCTCTAGTATTTTGACTTCGACCATTATCCATCGAAGTACTGGCCCAAACTCTTCCTCTTCTTCCAGAACTCATGTTGGCCATTATCAATCGAAGTACATAATCCTTTCAAGTTGCCTGTTCAGGTGGCCACAAATTTAGATAGGTATATATATATTTAAGAAAATACAAATACGCACTCTCAAGATAAATATTACTCCAGAGCCTAGGTACTCGCTCAACCTAGCGCTCTGATGCCAGCTGTGACGACCCGATTTTCTAACTCCAGAAAGACGTGTCATCAAAAAGAAAGAAAGGGATAGAAATAGAAAAGAATAGAAAGAAAGAATAACAACATCAGAATCTCACAGCGGAATGGAACAAAATATAATACATCAACATAGCTATTACATAGTTATATATACATCAGAGTTATACAATATCATACAACATGACTGTCATATACATATCTGTCAGAACATACATCTCAAATATCATATACTAACTAACACAGCGGAACTATATAGATAGCTACATACGTCTGGTCTTCTGCTCCAACTCCTCCAGAAAACTCTATACTCCGAATACCTATCACTTGGCTACTCATAAAAATTTGAGTACCCAAGAGTTTATGAAAAACAAAATATAAACTCCGGGTCAGACATGGGTCTGGTATGAGTAAACGGGTTAAAGTTGTTTAACTTTGAAAATCATTTAAAATAAAGGTATCACGTAAGACTTCCCACATATAAATATGGGTAAGTTTTTACCTTACGCTAACCAAAACATTTTATAGGAAATTCAGTGATATTATAATAGTGTCTAGGGTTTTCAAGTAAAATATAAAAATAGCTGAAATGCTTACATCTCACATTCCAACGTAGTTGGGCACAATCAAAACGTACGGCGCTTATTGGAAATTGGATCCCATACATTGGCAGGGCTACTGGGGTACCTCCCGTCACAGTACGTGACCAAGATCACAGTACCGAGGAGCCACCCTAACACCCTTGCAACACAAGGCCGGAACCATTCCTTACTGAACAGTCCCGAACAAGATAACCCCGCAGTTGGCTGCAGACCAACCGCCCACACAGCCGAATAAAAGGGACATCTAGACAGGGGTATACCTCGTCCTGCTTGGGCATGACCCACCTAACCTTGCTGCACATCCCCTATTTTAGTCATTCCCGGTTGATGAGGCTTGATGTTGCGTTTACCTTTATAGAACATATCTCTTAGAATGCTCATCGTCCGCCTGACGATGTGCTGAAAGCATTCAATCCATACAAGTTTGTTCCAGGTTCGAACGAAACCGAAGTCATTATCTCGTTACACTCGTTTTGGAATCACCCTCACAGTTAACGACGATAACCCTTACATTCTGAAAACACCATCTCGATCTTCACTTGAGATTACACGACCTAACGTTTAATTTGGATCGATGTGGTTTTCGGAATATCAATTGATACCCGATCCCGGTCTCATCGAAATCCAAACGCCATTTTAAAGGCCAAGTTGTCTAATTAACTTATACAATTTAAATTCAACAATTGAATTCATATAGCAATTCAACACAGATAAATCATACATAGTCATCACAGATATATCCAGAATATCACAGAACATCACAGGATAAAAATACATATCAGAATCAATCAAATAGAATCATCGATTCATATCAACATTTAGTTTGATTTATTTTAAGCGTAATTACTTGCTTAAGAATAAATTATATTATATTCTTGCTTAATCAATTTCTAATTACTTAACTTATGTCAGTTCATTAATTACCTAATTAATTATTCATTCAATTAATTAATTAATTATTAATCAATTACCTTAATTATTGATTTATAAAACTCAATTACACTTTTAATTATTATTAATTGCTTAATTAATCATTAATTATTAATTAACTTAATCGTTTAATCCTTAATTAGTTAATTAATTAGTTAACTATGATTCGTTAAATTATTAACTTTCAATGATTAATTAAATTCTTAATTACAAATAAGATTACACAAGATTATTAAAATCTTTAATTACAAATTTGATTACATTTTGAACTACTATTAAATTACAATTATAAATTTATTACATCCATAATTAACTTTGATTTTAAATTATTAACTCATTCTTGTTTTCTGTAAAACTTCCTTCATAAGTTTAATCACAGCTTATTGACAACATTAATAACACAATTGATACTTAGCTTATTAACTCTTCAACAAAATATTACAGTTAGCAAATTTCAGAAATTTAAAACCGAAGATAACCACGCGACTAACTCGGGTAGAACTCGAGATTCCCGGAACTTTTCTCGCATTCTTCCCTGTCTTCTCTTCTTCTTCCCCTGTCCTTACTTCTTCTGTTTCTTTTTTTTTAAAGTTTAAAGTTTTTAAACTACAGTAAGCATACACATAAATGACCTAGAGCAAAACTCGAAGTAGCTGGCAATCAAACTCGAGATTTCCTCGAGTCGACACTAACCAGAACCTTCCCCGCCGTCGTGCATGTGCACGGCGGTTCTCCACCGCTCCAACGTCACACGACGCCACCAACACATCACATAGCTTCCCCTCATGCGAAATCGCGGCCCAGAAAACTCAATACACACGAATTCAAAATACGTGTGAAAATTCGAGCAGCTACACAATCGCGATAAACAAAATCACCTCGTCCTCACGATCGCGACCGCCAGAGACGACTTGGCTTCGGCCATACTTCGCCGACAACGCCCTCTACCACTCTTCGAAACCTCAAGGCGCTCGGTTGAGCTATGGTGACGCGATCACCAAAAATGCAGAACCCAAAAACAATGAACCCAAAAACCCTAAAATTGATTCACCCTATCAAACCTTGCATTCGAAATTTTTTTTGGCAATTTTCTAGTGATCTCACATCACCACTCTAGCTTAATGTCAAATTACAACAACTATAATTGGAGGAATTATCAGAATTTCATGAAAATACATTTTTGGTCCACTAGCCAACTGCTCTATGCATAGTTGTCTAAAAATTATAAGTTTTGTCTTAAAAATCATATTTTTGTATGTAGTTTCAATATACAAATTCAAATCTACAGTATAGGCTATTCGAATTTTGATCATTATTGACTTTTTACTGTAAGTTGGAGTTTACAGTGTTTAACTTTCACAGCTATCTAAAAAAAACAACTTCAAACCTTAATCTTTGTCTTAACCAAATTTATTTATTTAAGTTTCTAAGTAAAGAAAATGTTTTTATATGATAAGTATACTTTATTCTCTGACTCCTTATCTCTGCATCCTAAAACTAGAAGAACATCATATAAGTAGAACATACAGTAACAAAACATCTCAAAACAGATTTCCATCAGCATAATATTTATTCATAAATCAATTATTAGTAATTAAATTTCAAAAATTAAGTTCACTCACTCTAAACTATTGAAACAGAGGCTGGATGTTGATGGACAAAGAAGACTGCAGTTTGAAGTTTTGAATTCTGTAACTCTTCTTGCTTCCTGACTTTTATTTGAACTTGAAAATATGAAATTTTGTTTATACTTCTTTTGCTTTTTCTCAGGCTTTACCTTTGAATTTATGGACTGAACTAAATGATATATACAAATAGAATGATGTGATATTATAGCTAAGAACAATTTGTATAGGATATTAGCCTCTCAAATAAGCCTTCCCTAGATATAATAACATTTTGCTTTATTTTTATGAACTAAGACCTAAGATAATTCAACCATTTCGGCTGCAAGATTGTATTTGATAGATTATAGTGCTAATTAAATGCCTATGTTTTTACTTATGTTAACACATAATTAATGTTTGCTGGCACAAACATTTGTACAAAGATATTTGCAGATTTGTGTTTGTACTAAAATGTTTACATATAGGTGTACACTTATTATGTGTTGCTGACACATATATTTGAGTTTCTTTGTACGAAGAATTTGCATATAAAATTTTGTTTTATTACCTTTTAACTTGAACACAAATTTATACACTGGTATTGACTAATTTTATATGTTTGTCTTAACATAGTAATCATTTTTATTTATATCTTATATTCATGTCAAAATTTTGTACTTATGTTCACGTAGACTTATGTTTATAACCATATTTTATGTTATACATATATTAAATATTTATGAGCTTATTTTATTTTAATTATAAAAGCTATTGCTAGAAACACTTCTTAAATCTTATTTTTATTTAAAGTTAAATCTTTCCAATATTTGATTTGTAACCTATATTTGAATTTGTATATTTTATATTTATATTTAATATGAATAGAATTGTATTATTATACTTGTTATTATCAACTACATTCATATATTTTATATTAAATGTCATTCATACATAACTTTTAATTTAATTGAATAAAACAGATTTAATTTTAAATATTGTTAAAAGAGTCTTTACATTTTGAGATTATAGATTTCTTTATAACACATATACAACTAATAATGTCCAAATTTCGTTTATTTATAAATAAAAATATTGTATGTTATTTAAATTTTATTACAAACTTATTATAATAATAGGGTTAAAATTCTGGATGTCACATTCCTCCCCCCTTAAAAGAATTTCGTCCCCGAAATTTAAACAACAGCTAATTCAAAAGTTTAATATTAACACTCCAAACATACATATCATCCATACAAAAACAAACAATCAAACAGTCAATTCTAACAACATTACTAGTTATCCGGACATAAATATGGATAAGCTTTTCTAAAACTATCAAGAGTTTTTTAGGTACAATCTCTGGGATCCTCACTCCATTGCACCTTGACGAGTTTCACCACTTTGTTCCTGAGTTGCTTCTCGTCTTGATCTACAATCTGAACAGGATCTCTAACCACAGTCAGGTTGGGTTCAACTTCTAAATCTTCCTGAACAACTGGTTCTACCTCCAATGATGGGTCATGAATAAATTTCCTTAAATGAGACACATGAAATACATTGTGAATCCCAGACATTCGTTCTGGCAATTCTATCCTGTAGGCTACAGTTCCAATTCTTTCTAGTATTCGGAATGGACCAATATATCTTGGAGCAAGTTTTCCCCTTTTTCCGAATCTTATAGCACCTTTGATTGGGGAAACTTTGATAAAAACTAAATCTCCTATCTCAAATTCTAATGGTCTTCGTCACTTATCTGCATATTTCTTCTGACGATCTTGAGCAGCTTTCATCCTTTTCTTGATAAGCTCAAACTTTGCAGAAGCTTCACGAATTAGATGGGGTCCGAGTACAAGTCGATCATTCGATTCAATCCAACAAGATGGTGATCTACACGGCCTTCCATACAGAGCTTCATAAGGAGCCACCTTAATACACGCTTGGTAACTGTTATTATAAGAAAATTCCACTAGGTGAAGATGGTTTTCCCATGATCCACCAAAATCCAATACACAAGCTCGCGGCATATCTTCCAGAATTCGATTAAGCCTCTCCGTCTGTCCGTCCATCTGAGGATGATAGGCCATACGTAATCTCAAACTTGTTCCCATTGCTGATTGAAGAGCTTCCCATAATTTGCTAGTGAAAATAGGATCACGGTCACTTACTATGCTGACAGGAATACCATGCAATCTGACTATCTCCTTCAAGAAAATTTCTGCCAGGGAAATTGCAGTACGCGTTGCCTTAACCGGAATAAAATGGGCACTCTTCGTTAAACGATCCACAATAACCCATATTCCTTCATTTCCTTTCCTGGTTCTAGGCAAACCGTCGATGAAGTCCATCGAGACCATCTCCCATTTCCAATCTGGAATTTCCAAAGGTTGCAATAGTCCAGCAGACTTTTGTTGATCTCCCTTCACTTGTTGGCAGATGACACAACTATTAACAAAAGCAGCTACATCCTTCTTCATGCTCGGCCACAAGAAAACTCTCCTCATATCTTTATACATCTTCGAGATACCCAGGTGAATATTCAATTTGGAGCGATGACACTCAGCTAAAACTTCTTGCCTCAGTCCATCAATATTAGGCACACACAAATGACCATTAATCCTTAAAGCACCTTGATCGTCCATCTTGAAATCCGAATATCGTCCGTCCTTAGTTCTAAGAATTATTTCTTCAAAAGATTTATCCTCCATTTGCTTACTAACGATTCTTTCTTGGAGAGATGGAACGACTTCCAAAAGAGATAAAACCGAATTTCTACTAAGAGCATCAGCCAGGACATTCGCTTTCCCCGGAGTATACAAAATATCCAGATCATAAGATGCCAAAAATTCGACCCATCTCTGCTGTCTCAATATGATCTTTTTGAGAGAAAATATATTTCAACGGTTTGTGATCCGTGAATAACTCAAACTTTTCTCCCAAAAGATAATGTCTCCATATCTTCAAAGCAAAAACAATAGCTAACAGTTCTAAATCATGCGTAGCACAGTTCTTCTCATGTGACTTACTAGCATACGCAATAACGCTGCCATTTTGCATCAGAACTGCTCCCAGTCCAACTAAACATGCATCCGTATATACTTCAAATTTGCTCTTTCCATCCGGAATAGCAAGTACTGGTGCACTGGTTAGCCTTGTCTTCAATTCCTGAAAAGCTTCTTCACACTGAGGTGTCCACTTGAATTTAGCTCCTTTCCTAGTCAGCTTGGTCATATGCGAAGAGATTTTGGAATAATCCTTGACAAATTTTCTGTAGTAACCAGCTGAACCCAGAAAACTGCGAACTTCAGTTGGTGTCTCCGGCTATTTCCGTTCCAAAATAGTTTCAACCTTCGTTGGATCTACGGAAATACCTTCACCAGAAACAATGTGCCCTCAAAATTTAACTTCTGATTTCCAGAAATGGCACTTTGAAAATTTTGCCTTCAACACATGCTTCCTCAGAGTCTCCAATACAATCCTCAAATGCTGCCTGTGCTCCTCTTTCGATTTGGAGTAGACCAAGATATCATCAATGAATACTAGCACGAACTTATTCAACACATCTCTAAAGACTCGGTTCATGAGGTCAACAAAATAGGCAGGAGCATTGGTTAACCCGAAAGGCATAACCAACCACTCATAAAAACATATCGGTCCCCTAAATGCTGTTAAGGGAATGCTGTTAAGGGAATACTGTCTTCAGCTACTCTCAATTGATGGAAACCTGAAGCTAAATCTAGTTGAGAAAAGATAGAAGCTCCATGCAATTGGTCAAAAAGATCATCGATGCGAGGAAAATGATATTTATTTTGAATGGTCACTTTGTTCAATTCTCTATAATCAACACAGAACCTTAGCGAACCATCCGATTTGGTGAAAAACACCGCAGCAGAGCCCCAACAAGAAAAACTGGGTTTAATCAAACCCTTCTCCAAAAGATCCTGTGTCTGCTTAATCAACTCTTCTCTCTCTCTCTAGGAGGCATTCTCCTACTGGGCTAAATCACCAGCACTGCTCCTGGAATCAAATCAATACGAAACTCAATCTCTCGATGTGGCGGTAAACACTTAACTTCTTCAAAAACCTCATGAAAATCTTGAACCACTTCGATTTCTTCAACTTTCTCTTGAGAAGTCTCTACTCCTAGCAAAAGACTACCCGAGTGAAATCCAGAACTATCGCACGACACTTTGGCAATCCTACCCAAATCAGTCTCCAATGAAACTGTCCTCTCATCACAATTCAGGACAGCTCTATACTTATCGAGCCAATCCATTCCCAAAATAAGAACAAATCCCTTAAAATTTAACACATACGGGCCACAAGAGAAACTGTGGATAGATAAGAGAGCTTCAAGTCCTTATAGATTGTATCCAATTTGGTTGCTCCACCTATCGGATTAGATATAATAATGGGACGATCCACCGTACTAGGGTTGAGAGAAAACTTTTCTACCGATTCCAGAGATATGAAACTCAAAGATGCACCTGAATCAAATAAAACTTTAATATATTTTCCATCTAAGAGTAAGGTACCTTCCAAAACTCCTTTGCCTTGAGAAGAAGAAGATGGACCTGCTTCCAGAGCAAAAACTTTATCCTGCAGCGTCCTCTGCAAAAGTGGACAATTCTTAATCATATAACCGGGCTGACGACAATTAAAACACAACGATCTCTGAACCACTGCCAATCCTGGACCACTCTGACGTTGCTGCTGTTGAGATCCTCCTTGCGAACACTGATCTGCCAAATGTCCAATTTGTTGACAATTATAACACTTACGGGATCCGTTATTTCTTCCTCCCGATTTCTTTCCCTTGGCTTGCCTTTTCCAAAGTGGGTTAAACTTCCTTTTATTTGGGTTAACAAAATTCCCTCTCGAAACTGCTGTTGTTGCCTCCAATTTCTTGCTCATCAAATTTTCATATCTCAACGCCATATCAACTAAATCAACAAAAGATCCTTTCAAGAGCACCGTCATCATATCGTGAAATTCGGGCCTCAATCCTTGCATAAACTTTTCATTCTTCTTGAGGGGAGTATCAAGAGTCCTAATCCGTAACACGAAAGTTCGTTGAATTTGATCTCATACTCAGAAATAGTCATGCTTCCCTGCTTCAAATTCAGAAAATCCTGGTACAATAGAGTTTTCCTTGCTGTTGGCATAAACTTCTCTTCAAATAACTCCTTAAATCTTTTCCATGAAATATCTTCTTCGGGAATATTTGCAATTTTTGCATCCCACCATGATGCTGCGCCTCCCTGCAATTGGCACGATGCCATTTCCCTCTTCCGATCATCCGACAATCTCATATTCTTAAAAATGCGCTCACAAGAGCTAAGCCATGCTTGATCTTCAATTATCGATTCTGAACCTTTAAACGGTTGGCCTCCGAGATTGATAAAATCTTTACATAAGGTTGCAAAACTAACTTGAGGGGGTACTGGATTTACAACCTCTCTAGTATTTTGACTTCGACCATTATCCATCGAAGTACTGGCCCAAACTCTTCCTCTTCTTCCAGAACTCATGTTGGCTATTATCAATCGAAGTACATAATCCTTTCAAGTTACCTATTCAGGTGGCCACAAATTTAGATAGGTATATATATATATATATTTAAGAAAATACAAATACGCACTCTCAAGATAAATATTACTCCAGAGCCTAGGTACTCGCTTAACCTAGCGCTCTGATGCCAGCTGTGACGACCCGACTTTCTAACTCCAGAAAGACGTGTTATCAAAAAGAAAGAAAGGGATAGAAATAGAAAAGAATAGAAAGAAAGAATAACAACATCAGAATCTCACAGCGGAATGGAACAAAATATAATACATCAACATAGCTATTACATAGTTATATATACATCAGAGTTATACAATATCATACAACATGACTGTCATATACATATCTGTCAGAACATACATCTCAAATATCATATACTAACTAACACAGCGGAACTATATAGATAGCTACATATGTCTGGTCTTCTGCTCCAACTCCTCCAGAAAACTCTATACTCCGAATACCTATCACTTGGCTACTCATAAAAATTTGAGTACCCAAGAGTTTATGAAAAACAAAATATAAACTCCGGGTCAGACATGGGTCTGGTATGAGTAAACGGGTTAAAGTTGTTTAACTTTGAAAATCATTTAAAATAAAGGTATCACGTAAGACTTCCCACATATAAATATGGGTAAGTTTTTACCTTACGCTAACCAAAACATTTTATAGGAAATTCAGTGATATTATAATAGTGTCTAGGGTTTTCAAGTAAAATATAAAAATAGCTGAAATGCTTACATCTCACATTCCGACGTAGTTGGGCACAATCAAAACGTACGGCGCTTATTGGAAATTGGATCCCATACATTGGCAGGGCTACTGGGGTACCGCCCGTCACAGTACGTGACCAAGATCACAGTACCGAGGAGCCACCCTAACACCCCTGCAACACAAGGCCGGAACCATGAACAGTCCCGAACAAGATAACCCCGCAGTTGGCTGCAGACCAACCGCCCACACAGCCGAATAAAAGGGACATCTAGATAGGGGTATACCTCGTCCTTTTCTTGATAAGCTCAACCTTCGCAGAAGCTTCACGAATTAGATCGGGTCCGAGTACAAGTCGATCATTCGATTCAATCCAACAAGATGGTGATCTACACGGCCTTCCATACAGAGCTTCATAAGGAGCCATCTTAATACTCGCTTGGTAACTGTTATTATAAGAAAATTCCACTAGGTGAAGATGGTCTTCCCATGATCCACCAAAATCCAATACACAAGCTCGTAGCATATCTTCCAGAATTCGATTAATCCTCTCCGTCTGTCCGTCTGTATGAGGATGATAGGCCATACGTAATATCAAACTTGTTCCCATTGCTGATTGCAGAGTTTCCCAGAATTTGCTAGTGAAAATAGGATCACGGTCACTTACTATGCTGATAGGAATACCATGCAATCTGACTATCTCCTTCAAGAAAATTTCTGCCAGGGAAACTGCAGTACGCGTTGCCTCAACCGGAATAAAATGGGCACTCTTCGTTAAACGATCCACAATAACCCATATTCCTTCATTTCCTTTCCTGGTTCTAGGCAAACCGTCGATGAAGTCCATCGGGACCATCTCCCATTTCCAATCTGGAATTTCCAAACGTTGCAATAGTCCAGCAGGCTTTTGTTAGTCTCCCTCCACTTGTTGGCAGATGACACAACTATTAACAAAAGCAGCTACATCCTTCTTCATGCTCGGCCATAAGAAAACTCTCCTTATATCTTTATACATCTTCGAGATACCCAGGTGAATATTCAATTTGGAGCGATGACACTCAGCTAAGACTTCTTGCCTCAGTCCATCAATATTAGGCACACACAAACGACCATTAATCCTTAAAGCACCTTGATCGTACATCTTGAAATCCGAATATCGTCCGTCCTTAGTTCCAAGAATTATTTCTTCAAAAGATTTATCCTCCATTTGCTTACTAACGATTCTTTCTTGGAGAGATGGAACGACTTCCAAAAGAGATAAAACCGCATTTCTACTAAGAGCATCAGCTAGGACATTCGCTTTCCCCGGAGTATACAAAATATCCAGATCATAAGATGCCAAAAATTCGACCCATCTCTGCTGTCTCAATATGATCTTTTTGAGAGAAAATATATTTCAACAGTTTGTGATCCGTGAATAACTCAAACTTTTTTCCCAAAAGATAATGTCTCCATATCTTCAAAGCAAAAACAATAGCTAATAGTTCTAAATCATGCGTAGCATAGTTCTTCTCATGTGACTTCAATTGCCGACTAGCATATGCAATAACGCTGCCATTTTGCATCAGAACTGCTCCCAGTCCAACTAAACATGCATCCGTATATACTTCAAATTTTCTCTTTCCATCCGGAATAGCAAGTACTGGTGCACTGGTTAGCCTTGTCTTCAATTCCTGAAAAGCTTCTTCACACTGAGGTGTCCACTTGAATTTAGCTCCTTTCCTAGTCAGTTTGGTCAGATGCGAAGAGATTTTGGAATAATCCTTGACAAATTTTCTGTAGTAACCAACTAAACCCAGAAAACTGCGAACTTCAGTTGGTGTTTCCGGCTGTTTCCATTCCAAAATAGTTTCAACCTTCGTTGGATCTACGGAAATACCTTCACCAGAAACAATGTGCCCTAAAAATTTAACTTCTGATTTCCAGAAATGGCACTTTGAAAATTTTGCCTTCAACACATGCTTCCTCAGAGTCTCCAATACAATCCTCAAATGCTGCCTGTGCTCCTCTTCCGATTGGGAGTAGACCAAGATATCATCAATGAATACTAGCACGAACTTATTCAACACATCTCTAAAGACTCGGTTCATGAGGTCAACAAAATAGGCAGGAGCGTTGGTTAACCTGAAAGGCATAACCAACCACTCATAAAAACAATTCGGTCCCCTAAATGCTGTTAAGGGAATACTGTCTTCAGCTACTCTCAATTGATGGAAACCTGAAGCTAAATCTAGTTGAGAAAAGATAGAAGCTCCATGCAATTGGTCAAAGAGATCATCGATGCGAGGAAAAGGATATTTATTTCGAATGGTCACTTTGTTCAATTTTCTATAACCAACACAGAACCTTAGCGAACCATCCGATTTGGTGACAAACACCGCATCAGAGCCCCAACAAGAAAAACTGGGTTTAATCAAACCCTTCTCCAAAAGATCCTGTGTCTGCTTAATCAACTCTTCTCTCTATCTAGGAGGCATTCTCCTACTGGGCTGAATCATCGGCACTGCTCCTGGAATCAAATCAATACGAAACTCAATCTCTCGATGTGGCGGTAAACACTTAACTTCTTCAAAAACATCATGAAAATCTTGAACCACTTCGATTTCTTCAACTTTCTCTTGAGAAGTCTCTACTCCTAGCAAAAGACTACCCAAGTGAAATCCAGAACTATCGCACGACACTTTGGCAATCCTACCCAAATCAGACTCCAATGAAACTGTCCTCTCATCATAATTCAGGACTGCTTTATACTTATCGAGCCAATCCATTCCCAAAATAAGAAAAAATCGCTTAAAATTTAACACATATGGGTCACAAGAGAAACTGTGGGATAGATAAGAAAGCTTCAAGTCCTTACAGATTGTATCCAATTTGGTTGCTCCACCTATCGGATTAGATATAATAATGGGATGATCCACCGTACTAGGGTTGAGAGAAAACTTTTCTACCGATTCCAGAGATATGAAACTCAAAGATGCACCTGAATCAAATAAAACTTTAATATATTTTCCATCTAAGAGTAAGGTACCTTCCAAAACTCCTTTGCCTTGAGAAGAAGAAGATGGACCTGCTTCCAGAGCAAAAACTTTATCCTGCAGCGTCCTCTGCAAAAGTGGACAACTCTTAATCATATGACCGAGCTAACGACAATTAAAACACAACGATCTCTGAACCACTGCAATCCTGGACCACTCTGACGTTGCTGTTGCAGAGATTCTCCTTGAGAACACTGATCTGCCAAATGTCCAATTTGCTGACAATTATAACACTTACGTGATTCGTTATTGCTTCCTCCCGATTTCTTTCCCTTGGCTTGCCTTTTCCAAAGTGGGTTAAACTTCCTTTTATTTGGGTTAACAAAATTCCCTCTCGAAACTGCTGCTGTTGCGTCCAATTTCTTGCTCATTAAATTTTCATATCTCAACGCCATATCAACTAAATCATCAAAAGATCTTTTCAAGAGCACCGTCATCATATCGTGAAATTCGGGCCTCAATCCTTGCATAAACTTTTCATTCTTCTTGAGGAGAGTATCAAGAGTCCTGATCCATAACACGAAAGTTCATTGAATTTGATCTCATACTCAGAAATAGTCATGCTTCCCTGCTTCAAATTCAGAAAATCCAGGTACAATAGAGTTTTCCTTGCTGTTGGCATAAACTTCTCTTCAAATAATTCCTTAAATCTTTTCCATGAAATATCTTCTTCAGGAATATTTGCAATTTTTGCATCCCACTATGATACTGCGCCTCCCTGCAATTGCCACGATGCCATTTCCCTCTTCGGATCATACGACAATCTCATATTCTTAAAAATGCGCTCACAAGAGCGTAGCCATGCTTGATCTTCAATTATCGATTTTGAACCTTTAAACGGTTGGCCTCCGAGATTGATAAAATCTTTACATAAGGTTGCAAAACTAACTTGAGGGGGTACTGGATTTACAGCCTCTCTAGTATTTTGACTTCGACCATTATCCATCGAAGTACTGGCCCAAACTCTTCCTCTTCTTCCAGAACTCATGTTGGCCATTATCAATCGAAGTACATAATCCTTTCAAGTTGCCTGTTCAGGTGGCCACAAATTTAGATAGGTATATATATATTTAAGAAAATACAAATACGCACTCTCAAGATAAATATTACTCCAGAGCCTAGGTACTCGCTCAACCTAGCGCTCTGATGCCAGCTGTGACGACCCGATTTTCTAACTCCAGAAAGACGTGTCATCAAAAAGAAAGAAAGGGATAGAAATAGAAAAGAATAGAAAGAAAGAATAACAACATCAGAATCTCACAGCGGAATGGAACAAAATATAATACATCAACATAGCTATTACATAGTTATATATACATCAGAGTTATACAATATCATACAACATGACTGTCATATACATATCTGTCAGAACATACATCTCAAATATCATATACTAACTAACACAGCGGAACTATATAGATAGCTACATACGTCTGGTCTTCTGCTCCAACTCCTCCAGAAAACTCTATACTCCGAATACCTATCACTTGGCTACTCATAAAAATTTGAGTACCCAAGAGTTTATGAAAAACAAAATATAAACTCCGGGTCAGACATGGGTCTGGTATGAGTAAACGGGTTAAAGTTGTTTAACTTTGAAAATCATTTAAAATAAAGGTATCACGTAAGACTTCCCACACATAAATACGGGTAAGTTTTTACCTTACGCTAACCAAAACATTTTATAGGAAATTCAGTGATATTATAATAGTGTCTAGGGTTTTCAAGTAAAATACAGAAATAGCTGAAATGCTTACATCTCACATTCCAATGTAGTTGGGCACAATCAAAACGTACGGCGCTTATTGGAAATTGGATCCCATACAATGGCAGGGCTACTGGGGTACCGCCCGTCACAGTACGTGGCCTAGATCACCGTACCGAGGAGCCACCCTAACTCCTCTGCAACACAAGGCCGGAACTATTCCTTACTGAATAGTGCCGAACAAGATAACTCCGCAGTTGGCTGCAGACCAACCGCCCACACAGCCGAATAAAAGGGACATCTAGACAGGGGTATACCTCGTCCTGCTTGGGCATGACCCACCTAACCTAGCTGCACATCCCCTGTTTTAGCCATTCCCGGTTGATGAGGCTTGTGGCTGCGTTTACCTTTATAGAACATATCTCTTAGAATACTCTTCGTCCGCTTGGCGATGTGCTGAAAGCATTCAATCCATACAAGTTCGTTCCGGGTTCGAACGAAACCGAAGGCATTATCTCGTTACACTCGTTTTGGAATCACCCTCAGAGTTAACGACGATAACCCTTGTATTCTGAAAACACCATCTCGATCTTCACTTGAGATTACACGACCTAACGTTTAATTTGGATCGATGTGGTTTTCGAAATATCAATTGATACCTAATCCCGGTCTCATCGAAATCCAAACGCCATTTTAAAGGCCAAGTTGTCTAATTAACTTATACAATTTAAATTCAACAATTGAATTCATATAGCAATTCAACACAGATAAATCATACATAGTCATCACAGATATATCCAGAATATCACAGAACATCACAGGATTTAAATACATACCAGAATCAATGAAATAGAATCATCGATTCATATCAACATTTAGTCTGATTTATTTTAAACGTAATTACTTGCTTAAGAATAAATTATATTATATTCTTGCTTAATCAATTTCTAGTTAATTAACTTATGTCAATTCATTAATTACCTAATTAATTATTCATTTAATTAATTAATTATTAATCAATAACCTCAACTATTGATTTATAAAACTCAATTACACTTTTAATTATTATTAATTGCTTAATTAATCATTAATTATTAATTAACTTAATCGTTTAATCCTTAGTTAATTAATTAATTAGTCAACTATGATTCGTTAAATTATTAACTTTCAATGATTAATTAAATTCTTAATTACAAATAAGATTACACAAGATTATTAAAATCTTCAATTACAAATTTGATTACATTTTGAACTACTATTAAATTACAATTATAAATTTATTGCATCCATAATTAACTTTGATTTTAAATTATTAACTCATTCTTGTTTTCTGTAAAACTTCCTTCATAAATTTAATCACAGCCTATTGACAACATTAATAACACAATTGATACTTAGCTTATTAACTCTTCAACAAAATATTACAATTAGTAAATTCCAGAAATTTAAAACCGAAGATAACCACGCGACTAACTCGGGTTGAACTCGAGATTCCCAGAACTTTTCTCGCATTCTTCCATGTCTTCTCTTCTTCTTCCCCTGTCCTTACTTCTTCTGTTTCTTTTTTTCTTAATGTTTAAAGTTTTTAAACTACAGTAAGCACACACATAAACGACCAAGAGCAAAACTCGAAGTAGCTGGCAATCAAACTCGAGATTTCCTCGAGTCGACACTAACCAGAACCTTCCCCGCCGCCATGCACGTGCACGGCGGTTCGCCACCGCTCCAATGTCACACGACGCCACCAACACATTACATAGCTTCCCCTCATGCGAAATCGTGGCCCAGAAGAACTCAATACACACGAGATCAAAATACGTGTGAAAATTCGAGCAGCTACACAATCGCGATAAACAAAATCACCTCGTCCTTACGATCGCGACCGCCAGAGACGACTTGGCTTCGGCCATACTTCGCCGACAACACCCTCTACCACTCTTCGAAACCTCAAGGCGCTCGGTTGAGCTATGGTGACGCGATCACCAAAAATACAGAACCCAAAAACAATGAACCCAAAAACCCTAAAATTGTTTCACCCCATCAAACCTTGCATTCGAAATTTTTTTTAGCATTTTTCTAGTGATCTCACATCACCACTCTAGCTTCATGTCAAATTACAACAACTATAATTGGAGGAATTATCAGAATTTCATGAAAATTCATTTTTGGTTCACTAGCCAACTGCTCTATGCATAGTTGTCTAAAAATTATAAGTTATGTCTTAAAAATCATATTTTTGTATGTAGTTTCAATATACAAATTCAAATCTACAGTATAGGCTATTCGAATTTTGATCATTATTGACTTTTTACTATAAGTTGGAGTTTACAGTGTTTAACTTTCATAGCTATCTAAAAAAACCAACTTCAAACCTTAATCTTTGTCTTAACCAAATTTATTTAGTTAAGTTTCTAAGTAAAGAAAATGTTTTTATATGATCAGTATACTTTATTCTCTGACTCCTTATCTCTGCAACCTAAAACTAGAAGAACATCATATAAGTCGAACATACAGTAACAAAACATCTCAGAACAGATTTCCATCAGCATAATATTTATTCATAAATCAATTATTAGTAAATAAATTTCAAAAATTAAGTTTAATCACTCTAAACTGTTGAAACAGAGGCTGGAAGTTGATGGACAAAGAAGACTGCAGTTTGAAGTTTTGAATTCTGTAACTCTTCTTGCTTCCTGACTTTTATTTGAACTTGAAAATATGAAATTTTGTTTATACTTCTTTTGCTTTTTCTCAGGCTTTACCTTTGAATTTATGGACAGAACTAAATGATATATACAAATAGAATGATGTGATATTATAGCTAAGAACAGTTTGTATAGGATATTAGCTTCTCAAATAAGCCTTCCCTAGATATAATAACATTTTGCTTTATTTTTATGAACTAAGACCTAAGATTATTCAACCATTTCGGCTGCAAGATTGTATTTGACAGATTGTAGTGCTAATTAAATGCCTATGTTTTTACTTATGTTAACACATAATTAATGTTTGCTGACACGAACATTTGTACAAAGATATTTGCAGATTTGTGTTTGTACTAAAATGTTTACACTGTACACTTATTATGTGTTGCTGACACATATATTTGAGTTTCTTTGTACAAAGAATTTGCATATAAATTTTTTTATTATTATCTTTTAACTTAAACACAAATTTATACACTGGTTTTGACTAATTTCATATGTTTGTCTTAACATAGTAATCATTTTTATTTATATCTTATATTCATGTCAAAATTTTGTACTTATGTTCATGTAGACTTATGTTTATAACCATATTTTATGTTATACTTATATTAAATATTTATAAGCTTATTTTATTTTAATTATAAAAGCTATTGTTAGAAACACTTCTTAAATCTTATTTTTATTTAAAGTTAAATCTTTCCGATATTTGATTTGTAACCTATATTAGAATTTGTATATTTTATATTTATATTTATTATGAATAGAATTGTATTATTATACTTGTTATTATCAACTACATTCATATATCTGATATTAAATGTCATTCATACATAACTTTTAATTTAATTGAATAAAACAGATTTAATTTTAAATATTGTTAAAAGAGTCTTTACATTTTGAGATTATAAATTTCTTTATAACACATATACAACTAATAATGTCTAAATTTCATTTATTTATAAATAAAAATATTGTATGTTATTTAAATTTTATTAACAACTTATTATAATAATAAGGTTAAAATTCCGGGATGTCACACCAGAGGAGTGATTTGTTATTGTCGGTCAATCATACATTGAGTTCTGACATAGATTTTACACTGCATTTGATGATGCCATTACTCTTGCAGTGTCTACAATTGGTAGGGCCATTTGCTATGCGTCATGGTATACCACTTTCGGTTGTCGAGGATCTTATCCAGCCTAGTCAGGGATATTGTGTATCAGATCGCATGTATGCTGCTATCCACTTTGGTTAGACCGTGGCAGTGGCCACATCTTTTAAGGCCGATCATTATGTTGACGTGTTTCACCCTCCTGCACATGACTTGTATCCGGTCCCTCCCAGATATTATACGGTGATCAGTTTATGTACATATGGGACTCTGCCATACTGGATATATAGAGCACAGGTGTAGCATTGATCATTATGAAAATAGACAGAGGAGACGACATGAAAGGTAGTGCAGATGGCACAATTACTGGCCAAGCTAGAGGTAGAGCGGAAGAGATTAATTGACTTTGTTTTACATTATGATCACTTATCTAGCAAAGACGATGACGACAGGACACGTCGCCGACGTAGTCTTGGTCCACATATAGATTTGATGTTCATAGATTATGTGCTAACTCTGATCACTGTCATATTCAGTGTACTCATTATTTATGTATTGTGACAATTGTCATATTCGTACACGTTGTGTGTATATTGCTTTTCATTTTCCATTCAATAGCTTATCTTATCACTACTATAGCCATGTTGTTCTCGTGTACATTTGCTTTTCATTTTTCTGTGCAACATAGTTCATGGTTTATAGTGAGTATTGCTTTATGAGTACATTACCGTATCAATTTTGTCAAATATCATTCAGTGACTTGTCTACTAACTACTGCAGCCATATTGTTCTTGTTTACATTTTCTTTTCATTTTTCTGTGCAACATGGGTTATGGTTTAAAGTGAGTGTTGCTTTACGATTATATTACTATATAAATTTTGTCAGATATCATTCAGTGACCTGTTTTATCACTACTATAGCCGCGTTGTTTTTGTGTACATTTTCTTTTCATTTTTCTATGTAGCATTGTTTAAGGTGAGTATTGCTTTATGAGTATATTATTATATCAATTTTGTCAGATATCATTTAGCGACTTGTCTTACCACTACTGTAGCCACATTGTGCATCTTTTATCAATGACTTGTTATATCATCATCATTGTTGCCAAATTGCTCTTGTGTATATGTTTTTACATTTTTCTATGCACCAAGTTATTTTAAATGACATTCTCCTAACATTGAGATATACATAAACACTTTTTCCAATATTTTACATAGTATATGATCATGGTGGACTACAACTACATTTCTTTGCCTTCTTTATACTCATACAAAGGTCCTTTAAGTAATGAACAACCTTCAAATTGTCCTTCTCCTCAACCACCGATAGATTGGTATGTGAAAATGTAGGAAGGCACTATGAAGGCATAAGGGAGCATGTGAGAGTGGAACAAGAACGTTCACTAAGAGAAGAGAGAAGAATAATTGGAGATCGACGCAGAATCTAATGTAGAAGCAGACAAGGAAGACAAGAACTCCATAATCAATGGACTGAAAGAGAACAAGAGATCGACTCTCCGTTGATATTTTGTGTTTGTGGAGTTATAATTATTTATTTTTTTGTAAGAAGCAAAAATGACATTGGATGAAGCCATTATAGATGCTTCAACTTTCCGAACTATTGTGTGTTATAGGAATGGATTGTTGATCCATTCCCGCATTGAGCTGCAGAATATGCAACCGAACTTGAATAAGAAATAGCAGCACTTCACAACAGGCTAAGCTCATTGAACTTTCAAGGTGGTGGTGAACATAACTAAGATTCACTAATGTGTTACATGTTTAAGTATGTGGATGTTTAAGTATATTGTATGTTTACGTATTTTGATGTGTGAGGTAATATATCTTTACCTATGTAAGTATGTTGTAAGTTTAAGCCATGTTGTATGTTTAAGTGCGTTGTATGTTTAAGTATGTTAATGTGTAAGCTAATGAATCTGTCTAATATAGAACAAGTTCAACCATAGAGTTACATAGTACAACCAATAAAATACATTGAACAAATACAACCCACAAAATAAATAGAACAAATAAAACCTATATAGATATGTAGTGGACCAAATACAACCTATAGAACAGTGACATAGGAACAAGTATAACTCATAGAAATACATTAAAGAATTACATGGGAACGCATAACATACAAAGAACAAATATAACACCTAGAGACACATAGAAATCACTAAAACTGTCTAATATAACCAACTCGCGGATCATACGCAACATGACCAACAATGGTTATCTATTGATCCATGAAATGCAAAGAGCCAGACATTTGAAACACATTTTCTTATTCCACTTTGGCCAAAATTTCCAGTACCATTGACATGCACTAGTAAATTTAACATACATACCTCTAGTATCCAAATTTCGCCTTCTTAACCTACATTTTGGATGGTGCAATAGCCATGTTATGCAACCTATAACCATTCAACGCCTTGTCCAAATGTACATTGTAGCCATGTCGTGCAATCCATAACAATTCATTGCCTTGTCCAGTCATACACTGTAGCTATGTTATGGAATTCGTAACCACTTAATGACAATGGCTTGTTATCTCCCATACCTATATATACTTTGATTTTGAACTACTCAGAACACAACTATACAAAGATAAGCAAAGAAAGAATCAAATTACAAATTTCTCTAAACAAAAATAGATCCTTACCTTTATTACTACAATAAAAACAAGAGACAAAGATTCAATAAGGAAGAAGAGGTGGACAATAAAACCATCGAGTCTGAAATGCAACAGCTCGCATAAGGACATTTTTATTTTTTTGCTGAAGGATCTACTAGCAACCACCGCGATAATATGCTTAATTGAATTGACCATCATTATAAGAGAGACTATAAATATGGACATGAAAGACTAATGAAGGACTACTTCATTGACAACCCAACCTATGATATTGCGTCGATCCATCGTCGATTTCACATAAGCCTGGATATTTTCAGCAAATTGATTTTAAACTCTATGAAAATAACCCAATTTTTCTTACAGGTTAAATAGAGCACTTGAAATAGGAATTTCACCATATATCAAAATCGTGGGTGCTTTACGAATATTGAGCTATGGAACTTCTAATGATCAATTGGATGAATATTTTAGGATATGTTGCCAGGTTGTTAGCTAGAGGAGAAGCTAGGTGATTTCCTGTTATGCTTGGTAGTTTGGACTGCATGTATTGGGAATGGAAAAACTGTTCGACCGTTTGGAAAGGAACGTTCATCGGACATAAAAAGGTGCCAACAATGATTTAGAAGCCGTAGCATCAGATGATTTATATATTGGGCATGCATTTTTTGAAATACCAGATTCATTAAATGATATCAATGTTCTAAAGCAATCATACTTGTTTTCGGAACTGTCTAATAGATTATCAACCAATGTTGGATAGAAAGTTGGTAATTATTGAAATGCTAGTATATGATTTTTGTTTAATGAATAAACATATATATATATATATTCATTTAAATGTATTTGTTATTGTACTATTTTATTTTTCAAAATTAAATAAATATTTGCTGAATAAAATAAATAACACAGAGTCTAAATTCAAACAAATATTTTATTCAAACAAATATTTTATTATAATTTTTGAATAGTATAAAAATTTGAGCTCTCACTATATATATATATATATATATATATATATATATATATATATTTGTTAATTACATAATGCATCTTAAATTTCAATTCACATAACTTTCCTCGGTACATATCACTCATTCACTCATATTTTTTCTTCGACTGTATTCCAATTTGTATCCCACGTCTGAGTTATCTGCAAAATAAACACTAACGCTGTAAAATTTGAAAAAGAAATATTTTGCAAGGTAAAATAAAATGTTTATGTTGAAAATATTATTTTCCTTGGTTATTTGGGTTGTCTATCATCATTTATTTTTAATTCATCATACACAAACAACTTGTGACATGCACAGTGCATCATTGTACATGCCACAAGGCCATGCACATCGATATACACTTGATAAAAATGCAGGTACAAGTAAGCATAAGGTCAAACCCGAGCCGAGGTTGGATTCAACTCAGGTGCATTACAAAAGCATCACAAAATTGTCTAGTACAAGTTCTCGTGCAACAAGAATTCAAAAGCATACCATGCTAACAAGTGCACAAATGTGTACACATGAGAACAGACTCGACAGTGGAGTCAAAGCAATATGAGAATTCAAGTAAAGACTAGAGAATACAAGACTATAGTGAATCAGATTGCACATATACAAGACTCAAGTCCAAAACCATATTCCAAAATACAGTAAATTAATGAAAGCAACTGAATACAAGTGAAGCCTCAATAGTTAAGTGGTCAAGACCAGATACAAAAGAAAAGACAATCTCATCATATCAATGCAGCAAAGTTGATAGTGCAAGTAAGTGCACAAGAACAAGCCCATGAAACAGCATACACATATACATGCATATTCACACATGTGCACATATATAGTGGATAGCACACAATATAACAAACGTAGACAATCACTAGAACCAGTCAATATCAATTGAACTCAAAACAAGTTCAAGTGTTCGGGCTAGTGGCATGGCATCAAGACAACCAAAGCTACAGTTTCAAGTCCACGACAACATCGAGTATGCCAGACCTCAGATGCAATGCACACGAATCAAAAGAAAGGAACAAACATGCTCAGTTCTAACAAGGACTAAATGAATACACACATATATACATACATAAATGTGTGTATGTATACAAATGGAAACGACCAGAATTTAAAAGAGCAACAGACTACATACATGAAATGCAGTCAGACCTCAACTACACAGCAAATGCATACAGACATGACAACAAGCATGAATGCAAAAAGCCTCTGAGATGTCTGCTTCAAAAGGAACCGAACTATATGCAACCGAGACAGCAACTCAAGAGATAATGCAAAACTAACCAAAGTCAGTCAAGAAGCAGGCCTAGATTACAGGACACTACAACTACCAAATTGGACAAAGCATATACAACATGACAAGAGAATCACCAGTCATGGAGGCAATCAATTATACAAGTGGAGATATCAAGTGCACCAGTATAACAAAACATATACATGTGGTCAGTGAATATGGCAAGGTATATGGTCATATGGAGATAGCAATATTGATGCACCATACATATATTCAACAGTGAAAACAATAAGGCTCAAATCTACAAAACAATGCATATTGAAGCATGTAATAGTTCAAATGTCGTAGGGGACCTTAAAATAACCAAGTCAAGTCAAAATGCCAATGAATCAAAGCCGTGGTGACCAAGGTAGAACTGAATAAGTAAATATTATCACAAAATTCAAAGTAGCAGAAGTCAAACCAGAAAAGAACGGAACCAAATCCAAAGCAAATGCAAGCCGTGGTGACCAAGCAAGTATAACTTAAAAATATACGAATTGAAAAGGTCAGGATCAATCACAAGAAACCAATTAAAAATCAATGGCCAAAGCATAGCAAGTGATGAATTCAAACAAAATAAATACGAACGATGATTAAGGGAATCGATCCCTATAAAAACCCAAGTCATCATGGGCATTGAGTGGCATTCGAGTTTAAGAAATTTCACAAAGCCAAGTTTTAATTTGAATCCCAAATCAATAATTCGATTCAAGTTCAAATCAAGGCAAAACAATAGAGCATTTAAACGACATAATTTAAATACCAGATTCATTGATTCAAACTCAATCCTTGGTACAACCGCAAGCATAATCGAAGCAAAACTATAGAGCAAATCATAGTCAACAAATCATTTGACGAAGGAACCAGAGGCAAAGTTTACTTCAATTCGAACATCAATATTCAAGCGGCGGCCTCAGTTATCACAAAGCCCTAATTAGTTTAAAGAGGAACGAACGACCAAAGAGGTTGACATTATTCGCAATGCGAAGGGGAGTACGACCGATAATAAAAAAAGGGGATAATTTTTTTCGCTAAGTTTTTTTTGGGTCGGTTTCCTTTAGTTTTTAAGCTTTAATTTTAAATAGCATTTCTTGTTTTAGAGTTGTTTTTTATTTTGTATTTCTCTTTTAAACGTTTGTAAATTCTAGTCGTGTGACAAGGCGACAAACTAGGGTTGTGTAATTTAAGAATTCACAACTCAGCGGCTGAGTTGTCGCAGGGTTTTGAGCATAGAGTTAGGTTAGTCGATATCAGGTGTTGTGAGTTTACATATGTAAGCATCTAACTACTAAATTTCTAGTAGAAACCTTATGGGTAGCACGTAGGCAGGCTTTTCCCGAAGCTGGCTAAATCTGTGTTGTTCTACTTCTGTTTTTATTACTTTTCTATGTATCTATGCTGCAATTATTTTATATATTTTTGCATTAATTTTTATAATTATTAGTATCATCCTATTCACCCCTCTAGGGTGAAATCGATCCTCAAATTGTATCAGAGCTAGGAATAAAAGCCAATTTTTGTATTTAAAATTTGATTTTTCAAAACAATTTTTTGTTTTAAATTTTTTAAATGGCTTCTTTTAATAATGATTTTGCTGAGGGTCAGTCCATATTTAGACCACCATTGTTCAATGGTGAATATGCTTACCGGAAAAATAAAATGAAAATTTTTCTGAAAACCATTGATGCTTGAAATATTGTTGAGACAGATTACAGGACACCAACTATAGGGATAGATAATCGGGAAATAGATAGACCAATGGATCAATGGACATATCTAGAAAATAAATTGAAGAATGCTAATGCTAAAGGTATGAATTCTATTATATGTTCATCGGATCAAATTGAATTTACTCATGTCTCACATTGTCTAACTGAGTATAAATCTAGCACACACTGGAAGTGACTCACGCAGGATCATCTTAAGTCAAAGAATCTCGCCTTGCCATGCTTAGTAGCGAATACTCTAGGATCGATTTCACCCTAGAGGGGGGGTGAATAGGGTGATGCTGTTAATTATAAAAATTAATTGCGGAAGCTTATAAAATTATATCAACACAAATAAATCAGTACTATAGCAGTACAGATAATGGAAGAATGCAGAAATAGAACGACACAGAATTTACCTAGCTTCCGCAAAACCCTGCCTACGTGCTGCCTCCAAGGTTTCTACTAGAAATTAAGTAGTCACACGCTTACACACATAAACTCTCGACACCGCCTACTGACTAACCTAACTCTACGCTCAAAACCCTACCACAACTCAGCCACTGAGTTGCGAATTCTCAAACAACACCACGTAGTTTGTCCCCTAGTCACACGACTAGTAATTACAACGGTTTAAAAGGAAAATACAATTTAAAAAGCAATTTAAAACCAAAAGAACCCAAAACCCTAATAACTATAGCCTTTAAAATAAATACGGTCGGCCCACACAAGTGATAAATTCAATTCCTTTTTCTTTCTATTATACGGCCGGCTTTGCTTGTGAAAATGTTGGCTTCCTTTTCTTTTGTTCGCTCTGAAATTAGGGGTTCTGGATAAAGTCGCCACTTTGATTCCTGAAGCTTCGTTCCTCTTTCTCTCTGTCGATCGCTTTCGGCTTACTTCAATTCGATTGAGTTCGTCTTTGATTCGAGCATGTAATTTATGCTCTTTCTCTCTGGTTTGAATACTTAAACTCGATCGATGATTCGAGTTATTGGTTTATTGTTGTCAGTTATTCTCTAACTTGAATCATTTTCAAACTGCCGATGATGATGGGTTTTTATATAGATTCGAATTCCTAAATTTTTGTTCGTCTGATAGTTGCTTGACGTTGTCTCGGCCACTCGATTATGTTTTGATGTTGATGATTTTTCTGACTTTGTCAATTTCATATAATTGTTGCTTGATGCTCATGGTTTTGATTCATGACTTGGCCAATTTACTTGGCCACCACGGTTTCGAATCTGCACTGTTCGATCTTTGGTCTTTTTGACTTCGGCTTGTGATATTGATGATTTCTGACCTTCGTGGTTGAGCTTGCTACTGTTGGTTTCTAACTTGTTCTAATTTTTGTTTTCTGCTTTCAACTTGTTTATCACCTGACTTTGGCACTGATTGACTTCCATGTGGTTTAGTTTCACTGTTTAGATTCAATGCACTACATATATGTGTGCGTTCATATTTGTTGCATTCTTGGCAATATCATTCACTGATTATTCTCTTGAGTCGCATTGTTGGTCTATACATGTGCATTACATTTTCCACTAACATGTGCTTCAATACGCATTGAGTATTTATGTTCATTGTGATGGCACTGTCCAGTTGAGTTTGAGTTGCTGTAACTTGAACTTGATCTCGAGTTGGTGCCATTTGCTTCTGCAGTGCTTCACTGATACATACATATTTCTTGTTGAAATGTTGTATTTGTATTTGATGTGTGCACCACTTGTGGTCTTCGTTTTCACACTGCTATCATTTATGATTGCCATAGTGTTGCAGTCTTTGTAAAAAAAAATCGAGGCAGTTTGCATATTTGTTTCGTTACACTCTATTGGTGTTGCTTGATGCTTTGTACTTGTAGTCTGATTTTGTGCATTTGTGTTTGTTAACTTCTGCTTGGTGTTTCTGCATTGAATTTGACTTGAGAACTTTTGTGTTGTGCTTTTGTTTGGTGCACATCCTTGACCTGTTGCAGTGTTCATTCTAGCTTGTAACCGTGTCAAGTTGTTGTTTCATTGAGTTTGGTCATTTATATACTTCATGTATACTTCCAGTTGTGCTTGCCTTGGAGTTTCAGACCTGTAGCATTATGTTGTATCTGTTTTTGCTGGTTTGAGTTTTACTTGGATTTGTACTGAGCTTGAGTGTAGATTTAAGCTCTGTTGCTGTCTTCACTATTGAATGTTGAGCTTGCACCAGTCTCTGATGATGTTGTGTTCATTGTAGTTTCATTTTTTGTTCTTGTGCATTATCAACTACTTGGAGCCCCGTCTTGTTCAACTTGATGTGTTAAGCCTTCGACTTTGAACTGTTTGCATATGGGCTGATATATGTTTGTATACATATTCTATTTGGTTCATTTGTGTTAGTTTATTGGCTTCAAGTATAGTTGCCTGGTTTGCTGGTGCATATGTTTCATTTTGAAGTTGTCGTATATGTGATGCATGTTTTGTTGACTTTGTTTGCTACTAGGTCGACATGTATATATACATACTTTGATCATAATATTCATTTGAGTTGCACCTGTGTTGAATCCAGCTTGTAGCTCGGGTTTGATCTTGTGCTGAATGTTGTGACAATATTTTTATTGCACTTGAGTTGAACCCGGCACTTTGGGTTTGACCTGTGCTCACCTGACCCTGTAATTCTATCAGGTGTATATATCGGTGTGCACGGCCTTGTGGCATATACATTGATACACTGTGTACGTCACAAGCTGTTCGTGTATGATGAATTCAAAATTAAATGATGACGAACAACCCAAATAACCGAGGCAAATATTATTTTCAAAATCCACATTTTATTTTATACTGCAAAAATATTTTATTTTTAATTTTACTGCATCAATGTATATTTCTGCAGATTTCTCAGATGCTGGATTCACATTTGAATGAAGTTGAAGAACAGTACGAGTTGAGTGAATGAGTGATATGTAGTGAGGTGCAATGTAAATGTGATATTGTGATGTAATCAAAAATTGTATTATAATTGAAGTTGTGTATAGTGAGAGCTTGAAATTTGTACTATACAAAAATTGTAATAAATATTTGTTTGAATAAAATTTCTGTTTGAATTCAAATTCAGTGTTATTTATTTTATTCGGCAAATATTTATTTAATCTATGAAAAATAAAATAGTACAATAAAAAATACATTTAAATGAATATATATATATATTTATTATCATCAAACAAAAATCATATAATCGCACATTCAACAATCTCCCCCTTTTGATGTTAACAAACATATATTTAAGATTTTGAATATGTTAAATGTATTTGATCATTGATATACTCTAATTGCTCCCCCTATTTAAATGCTTCCTCTCTACAAAAAAAACTCCCCCTTCATATACGCATGCAATTAAAAATATGCAAATGAGGCTAGATGCAAATAGAAAATATTTGACCTTTGCTTGATTTTATTTAACAAAATCTTAACTTTTCTCTACCCCTTTTGTTATCAGCAAAAGAGTAATAGTGTTAGAGAAAATAGAGATAAAGTGATCGATATTAATCCAACATTAAAATTCAATCGAATGTAAATATTAAATTTCAACAAAAAAATCAAATAAAAATCATAAATACTTTGTTAGGCGCATATTCCGCTTTTAGAATGATGGGAATGATGTCATCATTAAAACCATACAGTTGTGTCTATTTATGGTATATTTATATCAGGAATTTGAGTATCTACTAACCATGCATAACCATTAGGACTTTTAAATGAGATTAGTAGTATTCCAATTTTATTTTAAACATGAATTCAAGTATCTTCTAACCAAGCATAAACGTGAGGACTTTTAAATGGGATTAGAATCAACTTGTTTATTTTAAAAATCAAATTTTGATATGCGTTCCATACATGCATAACCGTGAGGACTTTTAAATGAGCATGGAAGCACATAACAAATTCCAAGTAATTCACTCATGCATAACCGTGAGGGCTTTTAAATGAGAGTGAATACTTTGGATTTTATTATTATTATTATTATTATTATTATTATTATTATTTTTATTAAAAAAATGTAAAATGAAAAAAGAATGATTCCTGTTTAAAGTACCACATATTGACAAACTATATAGAATTTTGATGAGTGATGGTCGTTAAAAATATGATAGAAATAGAGATGGTCATGGAATTTTTACCAACAAAAAGTTTTATAACTCTTGTTTAAATTTCTAAAGAAATTTACTAATTACACCGTCTCGAGTCATAATATATGATAAATATCAACACTCACCACTTTATCAATCACTATTTATCTTTTCGATAATTATTAGGGAGTTTGATTAGTCAAAATAGTCTTTTAAAATCAAATTCAAAAAATAATTATAATATCAATTTTTCAAAATGACTGATCTGAAAACATGGTCAAAAATGATTTTCTAGAAGGGGTTATATGAGAAAAATTTCTGCTATTTGAAAATTATTGGAAATGAAAAATATGAAGATATTTTCTTTGAAAAACGATGCAGTTACTAAATGTCTAAAAAAAATACGTTCAACTAGTAATTTTTCTGTCAACTAGATTACCAGTGTAATCTGCATCTGAATTTCTTGTTCACTCAAAATTATCATTAATTGAATTTGATAGACCAGACCATAAAGTGTGCAACAAAATATCTCAAAATCAATTTTAACAGCTTTTTAAATGACATTTTCTTGAATTTGAATTGAAGCCGTGTAAATAATCAAAAACTGTGAATACAGAGTTAGCCGTATTATAACCAAATGTATTATCATCCAACAAAACATTATTATTAATCCAAACTAATATATATGAAGTAATTCAGATGCTCTAGAAATTTTTATAGTGTTTTTGGCATAAGAATATAATTGGCCAATAATTTTAAATAAGTCAGAATCAAAATCATTATTATTTCATCATCACATTAATGGCTGGTTTAACTCAGATTACGGTGCAGACTATCACATTTAATATATCGTTCAAATAAATATACCATTACCAGTTTTACCTTTACGATATTTTTCGTTGTTGTCCATTGTGATTCTGTCACCTTTATATTAGGTTAAGGAACTTTTCTTTGTCGCCCGTTGCGTTTCTGGAACAGCCAGAATTCAGATAACACTGTTGTTGTTCCTTAGCCTGCCACCACACCTATGCGGGAAAAGATTTTTGTGACCAATTTGTTTTTATAGGTCTATGGTTGTTAGTGGAAGAATATTTATAAAAATAAATTTGTGGAGACCCAAAACTATTTATATATGTTCCCTTCGGCACCCAAATTTGTTTAAAATTGAGAGATTTTATATTTGTGCCTTTTAGAACCCAAATTGTTATAGTTTTCACGTATTTGGGTCTATACCACAATTATTATGATTGTGTCCATATTTTCTACAAATTGTGCACATAGAATTGACTTCATTAATTTTTCTTTTAATATTTTCAAATTGATTATATCCAAGCCCTTGTCTAACTGTATTAACAGTTTGCTTCCCTAATAGCATATTCAACGATTTTTCACTTTTGGAAAATTTATCTAAAGTCGTTGACAGTTGTTGGACTTGTGTTTTGAGAGATTCATTTTCGTTCAATAATTGTGTGCACTTTTTAATAGAATTCTCTCTCCTAGTATTTTCACTCTCTTTCAAAATCAAAATTTCATTTTCAAGTGATTTAATATTAATTTCCGATTTTTAATTTCTTCTTCGAATGTTGGACACTTATCACACTTAGGGATCCTATTTGATAGTTTTTAACTAATTGTTCAAGTTGTTCATTTAGTTTAATCAAACTATCTCTTTGTGATTCAATTTTAGCATATTTCTCCCTAAGTCGTTCAAACAGCCATTTACTTCGTGGAAATATATAAGTAGTTCTGAGTGAGTGAGTTTTGATACCTCGCTTGGCTCGTCATCGTCGCTATCGGTTATATTTCCTCGAAGGCACATATCTGCTTTCTCACTCTCACTGCTAGTACTTTGATTATCTTCATCACTTGTGTTCCACGTGGCTGCAAAACTTCTCCTTTTTTATTTCTTTTCAAAGTCGCATCGATTCTGAGGACAATTGGGCTTGATATGTCCGGGTTGGTTGCACTTGTGATATATGATCTTTCGTTCTTCTAAGTAGTCTAGTGCTTTGGCTATTCTGCTTTTCAATTTTTGATTTCGAGCTGGATTCCCGTATTTGTAATTTCACCTTTTGAATTTCTTTATTATCAGCTCCAATTCTGCTGCTCCATCATCATCATCATCACCATCACTTTCTGTTGTTCCTTTGAGAGCTATTGATTTCTTTCGAGTATCTCCTCCTTCGCGCTCTTCCTTGAATTTTATTTCTAGCTCATAAGTGGTGAGATTTCCGATGAGTTATTCAACTTTCATTTGTTTTAAATCTTATGATTCTTGAATGGCAGTCATTTTGGCTTCAAATCTTCGTAGAAGGATTCTGAGGTTTTTTCGGACTATTTCCAATTCCGTGTATGATTTTTCAAGAGCTTTTGATTTGTATATGATATTGGAAAGTCGTCCATACATCTCTTTGACATTTTCTTCCTTCGCCGTTGTGAAGTTCTCGTAGTCGCTGCTTAGCATGGCAAGGCAAGATTCTGACTTGAGATGTTCCTTCATGAGTCACTTCTAGTGTGTGCCATATTTCCTACGCAGTTAGACAATGTGAGACACGATTAAATTCAAATTGATCCAGTGAACAGATAATAGAATTCATAGCTTTAGCATTAGCATTTTGTAATTTATTTTCAAGTTCTATCCATTGATCCTTTGGTTTATCTATTTCCTGATTATCTATAGTTATGGTTGGTGCTCTATAACCTGTCTCAATAATATTCCAAGCATCAATGTTTTTCAAAAAAAAATTCATTCTATTTTTCCAATCGGCGTATTCACCATTGAACATTGGTGGTCTAACTATGGACTGATCCTCAGCAAAAGCATTATTAAAAGAAGCCATTTTAAAAATTCAAATTTTTAAAACAAAAATTGGTTTTTGAAAAAAACGAATTTTTAAAAACAAAAGTTGACTTCTATTCCTAGCTCTGATACCACTTGTAGGATCGATTTCACCCTAGAGGCGGGGTGAATAGGGTGATGCTATTAATTATAAAAATTAATTGCGGAAGCTTATAAAATTATTTCAACACAGATAAATCAGAATTATAGCAGCACAGATAATAGTAGAATGCAGAAATAGAACGACATAGAATTTACCCAGCTTCGGCAAAACCCTGCCTACGTGCTGCCCCCAAGGTTTCTACTAGAAATTAAGTAGTCACACGCTTACACACGTAAACTCGCAACACCCTCTACTGACTAACCTAACTCTACGCTCAAAATTCTGCCACAACTCAGCCACTGAGTTGCGAATTCTCAAACTACGCCATGTAGTTTGTCCCCTAGTCACACGACTATTAATTACAACGGTTTAAAAGGAAAATACAAATTAAAAAGCAATTTAAAACCAAAAGAACCCAAAACCCTAATAACTATAGCCTTTAAAATAAACACAGCTAGCCCACACAAGTGATAAATTCAATTCCTTTTTCTTTCTATTATACGGCCGACTTTGCTTATGAAAAATGTAGGCTTCCTTTTCTTTTGTTCGCTCTGAAATTAGGGGTTCTGGATAAAGTCGCCGCTTTGATTCCTGAAGCTTCGTTCCTCTTTCTCTCTTTTGATTGCTTTCGGCTTACTTCAATTCGATTGAGTTCGTCTTTGATTCGGGCATGTAATTTATGCTCTTTCTCTCTGGTTTGAATACTTGAACTCGATCGATGATTCGAGTTATTGGTTTATTGTTGTCAGTTATTCTCGAACTAGAATCATTTTCAAACCGCCGATGATGATGGGTTTTTATATAGATTCAAATTCCTAAATTTTTGTTCGTCTGATAGTTGCTTGACTTCGTCTCGGCCACTCGATTATGTTTTGATGCTGATGATTTTTCTGACTTTGTCAATTTCATATAATTGTTGCTTGATGCTCATGGTTTTGATTCATGACTTGGCCAATTTACTTGGCCACCACGGTTTCGAATCTGCACTGTTCGATCTTTGGTCTTTTTGACTTCGGCTTGTGATATTGATGATTTCTGACCTTCATGGTTGAGCTTGCTACTGTTGGTTTCTGACTTGTTCTAATTTTTTTTTTCTGCTTTCAACTTGTTTATCACCTGACTTCGGCACTGATTGACTTCCTTGTGGTTTAGTTTCACTGTTTAGATTCAATGCACTACATATATGTATGTGTTCATATTTGTTGCATTCTTGGCAATATCATTCACTGATTATTCTCTTTAGTCGCATTGTTGGTCTGTACGTGTGCATTACATTTTCCACTGACACGTGCTTTAATATGCATTGAGTATTTATGTTCAATGTGATGGCACTGTCCAGTTGAGTTTGAGTTGCTGTAACTTGAACTTGATCTCGAGTTGGTGCCATTTGCTTTTGCACTGCTTCACTGATACATACATATTTCTTGTTGAAATGTTGTATTTGTATTTGATGTGTGCACCACTTGTGGTCTTCTTTTTCACACTGCTATCACTTATAATTGCCATAGTGTTGCAATCTTTGTAAAAAAAATTGAGACAGTTTGCATATTTGTTTTGTGACACTCTGTTGGTGTTGCTTGATGCTTTGTACTTGTAGTCTGATTTTGTGCATTTGTGTTTGTTAATTTCTGCTTGGTGTTGCTGCATTGAATTTGACTTAAGAAATTTTGTGTTGTGCTTTTGTTTGGTGCACATCCTTGACCTGTTGCAGTGTTCATTCTAGCTTGTAACTGTGTCAAGTTGCTGTTTCATTAAGTTTGGTCATTTATATACTTCATGTATACTTCCAGTTGTGCTTGCCTTGGAGTTTTAGACCTATAGCATTATGTTGTAACTGTTTTTGCTGGTTTGAGTTTTACTTGGATTTGTACTAATCTTGAGTTTAGATTTAAGCTCTATTGTTGTCTTCACTATAGACTGTTGAGCTTGCACCAGTCTCTGATGATGTTGTGTTCATTGTAGTTTCATTTTTTGTTCTTGTGCATTATCAACTACTTGGAGCCCTGTCTTGTTCAACTTGATGTGTTAAGCCTTCGACTTTGAATTGTTTGCATATGGACTGATATGTGTTTGTATACATATTCTATTTGGTTCATTTGTGTTAGTTTATTGGCTTCAAGTATAGTTGCCTTGTTTGCTGGTGCATATGTTTCATTTTGAAGTTGCCGTGTATGTGATGCATGTTTTTTTGACTTTGTTTGCTACCAGGTTGACATGTATATATACATACTTTGATCATAACATTCATTTGAGTTGCACCTGTGTTGAATCTAGCTTGTAGCTCGGGTTTGACCTTGTGCTGAATGCTGCGACATTATTTTTATTACACTTGAGTTGAATCCGACGCTTTGGGTTTGACCTGTGCTCACCTGACCCTATAATTCTATCAGGTGTATATATCGGTGTGCACGGCCTTGTGGCATATACAGTGATACATTGTGTATGTCACAAGCTGTTCGTGTATGATGAATTCAAAATTAAATGATGACGAACAACGCAAATAACCGAGGCAAATATTATTTTCAAAATCCACATTTTATTTTATACTGCAAAAATATTTTATTTTTAATTTTACTGCGTCAATGTATATTTCTGCAGATTTCTCAGATGCTGGATTCACATTGGAATGAAGTTGAAGATCAGTACGAGTTGAGTGAATGAGTGATATGTAGTGAGGTGCAATGTAAATGTGAAATTGTGATGTAATCAAAAACTGTATTATAACTGAAGTTGTGTATAGTGAGGGTTTGAAATTTGTACTATACAAAAATTGTAATAAATATTTGTTTGAATAAAATTTCTGTTTGAATTCAAATTCTGTGTTATTTATTTTATTCAGCAAATATTTATTTAATCTATGAAAAATAAAATAGTAGAATAACAAATACATTTAAATGAACATATATATGTTTATTATCATCAAACAAAAATCATATAATCGCATATTCAACAAATAAGAGAATTTCATAATGGCCAAGGACGAAAATGTCAAAGAGATGTATGGACGACTTTCCAATATTGTATACAAATCAAAAGCTCTCGGAAAATCGTACACAAAGTTGGAAATAGTCTGAAAAATATTCAGAGTCCTTCCATGAAATTTTGAAGCCAAAGTCACTGCTATTCAAGAATCGAAGGATTTGAAATAGAATAAAATCGAATAACTTATTGGAAATCTCACCACTTATGAGCTAGAAATGAAATTCAAGAAAGAACGTGAAGGAGGTGATACTTGAAAGAAATCAATAGCTCTCAATGGAACAATAGAAAGTGATGATGATGATGATGGAGCGGCTAAATTGGCACTATTAATAAAGAGATTCAAAATGTGGAATTAAAAATACAGAAATCCAACTCTAAATCAACAATTAAAAAGCAGAATAGCTAAAGTAATTAGACAACTCAGAAGAGCAGGAGGTCATATGTCACAAATGCAATAAACCCGGTCATATCAAGCTCAATTGTCCTCATAATCGACTCAACCAATGAAAGAAACAAAAAAGGAGAAGTTTTGCAGCCACTTGGGATTAAACTGACGATGATGATAAAAGCACTGTCAGTAAAAGTGAAAAAACAGATATGTGTCTTCAGGGTGATATAACTGGTAGCGATGATGACGAGCCAAACAAGGTATCAAAACTTACTCACTCAGAACTACTTATATATTTTCACAAAGTAAATGGCTATTTTGAAAGATTTAGGGAGAAATACACTGAAATTGAATCACAAAGAGATACTTTGATAGAATTAAATAAACAAGTTGACCAATTAGTCAAAAACTATCGAAATAAAAGCCCTATGTGTGACAGGTGTCCATCATTCGAAGAAGAAATTATAAAATCATAAATTAAAATTAAATCACTTGAAAATGAAATTCTAATTTTGAAAGAAAGCAAAACATAAGGAGAGAAAATTCTATTAAAAAGTGCACATAATTATTGAATGAAAATGAATCTCTCAAAACATAAGTCCAACAACTGTCTACAACTTTAGAAAATTTTTCCAAAGGAGAAAGATCGCTAAATATGCTATTAGGGAAACAAACTCTCAATACTATTAGACAAGGACTAGGGTATAATCAATCTAAATGTGTTAGAAGTGAAATTAATCAAGTTAATTCAAAGTGCACGATTTGTGGATAATCTGGACACAATCATAATATTTGCTGGTATAGACCCAAACATGTGAAAACCATACCAATTTGGGTTCCAAAAGGCACGAATATAAAATCCTTTAAAGTCAAACAAATCTGGGTGCCAAAAGGAACAAATATAAATTGTCTTGGGTCTACTCAAACATATCTTTCAAAATTTTTTGCCACTAACAACCATGGACCTATAAAAACAAATAGGTCACAAAAATAATTTCTCGTGTAAGTGTGGTGGCAGGCTAAGGAACAACAATAGTGGTACCTAGATTCTAGCTATTCCAGGCACACAACGGGCAAAAAATCAAAGTTCCTTAGGCTAGTACAAAGGTGGCAGAATCACAATGAGTAACAACGAAAAATTATCGTGAAGATAAAATAGGTAAAGATATATTTATCTTTAACTATTGATCATATGTGAAAATCTACACCATAATCTACTTTAAATCAACCAGTTGTGTGATAATGAAATAAATGTTGATTTTGATTTTAAAAATGTTGACCAATCATTTTTGAACTATTATTTGCTTGGATTAACACTATTGAAAATTTAGGTGATAAAAGATAGTGTCTTGTGTTGGTTGATGATTACTAAAGATACATGTGGACATATTTGTTTATATTACTACTTTTGGATCTGACATTATGTTCACTGTTTGTAAATTTGCCCGATTTTAATTCAAATTCAAGAGAATTTCATTTAAAAGCTGTTAAAAATGATTTTAAGGTAATTTGTTGCAACTTCACGGTCTGGTCTATAACGTCCAACTAATGTTGATCTTGAGTCAAAGGAAAATTCGGATGCAGAATACACTGGTAATCTAGTTGAAAGAAAAATCACTAGTGGAACGTGATTTATGTTGAGACATTCAGTAGTTGAATCACATTTTTAAAAGAAAATATCTGTATATTTTTCAGTTTAACTAATTTTCAATAGTAGACATTTTTCTTATAAAACCACTTCAAGAAAATAGTTTTTTTTTGACCTTGTTTCAGATTAGTCATTTAGAAAATTTGATTTTATAATTCTTTTTGAATTTGATCTTAAATGACTACATTAACTAACTTGACTCCCTACCGAGGATAAATAGTGTTGAAAAAGTGAGAGTGTTAATATTAATCAAATATTATAACTTAGAAAGTGTGTTCAGTAAATTTCCTTAAAAATTTAAACAAGGTTCATAATAACTCTTGTTTGGTAAAAATTTCATGACCATCTCTATTGCTATCATATTTCTAACGACCATCACTCATCAAAATCCAATATAGTATGTCAATATGTGGTATTTTTAATGAGAAATTATTCATTTTTTTTTCATTTTATTATACTTTTAGCAATAAAAACATACAAAGTATTCACTCTCATTTAAAAGTTCTCGTGGTTATGCATGGGTGAATTACTTGGAATTTTTAATTATGTACTTTCATGCTCATTTAAAAGTCCTCACGGTTATGCATGTCATATCAAAATTAATTATTAAATAGACAAGCTGATTCTAATCCCATTTAAAAGTCTTTACGGTTATGCATGGCTAGAAGATGCTTGAAATTTATTTTTTTTAAAATTTGGAATACTACTAATCTTATTTAAAAATCCTAACGGTTATGCATGGTTAGTAGATATTCAAAATCCTGAGATAAATATACCACAAATAGACATAACTATATGGATTTACATCATTCCTATCAATCTAAAGTGGAATATGCGCCTAACAGAGTATTTATGATTTTTGTTTGATTTTTTATTGAAATTTAATATTTATACTCGAATAGGTATTAATATTGTATTAATGTCTATCACTTTATCTCTATTTTCTAACACTATTACTCATTTGCTGATAACAAAAGGAGGAGAGAAAAGTTAAGATTTTGGCAAATAAAGGTTAAATATCTTATTTTTTATTTTCTATCTGCATCTAGGTTCATTTACATATTTTTATTTATTTCATGCATATATGAAGGGGAGCTTTGTTGTAGAGAGGGAGCTTCAAATAACGGAAGCAAATTGAATGATCAAATACAATTAATAAATTCAAAATCTTAAATATATGTTTGTTATCATCAAAAGTGGGAGATTGTTGAATATGCTAGTATATGATTTTTGTTTGATGATAAACATATATATATATATATATATATATATTCATTTAAATGTATTTGTTATTAAACTATTTATTTTTCATAATTAAATAAATATTTGTTGAATAAAATAAATAAAACATAATTTAAATTCAAACAGATATTTTATTCAAACAAATATTTTATTACAATTTTTGAATAGTACAAAAATTGAGCTCTCACTATATATACATTTGTTAATTACATATTACATCTCAAATTTCAATTTACGTAAATTTCCTCACTACATATCACTCGTTCACTCATATTTGTTCTTCGGCTATATTCCAATTTGTATCCCGCATCTGAGTTATCTGTAAAATAAACATTAACGTAGTAAAATTGAAAAAGAAATATTTTGCAAGGTAAAATAGTAATGTCATGCATCAGATGGGATACAATCTTGTAGACGGTAGATACCCGAAGTGGAGAATGTTAATGCATTAGTATAGGGTCCTAACCAATGATAAGGATAAGTATTTCAGTGATAAATTGGCAAGCTATAGAAAGGACATCGAACGTACATTTGGTATTTTGCAAGCAAGGTTTTAGTTTTTATGAAACCCTACCAGATTTCATAATGCAAGAGTTCTTCTTGAGATTATGTATGCATGTATCATCATTTATAACATGATTGTGGAATTTGAAAAAGGTAGGTACAAAAACCAAAAAATTAATCATCCAAACATGTTTAAGGGATCAAATACTAGGCCCTAGAGAAACATTGACTCGATGGATGAATACGTTTCAAACGTGAAGCACATTGAAGATCAAGTTGCACATTTTGAACTACATGACCAATTGGTTGACCACTTATGGGTGCACAAAGGAAGGAATTTTAGGACTACTTAGTCATAAATATATAAGTAGTTTGTGAGCTTGTTTAATAAGATGTTTATTAAAGTCGTTTGTTGAAGTTATTGTGAAGTAGTTTGCTTAAATTGTTTCCTAAATTTGTTTTGTTAAATCTTCAAAAGTTGTTTTGTATACTTGGTTATGAAGAATGTATGGTGAGGTATTTGTAATGTTTTTTGTGAACTTATTTCGTGTGTTGTTGCGCAAAATTATTTGTGAATTGAACTAAGAGCTTTACCAAATATTTACTTCTTACTAATGCAAAAAAATTTGTCAAACATTTCTACTTAGTTAGAAATAAAAATCATAAGCGAAGATTATGACTCAGTCTAAACACATTAACCACACAAATACATAATAATACAATAAACACAAAACAACAAAACACAACTATAACTTCCACTTCCACTTCCACTAAATAAACACAAACAACAACAACTACAAACATAAATACATAACCAATATTAGACGTGGAACTTCCACTTCCTCTCCCTCTCTCCTATAAAACTCGAGTTGTTCAGCTACTAGTTCTTATAATAAAGGAGTATGCTTGCTAAATTCGCAAGTGATAAGTCTAATCAAGTTCTTCTCTCTCATCATAGCTTTCTTCCATGCTCGGGACTATTGCTTAAACTCTTGATCTCACAAATAATATGCCTAAACTCTAAATCTTATTGCATCTTTTTTATGTTAACTTTTCTTTATTCTCTCTTATTTCACAAATAAACTTCTTCTGAGTTTCCAAGAATCTTGAAAAATCTGCATTTCGTTGTTCTAGTTGAATTCATTTGTTTCTACCAAGGGGACGACCATCAATGTTTCCAAATAGTGACGATCTTTTTTGAGAACTAGGATCACCCCATGGATCATAATCGAAGTAGATCATTCTTCCAGCCTTATTATTCTGCTCAAACATGAAGTTGTTTCGGTTCTTCCATTTAGGTAGAGAGAAGAGCAGATCGAAGCTTTCTTAAAACTTGAACGGATGTTCGTACTACGTATGGTAAGCCTTGCATGCTTCTTCTATCTGTCGAAAAAAACCAAACATGCATGAATAAACGGTATCATTTGAATACTATACAACAAAACTAGAACCAAACTTACAATGTCATAAAGGACAGCACCGCTTTATTGTCCGATATAAAGTCTGGCCATTATTGCCAAGTAGTTTTAACATGTAGGGTTCATTACCCGATAACCTCCTCTTAGAGAAGCCTAAGTCCTCTTCATCAACTATAGAGTATTATAGCAATTTGCAACATTTTACCAAAAACATTACCCTTTCACATTATCGCTCGTGATATAATCATTTGAAATTCATATCCGAGCTTTAGCAAGTGAAACGTATTATTGTGGAGTAAACTTAACTTGCTTCTTTCTGCCACCATTTGCTCCTGCATCATATTCGATAGTTTCAACTTCAATGTCTTTTATTCCAGTGTCAAATCCAACTAAATTTGATCCGCTATGGAGACCACCTAACATTCCACTTCCTTTCCTTTTTGTTGAATTCTAGGCTTTGAGGTGCATACATCTTCTCAATAAATTTATTATTTCCTCCTTCAGTATTTTCTGCATCTACATATTGCTCTTCCTTTTCTTCTTCTTCTTCTTCTTCTTCTTCTTCTTCTTTAGAACCGCTACCAACATCAACATTGGTGGGTGTGTTACGGGCGGACAAAATCTGCCGTGAAAGATTCTGCATTGCATCTCAGTAGCGAGTCTTTAACTGTTGCTCACTAAAATGATGATGTTGTTATTGGCCACTTTGAGTCATCAATGACAAATACGATAAATGATCTTTGTACACGCCAATGAGATGGTGATGGAGATATGGTTGAGAGGCTATAAAATGGTAGTAAATTTTTTGATGATGAGGGAAGCTAGGAGGAACGTAGAAAGGGTAAGGTTAAGTGTAGTTTATGTTTGAATACCGTGAATATTCATAGTTTTGTTGTGGTATAAGAGTTTACTGTTGGTTTAGGAGAAGGACGTTGAAAAAACCGGTAGAAGGATATGATGGACCAAATTGATGAGTTTGTGATGTGTAGGAGGATTTTTTTACTCACTGTTTTTATAACACCCCAAAATTTGAGTAACATTATTTAGGATATTCAATTAGATAAAATAATGTGTTGAGATAACCTAAATGAGATTTGACAATTAAATAGGTCATGTCTTAATTAATGAGTTAATAAGATTGGTTATAAATTAAATAAGAGGAGGAATAATGTAAGAGGCAAAATAGGAAAACATCTTATTTCCTAAATATAAACCCTTCCATTTTCAGTTCCTCACTCACACTCAGTTCTTACAAACTAAAACCAAAGAGGTCGACGATTACTAGAGATCTAAGAAGAGAAAAGGCTAGAAAATAAAAGAATAAAGCTTGGGGGAATCAAATTAACACTTAAGTCTCACAATTTATCAAACTAAGTGGAATAGCATTTATCCATCTCGCAATTGTATGTTTATTTTGGTTTTATAATTAAACGTGGAATATATGTTGTTGTTATGCCATATTATGATTGATTAGTTGATTATACACATGAATGGCTAATTATTGGATTTATTATGGAATTAAATAATAAGTTTTAAGTGTGAAAGCTTAGTTTATGATGTCTAAATGGCTTGAAATTTGGATATGATGTTTATAACATTATTTTAGAAGCGGGCTTTTAATTTCATAATTTTCTAAACAAGTATGAATATTTTATGAATTTCCTAAGTGGGGAAAATGATTTATTTCAGGTTTTGATTATAAAAAATAATTAAATAATACTTTCGGTCTCAAAAAATTTATATGTCAAAAAATACATCAATTTTGTTTTTTAGTAATTTTTGAGGATTTTTCCAAGTGTTTGTAATTTTTTATGCATTTATTAAGCTAGAAAGGCTTAATAATTATATTAAAATAATTATATAAGGGTTCGCAAAATAATTTAAGAATGATAAATCTGGTTTGCAGTAGTTTTCTGGAAAAGAAATTGATAAATGTAGCCTTAACCAATATAAATTGAACATGAATTAAGAATGGGTGAAAAGAAATTACTTTAAATGGGAAATGAACGGTTTTTTTGTTAATTGCAAGTTTGTCAGGACGTCGGTAAATAATACCAAAGTCCATCCATGCCGCAGCTATCATTGACGTCTTCAACCATAAAGGAAGCATATGATATCAACTATGTTGGTATGGAATGATTCTAATCAAGTTAAAGCGCATTTATAGGGATTCTCAGCATTAAACTAACAGTAACATGGGTAATCTCGTAACTTATCAATGCTGACATAAACCTAAAGCATGCGGTATCGACCCCACAACTACGTACTTTCGATATTAAGGATAGGTGGCATCGATGCTATTTACCTTTGCCTCTTACCTTTGCTACTTACCAGTGTGCAACTATTTATGCCGACATTAGTATATAGTGGCAATGATGCTGTATATTTTATTTCAGCTTTAACTATATCATGGCAGTAATGCAGCTAGTATTACTATCGAGATAAAAGTATTATGGAAATGACACCACATAACTTAACTTCGATATTATTACTTTAAGGCAGCACTGCCACATATGTTACTTTCGACATTAATGGTATGAGATATATATAATGCGGCTGATTTTCTTATGGCAATAATGCTGTTGGTAAATGATTTTGGTATTCCTTGTATAGTGGCATAATAGTGCAGTTTTATGAAATCAGTATCGACTGTTTTAAGGTATCAATGTCAAAAGTCATCAATGTTGACATACATGTTTTAAACTTAAGAGCTATACTTTATACAAACAGATATAATAGTATACGATGTAGATGATTTCGGCCCTATGGCCTTATGCTTTACAAAATTAGAATATTTTATTTTGACTTAAAGAGGAAGGGATGTGGCAACCTATTGCGACCATATGATGTCGTGTGTTGTTAAATCATAAGTTTTCTTTAAAGAAGCATATATTTTGATAAAGTGAAGGGTTATATTTTCCTTGATGTGAGTATGATTTTAAAGGTTAAATCATTTATAAAGAATTAAGTCTACAATGAAATAAAGATGGTACAAGTCCACAAATTTATATGAAATTTATCATCATTAGGTAAATAGTGATAGGATATTTTAACTCAATGAATAGAGATTAGAAAACTATATAACAGGACTGGTGTAGGGTAGAACTCTATGCTTCAACTGTTAGCACCTATTTGACATTGATCCACAATTCCAATGCATATGTCTTGGTTAAAGGTAAAACTAAAAGTAGGTTTACACACATAAAGGAATATATAACTTAGATAGGTTATTAGTTGGCCTGCAAAATCGTCGGGTTCATAGTAAGCCTAACAAACTATGAGATAGACAGATATCCAGTATAACAATAAGATGATTGTGTTGGACGGGCCATCAGTTTCCTTCTAACTATAAGTTGGAGAATTTTGGTATACTTGGCAAGCCCGAGTCAGCCATATAGGTTTGTAATGACCCTAGAAAAACTATGAAGCAGAGACAAGCAGTCAATTAATTTAGACAGATTAGTCAGGTTTATCCAAGTAGCATGCATGCATATAATTGTTTATGTTTGTTTAACCAGTGTGAATACAAGAGCTTAATTGTGATTGACATGATTTCATAAGATACTGATGAGGGTAAAACCCATTCCGCATAGCGGTGTGGTCTCACTAGATATCTATTACCGAGATGGCATATTATCATTCACACCATACTTTTTGGTTGATCTAAAGTTTTTGATTTTTGCCTTTATCTCTCGGATGCTCATTTGAGTAGTTCAAGAGAGAGATTTCCACGTTTTAGGCTTGTTGAATAGAGCTTCCGAAGATGTGCATGAGGAAGACCTAACTATATAAAGTCTATTTATGTTTGTTGTGCTGTTATCATCTTGTTTAAATGCATGTGATGGCAGAAATTATATTCATCTAGTAGTAAACTCTGATAAATCGAAGAGGCTCTTCATATGTCACTCTTGGAGTATTTTGTAATAATTATATTTTATCTGAACCTTGGCAATGCTATGGGATTATGTAATAAATATGCAAATTAATAATGAAACATGTTTTAAATAATTTTATATTCCTATGCTTTTGATGTTAACGATACTATTAAATGATCTCATTTTGTCAGTGGAGAATAATACTATCGGTAATTGTAACAGCAAAAGCGTTTATTTTCGGACCTTAGAATAAGAGATGTTACAACTTGGTATCAGAGCAAAGGTTTATATGTGACCAAAAGGATTTTTAACTTTAAAAGAGTTGTGATAACGTAATAAAAATGATTCGGAGAATGAGATTGAGGTATGGGATAACGCTATAGTTAGGTACTTGTATTTTCTATATATAAGTATATATTGTTTCTATTCTTCCTCTCTCTTAGACCATTTTACCGCGTCTTACTAAGGTTCAAATGAATATTTAAGGAAAGTAAGATATAGATGCAGGAAAAAAATAGTGAATCTTGATGGAGGAAGCACTACAATAAAGGAAATGTCAAGCCCAACATTAGGAGGAATCCAAGTCGGCAAACGACTGGTAACGTGGGTGCTGGAACACCGCCAGTAGATATGGAAGGTATGTACTAGTTCTTTTTCAACATGATGCAAGCTGAAGTTGTAGCTAAATTAGTTGGTGGTAATGTTGGAGGGGCAAATCCTGAAGTTTCGGCTGTCAACAATTATGTTACGCTGAGTCGGGATTATGCAAGACTCGGAAGAAAGCCATTATTTGGAACGAAGGATGTGGTTGAAGATGAGAATCGGCTATTGCATTATGAAAAAACTTGTGCCGATTTAGGCCTAAACGATGAGTACAAGTGGAGATTGGCATCCGAGCAATTATAAGGAGCTACATTGTACTGATGGAATAGTGTAACTATTGGGGTACCAGTGGAGATCTTGAATTAGGCATAGTTTAGAAGATGGTTTAAAGAGAGATTCATGACTAAAATAGCTAAGTCAACTATGCTTATAAAGTTTGCTTAGTTGGAATAAGGTGATATGTCAGTGCTTTAGTATGCGACTAGATTTAGGGAGTTGTCCAGTTATGGATATGCCATCGTAGATACGGTAATCAAGAGGACTGAGAATTTCATTAGAGGATTGAAACTAAAGCTTGATAAAGCAACATTATTGCACCTTAGAGACCTTTGTGATATAGTAGTGTAGATAGCATTGAGGAATGAAGAGATGCTTTTGCTATTTGGTAATAATAAGCTGGTGGAAACTCAAGGTAGTCCGTATCAAAAAAGGAAGTTCTTTTACAAAACAGGGGCTAAGAATAGTGGAGCTACCAAGAAAATAAAAGCTAACGTTGTTTGCTACAAGTGTGACAAGAAAGGGCACTTTGCCAATGAGTGTTACTCCAAGGATGTATAGAAGGTCATTATCAAATGCTTCAACTGTGACCATTGGGCATTACACGAATCAGTGTAGAAAGCTAGGTAAGGTTGAGAAAGGAAAAGTGTTTGCTTTGGAACCGTCTGCCTCAAGACCAACAATAGAGGAGAAAGAAAAGGATGTGATGGGAGGTATGATTTTAATTCATGGCACACCTATTAGAGCATTGTTTGAAACCGATGCATCACATTCTTTTATCTCTCATTATTTGGTAGATAAGATTAGTTTAGAACCATCACACCTTTTACTTCCTTAAGGGTCGCAAATCTAATAGGAGGACATGCAACTCGTGGGATGAGATGTGACCATTTAGAGTTTGTGTTACTAGGTCGTATATTTACCTGCAGTTTGCAAGAATTTGATTTTTTGGGCTTTGGAATTATGTTGGGTATGGATTGGTTAAGCAAATATAATGCTAGGATATTTTGCCATGATAGGAAAATTCACTAAGACACCCTAATAGTAGTGATCGAATTATATGCTCAGTAGAGAACTCAATTTTTGATGTTTGTGCTTTATTGGTTGCAGTGTAGGAGGAAGACGAGCTGAATCAAGTTTTTGTCATTAGAGAATTTGTGGATTTCTACGAGCCAATGATAATATTACCACCGAAACGAGCTATTGAATTTCGAACAGATCTTATACCTAGAGATGAACTCGTAAGTTGACTGCCTAGCAGAATGAGACATATTTAGATGGAGTTAAAGGTGCAACTAGTGGACTTAGAAGGAAAGATTTCAATTAATCCAAGCAGTTTGTCTTGGGGAGTGGCCATGGTTCCCATGAAGAAACCAGATGGGTAGTTAAGGTTGTTTATTGACTATCATAAACTGAATGAGAAGACGATAAAGAATAGATATCCCTTGCCAAGAATAGATCATTCATTTGATCAGTTAATTGGAGCTAAAGTATTTTCCCAGTTAGATTTGGCAATAAGGTTCCATCAATTAAAAGTGCCGGAGGACAGTATCCCTTTGATGATGTTTCAAACAAGATATGGTTCCTATAAGTGGTTGGTAATACCATTTGTGTTGACTAATGTGCCTGCTTTCTTCATAGATTTGATGAACCGAATCTTCCGAGAGCATTTGGATAGGTTTATGTTAGTATTTAAAGATGACATCCTATTGTATTCTAGGAATAAGAGGGATCATGAGATTCATCTTAGAATAGTTCTTGAGACGTTGAGGCATCATCAACTGAAAGCCAAATTTTCAAAGTGTCGCTTTTGGAAGAGAGAAGTGAAGTTTCTTGGTTATGTAGTTACAGAGGATGGGTTGTCAGTAGATCCAGCTAAGACTGAGGCTGTTAATAATTCAAAGAGATCCGAGACGGTGACCGAGATCAAGAGTTTTCTTGGATTAGCTGACCATTACCAAAGATTCATCAAGAATTTCTCTTGTATAGAAACATCAATGACTAAACTAACAAAAAAGGATGTGAAGTATGTTTAGATCAATGACTAATCTTTGCTTTTAAGGTACGAAAACATTACCTTTTGGAACAAAGATTGCCGTTCTTTACAAATCATAAGTCTTTAAGATATTTATTCTCTCAGAATAAATTGAATGTGAGACAGCAGAGGTGGTTAAAGTTTATAACAACTTATGATTTTGATATTGAATATATGCCAAGGAAAGAAAACAAAGTAACTGATGCACTTAGCAGAAAACATCAAAATACAATATTAACATTATTAGTTGAGTGAATAGATTTAGAAGCATTGACTACTTGTAGTGTGCAGTAAAGGTCGACGGCTAGTTCTACTTGGCATATTGCTAAGTTGCCTTGTTTAGAAGTTCGACCGAAAATGATCGAAAGGATTTCTTTCAAATAGAGAGATGATTTGTTATCAGTTGAACGAATCAGAAGATTCGAAGTAGGAACTTAGATTGATGATTTGAAAGTTTTTGCCTTGACCATATTGGATGGTTGAGAAAGAAGGAACGATTTTGTGTTCTAAATGTGGAAGACCTAAGGAAGAAAGTTCTAAGGGATTACCATTCATCTTGAAGGAATTAAGATGTACTAGGACATGAAGAGATGTTTATTATAGGAAGGTATGAAAAGGGACATAGATTTATGGGTAAAGCAATGTCTAAACTGTCAATAAGTTAAAGCCGATCATAAGAAGCCTAGTGGATTGTTTTAGGCTTTAGATATACTAGTGTGGAAATGGTATTCGATATTTATGGATTTCACTGATAGGATGGTAAGGTCGAATATGGGAAATGAGAGTATTTGGGTTATAGCGGATTGGCTGACTTAGAGTGCACATTTCATTATCGTTAAGTTAATAAGGTCGGCACCTATTTTGGCTAATTTATTTATGATGAATATTGTCAGACTACATAGGATTCCTAGTAGTATAGTCTGTGATAGAGATTCTTTATTCACTAGCGAATTCTAGAAGAGTGTACAAGAGATTTTTGCCACCGAGCTCAAGATGAGTACTGCCTATCATCTACAAACAGATGGAGAAATAGAAAGAATTAATAAAAACTTTGAAGATTTGTTAAGATCTTGTGTATAAGATTATGAAGGATAGTGGAAAGACCATCTACACATAGTCAAATTTTCCTACAACATTAGTTATCAGACTTGTATAGGAATGGAACCTTTTAGAACTCTTTATGAAAGGCCATGCAAATCACCCATATGTTCGTTAGAGACTAGAGATAGACTGGCTCGTGGTCCAGATTTGGTGAGAGAAGCCATGGAAAAGATGAAGTTGATCCTAACAAGAATGACGGAAGTTCAAACGAGGTAGAAAAGTTATGTAAACAAGAGACATAAGGATTTGGAGTTCTCAGTATGAGGTCATGTTTTTATTAAGGTATCACAAATGAAGGGTGTAATCCGATTTGGAAAGTCAAGGAAATTGGCACTTAGGTTTGTAGGACCGGTTTCTATTGTGGAGAGCATCGGGAAACTTGCCTATAGGATAGAGTTACCGAGTAATTTGGAAGGAATCCACAATGTTTTTCATATTTCTCATCTTAGAAAGTGTGTTTGTGATCCAAAGACTACTATCATTCCGATCGTACTGGAAGGCTTGGTGGTGGAGTCAGACATGACTATTGTTAGCCAACCAGTTTGTATTGAGGCTAGGATGAGAAGAAGTTAAGAAACAAGACAGTCAGACTAGTGAAGGTTCAGTGGAGTGACGACAAGAGATATTATACTTGGGAGACAAAGGACAAGATTAGAGACACTTATCCTGATTTGTTTTGAAGGTACATTTTACACCCGTGTTATATGTTTGTTATATACCTTATCGTAATTTTGAGCATGAAATTCTTTAAGGAGGGGAGTCTGAAACACTTCTAATTTTGAGTAACATTATTTAGGATATTTAATTAGAAAATTTGATAAAATAACGTGTTGAGATAAGGAAAATAAGATTTTACTTTAAATAAGTCGTGCCTTAATTAATGAGTTAATAAGATTGATTATAACTTAAATAAGAAGAGGAATAATATGAGAGGAAAAATAGAAAAAGATCTTATTTCCTAAACATAAACCCTTCCATATTCATTTCCCCACTCACATTCACTTCATATGAACTAAAACCAAAGAGGTCGACCATTACTAGAGATCTAAGAAGAGAAATAGTTAGAAAATCAAAGGATAAAGCTTAGGGAGATCAAATTAACACTTAAATCTCAATCTCTTTATCTAATTAAGGCTAAAAATATTTATCCATCTCAAAATTGTATGTTTATTTCGGTTTTATGATTAAACCCGAAACATATGTTGTTGTTATGCCATATGTGATTGATTGTTTGATTATATGCTTGAATGATCGATTAGTGGATTGATTATGGAATTAAAGAATAGGGTTTAAGTGTGAAAACCTAGTTTATGACATCCAAATAGCTTGAAATATAGATATGGTGTTCATAACTTTATTTTTAAAAGTGGGTTTTTAATTTCATAATTTTCTAAACAAGTATGAATATTTTATGAATTTCCTAAGTGAGGAAAAGAATTTGTCTTGGGTTTTAATTATTAAAAATAATCAAATAATATTTTTGGTCTCGAAATTTTTATATATCAAAGAATACATTAATTCTGATTATCAATGATTTTTGGGATTTCTACGAAGTGTTTATAATTTTATATGAATTTATTAGACTAGAAAGGCTTAATAATTATATTAAAATAATTATATAAGTTAAAGGGATTGGAAAATACTTTGCCAATGATAAATCTGGTTTACACTAGTTTTTTGGAAAAGAAATTGATAAAGTGTGGTCTTAACAATTAGAAATTAGACATGGATTAAGAGTATGTGAAAAAATTACATTAAATGGGAAATAAACAGATTTTATGTTAATTATGAGTTTGGCATGAACTGATAATCAATGCTGAAGTCCATCCATCCTGCAACTATCAACTTTTGAGATATTATTGCCCGGAAGCGTATCCTCCCCCTCCCCCTCCCCCTATATTAGTATATAGGGGAGTAGGAGGAGCCAACATTAGTATATAGGGCAATGATGCTGCATATTTTATTTCGGCTTTAACTATATTATAGCAGTAATGCCGCTAGTATTACTTTTGAGATAAAAGTATTATGTCAATGATGCTGCATTACTTAATTTTGAAATTATTCCTTTAAGGCAGCAATGTTGCATATGTTACATTCGACATTGATGGTATAAAGTAGATAGGATGCAGATGATTTTCTTATGGCAATATTGCTGCAAGTAAATTATTTTGGTATTCATTGTATAGCGGCATAGTAGCCTAGTTTTATAAATCAATATCAACCGTTTTAAGGTATTATGTCGGAGGTCATCAATGTTGACATACTTTTTTTAAACTTAAGACTATACTTTATATAAACCAAAGGCTATGCTGCTTATATTCGACAACCTATTTATATAGTATACGATGTAGACGATTTCAGCCCTATGGCCTTATGCTTTATAAAATCAGAATATTTTATTATGACTATGATTTCGGCCATATGATGCCGTGTGTTATTAAATCATAAGTTTTCTTTAATGAAACATATATTGGCATAATATTTTTATAAAGTGAAGGGTTATATTTTCCTGGATATAACTATGATTTTAGAGGCTAAATAATTTTTTAAATAATTATGTCTTCAAGGAAATAAATATGGTGTTTGCCCAAGAATTTATATGAAAATTTATCACCACTAGATAAATTATGATAGGATATATTGATTCAAGGAATAGAGATTAGAAAACTAGATAATAGGACTGGTGTGGGGTAGTGCCCTATGCTTTAACTGTTATCCCTTAGTTGACATTGGTCCACAATTCCAATGCGTAGAGTTTGGTTTAGGGTAAGACTAAAAATAGGTTTACATATAGAAATGAATATATAACTTAGATATTTTATTGGTTGGCCTGCAAAACCATTAGTTTCATAGTGAGCCTAGCAAAGCTATTAGGTAGATAGATAGTCAGGATAAAAATAAGATGATTGTGTTGGATGAACAATTTAGTTTCCTCCTAACGGTAAGTTGGAGAATTTTGGTATATCTGGTAGGCCAGAGTCAGCAATATAGGTTTGTGGGGATTCCGAAAAAACTATGAAGTAGAGACAGAGATAGTCAATTAATTGAGGCAGATTGGTCAGGTTTACCCATGTAGCATGCACGCGTATAATTGTTTATGTTTATTCAACCAGTGTGACTATAGGAGCATGATTGCGATTGACATAATTTCAGAAGATGCTAGTAAGGAGAAAATCCATTCCGCTTAGCGACATGGTCTCACTATAAATCTATTACTGAGATGGTATATTATTATTCACATTGGATTTTTGTTCGATCGAAGTTTTTATTTTTCCCCTTTAACACTCGAGTATTCATTTGAGTAGTTTAGAGTAAGGTTTTCAGTTTTTAGGTTTGACGATTAAAGCTTCTGAAGATGTGCAGGAGGTAGAGCTAGGTATATAGGAGTCTGTTTATCTCTACTATTTTGTTATCATTTTGTTTGAATGTATGTAATGGCAGAAATTATATCTGTCTAGAAGTAAACTTGGATCAATCAAGAGGGCATCATCATATGTTGCTCTTGGAATATTTTATACCAATTACAGTTTATCTAAACCAGGGCAACATTATGGGATATGAATATGGAAATTTTCAATGAAATGTGTTTTAAAAAATTTCATATTCTTGTATTTCTAATGTTAACGATACTATTAACTGATCTTATTTTGTCATCGAAAAATAATACTATTGATGACTGCAGCATCAATAGTTCTTATTTTCATGCATTAGAACGAGGGATGTCAGTGTTTTTTTGGCAGAATGTTTTTGTGAATAAGACATTATGTAATAGAGGAGAAAGAAGTGAAGAAGTATTGTTGTGGAGGATGGAAGAAGAGAGGAATTTTTATATGGGGGTTAAACTAGCCATTGGACGGTATAAAATTAAAATGGCTTAGTGTTTGTCGTTTGATTAAAATGACAAAGACTTTGTTGTTTTAATTAAAACGACGTAGACTTTGTCGTTTTAATTCTAAAACGCAAACACTCCACCATTTTAAAAACCAGTCTCTTGTTCACTCAAGCGGCCATAAAATTATTTGAAATTAGATATAGAGAACTGAACAAGCCACACATGGTTGGACGGTGGATAGTATTTCAACTGAACAAGTCATTGTTGGTTGTGTTCTTATTATTTATTTGGATTTTTTTTATCTAAGCCACTTTTACAAAATTATTACGCAAATAGTCCAGTTTCAGAACTAACTACAAATATGGACCGCTTTTTGGCAACTCTATGCCACACTGACGAAAAATGTACAAGCGACGACAGCCTGCGACGCGTTATAGTCGTCGCTAAAGCCGCCTTGTTTTGTAGTGGAAGCGCTATTACTAGACTCTTATCCAGTATCCTGATGCACAAAAATGGTTTGAAGTTGTTCGAAATGGAATTCTCAAGTGGGATAGAGTCATGGCTTCAAAAGTTCCTTCAAATGAACAAGAACCTATAACTTTCAGGTTTCTTTAAAAAAAATTCTTCTCGTAGTTTGAATTAGATATTGCATATCTTTGTAGCAAATTAGAAATTTTTTATTATCTTATAAAAAGATGCTATATTTTATACGAAGGTGATTAATATCGGTTTATGATGCTTATTGAATAAAATTGATAACACTTTGTCTTGATACTTACGCAATGTCTTTGCTATATAGGAATTGTTGAATAGTGTATCGTCCTTCATGCCTCAGGAGACATGACAAGTACTCTAGAGGGAAGGATAATAGTTGTTGATGTGCATGTAAAGTGCTACTTGAGTTTCTGTGTTGCTATAAATGCCAGATTGTAAATTTGCAATATAGTTCAAGTATTATATGAAGTATGATTTCAACTAAATAACAATTTTTTCCATATGCAGATCCTTTGCTTTTGTTTGTAATACATTACCTTAATTTTGGTTACCAATGATAATTTTTTTTTCCCAGGTTTTAGAAAAGAACAATATATTACAAGATAGTCCTTCAACTTGCAACGTGTAGCACTTGAAGCTTTAATTCAAAATAATTTTATGTTGCTTGAGGGGTAGTTTTTTTGCTTTAATTCTCAAACTATGTCATGTGTAATATACTTTGAATTTTATGGTGAAAAAATTGCAGTTTACTTTTTTCTAATGTAATTAAATTTTTTTGTTAGATTTAGTTGGAAATTAAATGTAAAGATGGATGAGTGATCACTTTCTCTCTATCATTGCCTAAGTTTGTATATATCAATATTTCTTGAGGCATTGAAAACCTTATTTGCTGCACTGAATCACCTTATTTGGTGCACTAAATTAACTTATTTGCTGCTAGTTATTGCTTAAGCTAATTAATTACAAGGAGTAGTATGAAATCTATAAGTTAGTCCACTTGTGGATTAACTTAAAAAATAATTTTGGATTAACTTATTAAAGTGAAATGGTGGATTAACTAATGGAACACCTGAATGAAAATAAAGTTGCTAGAAAATAAACAAATTCTTCTATTAGATGCCTACACATTAAAATAAATAAGTGAATATTCTACTTCTCAAAGAAGCGTGTGACCAACTACATTTGACTTAAAATTTTCTGTAGAACGATTCATCCATCACCATTGTAATATGCGTGGAATAAATACATGCATGCATAATTAGCTTTATCTTCTTATCATGCATAACATGTTGTTAACCCGCCTTTTGGCATGGCCATGGACAGATGAATTTAACTAAATCGACTGCTCGTATGTCGAAGCTGGAATACTATGGTTTTGAGTCAACTGGATGGATAGACGATCAACCATGGATGATAAATATGATTACGAAGCTGCGGTTCGGCATAACATGGTTCGGTCATCGGAGTTTTGCCAGGTGGTTCGGTTAGGATGTTGTGGTTCGGGCTCAGTGTCATGGCTCGGTCGTACATGGCTCGGTGTTGGAGTATGGTCCGGTCAACGTAGGTCGGCTTAATTCGATCAGCATCTTGTTTTGGGTTCAGCAAGCATTTGGAGATAGGGTCGGTAGTTTGGTTTTGGATCAGTCATGAGCGTTCGGTCGAGATGGGTCGGCATTTCTAGATCGGTCGTTTTAGAGTCGATCAATAGGAAGGCTAGGGGACGATGGGGAGTGGTTTGATATTAGTGGATTGGCTATGTGTGGATCGGTGATGGTAGCTAGGCTGAGGTGGTTCGGCATGTTGAGGCGGGTCGGCCTCGGTGGTGTAGATCGGTGCTGAAAGTGGGTTGGTAGTGGTGTGGCTCGGCATTTGGATGGGTCGGCGAATTGGTCTTGGAATGGTTAACCTGGGATCGGCATAGGGTTGAACTTAGGTCAGCATGTCCTAATACCTCAGTGGGATCGGCAGACATGCCAGATCAAGTTCGGTGTAGGATAAAGCTCGGGTCGGCCATGGTAGCTCAGCATGGGGCCAGCATTGGAAGGAGTGAAGTTTACTTCGGGTCAGCAGCTATTCTACGTCGAGTTAGGGATGGATTTTCTTCGAGTCGCTCCCGGGATGAGATCAGATCGGCTTGCTCAAAGTTTAGGTTCGGTCATAATGATGATTTTGGTTTGGCTATAGTGTTGATGAGCCCAGACCGCTTAGAGAGCCCAGTAACTCAGGTTTTGCCTATAAATACAGCATGCGGCGCTTCAGAAAAGGGAACTTAATTCTACTTCCCTTCTTCTTCCCTACTATGGCTACACTGCCATTGTGGCTTTAAAAACTTTGGATTGTAACTGTAATTGATTTTGGTATCAATAAAAAGGAAATTTCTAGAGTAGACGTAGGTCGTAGTTAGCCGAACCACTATGAATCATCTATTATTACTTCTTTCTTTTTGACTTTAACTATTCTTCATATTTATACTCTCTACATACATTCTATATGTGATCTATAACTGCAACTTGGTGCTTTCATCTGAATTTGGGTGTTAGTGACCAATTTTGGCGCTAACATTTTGGTGCTTTCAGTGAGAGAGCTAGCACTCAAGGACTCAGAAGCTTGGAGTTTGGATTTAAAGGCTTAGGAACTTGGATTCTGGAGACCATGGCAGAGCAATCAATTAGGAGATAGAGGACAAAAAGAAGTCAGGAGGCTTCCTCTGGGGCTGCTCAACCTCTATCTACATCACAAGGGACGAGATGCAGGTCATGATAAATTCCATGCAGGAACAGATGAAAATGCAAGAGGAGATGATGTAGGCACTTTTCAGACAATTTGGATAAGCAAGAACTACAGGAGCTCAGATCCATGGAGCTGGATCAAAAGGACTCAACCGGCAAGTAGATGGAGTAGTTCAGCAGGGGGCAGCCCCCAATCAGCAAACAAATGTCAATCTAGGTGGACGTGGACTCGAGGGTATGCCGCTAGGTAATGCTGGACCAACCCATGAAGGGATACCAGATGACCCTGCCCAGCCTGGGGCCAACATGAATGCAGAAGTGCGTGATGAGGAGTATGTACTGGAATTCCCTCAAGGACTTGGATGGAATTTAGGAAATGTAGATAGGGGCAACCCTTGGCAGGTAACCCTGGATTGGCTGGCATCATTAGGGGAACTATTCATGGAGGTTTGACAAACAGGGATTTGGAGGAAGTAAACAGAAGTCCGTTTACCCATAACATGAGGATGGCTTGGAATCTAGCCAATTTCAAGCACCCACTCTAGAATTATACAACGGTAAGACGGATCCCACTGACCACTTGATGAGGTACACAAGGCATATGGAAATGCTGGAGGAGGAAGTTATGGCTCGGTATCTCCCTATGTACTTGACCGATATAGCTGCTATATGGTTAGCTAGTGGATGGATCTATTGGAACATGGACAGAACTGGTGGATAAGTTCTAGAGACAGTTTCGAGTTCACATAAAAATGTTAAATATGCGCTTGTATGTTTTTGTTTGATGATAATAAACATATATATTCATTTAAATGTATTTGGTAATGTACTATTTTGTTTTTTATAGATTAAATAAATATTTGTTGAATAAAATAAATTACACAGAATTTGAATTTGAATTCAAACAGAACAAGTTACACAGATTTTGAATTCAAACGAATATTTTATTCAAACTAATATTTATTACAATTTTAAATAGTACAATTTCATGCTCTCACTATACATATACATTTTTGATTACAATCACATCACATTTCACATTTATAGTTAACCTCACTACATATCACTCACACTCGTGTTTTTGTCTTCAACTGCATTCCGGTTTGAATCCAGCATCTGAGTAATCTGCAAAAATATTCTCAAACGTAGTAAAATTGAAAGAGAAATATTTTTGAAATTTGAAAGAAACGATGATTTTGAAAACATTGTTTGCCTCAGTTATTTGGGTTGTTCGTCATCATTTTTGACTGTGCAATATCTGTGCATATCAGTATTTTTATCAGGGACAGGCAATTATAAGTGGCTGCAGTACACACGTGTACATTCGTATACGTGTGCACTGCCTCGCCAACTCGTGTGCAAAAATCAAACAAATGCACAAAAATCAAAAACAAGGTCAAACCCAAGATAGGTTCAACTCAAGGCAAATGACACAGACTCAAGTAAATGCACATGTTAACATCACTGGTAATAATTCATTCAAAGCAACAGAACGAAGACCAAGCGTAGCATCAGTCACACTTTATCAAAAACATGCAAGACAGTGGTCATGAATGCAGTAACAACACCAACCAGAGGCAACATCACAAAATTCAACTACAACAAGTCCAAATATACAGAAGTCAGAATCGAGAACTGATACAAATGAATGAAATGAATGCAAACAACTCGACTGCAATAGTACAGTCATGAAGTATGCAAAGAGCTCGAGCATAAGATATGGCAACTACAGTAATGCATCAGTGACCAAACACAGGAACTCAACAAGGCAGAAGAATGTCACAAGCATAAAAGCATGGATACAACAAAGTCAGAGACTACAACATCAAAGTGCAGTGCGACTACAATGAACACCACTGACCAGAATACAATGCAACAACATGGTAAATAAGGCATAGTGCACCGAAGGAGCAGCAACAATGAAACTGACTCGAAGCAGTAGTGACAGTAATCAATGCAGCAACGATGGTCAAACAATATGCATCAGGCATCAAAACAATGTTCAAGACATCAAGTGATACAAGGTCAGGGAAGCAACCAGGATGGAGCAGAGACAAGTAATGCATCAAAAGTGCACAGCAACCCTCAAGTAGTGTACATGAATACAACTACAACAAATGAACATAATGCCACAGTGCAAGTGAAGATGACACCGAGAAATGCAATGCAAATGCAAATCAAAACAGAGAGTATGGTGATGCAGTCAACAAGGCAACAATGTAGATGAACAACAAAGGGTCAAAGCTCAATACAACATGAACCAACTCCAAAATGTATCACTAGCATATACTACAGGGATGAACACATGAGAATGGACAAGGCACAAATCAAGACAGCTACAACATAGAAGTTTTCAAACCAACTACAAATGCACAGCATACATACGAAACAGAGTACTCAAAGACAATGCCGTGAAAATCAATACTACAGAGATGAACAAATTGTAACAGTGCAGAGATGACCAAGTCAAATAATCAAATATGTGCAAATTTTTGACAAAGTCAAAACAGATAAAAGAAGAAAGATCTCTGTCGTATAAACCAAAGTTGATCAAGTCAATCAAGAGTTCACCGTGATAGCCAAGCAAATTGACCACGAAATCAAATCAATATCGTGTGAATCAAGCTACCAAAAATACGAAATTCACAAAGTCAGATTTTATCACAAGCATCCAAGTATAATCGAGTGGCCGAGATGAACAAATTGACAAATTCAAACACGAATAAACGAACGCAATAATAGGATTTCAAATCCTATATAAGCCCAATCATCATCGGCATAACTAATAAGAGAGTTCGAATACAAGTATCAGAGAAAAAAATTGTTACCGAATCAATAATCGAACTCACCGAAGCAACCGAAGGAAGCAACACGAAATCGATCAAGGCAGGATAAATCACGAACAATCAACAAAGATCGAAGTAGTATCGGAGCTTCGCAAAAGCCCTAATCTGGAACAGAGAGCGCAAGGACGAGATCCCCAAATTTTAAAGAGACGAGAAGAACAAACGGCCACCATTATCAAGAGAAAAAGGAACGGGCCGAAGTTTATCAAAAGGGGAATTTAAAAAATACTATTTACTTCTTTTTGGGCCGGTCACTAATTTAAAGGGGGATAGGTTTATTAAATAATTAGGGTTTTGAATTTGTTTGTTTAAATTAATGTCTTTTATATTTTTATTTGAAAATTGTGAATTAAATTTTGGTAAATCACCACCTAGGTTTTAGGTTGTGTCTGATTGTCTATTTAGAGTTAGTTCAGTAAGTAGGGGTTGCGAGTTTGCAAAACTCCATAGGCGGTAGCAGGGTTTGCAAGTCTGTTAGAGTGTTTGTAAGCGTGATACTATTTAATTCTAATAGAAATCTGGGAATGCAGCAGTAGGCAGGGGTTGCCGAAGCTGGGTCAATCTTGTGTGTGATTTACTTTTATATTTATTTCTGTAGTTTATTTTTGTGTTTAAATCGAGAAAATTTGCTATAACCCTATGCACCCCCCCTCTAGGGTTAATCTAGATCCTACAAGTGGTATCAGAGCCCGGTATATTTTTTTATTTAACTCTAGAGTCACGAGTCTACAAAATAATGCTTTTTCTGAGGGGCAATCTATTGCTAGGCCACCCATGTTTAACGAGAACGATTATGCTTATTGGAAAGTTAGGATGGGTATCTATCTTAGTTCTGTTGATTATGATGTTTGGGATATTATTGAAACTGGCTATAAACCCCCCACTATAATCGTTGGTGATACTGAGATTCCTAAACCTAAGGATAGGTGGGATGCTAACGATAAGAAATTGAAAACGACAAATGCTAAAGCCATGAATGCTTTGATATGTGCTCTTGATAAAAATGAATTTAATAGAATTTCTCATTGTACAACAGCACAGGAAATTTGGCACACTTTGGAGGTGACACACGAAGGAACTTCTCAAGTCAAGGAGTCTCGTCTAGCCCTATTCAGCAATGAATACGAAAACTTTGTGATGGACAAAGGCGAAAGCATAAAGGATATGTTTGGACGCTTTTCAACCTTGGTATACAACGCTAGAGCGCTTGGGAAGGTATTCACTGAGGTAGAGCTTGTGAGGAAGATACTACGAGTCCTACCGATGAACTTTGAGGCAAAACTCACGGTAATACAAGAATCGAAAGATCTGAGTAAGCTAAGCATAGAGGAGTTGATTGGCAACTTGATGACATATGAGCTTGAGCTAAAAGCAAAGGAAGAACGCAATAACTCCGAACCAAAGAAGAAGACGATTGCCTTAAAGAGCAAAGAAGAAAGCGATGAAGAAGAAGAAGATCCAATTGAAGAGCTTGCAATGGCTGTCAATAATCTTAAAAAATGGTCAAGATTCAAGTCACGAAAGAAGAAAATAAGTGGTGATAGGTCAAAGAATTCTGACGATTCTGATAATGAATTGACATGCTATAACTGCAAGAAGCCTGGCCACTTCAAACAAAAATGTCCACTTCTCAAAAACAACAAAGGAAAGAAAAAGAAAAAGAAGGCCTTTGCAGCAACTTGGGATGATGAAGAAGGAGAGGAAGTTTTGAATAATAGCTCAGAGGAGGCTAACTTGTGTATTATGTCAAAATCGGATTCAGAAGCAAGCTTAGAGGAATCTAGTGAGGTAAGTGACTATTCTTATAAAGAACTTGTTTCAGTGTGTTGTGATCTTACTAAAATGATTGATACTCTTGAATCTAAAATTGAAAAACTAAAATCTGATAGGAGAGAACTTGTCCATGCAAATTCTAGGTTAGAAACTGAAATTGAAAATATTAAAAACCTAGACTGTAAAAAATGTAAAACTTTAGATTCAGAATTATCAAGACTTAGAAATAGCTTTGTAAATCTTGAAAAAGAAAATTTAAGTCTTAAGGAAAACCTTGACACTAGGAAAAAGGATTTTATAAATAGGTGCACCTCACTTGCAACTGAAAACACAACACTAAAAACCAAAGTCCAAAGTCTTGAAAAATCTCTAAATAACTTTTCAAGAGGAGAAAAATCATTCAACATGTTATTGAGAAATCAAATTTTTGCTAACAACGGAAAAGGACTAGGTTTTGGGAAAACACAAGTTGATGATAATGCAAAATATAAGAATGTCTTTGATAGATGTGAAATATTTAGATGTCGTGCTGAAAATTATAGTCATAGGAACAAGAACAAAAAATTTATACAAGTTTGGGTTCCTAAGAATTCTACAAACATATTTCATGTCTATTGGAATAAAAATAAAAGGACTAAACAAGTATGGGTTCCAAAGGGATTGTTTATTCACGCTTCTATCACTAATAACATTGGACCTAAGAGTTTCTCTAGGTCATCTTCCTCTCTTTTTATGTAGGTCTGTTGGCGAGCTAAGGAACAACAAGAATGGTTTCTAGATTCAGGTTGTTCTAGACATATGACAGGTGACAAATCGAAGTTCCTTAGCTTAGAGAATTTTAAAGGTGGAAATGTGATCATGGGAGACAATAGCAAGTGTAAGATTATTGGCAAAGGTGAAGTTGGTAACGGTATTTTTTCCTTGACTATGTTTTATACGTTGAAAATTTGCATCACAATCTCATTTCTATTAGCCAACTATGTGACAAAGGTATGAACGTGATTTTTGATAGTGATACTTGCAAAATCATTGATAAATCTTCTAATAACATTGTTTTTATGGGCAAAAGAAAAGGGAATGTTTACTCACTTTCATTTGATAATCTAAATCTTTCTAGATGTTTGGTAGCCACTGACGAAGAGGCATATTTATGGCATAGGAGACTTGGACATGCTAGCATGAGTCTCTTAGAAAAACTTGAATCAAAAGAATTAGTCAGAGGGTTACCACATCATAAATTTAAAAATAATAAAGTGTGTAAAGCATGTTCCTTGGGCAAGCTTAGTCGATCATCATTTCGTCCTAAAAACATTGTTAGCACATCAAGGGTCCTTGAACTAATTCACATGGACTTATTTGGACCAAATGAAATTTCAAGCTTGAATGGAAAACGTTATTGTTATGTATTGGTTGATGATTATTCTAGATTTACATGGGTTTACTTTTTAGCCAAAAAGTCTGAATCTTTCGACTATTTTTCAAAATTTGCAAAACTTGTTCAAAATGAAAAAGGAGTTACAATTAAAACCTTGAGAAGTGATCATGGAGGCGAATTTGAAAATTTGGAATTTGAAAATTTTTGTGAAGAAAATGGTTTAAAACATGAATTTTCTGCTCCACGAACACCTCAACAAAATGGGGTGGTTGAAAGGAAAAATCGTACATTACAGGAATTGGCTAGATCCATGTTGAGTGAGTATAAGCTACCTCTAATCTTTTGGGCAGAGGCAGTGAATACTTCGTGCTATGTAATGAATAGAGTAATGATTAGACCAATACTTGGCAAAACGTCTTATGAATTGTGGCATGAAAGGAAACCTAACATTTCTTATTTTCGTATATTTGGATGTCCTTGTTTCATTCTTAACACAGGTGATCAACTTGGAAAATTTGAATCAAAGGCTGATGAGGGAATTTTCATGGGCTATTCAACAAGGAGTAAGGCTTACAGGATATAGAACAAACGAACAAAGACAATTGTTGAGTCAATCAATGTGAAATTTGATGAATCTGATCTGGAAAGAACGACTGAAAAGATGGTTGACGATGGAGTAGATCCTGAAGGCACTGAAGAAGGGACATTTAGTGAGAAAACTGAAAGAAGGACTGTTGATGCTGATAAATTAAGGTTCAAACCTAATCATCCTCCTGAATTAATTATTGGTGATCCTACGGAAGGTATACGTACTCGTTCTTCATTTGATGAAAATTTGTGTGCGTTTTGTTGTTATAGTGGTTTTATTTCTGAGATTGAACCTGATTCTGTTGAAATGGCTCTTAATGATGAAAATTGGATTTTAGCAATGCAAGACAAACTTAATCAATTTGAGAGAAACAAAGTTTGGAAATTAGTTCCTAGGCCTAATGACTATCCAATTGTAGGGACTAAATGGGTGTTTAAAAATAAACTTGATGAATCAGGAAATGTAATTAGAAACAAGGCTAGGTTGGTTGCAAAAGGTTATAACCAAATAGAAGGCATAGACTTTGATGAAACATTTGCTCCAGTTGCTAGGTTAGAAGCCATTAGAATCTTGCTAAGTTTTGCATGTTACAAGGGTTTCAAACTTAAACAAATGGATGTAAAAAGTGCCTTTTTGAATGGTGATTTAAAAGAAGAAGTTTTTGTTGAACAAACACCCGGTTTTGAAAATCATGAATTTCCAAATCATGTGTATAAGCTAGAAAAAGCATTATATGGTCTTAAGCAAGCTCCAAGAGCTTGGTATGACTGCCTCTGTACATATCTTTTGGAAAATGGTTTTAAAAAGGGTAGTGCTGACACGACACTGTTTCTATTACATAAAGAAAGTGATTTTTTGATTGTTCAGATTTATGTGGATGATATTATTTATGGTGCTACTAATGAGCTCTTGTGTGAGAATTTTGAACAAGTCATGCAGGCTAAATTTGAGATGAGTTTGGTTGGTGAATTGAAATACTTTCTTGGATTTCAAATTAAGCAAAGCAGTGATGGTATTTTCATTTCACAATCCAAATATGTGTTGGAGCTATTGAAGAAATTTGGAGTCGAAAATTCCAAACCATTGAGAACTCCTATGAGCCCATCAACAAAGTTGGACAAAGATGAGAAAGGAATTGCAATTGATCAAAAGAAATATCGAGGGATAATTGGTTCACTTCTCTATCTTACTGCTTCTAGACCTGATATTATGTTTTCTGTGTGCTTGTGTGCACGTTTTCAAGCTAATCCCAAAGAATCTCATTTAAAAGCTACTAAACGAATTTTGAGATATCTTTCACACACACACAAATTTGGACTATGGTACCCTTCTTGTGAAAATTTTGATTTAGTAGGTTATTCCGATGCTGATTATGCTGGTTCATTAGTTGACAGAAAAAGCACTAGTGGGACATGTTTCATGCTAGGACATTCATTAGTCTCATGGTCAAGTCGGAAACAGAATTGTGTTGCATTATCCACCACTGAAGCAGAATATATTGCTTTGGGAAGTTGTTGTGCTCAAATTCTATCGATGATGCAAACTCTTTCTGATTTTGGCTTAGTCTATAAACAAGTTCCATTAAAATGTGATAGTAGGAGTGCTATAGATTTGTCAAATAATCCTGTTCATCATTCACGCACAAAACACATTGATGTGAGACACCACTTTCTTAGAGATCACATTGCTAAAGAAGACATTTGCATTGAATATATTTCAACTGAAACTCAACTTGCTGATATTTTCACAAAACCTCTCCCCGAAGATAGATTTTCCAAATTACGTTTGGATTTGGGAATTATAGAGATTGACTAATCATTTTTTTAAAATAAAAAAAAATAAAAAAAATTTGATTTTAAATGACAAATTTTGACTAATCTGACTCCCTTTGATTATCGAAAAGATGAATAGTGATTGAAAAAGAGATGAGTGTTGATATTTATCATATATTATAACTCGAGAAAGTATAATTAGAAAATTTCTTTAGAATTTCATAACAAGAGTTATAAAAACTTTTTGTTGGGTAAAAAATTCCATGACCATTTCTATTTCTATCATCTTTCTATCGACCATCACTCATCAAGATCATATTTAGTATGTAAATTTGTGGTAGTTTACAAAGGAAATCATTTGTTCTTCAATATCTTTAAATCTGTGAAGGAAATTATTTGTGCTTCAACTTATTATATTTAGCAATAAAAATAAATATCCAAAGTATTCACTCTCATTTAAAAGTCCTCACGGTTATGCATGGGTGAATTACTTGGATTTTTGATTATGTGCTTCCATGCTCATTTAAAAGTCCTCACGGTTATGCATGTATGGAACGCATATCAAAATTAATTGATTCAAATAGACAAGTTGATTCTAATCCCATTTAAAAGTCCTCACGGTCATGCGTGGTTAGAAGATACTTGATTTCATTTTTTAAATTAAATTGGAATACTACTAATCTCATTTAAAAGTCCTAACGGTTATGCATGGTTAGTAGATATTCAAATTTCCTGAAATAAATATACCACAAATAGACAGAATTGTATGATTTTTGATGATTTTATCCCCATCACTTCTGAAAGTGGAATATGCGCTTGACAAGGGTAATTATGATTTTTGTTTGAGTTTTATTGAAATTTGATATTTATATTTAATTGAGTTAAATGTTTGATTCATGTCTATCACTTCATCCCTATTTTTATAACACTATTATTCTTTTGCTGATAACAAAAGGGGGAGAGAAAAGTTAAGATTTTGTCGAATAGAATCAAGTAAAGGTCAAATAATTTTCACTTTGCATATAGCCTCATTTATATATTTCTATTTGTATGCATATATGTAGGGGGAGTATTGTGTAGAGAGGGAGCATTCAAATAGGGGGAGCAAATTGAACGATCAAATACATTTAATACATTCAAAATCTTAAATATATGTTTGTTATCATCAGAAGGGGGAGATTGTTAAATATGCGCTTGTATGTTTTTGTTTGATGATAACAAACATATATATTCATTTAAATGTATTTGGTAATGTACTATTTTGTTTTTCATAGATTAAATAAATATTTGTTGAATAAAATAAATTACACAGAATTTGAATTTGAATTCAAACAGAACAAGTTACACAGATTTTGAATTCAAACGAATATTTTATTCAAACTAATATTTATTACAATTTTAAATAGTACAATTTCATGCTCTCACTATACATATACATTTTTGATTACAATCACATCACATTTCACATTTACAGTTAACCTCACTACATATCACTCACACTCGTGTTTTTGTCTTCAACTGCATTCCGGTTTGAATCCAGCATCTGAGTAATCTGCAAAAATATTCTCAAACGCAGTAAAATTGAAAGAGAAATATTTTTGAAATTTGAAAGAAACGATGATTTTGAAAACATTGTTTGCCTCAGTTATTTGGGTTGTTCGTCATCATTTTTGACTGTGCAATATCTGTGCATATCAGTATTTTTATCAGGGACAGGCAATTATAAGTGGCTGCAGTACACACGTGTACATTCGTATACGTGTGCACTGCCTCGCCAACTCGTGTGCAAAAATCAAACAAATGCACAAAAATCAAAAACAAGGTCAAACCCAAGATAGGTTCAACTCAAGGCAAATGACACAGACTCAAGTAAATGCACATGTTAACATCACTGGTAATAATTCATTCAAAGCAACAGAACAAAGACCAAGCGTAGCATCAGTCACACTTTATCAAAAACATGTAAGACAGTGGTCATGAATGCAGTAACAACACCAACCAGAGGCAACATCACAAAATTCAACTACAACAAGTCTAAATATACAGAAGTTAGAATCGAGAACTGATACAAATGAATGAAATGAATGCAAACAACTCGACTGCAATAGTACAGTCATGAAGTATGCAAAGAGCTCGAGCATAAGATATGGCAACTACAGTAATGCATCAGTGACCAAACACAGGAACTCAACAAGGCAGAAGAATGTCACAAGCATAAAAGCATGGATACAGCAAAGTCAGAGACTACAACATCAAAGTGCAGTGCGACTACAATGAACACCACTGACCAGAATACAATGCAACAACATGGTAAATAAGGCATAGTGCACCGAAGGAGCAGCAACAATGAAACTGACTCGAAGCAGTAGTGACAGTAATCAATGCAGCAACGATGGTCAAGCAATATGCATCAGGCATCAAAACAATGTTCAAGACATCAAGTGATACAAGGTCAGGGAAGCAACCAGGATGGAGCAGAGACAAGTAATGCATCAAAAGTGCACAGCAACCCTCAAGTAGTGTACATGAATACAACTACAACAAATGAACATAATGCCATAGTGCAAGTGAAGATGACACTGAGAAATGCAATGCAAATGCAAATCAAAACAGAGAGTATGGTGATGCAGTCAACAAGGCAACAATGCAGATGAACAACAAAGGGTCAAAGCTCAATACAACATGAACCAACTCCAAAATGTATCACTAGCATATACTACAGGGATGAACACATGAGAATGGACAAGGCACAAATCAAGACAGCTACAACACAGAAGTTTTCGAACCAACTACAAATGCACAGCATACATACGAAACAGAGTACCCAAAGACAATGCCGTGAAAATCAATACTACAGAGATGAACAAATTGTAACAGTGCAGAGATGACCAAGTCGAATAATCAAATATGTGCAAATTTTTGACAAAGTCAAAACAAATAAAAGAAGAAAGATCTCTGTCGTATAAACCAAAGTTGATCAAGTCAATCAAGAGTTCACCATGATAGCCAAGCAAATTGACCACGAAATCAAATCAATATCGTGTGAATCAAGCTACCAAAAATACGAAATTGACAAAGTCAGATTTTATCACAAGCATCCAAGTATAATCGAGTGGCCGAGATGAACAAATTGACAAATTCAAACACGAATAAACGAACGCAAAAATAGGATTTCAAATCCTATATAAGCCCAATCATCATCAGCATAACTAATAAGAGAGTTCGAATACAAGTATCAGAGAAAAAAATTGTTACCGAATCAATAATCGAACTCACCGAAGCAACCGAAGGAAGCAACACGAAATCGATCAAGGCAGGATAAATCACGAACAATCAACAAAGATCGAAGTAGTATCGGAGCTTCGCAAAAGCCCTAATCTGGAACAGAGAGCGCAAGGACGAGATCCCCAAATTTTAAAGAGACGAGAAGAACAAACGGCCACCATTATCAAGAGAAAAAGGAACGGGCCGAAGTTTATCAAAAGGGGAATTTAAAAAATACTATTTACTTCTTTTTGGGCCGGTCACTAATTTAAAGGGGGATAGGTTTATTAAATAATTAGGGTTTTGAATTTGTTTGTTTAAATTAATGTCTTTTATATTTTTATTTGAAAATTGTGAATTAAATTTTGGTAAATCACCACCTAGGTTTTAGGTTGTGTCTGATTGTCTATTTAGAGTTAGTTCAGTAAGTAGGGGTTGCGAGTTTGCAAAACTCTATAGGCGGTAGCAGGGTTTGCAAGTCTGTTAGAGTGTTTGTAAGCGTGATACTGTTTAATTCTAATAGAAATCTGGGAATGCAGCAGTAGGCAGGGGTTGCCGAAGCTGGGTAAATCTTGTGTGTGATTTACTTTTATATTTATTTCTGCAGTTTATTTTTGTGTTTAAATCGAGAAAATTTGCTATAACCCTATTCACCCCCCCTCTAGGGTTAATCTAGATCCTACAAAAAAGACCGAAGAATGTGATGACACCGACGTCGGTTAAGCAGAGAGCAGATGAATCGCTCGGGACTTTCTTAATCGGTTTAATGCAGCAGTTGCTTTGGTGGATCGGCCGGATCCATTAATGATTCTGATGGCTGCAGTATCAGGGGTCAGGGATAACTCGGATTTCAAAGTATCGTTGATACGGGATCCACCAATGGATCTTGGGAAATTCTTTCATGAAGTTGAGAGATTTCTTCGACAAGAGGATGCATGTTTGGATATGAAATCAAAGGAAGTAAACATGGTGAAGGATGGAGGACCGCCCGGTGAAAGCTCGGGTAAAACAAGGAAAAAGTGAAGAGGAAGCACTGGGGAGAACCAAAATTCTCAACTTACACAGGATTGAATGCAACACTGGAGTGGATATTCTTGGATACTCGGGATCGCCTTCCTTATCGAAGGCCGGTAAGGAGGGAACCCTCAAAACGCGAAAGGGCATCCGGAAGGCACGACCTTTTTTATGACCTGGATGGGCAAGATACTAACAGCTGTAGACATCTAAAGGATAAAATCAAAGAAAATGTAAGGAATGGTCAGTTGCGGCGATAAGTTGGAACTCAGAATGCGGCGGTGGAATAGGAGCAGCCACTGCCTACCTTGAACAACGAAGGCGCGAGGCCCAGGAATGATGGCTGGCTGGTCATCAACTAATCGTGATTGTTTGGAATAAGTAACAAACTTCGGGTTAATGGCTAAATCACTTACTCATATATGGGTCCGGAGATAACCCTTAAGCATTCTCTGAGATGATGGTTTACCGAGACGCTCCGTTTTGTGAAATCTATTTTTTCTCTTTGGCTTGGACATTTTCTTTTTTCTGCTTTTGTTTCGCAGTACGGTTTGAACTTCCGGTTTCGTTGGTTTCTTGGTTTGGTTGGTTTGAATGCTTGAATTTTGACTTTGATTTTGATTTGGACTTTTGATATGAATTTCTGGTTTTCTGGTTTGAATCTAGGTCTCAGATTTAATTTTGATTGACTTTTATCTGGTTTTTGGCTAAAGGGTCGTCGAGTATGGACTATGCTCAGAAAGGGTCCGGAGAGAGCAGGATTCGACCTAGGACTTAGGCCCTATATCACCTATCGGTTACTATCACAGGTCGTCGAGTATGGACTATATTCGGCAAGGTCCGGAGCGACCAGGATTCGGCATAGGACTTAAGCCACGGCATTACTCAACGTTCAGGGACACTGAACCAGGAATACTATGGCATTACTTGACATAGGTCTTTATGTGCATGTTGCGTTTGGCAAGAACCCGGATAGGTTACAGATTTGGATATTTGCTATGAACAGCTAAGGATTTGGACGTGGACGCGGAGCGGTCCCGGATTTGGATATCGACCCGGAGAGGTTATGGATGTGGTTATTAGTTATTGGATAAGGATAGATTATAACTCGGTTGTCAGGCTTTGATGGATGTGGAATTTGATGAGGATTTGGTTACTGGATAAGAATCGGATATCGATTCAGAGCAGTCATAGATTTGGATAAGAGTACGGCAATGACACTTGGGTAAACTAGATTGGATTATGAATCAGAAAGTATGGTTATGGATAATCTATGAACTTCGGATATCGGATTTGAAGTTATTCAAAACACACCTTCCAATAGCAAGGCTTGTTTTATGGGGCAGATGTTAACACGCCTTATGGCAAGGCCGTGGACATGCGGGTTTAACTAAATCGACCGCTAATGAAGCCCAGTAACTCAGGTTTTTCCCATAAATACAGCATGCAGGGCTTTAGTAAAAGGATCTTCATTCTGCTTCACTTCTTCTTCCCTATTAAGGCTACTATGTCGTTGTTTTAAAAACTCTGAATTAGAACTGTAATTGATTCCGGTATCGATAAAAAGCTAGAAAATTTTTGGAGTGGACGTAGACCAGAGTTAGCCGAACAACTATAAATCCTCTGTTACTGCTGCTTTCTTCTTAACTTTAATTATCCTTCATATTTATACTCTCTAGATATATTCTGCATGTGATCTATAACTGCAATTTGGTGTTTTTAACTGAATTTGGGTGTTAGCGATCAATTTTGACGCTAACACATGTCTTGCAACCACCGCCAAATCCTCACTATCCAGAAGCACTTTAGCACCATCGTGCACAGGTTACATCCTAGTTTATGTTATAAGGACCTGACGTAGTACGTGCCACCAACTTTTCTCACGTCAAATCAGGAGAAATGCTATACTTTTGTCTAATTTTTATTTTGTATAAGATCCAGCTTTGATTTTAATATTCGTCATGTATACATTTCTAGATTGTATATTTATTTCATTTTGTATACATCATTTCGTTAGTTGAATGCGGGTAATATTAGGTGGGATCCATAATACACTGGTTTAAAGTATATAATACATCAGATCCAACATATTCAGATCACGTAATCATGGATGTTCATACTGATAGGCCTAACATCTTAAATCAGAAACACAAATGCAAGCAGCACACATGAATAAATTAAACTAAACATTTTCAGAAAATTTGTTATTATTGATCATCTAAATCATCATCAGGACAATCATAACGAGAATAGCCATTACAACAAAACATATTGTCCCACTCTGATCGACATCTTCCACAAACTTCAAGGCTTATTTGGAATTGTATAGTCTGAAAAAGAAGAAAGAGCTGAATGAATCAAACCCCCATATATAATAAGCTAATCCAAACTCATGAATAAAAAAATGCATAAAAGAAATGTAACTAGCTAGGAACAATTAGTAGAATATAATTATGAATAAATGAATAATTACCACCGCATTTAGTTCCAGGCGCCAAAGGATTTCCACAGAAGTTAGCAACGTAAACAACCTTTGCCATGCTAAAGAAGTTTTCCAAACCTTTAGGAATATGGCTGCAGACACAGGGCACATCTGCATTCTTAATCACTGCACAGCATTCTTCTGATGGATCTATTTGCGGGCCATTCTTTAGTACAAACTGTTGACAAAGCAAAGCTAGTTTTGGAATGCTGCCATTGCAGTCATCATCAGCAATTGCATGATGACATGAAAGAACGAACGAGGAGAGTGCAAAAGTGAATATGATGAAACTTTTGTTTAGAGTAGCCATTCTGATTAGTTTTTGATGAATGTAACTGAAAATGTAGGGTAGAATATATAGAGAAAGCTGTTGGAGGTAAAGATGACAAGTGTTGAATTTGCTTAGTTTTTATAACTAGCAGTTTTACTAACATTAAAAAAAAAAACGATTCTGTTTAATTTTGTTTTTGCATGCCAACAAAAATAGTGACAACATTTAATATTTAAACACCATACTAAGTAATAATCCTAATAATTACCCTTCTTCCCACTTCATTTATTTTAATCAAACCATACTAAGTAATAATCCTAATAATTAAATGCACACCCATAATATGGATTCAAATCGTACATGCAAAGTTCAAAATTTGGATCGAAACTGGAGTTGAATCATGGATCGTAAATCCAAATGAGATTTAAATCATAAATCGTAAAGTATAAATTTTGAATTGAAACGATATTCAAATCATAAATCGTATGTTTTTACTATACTTTTGTATATTGCATGCATATAATACATGTTGATTTTTTTTTCAATGAAAATATGCCCACGTTGTGTTTTTATATACTTGTAGGTCACTAATGATATTACAGGATTGTGCGCTTGCATGGTTATATTTTTTTGTATTTTGTACTTAATGATGTAAAAAATAATTGTTAGTAGTAATTATCTATTCTTTTGTATGTTGTGTTATGTAACTAGTAGTTTCGTTTTCTTTTACAAAGATTAATAATCATATTTCATGTTAATTAATTGCATTAGTAGAGAAAATAGATTCATATTGAACACTTAGTTTGAAATGAAATGCATATTACAAAAGATGGGTATAAAGCAAGTCAAAACAACAAAATAAACCACAACTCTACTCCTAATCATCCTCATCTCTAGCTCTTCCTTCACAATTATTTCCATCTTCATTTCTAACATCCATTTCATCAAGTTCATCATCGGTTGAGTAAACATAGTCGTATTCTTTTTCATCATCTTCTTCAACTAATATCGCATTTCATTTTCCTTTCACATTATATGAGTGTTTCTTGAACCTAAAAAATAATAGATACAACAAAATATTTCTTAAAAAAATTGTAAATCGAATTAAGAAGTTATATAGTTTAGGAATCTTTAATTTAAAATTACCATGTTTCCTTTTCTTTGGAATTTTTCGACTTGCCTCTCCTTCTTGAGTTTTAAAACACTAATGCACATCCATCCAACTAGAATTAATGTGTAGGATTGAATATTCTTATTCACATATCCATTCATCATCACTATTTAAATCCAAAAGGCATATAGGATCAAGTCCATCCTTTGCTTTTCTTTTTTCATGTCTAAGCTCAAGTTGAAGATTGTACTATAAAAACACCAAATTATTAAGTCTTTTTCGCTCTAAACGGTTGCGTCTTTCTGTATGAACCTTTAGTTGCACTTATATATTAGAATATTAAGATGGACAAAAACTACATTATATATACTTATGCCTGATCAAATGTACTTCAATTATGCCCACGATCGGTAGAACTACATGTCAAACTCAAAACACTTATAACAACTTTTGCAACTCGAGGCACTCACCACCAGAGTCGGCCCTACAGTTTTAGTTATCGTAGCAAATCATGGGTTGAATGTGAAATAAAAATGTAATGGACAGTATATGTTGGTGGAAGGCATGCTCCAACTCAGGTTGTTCAGTTGGAAAGAAAGCAAATCGGCCACCAGACCAAAGAATCTTTCAAGAAAAGCTGCTGTTCTAATAAAGTTAACTAAAATATTTGTAAGAAATTTAAACATTTGATGTCCTCCTCCGCCGTATTGCCCTAGGCGGCCGTCTTGGCTGCCTTGCCCTAGAGTCGGGCCTGCTTACCACCATAGCTCTCCCACTATAAAGCTATTCATTTGAATCATTTATAAACATTTGACACGTATTACAAGTCATACAAAACAGTTTATATGATATATACAATAAATACATTTGAAAATAATAATTGAGTACAAATCTTACCAGGTTGTTTAGTTGTGCTACTAGCAATGGCCATTGCCATTCAAACTCGCCTTCTCCTATGGCATAAATATCAAGTTGTCGTCAACGATAGCTCGTTCTCTTTTGCTTTGAACCATTTTTCAATTGTGTCATATAATCCTTTTTTCAGCTCCATATCCATGGAATATCTATCATCGTATCGATACTTCGGATTCAAAAACATTACAACCGCATGAAAAGGCCTATGGAATTGCGCATTCCATATTTTGCCTATGATATCCCATAAATCCTTATATCTAGACCAACATTATCAAAAATTTGTGCACTTTTTTCTTTGGCTTGGTCCATAGCTTTATAAATGTAACCCATTGTGGGTTTTGCATCTCCCTCCACTAATCGAAGTACCTTAACTATGGGAATAGCACTTTTCGAAATATTTTATGCCATCCCAAAATTCCTTTTTAGCTAAAATAATATCTTGAACCTAAATTCCCTCCATCTTTCTAGCAAATTGACAACCCTCCCATTCACTGGAAGTAAACATTTTTCGCAAACTCCTGCGATTTTCCAACACATTTTCAAAGTTAAATATTATGTTGCAAATCTAGTGACTACTGGCCTTGTTAAGTCTCCCTCTCTTTTGTGTACTTTCTCTTAAGATTTAGAAGCAAACTATGCTTATAAATAAATTCTGTCACTTTTTCTACATAATTCACAAATTCAAGATGAGTGGGCAACTCACCATTATCCATTAATATCAATCTAGGCAATGAGCGGCAACATGGAGATCAAAATAGCTGCCTTTTCTCCCTCATCAACATTTCTACTGCTTTTACATAAGCTGCCGTACTATCTGTCCACTTGAACCGCATTTTCTTCTCCAACTTCTTCAACCATGGATTTGAGCATTGTCAAAAATGTTTTCAACAATTTTAACAAATGATGAAATTTTAGTAGACTTCAAAAATACAGTGTCTTTTGGACTCTTCACTAAAAAATTAGTGTTGCTTCTATGCTTTCTGTCGGTCCATCCATCCAACATAATTGTGCAACTTATAACAAAAAATATTGTAATATAAGATTATAGAATGAAAAAAGAAAGATATTTTTTGATATATGTTTAAAACACAAACATTACCCGTCTTTTTCCATCCTAATCTGTATTTCTCCAACTTCTCTTTCACATTTTCCATTTCTTTCATCAAGTATGTATTTCGAATTTCATGATAGCTAGGAAGTTTTAAACCCTTCCATAAGATGCAATGCTATCCACCATGTTACTAAGATAGGGACTCTTCACTATGATAAAGGTCATGCATTTGCATAGATTAGGTGATAAATTTACAAACAAATATCCGCTCTATGTTACTTCTTCCACATAGCGTTTAGTTTTTTTCATTTTCTTAAACTAATTTAGGCAATGCTCTTTCTTTTTTCTTCAATTCATTATGACCGAAAGCTTTATTTTCATCTTCGTCAAGTCCATCCGCCCCATCTTCATCATTTATTCTACTCTTTTTTAGAAGATTTTTAAAATTTGTGGCTATTTCCTATGGCACTTTAGTACATGCTTTCACATTATCGAATGTTTGAGCCGGGTAATGTTTAACTCTAAAAACGCCTCCGCTTATCTTCTTCAAACAATAATTGCATCTATTAAATCTTTTCTTTCCTTCATTAACTGGTTTACAATGATCCCATGTACTATCTACTTGTCTAAGCATTTACAAACAATTAGAAGAACAAAAATACAGTAAAAACATAGATATAAAAGTAAATTTTCCATTTTAAATAAAGTACAAAATAATAGGTATGGAAACATACTGTACATATACAAAATCAGTACATAAACAATTTAAACTAATATATGCTACTTGCTGCAATATATTACCACACAGTCCCACTTGCATGACATATGCATATACATTAAATAATACGGTAGAATTGCTTAAATTTTGACATTACATACACTGTAGTTAATGGTACTGCTGAAGTTTCTGTCAAATATGGCTCTGAGTCTAGAATATAGCCATAATAAAATACAAAAAAAGCTGAAAATAGAAGCCAAAAGATGTAAAGTTCAATATAGGTAGATAGCAGCGTTGCAGTATTAAGTTATTGTAGCAGCAATTCGTACAGTAACAACTTCTGCCTAGAAAACGCAAAAAGACGAGAAAGAAAATTCGAAATTGATGCCGAAGTGAAAAGAGGGTAGAAAAAGAATACGAAAAATTTAATTACCTCTGTCTGATGCTTCCACCGAGTTCTGATGCTTCCACCGAGTTGGAGTTCTGATGCTTTACTTTTTTCCTCTTCTGCCTTGAAATTTTTATTGGATGCTAGTTTCTGATCTTAATTTTTATAATGCTCGAAATGGATTTTCTAGAGACTCTACTCCTCCTTCCAACCTGTGCGTTGCTTCATCTTCAAAAGCATAATGATGTTTTTCCCAATTTTGAAGAAAATGTCGTTTCGAATTTTAAGAAAACATTCAATATGACCTTTTAAACTGAAATCGCGATCTGACTTAGGGCATAGATATTTTCAATCTAGAAATATATCGTATGATTACCGAGAACTAAATTCCAAATTGAAAGTTGGATCGATAGGGTTGCGATTTGATTTGCATCGCGAGTTGGATCGTATGATTTATGAAATCATTGTTAGCAACAATAATTTATCTCACTAAAATTACCATGGTTAGCAAAACGAAATTGTATTTTCTAAAAGCCATAAAAGATAATGACATTGCGTTTTCACAACATTATCATGTGCAATGAATGAGTTAAACACTTGTGCTTGCGGATGACGTAAAATGATTTTCTAACTTTTGAAATTTTTCCCAAAAAATGTAAATTAGTCTGCTCTTTCTATCGAAAAATTACAACTTAACTTGCACTTTTTGTTTCCAAAAAATAAAACTTTAGTCGCATCATTTGGTACATATACTTTCCTAAGAACATATCAAAAATAATTAATTCCTATTTTTAATTTAGACACAACTTCAATTTTGATTATTCTCATTCATAAAAAGGAAGTGAAATAGAGGTTCAGTAAGACATCGCTGAAGATCGGACCTGGCCGTTAATCCGACCATAATAACCATGAGCCGTTGCCTTTAGCTGTCCAAAGTAGAGAATAGTTGCGAGCTGCATAAACCTATGAAAATTACATCAACTTGAGATTCCGCCTTCATAAAATATTTGAAAACCACATTTGGAGAAGGAAAATAATACTCACGGTGAGGGTAGCATGAATGGTGACCATGGTAGTGGAGATTGTTAGAGAATAATAGGTTAAAATTTTATAATGTTCAGGTTGAGTTGACATTATATCCAACGCATCATAGGTGGGGTCCACCATTTGGTTCAATAGAGATGAACCTATCAAACTGATATTTTGGTGTCCGACGCGCCGAGTGCCGACAATAATTAATAATATTTAAATTTGGTTCCCTTTCTAAACCAATCAATCAAGCATTTCAATTCATAAATGTTACAAGCCTCAAATAGAGCTTATGTAGCTACAAATCAAATTAGTATGAAATATAGAAGAAAGAATGTTTAAATAAGGGATAAAGCTAATTAATTTTCTAATAGGTAGCTAATTTAGATATACATCCCTATTGTTGGATAAAGTTATTTGTTCATTACTAAAGTGATGTGGTAACTTAAAACCTAAACAAAATATTAGAAAACATTTCCAATAGAAATATTGATGCTTCCAAACATAATTGAAAAATAATAAACGATTAATTTTTCTTTCAAATGTCTTTTGCAAATTCCCATTTTGCAACACAAGAACACATTCTCTTTCCCTGCCACTTACAAATTCCATTCCTTTAACAAAAGAACGCAACCATAGTAATAATAATATTATATCGTCAGCTTAATTTTTTAATAAAACTAGTCGCCACCACCATCAGGAGATGGTCGACTGCCAACATTATCTGGAGCACTAAACAATGCAAAACCTTAGCCGCCACCATCAGGAGATGATCGACCTCCTAAGCTCGACCGATCGATCACTACGGTCGACCGATTGACCCTTGTAGGTCGACCATTCTGCCTTATTTTGGGCAATAATGATTCATTTCCGTTGCGTTTTGATTTTAATTAATTTCTTACCCTATTTGTTATTAACATTAAACATTAATTAAAATGTTTACTTAGACCCTAAGCTATTTTTAAAATTTAAATCAAATTCACGTTTGAATTTGAATTCAAACGAAATTAATTTAAATGTGAGATCTTCAAACGCTTATATCTTCTTCGTTAGAGCTCTATTTTCGGCATATTATATATGGAAATAGATCGGAGTTTCACCACGAATGTAATGTAATAAATTCCATGGTCAAGTTCCAACTTTTATAAAATTTTCGTATTCTATATTATTATATTTCATTAAATTTTGTTTCATTTATTTATGGTTCATTTTAATAGAGGGTTATAGTAGGTTGCTTACAATTGGAGTGGGCATTGGCTTGACATTTGTCAACTTGGTTCTTGTGAGTATATCTGATATGTACTTTCTTTAGCTCATGTATATTTTAGTCTATAACTCTTTTTGTTTCTAATCCCTAAAAGTGGTGCAGATCTCCCAGGTCTTTTAAGGAAAATTCCTTATGTAATCTATCAATTAATTGTTGTATTTCTTTGATGTTGTAGCTAGTGACTAAAATATCGTCAACGTACACCAGTATATATACATACATACATACATACATACATATATATATATATATATATATATATATATATAGTTGATGTGTCTATGACTCTCAAGAATAATGAAGTGTCAGATTTTTCTTAAGTGAACCCTAAGACTGATATCGAGTGTATGATCTTTCTAAACCAAATTCTTGAAGCTTGTTTTATGCTATAAATTACTTTATTCAGTTTATATACCGCCTGATTATTCAGTTTGAATCTTAGTGGATGTTTCATAAATATTTCAAGTAATTCCTCATTTAGAAAAGCATTATTCCCATCCAATTGTTTCACCTTCCAATTGTGAAGTAGGGCTAAACATAAGATTATTCTTATTGTTGTAGGTTTAACAACTGGTGTGAAAATTTCGTTAAAGTCAAAACTATGCTACCATGTAAAAAAACCATGCTACCATGTAAAACACTTAGCACCTAATCTTGCTTTATGCCTTTGTAACTACCCATCAACATCCACTTTTATTTTAAAAGCCCATCTAGAGCCTACTATATTCTTGTCTTTAGGTGGTGTGACTAATGTCCATGTATTGTTCATTATAAAAGCTTTATATTCTTCATTCATGGCTTTCTTCATGTTATTGTTAGATAGTGCTTCATCTACTGAGGTTGATTCACTAATTAGAGTATAGGTCTTTGGTTTGAAAATTCCACATTTATCTTGTGCAAGTTGTGTCATGCCTCAACAAGATGACTATGTTTTCTTTTAGGAATACCATTTTTCTCTAACACGTAAGGACATGTTATTCAATGTTGAATTCTTCTATCCTTGAAATATTTATCAAGGGATTTATACTCAGCATCACCATCTGATTGAAATATTAACAACTGGGTACTTAATTTCCTTTCAATAAATTTGATAAAATATATCACTGTGTGAGAATTTTCAGATTTAGCATTAAGGAAGCGATCCATGTAAATCTTGAGTAGGCATCAACAAAGGAAATGTAATACTTGTAACCATAGTCATATTATGGGTGCTGGTTCCCATGAATCAGATGTCATCAATTCAAGTGGTTTAGTAATCTTGGTGCTGGATAGAGAAAATGGAAGCTTATGGTTCTTCCAATTTTGCAGTAAGTAGGGTAAATTCACATCAACAAATTCTATTTTATTATTATTCAACACTTGTTTCGCAATTTTTTCACATGGATGTCCTAATTTATAATGCCAAGTATCATATATATTTTTGTTATTAATCAAACACTATTGCTTATAGAAATATTATTGCACCTCATGTGATATTGAATCTTCATTTGTCCACAAGTATCAATTCTGTAGAGTCCCTTATATAAGTTACACTATAGAAAAACTTTCTTGCTCGGGTTATCTTTAATCAGACAGGCTTTAGGATGAAATTCAATGAATACATTATTATTAGCAGTAAGTTGGGAGACACTCATTAAATTCTTCTTAATTTGAAAAACTCTAAGCAAATTTCTTAGATGTAGAACTCTATTACTTTTATTACATATAAGTATTGCACTTCCATTATGAGATATATTGGTTGATGTACCATTCCCCTTATAAATAAGCTATTTTCCTTTATATTCTAAATTTCAAATTTTCATGTTTTGCAGATTGTTGGTCACATAGTTGGTAGCTCCTGAATCTGGGTAATAACTGTCTTTGATAATATCATCGGGTTTGGCCAAATCCTGGAGATGAATCTGACTTGTTCCTACCTTTTCTTGAGTTGATCTTTGTTTTTGATTAAGCATTGAAAGGTTGGCATTGATATTGTTGTTTCCAGTGTTAAATTGGCCCTGTTGTGATATGGTGCAGTATTTATCATACCTAATGTACCATCTTGGAGCTGTGTGTTCAGTTCGTCCACAAATCTGACATCTTGGTCTATTGAAGTTATTACTCCATCCACCTCCCCTTCTTCCTAGAAATTGATTGCCTCCTTTGTATTGTGTTATCTTATTCCGGCTACCTTGAGACTTTACATATTCCTTGCTCTTGAAGTTGTTGGCATAGTTGATTGACAGATCAGAGTTTGTCGCTACTCTTTGTTCTAATCTACTTTCAAAAGCAAGGAGTGTCGAATGTATGTGTTGAATGGATGGAAGGTTTTCATGGAATGAGATCATAGCTATAACAACATCATATTCTTTATTTAGCCCATTCAAAATATCAAGATTTTTCATTCTTTGATATTTATACCTAGCTCCTTAAAGAGCATCACATAATGATTCGATTCTTAGGAGGTACTCATGCATACTTGTTACATTATTCTTTATGTTTCGTAATTCTCTTTTATAGTGCATCGCTTTGGTAGTGGACTGGGAATTGAGGACTTGTTGAACAGTGGTCCAGACATCATTTGATGTTTGCAGCTAATTAGTTGTGGTAGGAGACTTGTGTTGATAAATGTTAGAAGCCAAGTACAAAGGAGTGAATCTTACCTTTGATGAATAGTATAATCTTGGTTAGTCTTCAATTTACTTTTATCATCGATAATGAATTTGGGTGGTGTTGGTGTTGTTCTATCTAGAAGGCTTTCCAAACTGTACCCTCTAATTGCTATTTCTACTTGAAATTTCCACAAAAGAAAGTTGTTCTCATCAAGAAGCACTGTAATTAACTGACTTTGAGGATTGATGAGGTTCTAATAGAGTGGTTGGGTATTTTATGAGAGATATTAGTGATTTTTTCACCTATAGAGCTTGTTCTGATTGCCATAGTGATTGGTGATAAATCTTATTCAAAGTAGAAAGGAAGAAGCCATCATGCAATAGGGAGCTTTGATACCAAATTGGATGTAAAGATTACGAAGGAATTAGAGTTTTGAGTTTTTATTACAAAAGCAAGTGTAATCTATTACATGTTACAGCCATTTTTTATGTACATATTGTATATGACTTGTTCAACAAGACTGACTCAGCTATTTAGCAATTGCTTTACTATAAATGATAAGTGCACACCCATGTGAACATAGATATACACATAATATTTCTATACAGTAACTCATATCCTTGAGCATTATGAATCACTGGCCCTTTATCCCAATTTGAGGTGATGTAAATACACACACACACATATATATCTATGTACACATATTTACATATACACATGTTTGCCCCAAAATTGGTCAAAAACCCAAATATTGTGAAAGCACCCGTATATGAATACAAATCAGCAATATTCAACACAAATCTCAGATCTAAACAATATCAAGCACAACAATATAGAAATAACAATCAGAAACACGGGATTCATAGTGGTTCGGCGATCTTTCCTACGTCCACTCTGAAGCTTATGATTTTATTGATTCACATGATGATTTTGATCTGTTACAGCAGATTACAGCAAGTTATATCTATAATGTTAGCATACAATGGTGATAGAAAGATGTAGACTTGAATCCGGCAGAGTCTAGACGTCGAATGGCCAAAAGATCCCCTTTTTGTAGGCTTCAGGGTGCTATTTATAGGCGTAGGAGGCTCAGATCTCGCTCAACCTTCAGGAGACTTTTTCTGGCATGAGAGTGGGCCCACGTGACCGACCCCACCAAGTTTCGACTCGATCTACGGTCGATACGAAATGATTTCGTATCCATCAAAAATTGATCCAATCGAGCTGAAATTTGGCAAGAACAACCTTTACCTTGTATGGAAGCTGCTGTGAAAATTTCGTTGCATTTGGACCAGTGGATCGTGTTAAATATGCGCTTATATGATTTTTGTTTGATGATAATAAACATATATACATTCGTTTAAATGTATTTGATATTATACTATTTTATTTTTCACAGATTAAATAAATATTTGCTGAATAAAATAAATAACACGGAATTGGAATTCAAACGAATATTTTATTCAAACAAATATTTATTACATCTTTGAATAGTACAATTTCAAGCTCTCACTATTCACTATACAACTTTGATACAAATTCAATTACATCACATTTCATATTTACAGTTCACCTCACTACATATCACTCATTCACTCAACTCGTATTTTTATCTTCAACTGCATTCCAGTTTGAATCCAGCATCTGAGAAATCTGCAAAAATATTCACTAACGCAGTAAAATTGAAAAAGAAATATTTTTGCAATATAAAATAAAATATGGTTTTTGAAAATAATTTTTGCCTCAGTTATTTGGGTTGTTCGTCATCATTTATATTTGAATTCATCATACACGAACAACTTGTGACATACACAGTGTATTACTGTATATGCCACAAGGCCGTGCACGCCGATATATACACTAGATTGATTTACACGGACAGGTGAGCACAGGTCAAACCTAAATGAAAAACCGGGTTCAACACACGTGCAATAACATTGAAAATCATGACACGAGCACAAGGTCAAACCCGAGCTGTGAAACTGGATTCAACACAGAATGAAGACAAGTACACTTGAACAAAATGAACAAGTGGAGCATCTGTGTAAACTGGGCAAGTATGGTCGAGCACAGTTGAAACTCAAGCAAATGAAAACATCACAGTGACATGCTACAACTTCAAATGTGCAAGTGCTAACCAGAGTAAAGTCCAACACAGTTACAACTGACTACATGCAGGAGAACAAACACAACACTGCAACTCAAAATGAAACATGGCTGCAGTTACAAACTAGAATGAAAACTGCACTAATCCAGTTCCAACACAACTGAATCAAGTTAACAACTTCAAGTGCAATTCGAACCAATATGACAGCAATGCACCAATGCAAAATGGACAGCAAACATGACAAGAGACCACAGTGTAAGCATGAAGTATGCACAACAAATAATGTACACCAGTGAACAAGTATGGCAGCAGGCAAGTGCACACATTACAACAGACTCAAGGCAACAAAGAATGGCCAGACACAAGACATGGGGGCACTGGACTACAGCTCGACCAAATGGCCAACATGATCAAGAAATATAAAATGCAGTTTGCTGTGATACGAGCTCAAGACAGTACAACTACAACTCGATGCAACTGACACAAACAACTACAATACCATCAAGCTACAACTCAAATGAAACAATTCCACTGACTCAAATGAACTGTTGACGATGTGCACTGAACAGAAGCAATGCAAGAAGAAAATTATATGTCAAATTATGATATGAACACAAGCCAGTGCACAACCATGTGACAGTATCAAGTTCTTACCAAATCAAGAAAACATCAAGATGATCAATGACCAGACTTATACATGAATCTGCACTAAAACAAATAATGGCCAGAACCGAACCACAAGCAATCAGACCAAATGCAGAGAGATGAATCAACAGTCACAAATCAAGTACATGAAGATGGCAACCTACAATATCCAGAAGAGCAGTGTAAAAAATTCAAAATGGCCGAAGTCATCAGGTAAAAGAAATTGAACTCACGATTTAAAGTCAGAGCCTTAGCAATAAAGCAATTCACAGAGCCATGTAACCAAGTCAAAGCCAGTGATAACCAAACGTCTCAAATGCAAGGCATAGAATCAAGTCATAAAAATATACGAATGCGACGAAGTCAAATGTCACAAATTAAAGCCGTGGTCATCACGAAATTGATTCAAAAACCATGTCAACCAAGCAAGCATCAATTATACGAGATTGACAAAGTCAAATAAATCATCAGCATCAAAATATAATCGAACGGCCGAACAACTTATTTGACAAATTCAAATAAGTTTATATGAACGAAGATAAAGGAGTTTGAACGCATATTTAACCCAGATCATCATCGGCATAAAAGATCAGAGTTCGAATACAAAAAAAATCGAAAAGTAACGAACCATAAATTCTTACCAGAAGCAAGAATCGAACTCATCGAAGTAGCCAGTGAGAGCAACAAGAATCGATCGAGCAAGGCAACTCTTGATCAACCAGAGATTCGATCAAATCTAATAGGCGCTTCGAAAAAGCCCTAATTTGTAAAAAGGGAAGAAGAACGAACAAAGAAACAGCGGCCGCCATTACGAACGAAAAAGAGACGGGCTGAATTACTAAAGAGGGCCGGGCTTATTCGAATTCTATTTTATTTGGGGTTTTTAAAATTATAATAAGGGTTTTATTTTTTGAATTAGGGCTATTTTATTTAAATTGTTTTTAAACTGTATTTTTCTTTTAAACCGTTTTTAATTTTCTAGTCGTGTGACTAGGGGACAAACTACGGTGTGTAGTTTGGAAATTCGCAACTCGGTGGTTGAGTTGTGGTCAGGGTTTTGAGCGTAGAATTAGATTAGTCAATAGCGGGTATAGCGAGTTTACGTGTGTAAGCGAGGGACTATCTAATTTCTAGTAGAAACCTTGGAGGCAGCACGTAGGCAGGGTTTTGCCGAAGCTGGGTAAATTCTGTGTTGTTCTGTTTTATTCTGTTATTTATATTCTGCGATATCTGTGCTGCTATTCTGTGATCTGAATTGAAATTAATTTATAAGCTTCCGCGATTAATTTTTATTAATTTACACTATCACCCTATTCACCCCCCCTCTAGGGTGAAATCGATCCTAGAAGTGGTATCAGAGCTAGGAACAAAAGCCGTTTTTGTTTTAAAATTTTTGATTTTACGAAAATCAATTTTTGTTTTAAAAATTCGTGTTTCAAAAAAAAATATAAAAATAAAAATAAAAATCGGTTTTTGTTTTAAAAATTTGAATTTTTAAAATGGCTTCTTTTAATAATGCTTTTGCAGAAGGTCAATCCATAGTTAGACCACCAATGTTCAATGGTGAATATGCTTATTGGAAAAATAGAATGCAAATTTTTCTGAAAACCATTGACGCTTGGAATATTGTTGAGACAGGTTATAGAATACCAACTATAACTGTAGATAATCAAGAAATAGAGAAACCAAAGGAACAATGGACAGAATTAGAAAATAAATTACAAAATACTAATGCCAAAGCTATGAATTCTATTATCTGTTCATTGGATCAATTTGAATTTAATCGTGTCTCACATTGTCTAACTGCGCAGGAAATATGGCACATACTAGAAGTGACTCACGAAGGAACATCTCAAGTCAAAGAATCTCGCCTTGCAATGCTAAGCAGCGAATACGAGAACTTCAAAATGGCGAAGGAAGAAAATGTCAAAGAGATGTACGGACGACTCTCCAATATCGTATACAAATCAAAAGCTCTCGGAAAAACATACACCGAATTAGAAATAGTCCGGAAAATCCTCAGAGTCCTTCCACGAAGCTTTGAAGCAAAAGTAACTGCCATACAAGAATCGAAAGATTTAAAACAACTTAAAGTTGAAGAACTCATCGGAAATCTCACCACTTATGAGCTAGAAATGAAATTCAAAGAAGAGCGTGAAGGAGACGACACTCAAAAGAAATCAATAGCTCTCAAAGGAACAACCAAAAGTGATGATGATAACGATGAAGATGATGGAGCAGCAGAATTGGAGCTGTTAATAAGGAAATTCAAAAAATGGAATCAAAAACATGGAAATTCAGCTCGAATTCAAAAAGCAAAAAGCAGAATAGCCAAAGCACTAGACTACTCGGAAGAACAAAAGTTTATTTGTTATAATTGCAACAAACCCGTCCATATCTAGCCCGATTGTCCATAAATTAAATCCAGCCATGGAAAGAAACAGAAAAAGAAAAGTTTTGCAGCCACTTGGGATGAAATAGACGAGAATGATCAAAGCACTGGCAGTGAAAGCGAAAAGGCAGAATTGTGTCTTCGAGGTGATACAACTGACAGTGACGATGACGAGCCAAGTGAGGTATCAAAACTTACCCATTCTGAGTTGCTTATATATTTTCATGAAGTAAACGGTTGTTTTGAACGACTTTGGGAAAAATACGCCAAACTTGAATCTCAAAAAGATACTTTGATAGAATGTAATAAACAACTTGATCAATTAGTTAAAACCTATCAAAGTAGGATCCCTAAGTGTGATAAGTGTCAAACATTTGATGAAGAAATTAAAAATTCAGAAATTAAAATAAAATCGCTTGAAAATGAAATTCTGATTTTAAAGGAGAATGAAAATACTAGGAGAGAGAATTCTATTAAAAAGTGCACACAGTTGTTAAACGAAAATGAATCTCTCAAATCACAAGTCCAACAATTGTCAACGACTTTAGATAAATTTTCAAAAAGTGAAAAATCGTTGAATATGCTATTAGGAAAGCAAACTGTTAATACGGTTAGACAAGGACTTGGATATAATAGTTCGAAAATTGTTGAAAACAAGATTAATCAAGAAAATTCAATATGCACGATTTGTAGAAAATATGGACACAATCACAATAATTGTTGGTATTGACCCAAACATGTGAAAACTATGCCGATTTGGGTTCCAAAAGGCACAAATATAAAAAATCTCAAAGTTAAACAAATTTGGGTGCCGAAGGGAACAATTATAAATAGTTTTGGATCGCCACAAAATTGTTTTTCAAAATTTTCTGCCACTAACAACCATGGACCTATAAAAACAAATAGGTCACATAAATCTTTCATCGTGTAGGTGTGGTGGCAGGCTAAGGAACAACAACAGTGGACTCTAGATTTTTGGCTGTTCCAGAAATACAACGGACGACGAAGCAAAGTTCCTTAGCCTAATATAAAGGTGACAGAATCACAATGGACAACAACGAAAAATATCGTAAAGGTAAAACAGGTAATGGTATGTTTTAAACGATATATTAAATGTGATAATCTGCACCATATTCTGAATTAAAATCAGCCAATATTGATATGATGAAAAGATGATGATTCTGACTTATTCAAAATAGTTGGCCAATTATATTCTTATGCCAAAAAAAAAACACTATAAAAATCTCTAAATTCTTTTGAATTACTTCATATATATCATTTTGGATTAAAAATAGTGTTTTGTTGGATAATAATACATTTGATTGTTGATAATACATTTGGCTAACTCCTTATTCACGGTTTTCGATTATTCAATTTCAAAAGAATGTCATTTAAATTGCTGTAAAAATTGAGTTTGAAATTTTTGGTGCTCACTTCATGTTTTGGTCTATAAAATTCAATTGATGATAATTTTGAGTGAAAGAGAAATTCAGATGCAGTTTACACTGGTAATCTAGTTGATAGAAAAATTACTAGTGAAACGTAATTTTTGTTGAGACATTTAATAACTGCATCGTTTTTTAAAGAAAATATCTGCATATTTTTCATTTCAAATAATTTTCAAATAGCAGAAAATTTTCTTATAAAACCCCCTGGAGAAAATCATGTTTGGCCATAGGTTCAGATTAGTCATTTTTGAAAATTTAATTTCATAATTATTTTTGAATTTGATTTTAAATGACTATTTTGACTGATCTGACTCCCTAATGTTTATCGAAAAGAAAAATAGTGATTGAAAAAGTGATGATTGTTAATATTGATCAAATATGATGACTTGAGACGATATAATTAATAAATTTCTTTAGAAATTTAAACAAGAGTCATAAAACTTTTGTTGGTAAAAATTCCATGACCATCTCTATATCTATCATATTTCTAACGACCATCACTCATCAAAATTCTATATAGTTTGTCGATATGTGGTACTTTAAACATGAATCGTTCGTTTTTCATTTTTCACATTTTTAAAAAATAAAATAAAAAATAAAATAAAATAAATAAATAAATAAATAAATACCAAAGTATTCACTCTCATTTAAAAGTCCTCACGGTTATGCATGGGTGAATTACTTGGAATTTGTTATGTGCTTCCATGCTCATTTAAAAGTCCTCACGGTTATGCATGTATGGAACGCATATCAAAAGTTGATTTTTTTTAAAATAAACAAGTTGATTCTAATCCCATTTAAAAGTCCTCACGGTTATGCGTGGTTAGAAGATACTTGAATTCATTTTTTTTTTAAAAATAAAATTGGAATACTACTAATCTTATTTAAAAGTCCTAACGGTTATGCATGGTTAGCAGTTATTCAAATTCCTGATATAAATATACCACAAATAGACACAACTGTATGGTTTTATATGATGATATCATTCCTATCATTCTAAAAGTGGAATATGCGCCTAACAAAATATTTATGATTTTTATTTGATTTTTTATTGAAATTTAATATTTATATTCAATTGAGTTTTAATGTTGGTTAATATCAATAACTTTATCTCTATTTTCTCTAACACTATTACTCTTTTGCTGATAACAAAAGGGGGAGAGAAAAGTTAAGATTTTGTCTAATAAAATCAAGCAAAGGTCAAATAATTTTCCATTTGCATATAGGCTCATTTATATATTTCTATTTGTATGCATATATGTAGGGGGAGCCTTGTGTAGAGAGGAAGCATTTAAATAGGGGGAGCAATTAGAGCATATCAATGATCAAATACATTTAACATATTCAAAATCTTAAATATATGTTTGTTATCATCAAAAGGGGGAGATTGTTAAATATGCGCTTATATTATTTTTGTCTGATGATAATAAACATATATACATTCGTTTAAATGTATTTGATATTATACTATTTTATTTTTCACAGATTAAATAAATATTTGCTGAATAAAATAAATAACATGGAATTTGAATTCAAACGAATATTTTATTCAAACAAATATTTATTACATCTTTGAATAGTACAATTTCAAGCTCTCACTATTCACTATACAACTTTGATACAAATTCAATTACATCACATTTCATATTTACAGTTCACCTCACTACATATCACTCATTCACTCAACTCGTATTTTTATCTTCAACTGCATTCCAGTTTGAATCCAGCATCTGAGAAATCTGCAAAAATATTCACTAACGCGGTAAAATTGAAAAAGAAATATTTTTGCAATATAAAATAAAATATGGTTTTTGAAAATAATTTTTGCCTCAGTTATTTGGGTTGTTCGTCATCATTTATATTTGAATTCATCATACACGAACAACTTGTGACATACACAGTGTATTACTGTATATGCCACAAGGCCGTGCACGCCGATATATACACTTGATTGATTTACAGGGACAGGTGAGCACAGGTCAAACCCAAATGAAAAACCGGGTTCAACACACGTGCAATAACATTGAAAATCATGACACGAGCACAAGGTCAAACCCGAGCTGTGAAACTGGATTCAACACAGAATGAAGATAAGTACACTTGAACAAAATGAACAAGTGGAGCATCTGTGTAAACTGGGCAAGTATGGTCGAGCACAGTTGAAACTCAAGCAAATGAAAACATCACAGTGACATGCTACAACTTCAAATGTGCAAGTGCTAACCAGAGTAAAGTCCAACACAGTTACAACTGACTACATGCAGGAGAACAAACACAACACTGCAACTCAAAATGAAACGTGGCTGCAGTTACAAACTAGAATGAAAACTGCACTAATCCAGTTCCAACACAACTGAATCAAGTTAACAACTGCAAGTGCAATTTGAACCAATATGACAGCAATGCACCAATGCAAAATGGACAGCAAACATGACAAGAGACCACAGTGCAAGCATGAAGTATGCACAACAAATAATGTACACCAGTGAACAAGTATGGCAGTAGGCAAGTGCACACATTACAACAGACTCAAGGCAACAAAGAATGGCCAGACACAAGACATGGGGGCACTGGACTACAGCTCGACCAAATGGCCAACATGATCAAGAAATATAAAATGCAGTTTGCTATGATACGAGCTCAAGACAGTACAACTACAACTCGATGCAACTGACACAAACAACTACAATACCATCAAGCTACAACTCAAATGAAACAACTCCACTGACTCAAATGAACTGTTGACGATGTGCACTGAACAGAAGCAATGCAAGAAGAAAATTATATGTCAAATTATGATATGAACACAAGCCAGTGCACAACCATGTGACAGTATCAAGTTCTTACCAAATCAAGAAAACATCAAGATGATCAATGACCAGACTTATACATGAATCTGCACTAAAACAAATAATGGCCAGAACCGAACCACAAGCAATCAGACCAAATGCAGAGAGATGAATCAACAGTCACAAATCAAGTACATGAAGATGGCAACCTACAATATCCAGAAGAGCAGTGTAAAAAATTCAAAATGGCCGAAGTCATCAGGTAAAAGAAATTGAACTCACGATTTAAAGTCAGAGCCTTAGCAATAAAGCAATTCACAGAGCCATGTAACCAAGTCAAAGCCAGTGATAACCAAACGTCTCAAATGCAAGGCATAGAATCAAGTCATAAAAATATACGAATGTGACGAAGTCAAATGTCACAAATTAAAGCCGTGGTCATCATGAAATTGATTCAAAAACCATGTCAACCAAGCAAGCATCAATTATACGAGATTGACAAAGTCAAATAAATCATCAGCATCAAAATATAATCGAACGGTCGAACAACTTATTTGACAAATTCAAATAAGTTTATGCGAACGAAGATAAAGGAGTTCGAACGCATATTTAACCCAGATCATCATCGGCATAAAAGATCAGAGTTCGAATACAAAAAAATCGAAAAGTAACGAAGCATAAATTCTTACCAGAAGCAAGAATCGAACTCATCGAAGTAGCCAGTAAGAGCAACAAGAATCGATCGAGCAAGGCAACTCTTGATCAACCAGAGATTCGATCAAATCTAATAGGTGCTTCGAAAAAGCCCTAATTTTTAAAAAGGGAAGAAGAACGAACAAAGAAACAGCGGCCGCCATTACGAACGAAAAAGAGACGGGCTGAATTACTAAAGAGGGCCGGGCTTATTCGAATTCTATTTTATTTGGGGTTTTTAAAATTATAATAAGGGTTTTATTTTTTGAATTAGGGCTATTTTATTTAAATTGTTTTTAAGTTGTATTTTTCTTTTAAACCGTTTTTAATTTTCTAGTCGTGTGACTAGGGGACAAACTACGGTGTGTAGTTTGGGAATTCGGAACTCGGTGGTTGAGTTGTGGTCAGGGTTTTGAGCGTAGAATTAGATTAGTCAATAGCGAGTATAGCGAGTTTACGTGTGTAAGCGAGGGACTATCTAATTTCTAGTAGAAACCTTGGGGGCAGCACGTAGGCAGGGTTTTGCCGAAGCTGGGTAAATTCTGTGTTGTTCTGTTTTATTCTGTTATTTATATTCTGCGATATCTGTGCTGCTATTCTGTGATCTGAATTGAAATTAATTTATAAGCTTCCGAGATTAATTTTTAATAATTTACACTATCACCCTATTCACCCCCCCTCTAGGGTGAAATCGATCCTACAGATCGTGATATATGATCGATGCAAGATGGCGATTTTTGTTTCCTACCGACTTCGAATCCATACCAACGTATCCATCCCGTTTGACTCGATGGAGCACGTGGTACTGTAGTGACGTGGCGCGCACTCCTCGCATCGATCCTATTTTTTCTCCGAGTTGACCGCTTTGCATCCATGAACTTCGCCTCGTTCGTATCAAATGCCATGACCCAGTTTGCATCGATGGACACGAATCAATGATCGATACGAACTGGATCAAGACGAACCGAGTGGACACGAACAGGGCAGATTTCATGAATATGAAATAGTTACTTGTCACTGTTGATGGATGCGATGGCGATCGATACGAAGCAGTGCTTGGGGGTGGATATGAGACCGACCGACTCGAAGTAGGGTACACCGATGGATACGAAGCGGTGTGGATTGATCGATGCGAATGTCATCGATTCGAACCCGATGGATACGAACCTGATGGATTCGAATAGACCAATGGATGATTTCTTGATGGATGCGAACGATGGATTCGAACTGCTCTAAACTCAATGGATACAAACATGCTGAGGCAATGCCTATTTGATCGATTCGAAACCGATCGATTCGAACTGACAGATATCATGTTACTGATCGATTCGAACTCGATCGATTTGAAGTATGTGGAACCTGATGGATTCGAACAAAACAAATATTGATGGATTCGAATTCGATGGATTCGAAATAGGCATCTCCTCAACAATTTGGTGGATACGAATAGCGTATTTTAGCTAACTTGTATCGATCATATCTCGTTCATACGAATTCTGATTAACCTGAAATTTGAAACACTGACTTTTATGATCTTTCTTGTCATGCCCTATCAGTTGTAGCCTGATCTGGGCTCGAACAAAATTCATCGATATCCATAGTGAAGCAAAGTACAACCAATCTTTGGGACGAACTGTCTTTTGTTTTCGATCAATCTTTTGGTATCATGGCTTTGCCAAAAAGCGGGATAACATTTGCCCCCCAAAACATGCCTTGCATTAGGAAGGTGTGTTTTGTTATGCCATAAGCTAGATGTTCATATCCTATCAACAACCTGTAAAGAACTTGATAATTTCATATGACCTCGAATGATGATCGTTCGGGATCGTGCGCCACTTGAGGTGAATCGAGACCATTCGCGGTCGATGCCGTTCGCGGCGAATGGTGAGATGGAACCGTTCACGGTCGTATGCCGTTCGCGGCGGATGGTAACATGGGACCGTTCGCGGTCGGATGCCGTTCGTGGCGAATGTCGATCGTTCGCGATCGAGTGCCGTTCAAGGCTGATTGAGACCGTTCAAGGTCGGATATCATAATAAGTGAATCGTGACCGTTCGCGGTCGGGTGCTGTTCGAGGAAAATTGTGATCGTTCACGATCGTGTGCCGTTCGAGGCGAATTGTGATCGTTCACGATCGTGTGCCGTTCGAGGCGAATTGTGATCGTTCGCGATCGTGTGTCGTTCGAGGCAAATTGGTGTGCCCAGGGGGACTTAGTATTATCGGTGTCAAATTTCACGTTCGGGGAAGTTTTAGAATCAAAGACTTTGGCGGTTCATCGCCATACAGGAGTTGCTCATGGACCCTTCGCGATCCAACGGGCATACAAGTAAATTCTTTCACAGAATTGCAAATATCAAAGCAATGATCATACGAATCCCACAACAGAAACGTCCAAACAAGCAAAGTCTAGATGCCCAAATCAAAACGAAACAAAAACAAAGCAAGGATGTCAAAGTGTAAATTCTCACTATGGTGCGGTCGGTAGTCATTCAGAGCATGCCTATGGATCATGCGCGATCTCTTACATGTATAAATGATTTAACCGCTTTAGTGAGAGGTTTACGACTTGTTCATCATTATTTCAACTAATCAATCAATTAATAATCAAACGTTTTCCCAGTTCAGGGTCACCTTTGGCTGATGTAGACGGTGGTCGCTCTGGCTCCACCGCTGGAGTTCGCCTCCTCACATACTGAAGTAGCATACCGTTCCTGATTTGCCCTTCCACCTCATCCTTCAGATGCCTACAGTCATTAGTGCTATGACCGTTCAGTTCATGGAATTTGCAAAACTTATCTGATTTTCTCTCGTCAGAAGTTGGATCCCTTCGCATTGGTCTACGATACGGAACCTTCTCTCTGGTATCTTGATAGATTCGTTCCAAACTATCATTAAGCTCTGAGTATGTGGTGAACCTTGGTTCCTTTAGTGGTCGCATTGATCTGTTATAGCTACTCTCAGCCTTTCGTTTCCCCTTGCTAGTTTCTGTACCTTTCTCAGGGGGATTTCCATCTTTGACCGTATAAACATTGAGTTCATCATTTTCTTCTCTTTCTGCACTCGCATCTTCCAATCACAATAACTTTTCTGCTTCATGATAGAATTCTCCTAAATCCATAGGTGGATCTTTAGTCAATGAATTTTTGAAATCCGTGCCATAAACTATTCCGGACACAGCTGCCATCATAACCATGGATGGATCTGGCCGATCCACCGATGCTGCTGCCGCATTGAATCGCGTCAGGAAACTCCTCAAAGTCTCCCCAGCTTTCTGCTTCAAAATTGCCAAACTCATCACATTCTTGGGTCTTGCAATGTGAACCCTAAATTGCCTCATGAATCTCTCAGTTAAATCTGCCCATGTTCCTGTGGAGCCGCTTTCCAGTTGCCTAAATCATAATGCATTGATTTCCGTCTGATATAATGGAAAACACCGGGCCATAACTTCCTGTGATGCCCACAGCACTTCCATGTGTCTCATATACCTTGTCAGATGGACCACGGGGTTCGTTCTCCCATCGTACATCTCCATTGATGGTAACTTGAACTCTGGCGGGTTCCTAGCCATCCTGATTGCAGGAGAAAAGGGACTCCTGTTCAAGTCTTCTAGATCTCTGTTTATTAATTTGCCTCTCATGGCTCGCCTAACCATTTGAGTCAATCTATCATTGTCTCCAAGATGTAATCCTCGTTCATCACTTTCGACCTACCCCCCGAGTTCACGAGGGAATTCTGGAATCTACCCCCTTGACTGAGCGTTCATTCCTCTGCTATCTCCAGGTTGCGCAGATACTCCTCTCTCTCTCTCTCTCTGGGATTGGATCTACATTCTCCAAGTGTGTGCCTCCTAATACAGACGCTACGCCGGATGGTTCTGCTTCATTCCGAACTCCATCAGTTCCTCGGTTCTGTGCTCCAAGTTGCCCAATCTATTGAAATAAACTCTGGATCAACTCTTCTTGCCTCTTCATCATCGTCTCCATCTCATCCCTGGTAATGAAGATCGATGCTTGATTCGCTCCTGAAGAAGCCTCTTGACTTCCTTCATGTTCACTTCTCTCTGGCCTCTGTCTTCTACTTGTTTGTCTTGTCATAGCTCTTAGATCTGAATTCTTAGATCTTTAAATTCAACTTTTCCTAAATCAGCTTTTTCAGTGAAAGCACCAAAGTGTTTGCACCAAAAATGGTCACAAACCCCAATATCGTGAAAGCACCCGTATATGAATACAAATAAGCAATATTCAACACAAATCTCAGATCTAAACAATATCAAGCATAGCAATGCAGAAATAACAATCAGAAACATGGGATTTATAGTGGTTCGGCGATCTTGCCTACGTCCACTCTGAAGCTTATGATTTTATTGATTCACTTGATGATTTTGATCTGTTACAGCAGATAATAGCAAGTTATATCTCTGATGTTAGCATACAATGGTGATAGAAAGATGTAGACTTGAATCCAGCAGAGTCTAGACGTCGAATGGCCAAAAGATCCCCTTTCTGTAGGCTTCAGGGTGTTATTTATAGGCGTATGAGGCTCAGATCTCGCTCAACCTTTGGGAGACTTTTTCGGGCACGTGAGTAGGCCAACGTGACCGACCCCACCAAGTTTCGACTCGATCTGCGATTGATACGAAATGATTTCGTATCCATCAAAAATTGATCCAATCGAGCTGAAACTTGGCAAGAACAATCTTTACCTTGTATGGAAGCTGCAGTGAAAATTTTGTTGCATTTGGACCAGTGAATCATGAGATATGATCGATGCAAGATGGTGATTTTCGTTTCCTACCGACTTCGAATCCACACCATCGTATCCATCCCGTCCGACTCGATGGAGCATGTGGTACTGTAGTGACATGGCATGCACTCCTCGCATTGATCCTATTTTTTCTCCGAGTTGACCGCTTCGCATCCATGAACTTCGCCTCGTTCGTATCAAGTGCCATGACCCGGTTTGCATCGATGGACACGAATCAATGATCGATACGAACTGGATCGAGACGAACTGAGTGGATACGAACAGGGCAGATTTCATGGATACGAAATAGTTACTTGTCATTGTTGATGGATGCGAGGGCGATCGATACGAAGCAGTGCTTGGGGGTGGATACGAGACCGACCGACTCGAAGTTAGGTACACCGATGGATACGAAGCAGTGTGGATTGATCGATGCGAACGTCATCAATTCGAACCCGATGAATACGAACCTAATGGATTCGAATAGACCAATGCATGATTTCCTGATGGATGCGAAAGATGGATTAGAATTGCTCTAAACTCAATGGATACAAACATGCTGAGGCAATGCCTATTTGATCGATTCGAAACCGATCGATTCGAACTGACAGATATCATGTTACTGATCGATTCGAACTCGATCGATTTGAAGTATGTGGAACCTGATGGATTCGAACAAAACAAATATTGATGGATTCGAATTCGATGGATTCGAAATAGGCATCTCCTCAACAATTTGGTGGATACGAATAGCGTATTTTAGCTAACTTGTATCGATCATATCTCGTTCATACGAATTCTGATTAACCTGAAATTTGAAACACTGACTTTTATGATCTTTCTTGTCATGCCCTATCAGTTGTAGCCTGATCTGGGCTCGAACAAAATTCATCGATATCCATAGTGAAGCAAAGTACAACCAATCTTTGAGACGAACTGTCTTTTGTTTTCGATCAATCTTTTGGTATGTCATCCCGCTTTTTGGCAAAGCCGTGATACCAAAAGATTGATCGAAAACAAAAAAACAGTTCGTCTCAAATATTGGTTGTACTTTGCTTCACTATGGATATCGATGAATTTTTTCTAAGCACGGATCAGGCTACAACAGATAGGACATGACAAGCAAGATCATAAAATCCAGTGTTTCAAATTTCAGGTTAATCGGAGTTCGTACGAACGAGATATGATCGATGCAAATTAGCTAAAATACGTTGTTCATATCCATCAAATTGTTGAGGAGATGCCTATTTCGAATCCATCGGATTCGAATCCGGATTCGAATCCATCAATATTTGTTTTGTTCGAATCCATCAAGTTCCACATATTTCGAATCGATCGAGTTCGAATCGATCAGTAACATGATATCGGTCAGTTCGAATCGATCGGTTTCGAATCGATCAAATAGGCATCGCCTCAGCATGTTGTATCCATTGAGTTTAGAGCAGTTCGAATCCATCGTTCGCATCCATCAAGAAATCATGCATTGGTCTATTCGAATCCATCAGGTTCATATCCATCGGGTTCGAATCGATGAAATTCGCATCGATCAATCCACACCGCTTCGTATCCATTGGTGTACCCTACTTCGAGTCGGTCGGTCTCGTATCCACCCCCAAGCACTGCTTCGTATCGATTGCCCTCGCATCCTTCAACAGTGACAAGTAACTATTTCGTATCCATGAAATATGCCCTGTTCGTATCCACACGGTTCGTCTCGATCGTCGATTCGTGTCCATCGATGCAAACTGGGTCATGGCACTTGACAGGAACGAGGCGAAGTTCATGGATGCAAAGCGGTCAACTCGAAGAAAAAATAAGATCGACCCGAGGAGTGCATGCCACGTCACTGTAGTACCACGTGCTCCATCGAATCGAACGGGATGGATACGATGGTATGGATTCGAAGTCGGCAGGAAACGAAAATCACCATCTTGCATCGATCATATCTCACGATCCATTGGTCCAAATGCAATGAAATTTTCACAGCAGATTCCATACAAGGTAAAGATTGTTCTTGCCAAGTTTCATCTCGATTGGATCAATGTTTGATGGATACGAAATCACTTCGTATCGATCGCAGATCGAGTCGAAACTTGGTAGGGTCGGTCGCGTGGCCCACTAACGTGCTAGAAAAAGTCTCCCGAAGGTTGAGCGAGATCTGAGCCTCCTACGCCTATAAATAGCACCCTGAAGCCTACAGAAAGGGGATCTTTTGTCCATTTGACATCTAGACTCTGCCGGATTCAAGTCTACATCTTTCTATCACCATTGTATGCTAACATCAGAGATATAACTTGCTGTAATCTGCTGTAACAGATCAAAATCATCAAGTGAATTAATAAAATCATAAGCTTCAGAGTGGACGTAGGCAAGATCGCCGAACCACTATAAATCTTGTGTTTCTGATTGTTATTTCTGTATTGCTGTGCTTGATATTGTTCAGATCTGAGATTTGTGTTGAATATTGCTGATTTTCTTTCATATATGGGTGCTTTCACGATATTGGGGTTTGTGACCAATTTTGGTGCAAACAACACATACGCATACATATATATATGTAACAACTCGATATTTTCAACCATTCGCATCCGCACATGTCGGGCTTGAATTGCTCAAAATAGCGAATTGTAAAAAAATAAATTTGGCAAAACTCAGAATATATAGTAAATAAATAATGACAGACACAGAGTAATATAATGCAGCAGAAGTAAAGAAATAGTAGTTTGTGAAGATACTATATAAAGATATCAGAGTTAAACAAGATACAATAGAAGTCTCAATATGATAATCAAGTACAAATCAGAATACATCACTGGAATCAACTGGATAACTGGAATGAAATAGATAGGTGGTCTTCAAGCAAAGCTCCAACTCCAAAGGTGAGTCTCAAACGTTGTATCACTCAGTCTAACCTGAGTGTAAAGCAAAACACAAAACACTCAAGTCAAGACATACATACTTATACAATGTAAACCAACTCAAATGGACTATAATAAAAGGTACAAGTAAATTAAAGGACGCTTGGGACCGCTCATCCTCTAAGGATCCGTTAAACTATTTACTATGTAGTAATATTTCTCTATTATAATAATATCTATAAGTAAAATAAACTTAATTTTAAATAGCATTAAGGCTTTACATTTTCCACCTTAACACGTAATAGTGCCAGTAGTCTATACAGTACCGTAATACCTCCTGATCGGGAGGCTACCAGAGGATACTCCATAGGTATGTCACAAATTAAACTCGTACAAGGCGCGCTAGGGTAGGTGACATGGCACAACAAGACAATGTCAGGGTAGATATACCAATTACTATCCGGATTCGTGGTGACGCATAGCGCACAGCTGCCGCCTACCTCGAGCCACACCCACAAAATCAAAAATCAAAAGTGGCCACCAAATGAATCTCCAAGTCAGAATATAATATCGAAGGAGTGTGTCCGATAAGAGGAGCTACCTCACTGGCCCGGAATCGCTCCTGTTTTAGCCACCTTATGCCAATAACGGGAGTCGGGTCCACATATACACATCAAAGGAACGCCTCCACCATCATACTTCATTCTGGAATCTCCACCGCGTACACGGTTGTTAAATTGATTTTCGAAGTTAGCAGAGAGTATGACAACTTCCAATCCCAGTCTCTTTAACAACCCAAAAGTTATTATTACCCATGGATACTTATTTCAAACCATTTAAAATCAAATACTATACTTTCCAAAGAAATATCCATTTTCAAATCTAAATACTACATTATTTCATTTCGAAACCACGTAATAATATGTCATTTAAATTCAAAATCCCAATCAATATATCATTTAAATAAAACCCAAATTTCCAAAGCATTGAATATTTCCTTCAATTTATTAAACTTGAAATATCCCTTTAAATCATCTTAAACTAGACCACTTTATAAAGTCATATTCTTAAATCTTAAATTTCAATAAGTAATAATTTATATTTTTAAAAGCAATTCTTAATTAAATACAATTTTCAATAATTGCATTTCCAAGGCTATATTACTTTCAAGTTATAACAATTCTGAAATTAAACATTTTGAAACATATTTATGTAGACCACCTAAATTCAATGTTAATATCTTCCAAACAAGATTCATTAACTATTTAAATTCAATGTCAAATAATATTCATTTCAAAGTTGTAGTATTTATAAGTTTATTCATTCAATTATAAACTTTTCGAAAACATTATATATTTCAACTCCATTAAAATTTCAATTTTTAGCCAATTTTACTTATAAAATCACATTTTCCACTTCAAAAATATTCATTTGGATATCATTTAACTTATGATTTAATAAAATAAATTTTTATCAATAAATATCCAAATTAAAATATAATTCATTTATTAAGTCAAAAAAACACATTCTTTTACATCTTTTATTTCAACAATTAACTTACCACTTTATTTTAGAATACCCACTTCATAAATAAGACTAAATTCCCATTTATATACTTAACTTAACAATTTCAATTAAAACCAAATTTCCAATTATCAAGTTAAGTCATATTTTGAAGACACACTTTTCCACTTAAATCATAATTATTCAATTTCCAAACATTTCCATTTCATAAATAAAGTAATTTATCATAGTAAATATGACAATCAATTTCTTTACAAATTTATTCATTTAGGCATCAATTAAACTATGATTTCAAGCTATATACATTTATAACAAAATGTACAATTAAAACTGTATTTCATTTTATCAATTCAAAGGACATCATTTATTATACAAACATATTCATTTCATAAAATAAAAATTGATTGCAATTACCAGGTTAGACTTTAAAATTCCATATTAATTAACTTTAATTATTAAGTTATATGTCACAATTAAAGCTCTTTAAATTATCATTAATACCAAATAAATATTTTTAAATCACAGTCGAAACCAATCATCAACTAATAAAATTTTAACTTGGTGAAAACCAATATCTTTTTATATTTTAAACTATTAAGTCAAATTTTAAGGTAAAACTTCATATTTTCTAAATATTCAAAATAATTAACAAATTTTAGGAAAATATTACCTAAAAAAATATTAACCATGGGCTTGTATAATATTTTCTAACCTATGTCAAGTGATACGGATATGTATCATTTGAATCCGTAATTTAAAAAGAAAAATCCGGGTTCTATCATTTCAAACCCGCAATCCCAAGGAAAATAAATACAGTAAAAATCACTCAAGCCTATCATTTCAGCCCATATTGATTTTTCCTTACTCTATAGTCCGTTTGGGTATGTGCATTTCAACCCATAGTGATAAGGAACTTGTAGTGATGATACAGTATATAAAATGAACAGTATAATACAACATAGCTAATCAGATGATGTAACAAATAAATAATTAGCATTTAACATCATATTATTGCATCACAGGCATATATGAATAATAAGTATTAATTTCTACAATACACTTGTCATCGTTTCACAATTATAAAAGTACATATGTCTAGAGTGAAAAATCTCACCTTTTTAAACTAGAAATCAAATTCAAACCCAAATCTAAACTCTGTAAAGCACGAAAAGGCACGACAAAGCACGACTATATTTTTGAGTGAATGAAGAGTCAGATCTGGATCTTGTAAACAACACATACAAATATATATATATATATATATATATATATATATAAGTATATGATTCAATGCAAAGAAGAGATGGGTTAACAATGAAAATATATGAAATAAAACCACACAACCTTGCTTTCAACCACCAAGTGGTCTCGGCCATGGTCTGATACGTTAGAGCGCATCATGTCATGCTCGGCTTAAGTAGGTTAGAGGCAAGCTAGGCTTGGTTTAGGTCATGTAAGCACGGCTAGGTGGTGTGGAACATGAAGAGGTGGTAGGTTACAATCAATGGAAGGCTAAAAAGCATGGAACTTGAAGAGTTTTGGTTCGGCCATGTCTTATAGTGAGGAGGAGGTGATGTTGTGGTGGTGTGGTCGGCAAGGAGATGAACATGGTGGCGGAGGCCGAGCTATGCAAGGAGAAAACAAAAGAAAAGGAGAAAAAAAGAAAGTGGAAAAAGAAGAGAGAAGGAAGCCATAGCTTTCTATGATTTTTTTTCCACGTAGATGCTAATGAGATGAAAAGTTTTTCATGTGAATAAGAAAAAGGAGGCGGCTAGGGTTTGTGGGCAAAAGAACGGTTAGAGATGTAGGGTCTAGAAAATGAAAGGCTAGCAAATTAAAAGGCACAATTTAAGGAGAAAGAATATTGTCTAAATATTTTTCTTTGTTTGCACGCAATGAAAAGGCAACAAATAAACAAAACAAGTAATCAATATCTCTTGAAATTTCTAAGCTATTATTAAAAGTAAAATCAACCAAAAATCATATAAATATATTCAAAGTTTATACAAATAAAATAGAAAATAAAAATTAGAGAAACAAACATAGGGAAATAGAAAATAAAATATGGAAAGTCATTGCATGTAAACACTATATTTTTATCTAATTTAAAAAGTATAAGTTTAAATTCCCAATAAATCCATATTAACATTGGTTTATATACTAATACATTAATAACTTCCCAATTCACTCGAATTTCGATTAGCAAAGTAATTAATTTCATTCTCTTACCATAAATCTATTTGTTATGAAATGAATTCCCATAAGTTATGATTAATCTCAAATAAACAGATTAGATTGAATTCTAATTCATTTTTATTAAGTCTACACTGCTCTACAAACCTCGTTAATATTCTTTTACCATTAAATACATTAATATATATTCAAATATCCATCTTTCCTTTGTATTAACAGTTGTTTTCAATTATATTGAATTTGTCAAATGTGTACATTTATTATGATTGAATCCATAATTAATTCATTCAGATAGGTCTCATTTTTCCATATTATATTATGAATAAAATATGCATTCCCATTGCTTTATAACATTCACACTTTACAATTGTGGTTCTTACTCTCATTAATGAACATTTATTTACATTTGAATACAATTGATTTTCAATTCATTTTATAGCCTAAATGGACAAATTATAATAGTTGTTACCATTATCTTTATTACACTCAAGTTTATTATTTTGTCTAATTATCATAATTGCTTACAAAATGTTAAATACATTCAATTACCATAGAATATACTCTAATTCATTTGTTCGCACCACACTTACCTTATTCCCTTATATTCAAATTTTATACCCAAATCTAAAATTTACGACTAAATTAATAGACCAATTAAATAGTTTCTTACAACCGTTACTATTACTTTAAATCACATTAATGAATTCATTATTATTTACAAGTCAAATGCTACAATTAATTAATTAACACTGAGTTACTTCAATTTATATTGATCATATATTATCTCATTAATGATTCAACATTTACACTTGTTTTCTTATATTCAAATCTATAACTAAGTGCAACAATTTAAATTATTTCAATTAGTTGAAATTTCATAATTAGTTTTTTTTTTGGCAAAGCCAGCGGGGTTAACTGGGCCCCTACCAGTTTTATTGCAAGACAATAAAAAAAGAGTACAAGATAAAGAAAATGAAAAAAAAAACAAAAATTGTTACATATCATTTTAACGTTTGTTTCACTATTAAATTAAAAAGTCTTTATTCTTTCAATTTTAATTACCAAAATCGTATTAAATCAACAAATTATATTATTGAGAATTTACGAGTCGTTACACTCTCCACCACTCAAAATTTTTCGTCCTCGAAAAGGAAAAAGAAGGGAAAGAAAGAATTAAGTGAACAATACATCTTGTTCAAAAATAATAACTTTATAAACGAATAAATTTTCAAAATTAATTAATTTGAATAAAATATACCAATTTATTTAAAAAATTCCTTTAACACCACTCTATATCGGAAGTTATTCAATTAACCTTTTATTCTATTTACCTCAATTAATCCTTTTATAACTAAAATTTAAGTGTATAACGTTTATTATAAACACTCAAATTTTATTTATAAAATCCTTTTATATTGTATATAATCTAAATATATTGTTAACTTCTGAATAATTTAGGTAAGTTATATTGGAATGTAATTGAGTATTATACAAATAATTTTTTTCCTAATTCAATTATTCAAGCTTAAATATTTATTCAAAATTTTGATTCCATTTTATAATTGACATTATCCAACAAGAAATGATTTAAGAATTAAATTTTCGATTAACTTCAACTATTTTAGAGATAAATAAGTATACCCAATATATATCAAATTAAATTTTAAATCATATATCGCATATATTTTAAGTCAAGTCATAATTTAGAAATCCAAATCAATTTAATTCTTCAAAGCAAGACTGTAGCAAAACTACAGAATGGTCTCTTTACTTCGAAACTCGAAAATGAATGTCGATGATGCTGCAGTCATTACCGAAATTATTTTCTAGTGACAAAGAAAAGAGCACTGATTTACAAATCAAAATCTCCTTTGAAATGCTCATTGTAAAGCCATTTACAAGTCATTTACAAATCAAAAGCCAATTGTAAAGGAGTTTCACCCCTTTACAAGTCATTTAGTGGAGCTATGGAATGCTCTAGAATTCAGAAGAATACAAATAATGAGGGACAAGAGTGAATTTCGAAACCGAGGGAACGTTCCGACATTCAAAGGAGACAGAGTCAAAAAGGAAGAGATTCACACTCGAATGAAAGTGATTCTGTAAATAAATTTACCATATATGCTAAGTTTTCCTAGAGCCAAAGCTATGATACCAAATGTAACGACCCGATATTTTCAACCATTCGCATCCGCACATGTCGGACTTGAAATGCTCAAAATATCGAATTGTAAAAAATAAATTTGGCAAAACTCAGAATATATAGTAAGTAAATAAATCACAGATCACAGACACTGAGTAATATAATGCAACGGAAGTAAAGAAATAGTAGTTCATGAAGCTACTATATAAATACATCAGAGTTAAACAAGATACAACAGAAGTCTCAATATGATAATCAAGTACAAATCGGAATACATCACTGGAATCAACTGGACAACTGGAATGAAATAGACAGCTGGATCTTCAAGCAAAGCTCCAACTCCGAAGGTGAGTCGCAAATGCTGTATCACTCAATCTGACCCGTGCGTATAGAAAAACACAAAACACTCAAGTCAGGACATACACACTTACAATGTAAACCAACTTAAATGGACTGTAATATAAGGTACAATTTAACTTAAAGGACGCTTGGGACCGCCCATCCTCTAAGGATCCGTTAAACTATTTACTATGTAGTAATATTTCTCTATTATAATAATGTCTATAAGTAAAATAAACTTACTTTTAAATAGCGTTAAGGGTTTACATTTTCCACCTTAACACGTAATAGTGCCAGTAGTATATCCCGTAATACCTCCTGATCGGGAGGCTACAAGAGGATACTCCATAGGTACGCCACAAATCAAACTCGTACAAGGCGCGCTAGGGTAGGTGACAAGGCACAACGAGGCAATGTCAGGATAGATATACCAATTACTATCCGGACTGGTGGTGATGCATAGCGCGCAGCTACTGCCCACCTCGAGCCACACCTACAAAATAAAAAATCAAAAGTGACAACCAAATGAATCTCCAAGTCAGAATATAATATCGAAGGAGTGTGTCCGATAAGAGGAGCTACCTCACTGGCCTGGAATCGCTCATGTTTTAGCCACCTTATGCCAACTCACGATAGTCGGGTCCACATATACACCTCAAAGGAACGCCGCCACCATCCTACTTCATTCTGGAATCTCCGCCACGTACACGGTTGTTAAAGTGGTTTTCGGAGTTAGCAGAGAGTATGACAACTTCCGATCCCGGTCTCTTTAACAACCCAATGTTATTATCACCCATGGATATTTATTTCAAACCATTTGAAATCAAATACTCTACTGTTCAAAGAAATATCCATTTTCAAATCTAAATACTATATTGTTTCATTTCAAAACCGAGTAATAATATGTCATTTAATTTCAAAATCCCAATCAATATATCATTTAAATAAAACCCAAATTTCCAAATCACTGAATATTTCCTTCAATTTATTAAACTTGAAATATTCCTTTAAATCATCTTAAACCAGACCACTTTATAAAGTCATACTCTTAAATCTTCAATTTCAATAAGTTCAAATTTATATATTTAAAAACAATTCTTAATTAAATATAATTTCCATTAATTTCATTTCCAAGGCTATATTACTTTCAAGTTATAACAACTCTGAAACCAAACATTTTGAAACATATTTATTCAGACCATCTAAATTCAATGTTAATATCTTCCAAACAAGATTCATTAACTATTTAAATTCAATGTCAAATAATATTCATTTCAAAGTTGTAGCATTTATAAATTTATTCATTAAATTATAAACTTTCCAAAAACATTGTATATTTCAGCTCCATTAAAATTTCAATTTTTAGCCAATTTAACTTATAAATCACATTTCCCGCTTCAAAAATATTCATTTGGATATCATTTAGCTTATGATTTAATAAAACAAAATTTTATCAATAAATATCCAAATGAAACAATAATTCATTTATTAAGTCGAAAAAACACATTCTTTTACTTTTTTATGTCAACAATTAACTTGCCACTTTATTTTAAAATACCCACTTCGTAAATAAGACTAAATTCCCATTTATTTACTTAACTTAACAATTTCAATTAAAACCAAATTTCCAATTATCAAGTTAAGTCATATTTTGAAGATACACTTTTCCACTTAAATCATAATTATTCAATTTCCAAATATTTCCATTTCATAAATAAAGTAACTTATCATAGTAAATATAACAATCAATTTCTTTGCAAATTTATTCATTTAGGCATCAATTAAACTATGATTTTAGGCTACATACATTTGTTACAAAATGTACAATTAAAATTGTATTTCATTTTATCAATTCAAAGGACATCATTTATTATACAAACATATTCATTTCATAAAATAAAAATTAATTGCAATTACCAGGTTAGGCATTAAAATTCCATATTAATTAGCTTTAATTATTAAGTTATATGTCACAATTAAAGCTCTTTAAATTACCATTAAAACAAAATCAAGATTTTTAAATTATAATCGAAACCAATCATCAACTTATGAAATTTTAACTTGTTGAAAGCCAATATCTCCTTTTATTTTAGACCATTAAGTCAAATTTTAAGGTAAAACTTCATATTTTCTAAATATTCAAAATACTTAATAACTTTTAGGAAAATATTAGCGGTAAAAAGATATTAACCATGGGCGTGTATAATATTTTCTAACCTAGGTCAAGTGATACGGATATGTATCATTTCATTCCGTAATTTAAAAAGAAAAATCTGGGTTCTATCATTTCAAACCCGTAATCCCATGTAAAATAAATACAATATAAATCACTCGAGCCAATCATTTCAGCCCATAATGATTTTTCCTTATTCAACGATCCGTTCGGGTATGTATCATTTCAACCCATAGTGATAAGGAACTTGCAGTGATGATATAGTATATAAAATGAACAATATAATATAACATAGCTTATCAGATGATGTAGCAAATAAATAAACAGCATTTAACATCATATTATCACATCACAGGCATATATGATAATATATATTAATTTCTACAATACACTTGTCATCATTTCACAATTATAAAAGTACGTAAGTTGAGAGTAAAAAATGTCACCTTTTTAAAGCTAGAAATCAAATTCAAACCCAAATCTAAACTCCGCAAAGCACGACAAAGCACGACTATATTTTCGAGTGAATGAAGAGTTAGATCTGGATCTTGTAAACAACACATACAAATATATATATATATATATATATATATATATATATATATATATATATATATATAAGTATATGATTCAATGCAAAGAAGAGATGGGTTGACAATGAAAATATATGAAATAAAATCACACAACCTTGCTTTCAACCACCAAGTGGTCTCGACCATGGTCGAATAGGTTAGACCACGTCATGTCATGCTCGGCCGAAGTGGGTTGGAGGCAAGCTAGGCTTGGTTTAGGTCATGTAAGCACAGCTAGATGGTGTGGAACTTGAAGAGGTGGTAGGTTACAATCAATAGAAGGCAAAATAGCTTGGAACTTGAAGTGTTTTGGTTCAGCCATGTCTTGTGGTGAGGAGGAGGTGATGTTGTGGTGGTGTGGTCGGCAAGGAGATGAACATGGCGGTGGAGGTCAAGCTATGCAAGGAGAAAAAGGAAAGTGGAAAAAGAAGAGAGAAGGAAGCCATAGCATTATGTGATTTTTTTTCCACGCGCTAATGAGATGAAAAGTTCTTCATGTGAATAAGAAAAATGAGGCGGCTAGGGTTTGTGGGAAAAAGAACAGTTAGAGATGTAGGGTCTAGAAAATGAAAGGCTAGATAATTAAAAGGAACAATTTAAGGAGAAAGAATCTTGTCTAAAAAAAATTCTTTGTTTGCACGCAATGAAAAGGCAACAAATATACAAAACAAGTAACCTATATCTCTTGAAATTTCTAAGCTATTATAAAAAGTAAAATCAATAAAAAATCAAATAAATATATTCAAAGTTTATACAAATAAAATAGTAAATAAAATTTAGAGAAACAAACATAGGGAAATAGAAAATAAAATATAAAAAGTCATTACGTGTAAACACTCTATTTTATCTAGTTTAAAAGGTATAAGTTTAAATTCCAATAAATCCATATTAACATTGGTTTATATACTAATACATTAATAACTTCTCAATTCATCCAAATTTCAATTAGTAATCATTCTTTTACCATAAATCTATTTGTTATGAATTGAATTCCCATAAGTTATAATTAATCTCAAATAAACGGATTAGATTCAATTCTAATCCATTTTTATTAAGTCTATACTACTCTACGAACCTCGTTAATATTCGTTTATCTTTCAATACATTAATACATATTCAAATATCCATCTTTCCTTTGTATTAACAGTTGTTTTCAATTATATTGAATTTGTCAAATGTATACGTTTATTATGACTGAATCCTCAATTAATTCATTCAGATTGGTTTCATTCTTTCATATTATCTTATGAATAAAATATGCATTCCCATTGCTTTATTACATTCACACTTTACAATTACAGTTCTTACTCTCATTAATGAAAATTTATTTACATTTGATACAATTGATTTCCAATTCATTTTATAGCCTAAATAGGCAAATAGTTGTTACCATTATCTTTACTACACTCAAGTTTATCATTTTCTCTAATTATCATAATTGCTTACAAAATGTTAAATTCATTCATTTACCATAGATTATACACTAATTCATTTGTTCGCACCACACTTACCCTTGTTTCCTTATATTCAAATTTATACCCAAATCTAACATTTACAACTAAATTAATAGACCAATTAAATAGTAACTTACAACCGTTACTATTACTTTAAATCACATTAATGAATTCATTATTATTTACAAGTCAAATGTTACAATTACTTAATTAACACTGATTTACTTTAATTTATAGTGATCATATATTATCTCATTAATGATTCAACATTCACACTTGTTTTCTTATATTCAAATCTATAACTAAGTTTAACAATTTATATTATTTCAATTAGTTGGAATTTCATAATTGTTTTTAATTAAACTATTAGATTTCATTTTAACGTTTGTTTCACTATTAATATTCTTCCAATTTTAATTACCAAAATCGTGTTAAATCAACAAATTATATTATTGAGAATTTACGGGTCATTACAATATACATACACACATACATATGTTATAGCTACTCTTTATATACATACTGTATACGAATTGATCAACAAGACCGACTCAACTATTTAGCAACCGCTTTAAATTAATCTATACCTACACACCCTTATGCAAACAGATATACACTCAATATTTCTATACACAAAGTACCATGAATCACTGACATTTCATCATTATTTGAGGTGATACATACATACATATATGTATATATGTATATATGTGTGTGTGCGTGTGTCTATATATATCTGTGTGTGTAGGGAGAGGCTAGTTAAAAATGGCTAATATTTTTGGTACAATAGAAGCAAAAAAGATTGTACTAATAAAATTCAAACATATAATAACTATTAAGTAAGCAATACATTAACTGTTATTTTTATGTAATAATAGTCATTCCAAATTTGGATTTGGGTAGCCTTCAACTATCCCTTCATGATGCTTTTAGCACTATTCCAATCCTTAGTAAATTTAGATTTTAATTTGAAAACCACATATGTTAACTAGTGAAATTAATTAATAAATTATTTTAATTTCATGATGTTGAATGTAGTAAACTATTAATATTTTTCTATGAGTTAATTACTATCTTCTAGTAATCTCTGCTATTTCACCGGATCTTATTATTCTTGGAAGATAGTCTTGTAATTTGAGTCAACCACATATTTACTTAATTTTCATTTGGAAATTCTATATAATTGCAAATACAATTTTCATGTCTAGTACTCATTTTATAAGGTTTTCAGTTTACTTTGATTTACTATAGTTTGGGTACATATTTTTATTTCACATCTAGTATCCATTTTCAGTTTGTCGCTTCCCCTTTTCGAAAGTAGTTTTTCATTTTGTCAATTATATTTTTATTTATCAAATACCCACCATGACAAAAGCTCTCTGATTTTTTATATTACTAAGGCCCTCTACTATAATTGTTCTCTAGCACTTAGAACTCTTAAGAAACTCGGTGTGCAAACATAATTTTTCTATCCTTTAATTTAGCTGCTACATGAATTTAAGAAAAGTGGCGTCCATGTAAACTTCAAAAGGTAACTAAAAATTATAAAGCTTTCACTGATCTGTAATACATATTCTTCTCTCATTATCATTATAGGGAGCAGGATAAAAAAGGTATGTTGCTTCGGGTTAACATCAGTCATTGCTCTTCTTGAGGAGCAACTGCTCATCGAAGCTTTTGGACCATTGGGATAAACCAAAATTTAATGATAAGTTTAAGAGTCGTGTCTATTGAAGTGAATAGTCGTGTCTATTAAAGTGAAGAGTTGTGTCTATTGAAGTGAAGAGTCTGTTCAGTAAAGAATCGCATCTGTTGAAATGGAAGATGTATATCTAAAGAGATATGTTAATATGTAAGGGCATATAGTCCATTATAAATATGGGGCTATTTTTATGTTGGAAGCATGTATGAGAAGGAAAAAAATTGAAAAGAAGAAGTAATTTATCTACCTCTTATTTAAAAATTATATACCTATCCTCACTTAATAAACTGTATTAGAGGGAGTTGATAAATAAATAAAATGTCAAACCAACTCATTTCTCTTGTGCCTTGGTTCAATGGTGAGAAGTTTGATTACTGGAGCAATCTTACAAAGTTGTGTCTTGAATCTCAAGAGTTATGGAGTGTGGTTGAAGAAGGTATAGGTGCACCATAAGACGAATCCCAACTCATCATCGGCCAAAAGGATCTCTTGAAGAACAAGAAGAAGAAAGATAAAAAAGCACACTTTCAAATTTATCAAGCATTATAGATTCTCATTCATGAGAGAATTTCAAAAATTGCAAAGTGCTCAGGATGCATGGATAATATTGGAGACGACATATTCCGAGAAATCTCAAATAAAGATGGTTTGCTTATAATTGTTGAGGGTAGAATTCGAAAAGCTAGAGATGAAAGACAATGAAAAAATCTCAGAGTATTATACTCATGTCACTTTTGTTATAGGTCAAATAGCATCAAATGGAGAAGTCGTTAAGACACAAAGAGCCATTGAATAAATTCTACGAAGCTTGCTAATTCAATTTGACCATATATTGGTTGCTATTGAAGAATCAAATGATCTTCAATCAATCTATGTAGAAGGTTTGGAAGGAATATTAAAAGCTCGTGAGGCTAGAATTCTACAAAGAAGCACTCAAGCAAATCTTTCACACGCCCAAACTTTAAAATCCTAAGTAATGTTCATGTAAGGTCATAACTCGTATCATAGACATGGCAAGCTCATAGTGGAAGTGATGAAAGGCATTTCTCAGATCAACATACTAAAGATAAAATAAATGAGGAATCCAAAAGAGTGGAAAAACAATCATTCCATAATTCTCAAAGTGGTGAGGACGAGGGACATACAAAGATACAAAACCTTGCTTTGAATGTATCTATTATCATAGGCTGGATATAAAGAAAATAATTTTTAGGAAAAACATTCTGAAAAGAAACTCATAGCTACTTTATGCATGAAAGGGAAGGTAAAAAAATAGAAATTTGTTGATTGCATCTAAAGGAAACATTGTCAATATACGGTATTTAGATAATGGAGCATGCAGATATATGACTGAAAAAAATCTATTTTCAACTTTCATGCCAACTTACCATTGGAGGTGCCAAGTCTTACAAAATTCATGGTGTTGGAGAAATCTCTTTTAAAACGAAGACTGTCAAAGTCGAGAAAACATCATAGGTACTTTACATACCAAGGTTGCGAAATAATCTTCTCAGCATTGGTCGCTTACTAAAGAAAGGATTTGATTTTCGATTTGTTAGAGATATGTGTAAAGAAAAACAATCAACACGCTACAAAGATTATTTTGGGATCAAACAATCTATTTCCTTTCAAGCTCAATGTTATCAATGGTACGTGTTACCTTGCTACTTCTAATAAAGATGTTTCCAAATTATAGCATGATTGGTTTGGTCTTCTAAATTTTCATAGTTTGAAGGAGCTATCTAACAAAAACATTATCCAATGATTTCCTATTACTGAATTGATTAATAAACTATACGAGGAATGCCAGTTGGGAAAATGAAACCGTCACTCATTCCTAACTAAATCTAAGTGCATTCACAATCACCTTTGGAGCTTGTCCATATCGACCTTCGTGGACCTATGTAAGTACCGTCGCTTGAAGGCAGTAGGCATTTTTATATTGTTTATAGATAATTACACAAGGAAAACTTGGGTTTATTGTGTTAAGAAAAAAATTAGAAGCTCTCTCTTATTTTAAAGAGTTCAAGTTTCAAGGTGAAAAATCTTTTGGTTTTCAAATAAAGAATTTGAGAAGTGATTGTGGAAGAGAATTTATGTTATCTCCATTTGAAGATTTTTGCTGAGACCATGGAATTCATTATGAATTAACGGTTTAGTACCCACTACTACAAAATGGTATTCCTGGAGCATGAGAATTAGACAATAATGAACTTGGTGAGATGCATGTTAAAAAAGAGAAACCTACGAACGGTTTATGGATTGAAGTGGTATCTTATGCACTTCACTTGATTAACAGGTCATCGATAAAGAATAGATGACTCTACTCCAAATGAGGTTTGGTATGGCTAAAACTCAAATCCTAGTCACTTAAAAACTTTTGGTGGACTTTCCTTTTCTCACATTCCAGATGCATTGAGATCGAAACTCTATGATAAATCCGAGAAATGCATTTTCATTAGCTATAGCCAAAGAACTAAAGCTTACAATCTTTATAACCTAATATCAAAGAAAATTGCAATTAGCAAGGATGTTTGTTTTGATGAAAATGGCTGCTATGAATTTTCAGATTCTTCGGAAGGACATGGTGACAAATTATTAACCTTTAAGGAGAAGAACCTTTGGAGCATGACACTTATTATGGTGTTGAACCATTATTACCTAACAATGACAATGGTGTTAAACCACATCATAATTCACCATCAATGTCAGGAAGAAGAAAGAAAACTTTAAGAGGAATTTATGATGCAACTGAAAAAACGACCACAATAGATTATTTATACTTTGCATTCTTTGTAGGAGAAGATCTTGTCACTGATGACAAATATCAAAAGATGAAATATTGATCAATGCAAAGAAAGAAGAATTCAAGTCTAGTGTAAAAAAATGATACATGCGAGCTTACTATGTTACATTCACACAAATCTACCATCGATGTAAAGTTGGTGTTCAAAACAAAACCAATCAAGATGGCTCCATTAATAAGAACAAAGCACGATTGGTTGCAAAAGGATACAAGCAAAAGTTAGGTAAAGATTTCAATGAGGTATTTGCTTATGTTTGTAAACTTGATACAGTTTGATTGGTAGTTTCTCTTGCTACTCAAAATGATTGGAAACTATTCCAAATGGATATAAAATTAGCTTTCTTGAACGGTTTTCTTCAGGGTGAAATTTATATTGAGCAACCTCCCAGATTAGTAGAAAAAAGTGAAGAACAAAATAGTGATATTTACAAACCACATTGGAGGGCCTACGTTTTTTAGGAATGTTACTGCATCGGGAGTTTGAATGAATTTTTGTTTACAAAAGGCAATGTCAGGATAAACCCAAATTTAATGATAAGTTTAAGAGTCATCTCTATTGAAGTGAAGATTCGTGTCTAAATTGTCATGCTATTAAAGCGAAGAGTTGTGTCTATTGAAGTATATTGCAATATCTATTGAAGCGAAGAGTCGTGTCCTTTTAGTAAAGAGTCATGTTCATTAAAATGAAAAGATGTTTATTTAAAGAGTTATGTCTACTTGTAAGGGTTTGCAGTCCAATATGAATATGTAGTCATTTTGTTGTATTGGAAGCATGCGTGAGAAGGAAGAAAAAAGTTGAAATAAAAGAAGTAAAAGAATCAAAATTATTTTTCTGCCTCTCCTCTAAAATTATATTCCTCTCCTTTTTCAGAATGGACATGGTTTTAAAGCCAACACCATGACATCTTGCTGCTTACACGGATCAAATTACAGATTAGTATTCTATTTTATTATTCCTTTCACCTCTAATGCTTTTGAACTTGATCCTGCGTATATGGTTGTTACGTATGTTTTTGTACATTCTATTTAATATTGTCTTAATTCTTCTACCTTTTATTTTTCAGGTAGAAATGACCAACTTCAATGATGATTAGATGATGGTTGGTTTTGCTGTTGTCTTTTCCTTTTCCCTTGCCATTGCTGCTGCATGAAGCACTAGTAATAGTTGAATGAATTTGTTCTTATTTATTTATAACTATTTTGGATAAGTTTATTTTGTAGGATGTGTATAAGAGCCTGCTTTTTCGTACAATTCAAGATGATAATAAACCATACATGTCTAAAACTAAATCGAATGGGAAGATGGATGAGTTAAGGGAAAGAAATAAGAAAGAACATGAGAATAAGAAGAGAAAAGAAACTAAAACAATAAAAAAATTTGCAATCGCAACTGAACAATATATAATATTGTATAATGATACTTGTAAAAGAGAAACTGTTATATACATATGTTAACGATAAATATCGTCAACACCCCTATTAGTGCTTTGGATCGTTGATCATGTTTAGATATTTCAACCCTCGGTATGATCAATGAACAAAGCATCCAAAAGAAGGCAAAGCATGAATTATTAATGAAATGGTTTGGACAAAATTGAGCTTGAATTCAGTTGTGAACTTTAATATCTCCATCGTAACCCCTTTCGTCGCCAGCGAAACCTATGTTTTCGCTAATTCATAATAGCCGAACGAATGAGTGATAAAACTCCCCCTTTTGTCTTTGACAAATTTTCTAGATTTGATGGGTAGAAAGGTGCTAGAGAAGAAACCCCTCTGGACCTCATCGAAACATCTTATATTTGCCTTTTTATTAGATTCGACAAGATCGCAACATTGTGTTCACGATCGAATTCTTCCTTCCAGAAGGTATTCATTCTGTCATTCAAAGGTGGACATCTTTGAAAGGTACCCCTTCTGACCTTCTCGATGGTTTTTTGGCAACTTGAATCCCTTCGGAAAAGTATGCATCTGTTTGTGTCAAAATTGGGCACAACACTCGTCGGAAGTTTTTGAAGAGATAATAAATGAAGAAAGTAAATTAAAATGTGGATTATCTAACAAAAACTCCAAATAACAGGAAGTAAATTGCACAAGAGACAACGATTTAGAGTGGTTCGGCGTATTGCCTACGTCCACTATGAAGTTTTGTTACTTTATTGCTTGATATTCGGAGAATACAACTTTTTTATGTCAAAGTACAGCAAGTAGTAAGCCAAAATTCGAAATCAAAGGCAGCAGTGGTGCTCTGAAGTAATTCTGGCAGCATCCGGGTGTTCTCTTACTCTCAAAATTCTCCGATCCCCTTTTTGAATGACCAGGGGCTCTATTTATAGTTGCAGGAGGCTGATATTTCGCCTAAAATCAGGGGAGAACGCTTCTGGCACGTGAGGGGGCCCACATGGCCGAATTCTGGAGATCCGGGCCCACTTTAGGATCGATTCGACCCTTGGTTCGAATCGATCGAAAAAGTGTCCAATCGTGATGAAACTTGGCATGGATATTCTTCTATGTATATGCAAGCTCCTGTGAGAATTTCATAGCATTAGGATTTGTAGATCTCGAGTTATGACCGATTCAAGATGGTGTGTTTCGCCCAATGGTTTCTTTCGAATCGATATGGTTCGAATCCATAGGGTCGAATCCATGCTTCTGCACGTGAAGGCGATGACGTGGTGCGCATGCTTCGGGTCAATCCTCCTTTTCCTCCGAGTTTTCTGGGTCATACCCTTGGTTTTAGCTGCTATGACTCGATGGATTCGTAGCAATGGATTCGAAGGTATGCTCCTTCGAATCGGTTGAACAAAAGTTCCCTTTGCATCGATCAGGGTATTCCATAGCCAATCGATACGAAGACTCCACTGATGAATGGATTCGAAGGATTCTCTCTTGATGGACTCGAAGTAGGGAGAGGTTTTTAATGGATTCGACCTTGAGATCGCCTTGATGGATTCGAAGTAAGGCATACGGGGACGGGTTCAAACCATAGCTATTCCGATGGATTCGAAGCTAGGTGGTCTGGATGGATTCGAACTAAGGCTTGCTCGATGGAGTCGAAGTAAGGCGTGTTCTGATGGATTCGAACCATGGCTGACTACCGATGGAATCGAACGAAGGCCATGTGGACGGATTCGAACCAACGCGTGGTTGATGGAGTCGGAGCATGGCCACTTGGATGGATTCGAACCAATGTATGGTCGATGGATTCGGAGCATGGCCTTCTTCTGATCGATTCGAACCTACGCCATTCCTGAGGGATTCAAGCCTATATCATTCCATCCATCTCCCATTAGCGATAACTTTAGCATACTAACTCGGATTGCCCCGAAACTTAGAACGTTGGTTTCTACGGCTTAGCTTGACGTGTCTTATCAATCGTATCCCGATCCGGACTCGGGCAAAATTCATCGTTATTTGTAGTGCCCAATCAATCATTCCAAATTGAGGGCCTGTGATCCTGTCTTTTTCAGTCAGTTCCTGGTTATCTCGGCCTTGCCAAAAGGCAGGATAACATTTGCCCCCAAAGTACGTCTTGTGTAAACATGAAGTGCTTTGAAAAGCTGCAGCCTATCGTTGGACAACTAGAACATGCTTTGCTGAGAGTTGCATTCTTTATTGCTGTTGCCAATCGTCGTATGATCGCGATCGGCTGTTCGTTGTCTACATCATGACGAAATGGACATTTGATCCCTGTGAATAATACAGATCAAACATTAGTCAAACATATGTGCATATATGTACCACCTTGAATTTGGCTAACGTTGCGTGATTGCACGTAGTTGTCAGTTTGGTCTAGTATCGAATTCTGCATCGGTCCTCTCCTGAACCGATTTGAGATTCGAGTTGAGACACTGTTTTTATGATTGTCTATAATCTTCCTCTTGTATCGTTCCTCTCCTGAATCGATATAAAAGGTAGAAAAGTAATTTTTCAAATTGAAGTGATTTGTCCGTTCTCATCGGTGGATTTTGATGGATTCGAAGGCATGTATGTTCGAAGGACAGCTTTCGAATCAATGGTTCAATGGTCTTCGTGCTTCGAATCGATTGAATTTTCAATCCAACCTTTGCTCGATGGCTCCTTCGAATCGATAATGCCTCGCATCGGTCCTTCAGGGATGGATTCGAACGTGCAATGGATAGGAGGGCAATGGATTCGAAGCGAAGTATGGACTCAGCCGTGTGATGGATTCGAAGCAACGGCTTGACGCTAGGATTGATTCGAACGTAGAGGGTTTTTGAGCGGTTGTTCGAATCGATGGAGCATGGCGAGTGACCGGTGGTAGAACGTCAATATGACCGGGAGACGAAGAGCCACAACTCATTTCTTGTACCCATATAAATACGCAAGGCCATTTTCACTTTCTCCTTTTACTTTTTTATCATTCACTGTAGCTATTTCTTCGACTCGATCCTTCGAAGCAAGAAACTACCGTGTCTCTGCACGAATTGATAAAATTCCACCAAGTCTTCTTTTGCAATCGAATCCAATCAGGTAACCAAGGGATCGATTCGAGCGTAGGGAATAATAAAACTGGAGTTTCCAGCATCGATTCAATCCTTTCTTATGAAAATCATGAAGGGTTGTGAGATCTGGAATGGGTCGACTCGATGGACCTGAGGAACGAAACCATTCAATTCGTATCGATCGCAGAATGCTGTCTTGGGGGAGCGTAGATATTGATGGACGCTATCTTCCTTCATTGCTTCGCATCGATCCAAGAATGAACAGTTCGAATCGATCTTGAATGCAAGGCTTCGAATCGATGGTTGTGAAAGAAGAAGGGTCTCGTGCCGATCGATTCGAAGTAACGATATTCTGATGGATTCGAAGGTGTTCAATATTGATCGATTCGAAGTCATGCAGAGCTCATGGATTCGAATTGATTCTCTGTCCCAAGGTCTCATCGAGTCGAACTGCACGGAGTAGGGGCGTATCGATTCGAAGTGAATCGATTCGACTCGTATCGATTCGAGTCGATCGATTCGAACGCCCTTGCTTCTGGGACTCCCACTCTTCTGATTTGCTCCAATCATCTGAACTATGACCAATTTTAAATTGAACTTTAACGAACTTACCGAACTTTAGCATACTTGACTCCAGCGAGCTTCGGCCTTGCATAATCAAATTTTACTTGACCTCCCTTTTGGAGCTCGTCGATGGCACCATGACTTAACCAAAACATAATGAATTTATACTTGAATTGGTCAGTAACATCGGGATGGCGTGAAAGTGACGGTCAGCGATGACGGTTATCAATTTCCAAAGTTTCGTCGTTCGTACATATTGTTTCAACTTGTGAAATCTGCTTAAGTTATGCATAGCACTTGCACTGCACGACATATTCATACACTTTACACTGGGGGAATGCATGGGCTTTTTATGTATTTAACGCCGCTTTCTGGTGAGTTAGTTAATTATGGAATCTTCGAGTTCTCAACAACAAGAAGTACAAAGCTCGCCTCCTCCAGTGCTTGAGATTCTGGAAATCCCTCCTGAAGTTATAGATCCGGCTTCGGATGAGTTGCCGGAAGCCATATTTATCGAAGATCCTGTCGATTCTGTTCAGTCCAATATCTCGGAGTCTTTGTTGGGCCAGATATGTTCGAAACATAACATATCCTTGGACGAGGTTTTATTACCTAGTGCCAACGACAGACCACATAACCCACCTGAAGGATATATTGCCTTTTACCGTCATGCCTGTACGGCTGGATTTCTTCCTCCTTTTAACCAATACATCAGAGAGATGCTGTCATATTTAGGAATTGCTCCTTCACAACTCCATCCCAACGGGCATGCATTGCTGAACAGCGTCTTTGTCATATTTATGATTTGCCTTTTTCGCCCGCCAAGGCCAAACAAGATCAGGCATATATTCAATTTCAAGAGTAGGGGTGATAGCCCGTCTTTCACTTTTCTGGAAGCGGTTAGAAACTGTCAGGTTGTGACTAGGGCCTGGACCAGGCTTAGCTATTTCAAGAATGAGTGGTTTTTGTTCGATGCCCCCCAGGGTTTGCCAGGAGATGGTTATCCAGACGTATGTATCATAAGTCATCTTTGAATGACCACTCTTAATACTTGCACTAATACTCTGTTACTCTTACGGCCATCATTTCGAGACCTACCGGTGGGCATTATAGAGGCGTCGTTCAAAGCTTGCAAAGGGTCCCAAGCGACTCAAGGCACATCGACTTGCTGTTGACCGACGATAACTTAAGGACATTGGGTTTGATTGGGATGAGCCAGAGTATTGTAATTGAAGGGTTGGCAAAATCGTCCTCGAGGAAGAAGAAGAAAGTGGCAAAAAGAAAACCTGGCATTGTGATAAGAGAAGCGAGCGATGATGAAACAATGCCCACGGACACTGAGATAGCAGCCGACCTTTCCCGAATAGAAGAGGGTCAGAAAGGCAAGGCTGATGTTCCTAAGTTTAAGAGATGGAAGTCTGTAGTCGTAACCCGTTCCAAACCTGGGGTTACTGTCTCCGGCGCAGCTGCTCACCAGTCCGGAGACTTTTTCACAGGGCTGGACGATATTCCCATTCCGGACTACGTATCTCTCCACCACGGGTCCGGGTTGGAAGAGCTCCGGGAAGCGCTTGATATAAGCGAATCTTTACCCGTTAGTGTAATCGACACTTCTGGTTGGTCGGGGGGTTTGCACATTTATACACTTTCACAACACTTCACGACTTCCACATGCATTGCAATGCTTTTCCTTGGTACTTAATTGAATTGTTTCTTCTTTACAGGTGCCATGTCGGATCGTCCTTCTACGCTTGATAGACTTCGGCAAGTGCATCATTCTTCATCTTATTAAGAATCTCGCCGTAGGGATTCTGATCGTGATCGTGACCGGAGGCACTATGAGCAAGAGCATCGTGAGAGGGACCATTCCCGGCGTTATTCTAGCCAGGAGTGTTCCGATAGGGACCGAAGGTACCGTTCACCCTCTCGTTCTCCTCCGCCACCCAGAAGCCAGGCACCTGCACTTGAACCTTCGCGACAACAGCCATCTTTACAGATTTCAAAACCTGGTCCACATCGTTCTAGGACTGATACGGCTACGACCGTAACTGTGGAGGAGGCCCCTCTCGAACCATCTGGTGAAGGGGCTATAAGAATTGCTCAACTGAAGAAAGATTTTCCAGAAATATGCTTCGACGCTTATATCTTTCCTCCCAATCTCAAAAGAATTCCCGAAGAGGCTGTGAACACCGCCCTCAGCTATTCCCGTGATTTCTATGCTCAGTACAAAGAATGGTACAAGGCGGCTGTTAAAGCTTCGAAAGTAGCCTCGATCGAGCAAAGATTATTGAGAAACTGGAAGCCGACTTGGCTCAGAAGAACCGCATTGTTGATATACTTCAGTCTGAAACGGAATCCTCTCGTAAGGCCGAAGTTGAGTCGCTGAAAAAGGTCGATGAGACATTAGTTGAGATGGCGAAGATGCAACAGGCGCATTGCACTTTAGTTGAAGACTTGGGCCATCGGTACAAAAATGTTGAGGCCGAGCGGGATGCGGCGGTCAAAGAACTTGAGGAATTAAAGGATAAGTTTGCCGACTTGAACAAGGAAAAAGATGATGCTAACATGGCCGCACAAGAAGCATGCGAGCAAGCCGTGTCTCTCCGAGCTGAGCGAGACGCTACGGTTGCTAAAGTTGAAGCGGTGGAGGCAGAAGTGAAAGGGAGAGTCCAGGCAGAGCTGTTCAGGGTAGAAGCCGAGTTTGATGAGCTCCTTGACACTTACAACGCTAATGTGCTTGAACACAGGAATCTCTCGTGGCTCGGAGATTATTCTACGCTTCTACTCAACGCTTGGAGAAAATTGGTGGCGAACAAGAAAGCATCTCTCCCCGAAGGTGCCGTGGATGAATTTGAACTCGAGTCTCGCTTGTTGAGCGAGGAGGAAAGGAAACTTCTCTATGAAGCAATGATTTCTGCTGAGAGAGAGAGACTTGGTTTTCACCATGTGAGACTGGCGAGGGTTCTGGAGCTGCACATTGTAGTGAGGATGTTTCATTTGCTGCCCCGACCTCATCTGGAGTTACTGCTATAGTTGGTCCACATGTTGTTCCTGCTTATAACCCGGATCGACCGGAACTGTCTCTCGGTACAACTGCTGTTTCCGAGCTCGTCTCATCACCGAGCTGAGGCAAAGAAGGTATTTTAAATATTCTTTAAGTGTTTTAGAATAACGAACTTGGAACAGATCATTTGACTGATTATTCTCATTTCTTTTCGACCAGTGACTGAAAGTGATGCGCCAGTACTTCCAGTACCACAAATTTTGCAGTCAATGCAAGGGGCTGTCGTTACTGAGGCTATTACGACTACCACCGTAACCGGCGAGATTGGAGAGGGGAGTCCAATGTCGTTTGATGTTCAGATGATTGAGGAACTTCTCAAGCAGCCTTGTGAACCTTTTACCGATCCTTCTTTTGCAATGGGTGGAGTCGCTCCAACTTTTAGCTCGTTTATGCCGACTATCAGTGTGTCCGGCGCTGCTCGATCTTCCCAAGAAGAAGAAATCCTTGCCGAAATAAGCGCTGAAATGGCTGCGGCGACGACGGTTGGTGGTTCCGGAAGCGATGTTGCTCCACCAAGCTTAACTCCTTTAATGGTTACTTTTCCTGTCGGTACAGTTATGACTTCTAGTGCCGAAGCTCCACCACCTGTTACTGCTCCTCTGCCTCTGGTTCGTCCTCACAAAAGGATCTCTATTCCTTCCAGCTCTGAGGAAGACGTTGACATTATGCCAGATCCTGAGGATGTCCCAAAGAAGGACAAAAAGTCTCGCAGGAAGCCGGGTAGTGGGTCTAGCGGCTCAACTCCGAAGAAGAGACCCCGGAAGAAGGAGTGAACTTCTCATTTTATCATGTGGTTGTGAAATGGCAATTCTTTTTACTTCTCCTTTTTTGAGCCGTGTATAAGTGTGGATTCGGCACCCACTCTATGGACTATTTTTTGTTTCGTCATGTAATCAAATTCCTTTTTTGTTTGTTGATAAAATGGAAAATAACTCTTTTCTCTTTTGCTTAAGTATTGCGTTGATTAGCTCGTGCTCACATATGTCATAAGCCTTGAATACATGTCCACACTCCGGGGACTTAACACAATTTGCAATTAACAGTTCGGCCCATACTCTGGGAACTTATTAATTATCAATGTCTATGACTTAGTTCGCTCTCCGGGAACCTGTAATTGATGTTTTATACTCCAATTCGCACTTCGGGAATTTGGAGTTAGTGATTTATACTCCGGTTCATGCTCTGGGAACCGAGAGTTGGTGTTTATGCTCCAATTCACACTCTGGGAATTTGGAGATAGAGTTTTATATTCTGGCTCGCACTCCGGGAACCAAAAGTTGAAGTTTATACTCCAATTCGCACTCCGGGAATTTGGAGTTAGCTCACACTCTGGGAGCGATGGATTTATACTCCGGTTCGCGCTCCGGGAACCGAGAGTTGAAGTTTATACTCCAATTCGCATTCTGGGAATTTGGAGTTAGCTCACACTCTGGGAGCGATGGATTTATACTCCGGTTCGTGCTCCGGGAACCGAGAATTGAAGTTTATACTCCAATTCGCACTTTGGGAATTTGGAGTTGGCTCGCACTCTGGGATCGTTGGATTTATACTCCGGTTCGTGCTCCAGGAACTGAGAGTTGAAGTTTATACTCCAATTCGCACTCTGGGAATTTGGAGTTGGCTCGCACTCTGGGAGCGATGGATTTATACTCCGGTTCGCGCTCCGGGAATGGAGAGTTGAAGTTTATACCCCAATTCGCACTCTGGGAATTTGGAGTTGGAAGAGGGATTGTCGTGTATCAATCCCTGTGAACGTTGATGTAGTGTTCTGCCCCCGAGCTCGGGTTTCACTTAGCGAGTGACCGGTCATATCACAGTCACTCCCTATTTGAATAAATCCCACCGCGTGATGGAACTTAGCTCTCCATGCATCGTGATATTGTACGTCATATTCAGTAAATCACAGCTTTGGCTCGAAAAGATGGCATTTTATTGCTGAAACGAGAAAATATGGCAAAGTCAGTTGCCTTATTACAAATTTAAATCTCGAAATGCTAGAATAAAATGCAAAGGGATAAATTGACAGAAAATAAATAAGTAAAGTCTTTTATATGTAGTAGCGACGAAGACTTTCGCTGTTCCAAGCTCTCGGCAAAGTAAGACCATCAACGGTCGATAATTTGAACGTGCCATCTCCGAGCTTTTGTGAAATCACATACGGCCCTTCCCAATTTGGCTTCATGTGCGAAGGGACCGGATAGATCCTTTTGAGTACGAGATCGCCGAGTTCGAAGGTTCGCGGACGGACCTTGGCGTTGTACAGTCGGGCGACTTGACTTCGATATGCGGCTGCCCTCAAGTCAGCGTCTTCGCGCTTCTCATCGAGTAAATCCAAAGATTCAGCAAGTAGTGTGGCATTTGTTTTCGGATCATAATATGTTACACGATGAGAGTGCACTTCCATTTCGACTGGAATAACGGCTTCAGAGCCGTAGGATAGAGAAAACGGGGTATGACCGGTTGCAGTTTTATGAGTTGTTCGATAGGCCCATAATGCCATAGGAAGTTTGTCAACCCATTTGCCCCCAGCTTTTTCCAGTCGCTTCTTTAGAATGGATTTGATAACTTTATTAACAGCCTCAACTTGACCATTTGCTTGAGGGTGCGCTACTGCAGAGAATTTCTTATGGATGTGGAATCGTTGACAGAAATTCTTGAATTCAGCACTGTCGAATTGGGTTCCGTTATCGGTGATGATAGTATGTGGGAAACCAAAACGGCAGATGATGTTACGTAGTACAAAGTTGATTACTTTCTTTGTCGTAATTGTTGCAAGGGGTTCAGCTTCAGCCCATTTGGTGAAATAATCAATTGCGACGATGGCGTACTTCACGCCACCTTTGGCCAGAGGCAATGTGCCGATGATATCTATTACCCATACCGCAAATGGCCAAGGACTGACCATTTGGGTTATCTCAGTAGGCGGGGCTCTAGGAATTCGAGCGTGTTTCTGGCATTTGTCACATTTTCTAGCATAGTCTACAGCATCGCGATTAATAGGCCAATAATACCCATATCGAAGTATTTTCTTTGCAAGTACTTGCCCCCAGTGTGATCGCCACATTCTCCTTCGTATACATCGTGTAACACTCATTTGACTTCATCGTGCGCGATACACCGGAGGAGAGGAACAGAGTATCCTCTACGGTACATGACTCCATTTTGAATAACAAATCGTGAGTCCTTTCATAGAACTTGTCTTTTCTCGCTTCGACGCTCGGGCAATACACCACGTCCGATATAATCTCGATAAGGAGTCATCCACGACTCCCTATTTGAGGTAGCTTCAAATGTGAAATCGGTCTCCCTTCGATCAATGCTCGGGGAGGATAGGGTTTCAACCGGAACGACCCCCAACTGCTGAGCTTCACCCGTACTTGCTAACTTTGCCAACGAATCAGCTTTCTGATTGTGCTCTCGGGGTATGTAGAAAATGGCAAAGTAATCGAACTGATCAAGCATCTCCAGAACTCGAGTTAGATAAGCGGCCAATCTTCGGTCTTTGGCGTGATATTCTCCTCAAACTTGACGTACTATCAACTGGGAATCACAGTAGATCTCTACAGCGATGATTTTCAGATCACGGGCAAGATTTAGTCCGGTAAGTAGAGCTTCGCATTCGGCTTCATTGTTGGTTGCATGGAATTCGAACTTTAAAGCATAACATATGGATCGTCCCTCGGGGGTTTCAAGCACTATCTCAGATCCTGAGCGCCGATCGTTTGACGTGCCATCGGTGTACAGCTTCCAGATGTATTCGGGAGATTTGCTGGTCTCGGGCAAGTCTTCAGGAACAGTGAATTCGGCTATAAAATCTGCTAGGACTTGGCCGTGAATGGCTCTTCTTGGAGTATAAGTGATGTCGAATTGACTCAGTTCAATGTTCCATTTTAGTAACCTACCAGACGTCTCAGGCCGCGTGAGGACCTGTCGTAACGGCTGATCGGTGTACACAGTAATAGGATGAGCCTGAAAATATGGACGGAGCTTCCTCGAGGCAATGACTAGGCAATATGCCAACTTTTCAAGCTTTGGATAATTTCTCTCGGCTCCGGTCAATCGTTTACTCACGTAGTAGACCGGTTTTTGAACTCGGTCTTCCTCCTGAATTAATGCAGACTGATTGCATTTTCAGATACCGCCAGGTAGAGATATAACTGTTCATGATCTACAGGCTTTGAAAGGATTGGTGGTATGGAAAGATGTTGGATTAGCGATTGAAATGCGCCCTCACATTCTGCAGTCCATTCGAAGTTTCGTTTCCCTTTTCGAATCAAATCGAAGAAGGGAATGCATTTGTCGGTCGACTTTGAGATAAACCTGCTCAGTGCTGCAACTTTCCCATTAAGACTCTGAACTTTCTTTATGGTTCTCGGAGTTTGAAGATTTCTGATAGCCCAGATCTTCTCGGGTTGGCCTCTATTCCTCGGGCATTGATAATAAACCCAAGGAATTTTCCGGATGTGACTCCGAAATGACACTTTAGTGGATTAAGCTTCATCCCGTATTTCCGGAGGATATTGAACATTGACTCCAAGTCTTTGACATGATCATCGGATTATCGTGATTTCACCAACATGTCATCTACATAAACCTCCATAGTCTTCCCAATCTGATCGGCAAACATTCGGTTGACTAAGCATTGATAAGTTGCGCCAGCATTCTTTAATCCAAAAGGCATGACCTTGTAGCAGTATAATCCCAAGTCGGTTACGAAGCTTGTGTGCTCTTGGTCGGGTACATGAATGGGTATCTGATTGTAACCTGAGTAAGCATCCATGAAGGATAATAATTCATGTCCGGCGGTTGAATCTACCAGCTGATCGATCCGGGGAAGTGGAAAGCTGTCTTTCGGGCAGGCTTTATTCAGATCAGAGTAATTGATACACGTTCTCCATTTCCCGTTTGGTTTTCGGACGAGTACGGGATTGGATAGCCACTCTAGGTATAAAGCGTCTCTAATGAACCCATTCATCTTCAATTTGTCGACCTCTTCCTTAAGGGCGGCAGATCTCTCTGGATCCATACCACGTCTTTTCTGTTTGACCGGGATGTACCGCGGGTCAATATTTAAAGTGTGGCTCGCGATATCCGGCGAGATTCCACACATATCAGAGTGCGTCCGGGCGAATACGTTGAGATTCTCCCGGAGAAAATCAACCAATTCCTGTTGTGTCTCTTGGTTCAGCTGAGACTTAATCTTCAACATTCTCGAGTCATTGTTATCATTGTCAATCGGGACATCGATGGTTAGCTCGGCCGGAGAAGCTTGACTTTCCGTAGATTCTTCTTTATTATCATTGTCCCTTGGATCAAGATCCTTTTGGAATTGGTTGTGGTGCCCAGGCTGAGGCCCAGGCGCTAATTGTCAATCATCAGTGAAAAAGACGCAGAGAGATTCCTCTACGTCCTTTCCTTTTTCTTTTCGCTGCGCCTCCCGCAGCTCAGCAACATAACAGGCTCTTCCAGCAGCCTGATCTCCTTGTACAACTCCTATCCCGTGGTCAGTGGGGAACTTCAGAGTTAAACACCATGGGGCAATAGCAGCCCTAAATTCAGCAAGGGCCGGTCGGCCCAAAAAAACATTGTACGGAGAAGGAATATCCAAGACAACAAATTGCAACATCCGAACTCTTCGGCATTCTCCCACTCCCAACTCCACTGGCAATTCAACCATTCCGGATGGTATTGTCGCACTTCCGTTGAAGCCATGGACTCGTGATTGACAAGGCTTTAAGTCCTTAGCTTCCATTTTCATTAAATCGTATGCTCTTTTAAACAGTATGTTCACGGAACTTCCACTGTCTACCAAGATCCTCTTCATCCAAGCAGGACCAACTTGAGCGGATATGACCAGCGGGTCAATTGTGGGGCTTCGACTTTATCGTCATCTCGATTTCTAAATACGATTTCGTCAGCCATCGTCTTTTGTTGTTTAGCCGGTGTCCGTCTTCAGAGTTACTATAGCATTCAAAATCCACATGCCTGATCGAGCTAGCATATGACTCCATTTCTCTCCAGCTTCTGTCTGCTAGATGGGGACCACCACTTATTGTATTGATAACCAACCTCCCGCCCGTACGAGCGGGTTCACCTTGTCTTTCCTGATTCTGCGTTCGATTTTGATTGGATGGGCCCGCCTCACCGGACAGCGGTGCCCGAACAAACTGATCCAACTTTCTTTCTCTAATCAATTTTTCAATGAGGTCTTGCAAATGCCTACACTCATTGGTGTTATGTCCATAACTTTCATGAAATCTACAAAATTTTCCTGTTTGAATCTGCCTCTACGACGATGGCTTCGGAGCAGGCTTTTTGTATTGCACAGTATTACAAGTCTGTAGGTATACATTTTCCAATGACGTGTTAAGTGGTGTATAACTGTCAAACATTGCGATTCTACGCCTCGAACCACGATTCTGGTCTTGCTTCTTGCTCCGGTTATCACTGTTCCTCGGTTGTTGAGTCTGCTTATTTTGAATATTCAACTGGACTTTTCTAAACTTTCGCCAGACTGTTTAACTGCAACATTACTCTGAATGCCTTCACTGCTGGGCCTTGCATCGTCCTGCTTCCTAGACTGTTTCGCATCCTCTCGACTCAAGAATTGAGCGGCTTTGGAATAGAAACGGTCCAACGATGCGGGAGGCTTTCCAGCTAACCAATTTCCAAACTCGGAATCAGGGTCGATTCCTTTAGTCAAAGCCATTAAAATAGAATTATCATTGGGGTTGGTGATCTCTGCGCTTGCAGCATTGAATCTCTCTAAATATCGTCTAAGTGTCTCTCCAGGAGCTTGAGTGACACTTGATAAGGTATTAAGATCTTTAGGTCGGGCAATATGCATGCGAAACTGCTCAACAAATTTGGTAGCTAATTGATCAAACGAAGAGATAAATCATGGCGGTGATCGTGTAAACCACATCGTCGCAATTCCCCCTAAGGAAATGGGAAAACTACGACATTTTACTGTGTCATTAGCTCTCGCAGCTGTCATCGACCATTCGTATTTCAAAATATGTTGATTTGGGTCGGAATTCCCTTCATACATGGGCAGGGTTGGCATTCTGAATCGCCGAGGAGGTTCAGCATACAATATGTCATCAGTGAACGGGGTATGACTTCTGGAGATTCCCCAATCGTCATTTGTTAGGCCTTGACTCTCGCGAATCATTTGTCGTACCATGGCTGAGAGGTCTGGTATCGGAGCATTCTGTGTGTGGTGAGCCAAAGTGTGGTTGGGTTACACAGTGCGAGGTGGGATCGGGCGCTGTCGACGATCCGTATCTCGCCTCCTTGGCTCGACGTCTTCTGGGACATATGGCTCTGGAGCATGTCCCTGCTGATGATAATTTTGATTGGAGTGATCTTGGGTATCAACTCCTATGTCAACTGTAGCGGCTGTGGCAGCACGATCATCTGCAGTGTATTGTGGAATAGTGCCTCCTCGGGAAGAGGGTCCAGTATGGAAGCTGGTGGATGGGACAACTCTTATTTGCCCAACGGTTAATGCCTATTGATAGTCAACAGCTTGCGCATGGTTTCTGCCTAGCCTGGGATGGGTAGGTCTTTTATTGTTGTCAGATGAAGTAGAGCTTTCGGTGGAAGAATGAGGAGCTTGATCCCTTCTGGATCTTCTTCGCTTTTGGCGATTTAGTTGATTGGTCAACTCAGCGTTAGCGCGCAACTGCTCAGTTAGCTGTTGTCAGCTTTGGGTTAGTTCCTGGAGTAGCGCCTGGAACTCTTGTCTTGTGACCGGACCTGACTGATCCGTATGCCCAGCAGCATCTTGATTGGTAGACTGTAACTATGTGGGATTTTGCCTATCCTGACCTTCTTGATCACCAACGTTAGAAGTGGTTCTTATACTCACCATCTTGAAGCGTTGAATCCTTTCCTAGACTTTGAACAAATCTGAATAGAACGGAAGGAATCTGAATATGAGGTCTGGATCTCTCTCTTAGATTTATGCAATCCGGTATCGAAGATAGATCCAAGGAGCAGGAGAAAAACTGGGTTGTTCTCAGTGAAAGCACCAAAGTGTTTATGTCAAAATTGGGCACAACACTCGTCAGAAGTTTTTGAAGAGATAATAAATGAAGAAAGTAAATTAAAATGTGGATTATCTAACAAAAACTCCAAATAACAGGAAGTAAAATGCACAAGAGACAACGATTTAGAGTGGTTCGGCGTATTGCCTACGTCCACTACGAAGTTTTGTTACTTTATTGCTTGATATTCGAAGAATACAACTTTTTTATGTCAAAGTACAGCAAGTAGTAAGCCAAAATTCGAAATCAAAGGCAGCAGTGGTGCTTTGAAGTAATTCTGGCAGCGTCCGGGTGTTCTCTTACTCTCAAAATTCTCCGACCCCCTTTCTGAATGACCAAGGGCTCTATTTATAGTAGCAGGAGGCTGATATTTCGCCTAAAATCAGGGGAGAACGCTTCTGGCACGTGAGGGGGCCCACATGGCCGAATTCTGGAGATCCGGGCCCACTTTGGGATCGATTCGACCCTTGGTTCGAATCGATCGAAAAAGTGTCCAATCGTGATGAAACTTGGCGTGGACATTCTTCTATGTATATGCAAGCTCCTGTGAAAATTTCATAGCATTTGGATTTGTAGATCTCGAGTTATGATCGATTCAAGATGGTGTGTTTCACCCTATGGATTCGTTCGAATCGATATGGTTCGAATCCATAGGGTCGAATCCATGCTTCTGCACGTGAAGGCGATGACGTGGTGCGCATGCTTCGGGTCAATCCTCCTTTTCCTCCGAGTTTTCTGGGTCATACCCTTGGTTTTAGCTGCTATGATTCGATGGATTCCTAGCAATGGATTCGAAGGTATGCTCCTTCGAATCGGTTGAACACAAGTTCCCTTTGCATCGATCAGGGTATTCCATAGCCAATCGATACGAAGACTCCACTGATGAATGGATTCGAAGGATTCTCTCTTGATGGACTCGAAGTAGGGAGAGGTTTTTAATGGATTCGACCTTGAGATCGCCTTGATGGATTCGAAGTAAGGCATACGGGGACGGGTTCGAACCACAGCTATTCCGATGGATTCGAAGCTAGGTGGTCTGGATGGATTCAAACTAAGGCTTGCTCGATGGAGTCGAAGTAAGGTGTGTTCTAATGGATTCGAACCATGGATGACTACCGATGGATTCGAACCAAGGCCTCGTGGACGGATTCGAACCAATGCGTGGTCGATGGAGTCGGAGCATGGCCACTTGGATGGATTCGAACCAATGTATGGATGATGGATTCGGAGCATGGCCTTCTTCTGATCGTTTCGAACCTACGCCATTCCTGAGGGATTCGAGCCTATATCATTCCATCCATCTCCCATTAGCGATAACTTGAGCATACTAACTCGGATTGCCCCAAAACTTAGAAAGTTGGTTTCTACGGCTTAGCTTGACGTGTCTTATCAATCGTAGCCCGATTCGGACTCGGGAAAAATTCATCGATATTTGTAGTTGCCCAATCAATCATTCCAAATTGAGGGCCTGTGATCCTGTCTTTTTCAGTCAGTTCCTGTTTATCTCGGCCTTGCCAAAAGGCGAGATAACAACATCATTCTAGCATGTTTAGATAAAATGAGAGTTGATATGATATGTCACGAAACTGTATCAAGGATATGATATCGTATGTCTATTAAGTCACTAGTTGCATTTCCCTTATGTGGCTGAAACCATGAATTTAATATATGAGAAAATATAACTATGGAAATATCCCATGATGGTTCGATGACATCTACTCGGAATGAACAAAGAAGATAAGAAATAAATCATGTATGATCGGTTGTGAATGTTGAATTAAGCCTTATTATGATCATCCACAAATTTAAAGTTGATCACAAGCCATAATTCTCTTTATTTTCTCATGATGAAGTTTGATATAAAGTTTAAGAAGAAAATACCCAATTTGTTTCTAAATTAGGGTTACAAATGTTGTGAGTGGGAGCAAAAGTTATAGAATGAGAACAGAATCGAAAGGTCGATCCTCAAATTCGGACACTTAGGGTCTTGTTTATAGATGTTGGTTGGCCCTACTTTCGCAGAAGCCATTTCTATCACATCAGAAGTCTAGTTTCACATGCATCCTTCTAGCTTGGTGCGAAAGAGTGACCTTTTTACCAAGCCGAAAGGTTGGTTTATAGCCATTTGAACATATCTAAATGCTTTCATCCTCGTTGGAAGGTAGGACTGTGACACCTATAACTTTGATCAATTGACTTTTTAGCTCAAAATGATAGCTTGTATTATGCGTAAGGAGACTTTTTGACTCAATCGGAAGGTTGTAAGTGGTCTCTTAAAGTGCTTGACTAGCATTGCCTTACATCCAATGATCTAATCTTCTATTGCGGAAGCATCATTTCGATCCCATCGAAAGGTTCTTTTGAATAAGGCGGCAAGTTGGATTTGCGGAAGGTGATATTTGTACATGACATTGATGTCTCTTGCTTAAGACCTTCAATGCAGATTCCTCACTTGCGGAAGGCTCTTCCACAAATGCGATTCTTGCAAAACATCTTCCATTGGCGTTGAGTTCTCTTCCGTGGAACCCTCCTATGTGGAACTCAAGGTGAAGGTCTTTATACTCAGTGGAAAGTCTTTTGTGGGTGGAACCATCCTATGTGGAACCTTGATTGCAGAAGCCTCCTTGACTTTTCCAAAAGCATCCCTTCGGCTACTTCGAAAGATCTTTCAACGATCTCTGTTCCTCATCAAAACCTGGTTTCAGTGACGAATTTTGGTGCTAACAGTTGCAAGATGATTTCTATTGACTGCCAATCTCCCCTACGGGGCCTTCTTTTGCCAAATCAAGTACGATGGTCTTTCTTTCGTACGGAAGTCTTTTGAGCGTGGATTCATTTCTTATGAACCTTCCACGTGGAATTACCGTTTTTGTCTTAGGCGAATGTTCGTGAAGTAGGGTTGGGAAAGGACTTTGACACTTTACGATGAATGACTACAGAACTAACCTTCCGTCCAAGCCGCAAGGTTCCTGACAGCTTTATACCTAGCCTCTTTGTTGTGCTTTAGTAATTCTTTCCTTTGGCTGTCGTGGGATGAGCACATCATCTTCGTCGGAACTACCTTTCCTTTGTTCTTGTGGAAGTCTTGTTTTGTTACTTTTTACTCATGCGGAAGCTTACTGAAAGGCCTTCTTTATTCCTATCCATATTTTATGGTTAACATTTAGAGCCCCTTATATAAATATGACTTTTGTTCTTTACGACAAAAATTCTAAGATTTCCAAATAGTCACTGTATTCTTGCAACACATCTAATAATGTTTATATGGTTAGTTCATACTATAAGTTCCTTTTCATTTTGGTAGACCTTTAACTCTGGTTCTATTTTAGTGAAAGATTTACTCTTTGAACATTCATAACCTATAATGACCATAAGTATTTGAAGTCCCAGATTAGGGTCTTGATGGTCGGAATTTAGCTTCTTGCCAGATAATAATTGTTTCCCATTTTGTCTTAGTAATAGAATCTCATAAGACTATACGTAGACAATTTAGAAGTTCACATCTTACGACAATAACGGCCGAAAATACCACATCAAAAAAAATAGGGAGACAGGAATCATCTTGGCTAAAATCCCATGTCAATCCGATAATATGGAGAGTGGACCAGAATACCAGTCAGATCATCCGTTCTAATATTAATAATGGAGGTCCAAGAGACTATCTTTGGTTGTAACCATTAGATGTTCAGATGACTTGTTTTGCCATTCAATAATAGAATATTATAAGACCAGAAATCCATATTTACCAGAAATCCATAGTTGAAAATAAGTAATAGAGGACCAGAATACCCACTCTTGGTATTTAATAATAGAAAACCATAGTACAATTAATTATAGATGACCAAAATACCATTTCTGGTAACTAATAATAGAAGACCAGAATACCATTTCTGGTAACTAATAATAGAAGTCCATCAAATAATTTCTAGTAATTAATAATAGAAGACCAAAAAACTAATCTGGCAGATGTTCATGAGGAGAAGTCAAAGAACTCTTTCTGATTTTTTTGTTGAATGTGCCATCTTCAGGCTTTGATGATATCTTGCAAGCTTTTCCTTTCTCAGGCCTGATTTTTCTTTATCCATTTGTTTTAGCCTATTTCAGGCCAGCACTCTTTTGTCCGATTCTCATGCTTATTTCAAGCAGTGCCCATTTTAGGCTATTGTCATTTTAGACGTTGCCAATTTCTAGCGGTTGCGATTTTAGGCGGTGTCCATTTCAAGCAGCGAATTTTCTTAGTCCGTCGGACATTTCTTCTAGGTTTTCGGTGCGCTCATCTAGCTTATTCTCAAGTAGGGCCCAAGGACTTACCCGACCTCCCTCTAGGAGGAGCTTTAACCAGGCCATAGCATGGTGCGGCTAAGGGCTTATTCAGTACCTTGGCCAGGTCGTAGCATGGCGGGACCAAGGGATTACCTATCCACCCTCCAGGAGGTGCCTTATCCTTGCCATAGCTTAACGTGGATAATGGCTTGTGCTGCTTTAGCCTGGCCATTTCTGACTTTGGCACGACTAAAGTCTTATGCCCTACCTCTAGGAGGTGCCTTGACCTGGCCATCTTGGCGCGACCAAGGGCTTTCTACCATTATTGGTAGCCTACCATTTTAGGTAGTCTAAGTTTAGGGAGAATTTTACTCCCGACCGTGTAGAATTTTCTTAGTGAATCATAGTAGAGTCATTCATGAAAATGCTTTATTCAATCAGAGCCAGAAAATATGGTTTTAAGTGATCTGCATTCCAAGTTCTCGGTACCATATTACCATCAGGATGGCATAACAGGTAGGCCTTAGTGGGTTTCCTTGAAAATTATTAGTGGACCTTCCCAAGTTGGCCCCAATGGCCCACCTGATGGGTTTCTTGTATCGCCATTACTCTTCTAAGTACCAAATCTCCTTGTCTGAGTGTAGTCATTTTTACTTTTGAGTTATAGTACTTTGATATTCTCCTTTGGTATTCAGCCAATTTTAGGGCTGCTTTATCTCTTAATTCGTGAATCGAGTTCTTGATTTGGGTTGAAGGCATAGGTAATCCTTTGATGAGTGTTACTTCAATCTCTATAGGCAGTATTGGTTCACAGCCATATGTTAGCGAATACGGAGTATGACCTGTTACAGTTCTAGTAGATGTATTGTAAGCCTACAAAATTAGGTGAAATTCTTCTACCCAATTCCCCTTTGCCTTATTTAGTCTCTTTTCCAAGATCGTCTTTATTGTTTTATTAGCAGCCTCATGGCTCCATTGGCCTTTGGATGAGTGACATAAGAGAAATTTTTTATGATACCATTCTTATGGTAAAATTGTGAAAATTCCTCACTTTCAAATTGGGATCCATTGTCAGAGATTATCTTGTAAGGTATCCCAAATCATATGGCAATGTTCTTAAAGACAAATGTTAGCACTTTCGTAGAGGTAATCTTTGGAAGCAGTTCTGCTTTGACCCATTTTATGAAGTAATCAATTGCCACAACAGCATACTTTGCTCCACCTTTGGAGACTGGAAGAGGTCCGATTAAATCGATTCACCAAATATCGAATGGACATAGGCGGTGATGGAGGTTAGTTGACTCAGAGGAAGATGTTGTATCCTCGAGTAGCGTTGGCACTTTTCACATCTTTTAACATACTCGATTGCTTAGTAGGTTAACTGTAGCTAATAAAATCCTGGTCTCATTATCTTTTTGGCCAATTTGATCCCATTGGATTGATCTTCACAAAGTCCTTCGTAGGCCTCCTTTAGTATTCTCAATCTGCTTTTAGGTTTTACGCATCGCAAATAAGGAAGGGCATATCCTTTCTTGTATAGAACTCCATCCATAATGGTAAAGTTGGGGCTTTCCATTTTAGTTTTCGTGCCTTTGTTTTATCTGCAGGTAGTATGTCCCATTGACAATATAACTCATAATCGAGGCCATCTAAGTATTTCCATGGTATTCTTCCATTATTGGAGCAGAGGATTCTTCACTTGGCATTTCCCGATCCATTTCCCCCACTTCTTGCGCTATAGCCCATGATCGGGTCAATACTAGTAGCTCATTAGTTTTCTCTTGTTTATTTCCTCTATACTAGGATTACCATAAAATCTCATAAGCACAATTCCAGTCTTAGGGACTCCTCTTGAACTTGCCAACTTAGCCAATGAGTCTGCTTGAGAATTGCCTCCCCTTGGTATTTGGTGTATAGAGAAATCTTCGAAAAGCGTGAACGTTTTTAATACCTTTTTCACATACTGACTGAGTTCAGGATCCTTTATATTGTATACTTGTTTGATTTGATTGACCATTAATTGGGATTCATTGAATATTTAAACCCTTGGGATTTTGAGTCATAAATCTAAGGTCAATCCCACGACCATAGATTCATATTTTGCCACGTTACTAATCGTTGAAAACCCCAATTTCATAGCATAATGAAGTCTATGTCCATCAGGGGTAATTATTACGTATCCTGCTTCGGCCGCTTGTTCATTTGAGTCGCCATCAAAAAACAACTGCCACTTTGGTTTCAAGTCCTTTTCCTTTTTGGATTCCTCTAAAATGAATCCCCTACATTCATTAATGAAGTCAGCCAATGCTTTTCCTTTTATAGCCGCTATAGTTTGATATTCTATATCATATTGACTTACCTCAATTCCCTACTCAATCAGTCTTCCAGAGGTTTCAGGTTTACTAAAGACTTGTTTCAACGGAAAGTTCGTCAATACCTTCACCGAGTGTGCTTGAAAGTAAGGTCTTAGCATTCAGGCCATTAGAATTAAACGGTATGCTTGTTTCTCAATAACCAGATATCAGATTTCAGTATCGTTCAGCCTTCTGCTTACATAATAAATCGGTAGTTGAAATTCTTTTGTTTTCCTAACCACTACTAAGCTTACCGCGTGCTTCGAGATTACCATTTACAAGAATAGATCCTCCTCATCTTCGGGGTAGATAAGATTGGAGGTTTTTCCAAATGCAATTTAAACCCTTGAAATGCCTTTGTGCAATCTTCACCCATTCGGAATTTTTCCTCTCCTTTATTACCTCAAAGAATGGGATGCACTCATCAGTGGCCTTTGAAATAAACGAACTTAGTGCTGCTACTTTTCCATTTAAACTCATAACATCTTTACTTGTCTTAGGCTCAGCCATATCTTTAATGGTCTCAATCTATTGCGGACTAGCCTCAATTCCTTGTGCACTGATAATATAGCCTAAGAATGTTCCAGAATGAACTCCAAAATTGCATTTTTGGTGATTGAATTTCATTTGATACTGTTTGAGTACTTTGAACATTTCATCCAGATCTTCAAGATGATCATTTACCTCTTGAGCATGTCATCTACGTAAACTTCCATATTTCTTTTGATTTGATCTTTAAACATCTGGTAACTAATCTTTGGTAAGTTGCCCTAGCATTTTTCAACCCAAATGGCATTACTTTGGAACAATAAGTTCCACGATCTGTAATGAAAATGGTATTCTCATCATCAGGTTTAAACATAGGGATTTGATTGTATCCAGAGTAGGCATCCATCAAGGGGAGTAGCTTATATCCACTAGTTGTGTTGACCTATTGGTCTATCCTTAGCAGTGGGTAACAATCCCTTGGACAAGCTTTGTTTAAATCTGTATAATCCATGCAAGTTCATCACTTCTCGTTAGATTTTTTACCAAAATTGGATTTTCCAACCACTTGGGATAGAAGACTTCTCGGATAAACCCATTTGATTGCAATTTCTTGACTTCTTACCTTAGGGCGACAGTCCTTACTTGTCTAATTGCCTCTTCTTTTACTTGACCGGAGGGATGTTTAGATTGATATTTAGGGCGTGACACATGATGGTTTGGTCAATTCCAATCATGTCAGAGTGGGTCCAAGCAAAATATTCTTATTGGCTTTTAAGAATTCCACCAATTTTGATTTTAAGTGCTTCTCGAGATCTTTTTACACTCTGACCATTTTGGTATAATCGGTAGAATCTATTACAATTTCCTCGGTTTTATCAACTGGCTTAACTCTTTCAACCTCTCCTTGGCAATCTAGCTCGGTAATAATTTCGCTTTCCTCTATTGAGTTAGTACCCATTCTCTTCCTTTTTCGATAAACTGCAAAACATCTTTTGGCAGTACGCTTGTTAGTTCTATTAGATTTTTCCTTCACCTCGAATGATGGATGTAGAAACCCATCATCCCAAGGCCGTAAAGTAATGGAAGAATCAAAGTTATAAGTAAACTCCCTATTATATTGTTACCAAGTTGTGAAGTTCATTTCCCTTGATGCGAATTACTCGCCTCGGATAGTTTCCTAGCCATTAGTAGGAAGGAATTTGAGTATCGGATATTTAGGTGAGACAAAAGCGTCCACATCATCTAGCACTGGACGTCCGAAGAAAGCATTGTAAAATGATGTTTGGTCTATGATTACAAAAGTTGTTTCAAAAACAGAGTGCATGGAGGGAGTCCCAGCTGTATCAAGAGCTTCTTGTCCTAGTGGAGTTGTTCCCTTGTTGTTGATCCTGAAGATGGGTTAAGGACTAGGCTCATGTTTGTCTTTAGAGATCCCCATTTGATTAAATGCATGTCATAAAATCACCTTTACCATGCTTCCAGTGTCGACCAGGATCTTTGTAATCACTGAGGATCCTATCTGAGCTATGATCATCAATGGTTCATTTTGGGAGTGATGGTTCCCCTTCTCAACTCCTGGGGATTGATCACTAAAGTGTGCATATTGGTTTTATACTTTAGGTTCTTAAGTGGTGGTTCTTCTTGCATAAAAAACACATCCTTCCTAGCTTTACGAATGTAACTACTTCTGACATTCTGATTTCGGCCCATAGGATGTGGTTTGCCATATACAACGTCGGTTCTATTTTGGGGTGGACTCGGGTTCAATGGATCTTCATCTTCAATCACATTAACAGTGGTACTAGCAGGTTTTCTTGTCTCAGTTTCCGACAAGGAAGTTCATTGTGGGTTTTTCACAAACTCCGTTAGCCGTCCTTCTCGAATTAGTTTTTGAATTATCCATGCTAGCACTTTGCTCTCATTGGTCCTGTGACCGTTTACCTTATGATAAGCATAGTAGTTATCTCCTTTCTTTTGCTCTATATAATTTCGAGTTTTGAACGAGGTCGGGAAATTGACCTTGTCTTGAGTCATCACACAAATGTACGAGATAGGTCTATTTAACGCCACCGTGTTTGCATTAGCATCTTCCCATCTAAAATTTTGTGAATCCTTTTCGATCTTAATTTTCCACTATCCTCCTCTGATCATACTTTTTCTTAGAATAGTAGAATTCATCCATCCAGATGAATTTTTCAGCCTGAAAATGAAAGTGCTGTAAATCTCGGTAATCATGGATGAATAATTCGTTCCAGAAAGGGGAATTTACTATAAGGCTTGAATGAACTGCAATAAGCTTGTCCTTGTCCTTTATTCCCTTAGCTTTCAAAGCTTTTCAGCGTTAAACCTCTTTAAGTAATCTCCCAATGACTCGTCGTTATTCTATCTTATATTGGCGAGCATTGCATAGTTGATCGATGGGTCTTCGCAAATGTAGTACTTAGTTGAGAATTCATAAGGGAATTGTTTTCAAGAATAGATTGTGTTCTCGCGATAATGTTTGTACCACTTGGTCGCAGCTCCTTGAAGAGTGTCTGGAAAAAGGCGGCACCTAACGGCACCAGAAGCATTGTACAAATCCATTTGACTGTCAAATGCCATCATATAGTCGCCAGGATCAGATGTGCAATGATATTTCATTGTAGGGACCTTCATGTGAGAGGGAATTGGTGCAGACATTATCTCATCATATAAAGAGGCAACCCTCTCATTATCATTTATGCTCTCGTCTGTTGTTCTCTTACATTTAATATCAATACATTTAATATTCAACAAATCCTGCACGGCCTTCTCTACTATGTCTTTGAGGTAAGCTTCATTCTTCAAGTAGTCTTTCTTATTTGGTTTGTATCCATCTGAGGTAGAGCTTGCAGAATAGCCCTTGTCTTCCTCTTGAATCCTTCCTTGATAGTTCACCTTCAGTAAGACACGATCCTTCTTCTTGGACAAGGAAATGTTAGTTTTTCTTTTCGTGGCATTAGTGTTTATTTTCAAGTTTCCCCTGGGAGAGATAACTACCTCTCCTATTATGAAAGCTTTCATGGATGACCTATGGGATAGAACTTCATTTAGGAGATTCTACATCTCCATCATTTGCCGCTCTAAGTGTGTGATTTTAGTAATATGATCCTTTGGTTGAATATTTTGAGCTGGAGCCAATTGCGGAGACAGTTGGATTTGAGCCATTGGTGGATTTGGTTGAGCTAGTGCGGAAGACCGTCCTTGTTCCCTGTTCCCAGGGTTGAAAGATGGCGAAACATTTTCTTATAGTGAAGTTGCATGTTCGGCCCTTTCGTATAATGAGGAAAGCCTTTTCGATTTCTTTTTCCTACAACAAACCAAGTTTCCACAATTAGTTGTATTAACATAACAAGGACGGAGGCTCAAGCCCTCCTTATAGCGCTAAAATGTTAAAGATAAAAATTGTCAACACCATTATTAGTGCTTTGGATCATTGATCATGTTTAGATATTTCAACCCTCCGTATGATCAATGAACAAAGCATGCAAAAGAAGGCAAAGCAAGAATTATTAATGAAATAGTTTTGAGAATTTTTAGTTTGAATTCAATTGTGAACTTTAATACCTCCATCATAACCCCTTTCATCTCCAACGAAACCCATGTATTTCGCTAATTCACAATAGCCGAAGGAATGAGTGACAAAATCCCCCTTTTATCTTAGATAAATTTTTAGGATTTGATGGTAGAAAGGTGCTAGAGCCGAAAACCCTCTCAACCTCTTCAGAACCTCCTTTATTTGACTTTTTATTGGGTTTTGACAAGATAGCAACATTGTGTTCACGATCGAATTCTTCCTTTTGGAAGGTATTTATCCAGCGGTGGACATCTTCGAAAGATACCCTTTTTGAAAGAGTATGCCTTATTGATGGTTATTTAGCCATTTGAATCCCTTTTGAAAGGTATGCATCATTCTAGGATGTTTAGATAAAAATAAGAGTTGATATGATATGTCACGAAACCGTATCAGGGATTTGACATTGTATTTTTATTAAGTCACAAGTTGTATGTCCTTATGTGGCAGAAACCATGAATTTAATATATAAGGAAATATACTCGTGGAAATATCCCATGATGGTTCCATGATATAAGCTCGGAATGAACGAAGAAGATAAGAAATAAATCATGTATGATCGGCTGTTAATGTTGAATTAACTCCAGATCATGATCAACCCCAAATTCAAAGTTGATCACAAGCCGTAATTCTCTTTATTTTCTTATGATGAAGTTTGGTAAATTTTAAGAAGCAAATCCCCAATTTGATTTCTAAATTAGGGTTAAAAATGTAGTGAACGGAAGTAAAATTTGTAAAATGAGAATAGAATCGACAACTCGATCTCCGAAATCGGACCACTAAAGGTCATATTTATAAATGCAGGTTGGCTCTCCTTTCGCAGAAGCCGTTTCGATAACGTCTAAAGGCTAGTTTCTAGTGTATCCTTCCAGCTTGGCACAAAAGGGTGACCTTTTGGCCACGCCAAAAGGTTCGCCTATAGCTATTTGAACATATCTGAATGCTTTCATCCTTGTCGGAAACATAGGAATGTGGCACCTGTAACTTTTATCCATTGACTCTTTACCTCAAAATGACAGCTTGTTTGATGCGGAAGGATACCTTTCAACTCCATCGAAAGGTTGTAAGTGGTCTCTTAAAGTGCTTGACTGGCGTTGCCTTGCATCCAATGATCTATTGCGGAAGCATCCTTTTGATCCCATCGAAAGGTTCTTTTGAATGAAGTAGCAAATTGGATTTTTGGAAGGTAATATTGGTACATGACACTAATATCTCTTGCGAAAGGCCTTCAATGTGGATCCAACACTTGCGGAAGGCTCTTCCACGAAAGCGATTCTTGCGGAAACCCTTGCGTTGGCATTGAGTTCTCTTCTGCGGAACTCTTCTATGAGGAACTCAAGGTAAAAGCCTTTATCCTCTGTAGAAAGTCTTTTGTGGGTGGAACCACCCCATGTGAAACCTTGGTTACGGAAGCCTCCTTGACTTTCCCAATAGCATCCCTTCATCTCTTTCAAATGATCTTTCAGCAATCTCTATTCCTCATCGAAATCTGGTTTTGGTAGTAAATTTTGGTGCAAATAGTTGTGGAATGACTTCTATTGACTACCGCATCTCTCTTATGGAGCCTTCTTTTTCCAAGTCAAATATGATGGTCTTTCTTTCCTGCATAAGTCTTCTGAGTGTGGAACAATTTCTTATGAAATTTCCCACATGGAATTACCCCTTTTGTCTTAGGCGAAAGATCTTGATGTAGGGTTGTGAAAGGACTTTGACACTTTATGATGAATGACTGCGGAGCTAACCTTCTATCCTAGTCGCAAGGCGCTTGACGGCCATGTACCTAGCCACTTCGTTGGGCTTTAGTAATTTTTTCCTTTGGCTTTTGTGGGATGGACATATCGTCTCGATCGAAACTACCTTACCTTTAAGCTTGCAGAAGTCTTGTTCTGTTACTTTTTACTCATGCGGAAGCTTTCTAAAAGGCCTTCTTTATTCCGATCCATATTTTATGGTTAACATTTTGCCCCCCAACCCTCCCATGGCTATAAAGAAGGATTTTGTTCTTTAAGAGAAAAATTCCAGGATGGAAAAATAGTACCCGTATTCCTGCAACACATCTAATAATATCTGCATGGTTAGTTCATACTATAAGTTCGTTTTCATTTTGGTTGACCTTTAACTCCAATCCTATTTTAGCAGAAGATTTACTCTTTGAACATTCAGAACCAGTAATGATCATAAGTACTTAAAGTCCTAGATTCAGGTCTTGATGGTCGGAATATATCAGCTTCTTGCCAGATAGTAATTATATCCCATTTTGTCTTAGGAATAGAATGTCAGAAGACCATACAGAGACAATTTAGAAGTTCATACCTTACGATAATAAAGGTTGAAAATACCACATCAAATAATAATAGGAAGACTAGAATCATCTTGATCATCATAATATAAAGCTAAAATCCTATATCAATCTGGTAATAATGAGAGAGGACTAGAATACCAGTCAGATCATTCGTTCTTATATTAATCATGAAGGTCCAGGAGATTATCTTTGGTTATAAATGTTAGTGGTTCAGGTGACTTGTTTTGCCATTCAATAATAGAGGATCATAAGACCATTTTTGGCAATAAGCGGCAGAAGACGAGAAATCTGTATTTGATAATAAGTAACGGAAGACTAGAAATCCATAGTTGGTAATAAGTAGTAGAAGACCAGAATACCCATTCCTGGTATTTAATATAGAAGACCAGAATACCATTAATTATTGAAGATCGGAATACAATTTATGGTAATTAATAATAGAAGTCCAGAATACAATTTCTGGTAATTAATAATTGTAGTCAAGAAAGCCATTTTTGGTAACTAATAATAGAAGATCAGAAAACCAATCTGACAGATGTTCATGAGGAGAAGACAAAGAAGTAATTCTGATTCTTTTGTTGAATATGCCATCTTCAAGCTTTTATGATATCTTGCGAGCTTTTCCTTTCTCAGGCCTGAGTTTTATTTATCCATTTGTTTTGGCATATTTCAGGCCAGGACACTTTTGTTCAATTCTCGTGTTTATTTCAAGCAGTGCCCATCTCAGGCAGTTGTCATTTTAGGCATTGCCAATTTCTGGCGGTGCCCATTTCTGGCAAGAACATTTCTTAGTCTGCCAGACATTTCTTCCGGGTTTCTGGTATGCTTGGCTAGCTTATTCTCAAGCAGGGCTCGAGAGCTTAACCGACATCCCTCTAGGAGGCACCTTAACCTGGCCCTAGCGTGATGTGGCTAAGGGCTTGTTCTGTACCTTGGCTAGGCCATAGCGTGGCGGGACCAAGGGATTACCTATCCTGCCTCTAGGAGGCGCCTTATCCTGGCCATAGCGTGACATGGTTAAGAGCTTGTGCTGCTTTAACCTGGCCATTTCTGACTTTAGCATGGCTAAAGGTTTATGCCCTCCCTCCAAGAGGTGCCTTGACCTGGCCATCTTGGCACGACCAAAGGCTTTCTACCATTATTGGTAGCCTATCATTTTAGGTAGTCTAAGTTTAAGGAGAATTTTACTCCCGACCATGTAGGCTTTTTTTAGTGAATCATAATAGAGACATTCTCGAAAATGCCTTATTCATTCAGAGTCGGAAAATATAGTTTCAAATGTTCCGCGTTCCAAGTTTTTGGTACCATATTACCATCAAGATGGCATTAACTTGTAGGCCCTGGGGAGATTTCCTTGAAAATTATTAATGGACCTTCCCAATTTGGTACCAATGGACCATCTGATGGGTTTCTCGTATTGGCCATTACTCTTCTAAGTACCAAATATCCTTGTCTGAATTCCTCCTTTTAACCTTTGATTATAGTACTTTACGATTTCCAAAACATGTCATATGAAATCCTCTAATTATAATAATGGCTATTATAAGAATACTTATTAATCATGGCCAAAATTGTTACATTTATTAAATTCCATCATACTAGGCTCTACAACCAAAACTAAAGGATCGTATTGGAGAATTGATTTTAACTATGAAAGAGTAAGGGTCTACCCACCAAATCCGTAAACCTCTAGATAAAATGTATGGGAGGATACAACACGTTGCACCTCGGCTACTTAGGACCAACACTACCCCCTTCTTGGATGGCACCGAATATGATCAACCCGCGGTTGCAATCAACAACCACACAATGAGATCCTAAAGCATACATGAATACCGCTTTAAATTTTGGATGACCATACCCTACTTGGGTGCGACCCGCTTAGCCCTGCCGCATGTTCCTGCTTAATTCATTTTTCGAGTGTGAGGCTCGAAGATGCCAAGCTCTTACCGTTTCCTCCTAACCATCTTGGAATACTAATATTGCCCTCCGGGCAACCAATGCATTACTAGCATTCATCTATATAAGTTCATTCTGGGACTGAACGAAACGTTTGAGAGCTCTATCTCTAATTCCATCATCTTCAAGATTTCTTCACTTCATACGCTTGAGTTGGATTGAAGTGGTTTTTGGATAACAGATGCGATCCCGATCTCTTCAAAACAACATTCGATAGTTTACAGTATACTCAACCGGGTTCTTTAGGAAATAAACGGTCAAAGATAATATCAGAGATCACCTCCTAACCGTTAGTGGATGGATTTTCTTATCATTTGTCCTAGAAAAACAAAATGAGATTTACATGCATAATAAAGCATCATCGGAGATGACGGTACCACATCACTCACGTGTTTCTCCCAGGTATCTCCAAAGTTATGTTTGGGTCCAAATTTATTTGTCGGTTATCTAACCATCAAATAAACAAACATTCACTCAGGGATTTAATTCAATAGAAAAAACCCATATTGGCTAAGCATTAAGCGACATTAAGCCTTCTTAATTAATCGTTTAATTAATTTAAATTCACCTCGTAAGTATTTGAATCAAAATACTTTTATAAAGATATATTCAAAATCCTTATATTTTCAATATAGAAAATATCCATATACTTATCTCAACGCTATAAGTTTGTTTATGAAACACTAAGGAAGTTCTCATTTTTATAAAATTCTAAATTCATTTATAAACTCCATTATAAATTTCTAAAACCCTTTGTAAATCATTTATAAATTATTTTCCCAAGTCATTTATAAACCCGTCATAAAACCATGCAATTATTTATAAAACACTTTTTATAAATCTATTACCCATTTCTAAAATTCGTTTATAAATATCCATCTACTTATAAACCACTTTAACTTGTAAATAATCTTACTTTAAATCTTCAAACCATTTTACAAGCTCCTCTAATAAAAATCCAAGTTCGTTTACAAAACTCTATTTATGAATCTCAAAAATACCATAAATAAGCCCTAATCACTTCCTTTAAAAAAATTGTTATATAATAATAGTGTTTATTCATAACAAACATCATAAATAAATAACAATTATTAACTTTTAACCTCTTAATATATAATAATTAACGATTCAAAACATTAGAAATAAAACAATCTTTAATCTTTACCATACAAATAATACTAATAAATTACTAAAATATTATCAATACTCATTATTATTAATTTCAAAACATATTAATAATTTAAATAATTAACTTTTCAAAATTATTTTAACATTTATAAACAACTTTAAGTAATATTAACATGAATAACCAACTTCAAAACATAAAATGTTTCATTGATAAAAATTCATTCTTAAATCTTCAACCTAGCCATTTGTATGTTTATAAAACTACATTTAAAAATCTCTTTCCATTTTATAAAAACTACCTTTCATAAAACCTATTTACTTATGAACTCCACTTATAACTTTATTTCCTTTATGAATCTCACTTATTCGTAAGTCCCTTTTAAAACATCAGCCACTATCCATTTTAACGTTACTTCTATATGGACTATAAATTCCTTCATATTTATAAAATATCGTTTAACATTCCAAATTTATCCTTGCCTTTAATTTCCAAACTAGAGTCAACTATTTCCAAAATATCATTGTGTGTGTTATAATAAACCAATCGTTTGATTTATTTCTCCAATTTATTAAACGATAACAGTTTCCTTTAATTTATAACCCCGTTTACAAATTCATGCTTTTATTAACAAAATTTTTTTTTAATAACTTCCTTTGCAAAAATACCACTCTTTTAAATTATCCCATTAGTAAATTTCATATTTACGAATATAATTATAATATATGTACCTATATACATATATCACTTTATACAAAGATTATTAATAAGTATTATATCAAAATATTTCTATTTTCTTTTTAAAACCATATCCCTTCATTATAAAAGACTGACATATTCTTCAAGATTTTAAAAATCTTTACTTATGGTTCAAAATCTCTTTTTAAAATATTTCATAAAACTAGTAAATCATAATATCCAAAAATCTTACCTTTAATTTTAAAAAAATTAATTCTTCAAATAATGCATGACTAATTATTTAAAGCATATATAATTTTCAAAATCGCATGGAAATCACCTTTTTAAATTAGTTGCTATTTTATGGTATCTTATAATACCAAAATATATGGCATAACGCTACTAAAGCACTAATGAGCGAAATCGTGTAAATGTCATCCAATATATCTTATACCATAATAAATATGAAAAATAAAATCAACAGTGTGAAGAATCCTTTTGGATCCCTCCATCCAGTCTCCCTGCATCATATATAGTATATAGTCATAAAAATATAAATTAACCGCATTGAGGTGGGATTGGTATATAAAGAGTCATCCACTCTTACACGGGAACGTAATAGGGTCTCATCCGCACCAGGGGCGGGAATATATCCAACCAAAAATATAATTTAATAAATCATCCAAACAGTCAATAGATAAATTTTATCGACTAAACATATTTCTGGTTAACCAAAAATATAATTTAATAAATATCCAAACATCCAATAGATAAATTTTATCGACTAAAAATATTTCTGGTTAACCAAAAAGATGAAATTGATGCACTTTGATTTTTAATTGTCGCCAAATGTTCGGTTTAGAATTAAAATTGAATGGACTTTCAATTTTAACCCAAAATTCCAATTAGCTCCAAATCCATCCAATCCACTCCATAGCGTAGCATTTACTGATATGAACGCAAGGCAACTTGTCGCTCTCGATTTGGATCTCGTACGAGAAAGTTACAAATTTATTGAGTCCATTCATGGGGAATTCTATTCTATTTTTGCTATTTATATATATCATATATGACATTTTAATCTTATTTATTTACTAATCTTATTGGAAATCATGTAAACACAATTGATATAATTAAATTATAATTAACTAAATAAATTAAGTCTAAACGTTTTAACCTTCCCTCATCTCCCTCCTTCAGACTCGTACGGGCCAGGTGGTACTTTGTTGTTTTTTTATTTTGTTTGATCATGCGCTACCCAAGACACACTGCCACTGGCCGTCGCTCGCCACCTCTATGCTCGGGCCGCCCTCCACCCCCACACAATAGCATGTGTGCATGTGCCGATGATTGTCAAAACCCAATTTGCTGCTCATGAGCACCATCCCTTTGTCGCTGTCTCTGTCATCGATTTGATGATCCAACCATGGATTAGCTTTGTATCGTCGTAGTCTACGTTTTCCTAGTTGAATTCGAAGGCCAATTCGGCCTCTAGAGGCTCTGATCGTTGTTAACCGTCGGATAGAGCTCTTGTTAATAGCGGCTAAAAAATAGGTATAGGGTTTTAGTTGCAAATAAAGATAGTTGATGGCCTCATATAAAAAAAATTCACGGTACTATTTATTCGTGAAATTTCGAACTTTTAATGAGACGTGCTGCCTTGCGTTCTATATGTTATACCCATATTTTGAAAACAATGGAATATTTATCGGGACCCAATTCCATCATATACAAAAGTTAACTTTCAAAATCAAATTATATTAATTTAATTTTATTAAATTAATATCTATGCTTTTCAAACTCGCATCACCAAACAATACGTTCCATCGCCACGAAATTCGATGGCATATTATAATTCACTATTACGATCCAGTAAAACTAGTTTCGTCAAAATCTAAGACACTGCCTCAGAGGCTATTTTTACACTGTTATTTAAAACGAGTTATTTCTAAAATCAGTTAAATTACTTTGGTATCTAATTTAAAAGTTTACTATCTTTCTTCTCATTCAAATAGAATTTTTAGTCAAATTACGAAATCATTTTCTTCATACTAAATTCAAGATTCAATCATTTAAAAAATTCCAAACATTAAATTTAACAATTGAATTATCAAATAAATCACCATATTTGAAATTCAAGTTATTTTACTTATAAAATTAACTTTTCAATATTTAAAGTTAATTAAACACTCCTAATTCAAATGACTAAATTCTAGGTCGTTGCATACTCCTCCCTTAACAGAAGTCCATCCAGAAATTACCAAGTAAGAAAATTATCACAAATCCATTAACTTTTCAAAAACAAATATTTGAAATGGATTATAAAATTCTTTTGAGTCATTTAACTTCTTATGAAAACTTTTCTAAGTCTTTTAAATCAATTCGTAATTACTAACTAATACCATACAAAGTTATAAAACCAAAATCCAAATTTTGATTATCAAAATTTTTCCAAAATTCCCACAAATTTTCTAATACTTTGAATTTCTAGAAAAAATCACCAGCATCCCCTTTCGCTGCTCGATCGTAAAAATTTACTATATATATAATCTCATCTTCGAGGATAATGCATCCCGTAGTGAAAACTATAAAAGTACAATATGTAATCCGAGATGTGTACCTTATTTTAGCTTTAGCAAGCATATACAATCAATAAAACGCAAAAGCAAGCTCTAAATGCAAAGCATGCGCCATCCACACTTACTGTTAGCACCAAAATTAGTCACTAACACCTTTGATCAGATTTATGTAGAGAGATTAATGAAGATGGTAAATTACAGCAGAGGAATATCACAATAGAACGTAAAAACATCAGCAAAAAACTAGAACACCAGATTTATAGTGGTTCGACGTAAATGCCTACTTCCACTTTTATACAATCTTTATTGATTTTCCAAATACTTGAACACAGATACAATCCGTAGATAAACAGCTTGAATACAAGTTGTAGCAGAAAGGAAGTGAGTGTCCAAAATGGTAGAGTCTCTTTGGAATTCTTGAAAAAAGTTTCCTTTAATTGCACCTCTGCCTCTCTATTTATAGACGAAGATAGGTCGGACTCCCTACGCATACCTAAGACCAAGGTAGTTCGGCCTATAGTTGTAAGTCAAGTTGACCGACCAAGTCATGCCGACCCACTTCCACTGAACCATATATCCCGACCCAGAGGTTGCCTTGTTGATGACCTGAAGCGGTCCCTTAAGGAACTCGGAGTAAGCAGTAGTATGACTCGAAGCAAAGAAATGTTAGCTGCATCACTCTGTTGTATGTCGAAGAATTGACTAACCTCATCAAGGCTCACCGAACCAGGTCTGCTAACCCACGCATGCCGAACCATCAAGGCCGAACCACGAACACTGAAATACAACTGACCGATCTGTCTTGGCTTTTCTCCATTTACCGAGCGTCACATGACTTAGCACTTTCGAAGCCGATTCACGATCCTCCAAACCATCGAGTTCAATTTCACCCTCATCGAGCTACTAGGGCCGGACTCTTCTCGGCAGAACCACGTTTTCTTTCATATCATGGCCGAGCGATGACCTTCTCTTCAAGGTCAAGTGATGAGCGGCTGAACCACCTCGACCGAACGACCTTGGCTGAGCCACACTTTGCCGGTCCGCCATATTCGCATTCCAACATTGATCCACCTTGAATTCTGGTGCCATACAGTCATGCTGACCAACATCAAACATATCGGCCCATGCATAGGCCGAACCAAACTTAAATTACCCCAGCCTCTTGTACTTCCAACCCATTCTTAGCTCAAGTCCCATCCAGGATCAACCATAGGCTCTGCGACAATCGCAATGTAGTCGGGCCAAAGTGTAGAGCAACATTTGCGCCCAAAAAGTGCGTCATGTGAATCAACATGATGCTCTTTGAACCACAAGCATATCAGGGACGCGACCCTTTGAAGGTTAAACCATGCTAGAATCCAGAAACCAAGATTTTTCAGCTGACTCGATTGCATCTGTGCCTTCGCATAGTGATCTTCCATCGCCATGATGTGCTTATACACTCATATGTTCCCTTTCTATATTTTAGTTATTATTTTCTCCAATTCATTCACCACTCTTTTTTTTGTTTTTTTAAACAAAACTGGGTTGGCACAAGGAGACCAACCCAATTTGTTGGCGACTTTGACAAAAAGGGGTGCCGGCATACCAATGCCGACCCATCCGGTCAGTACTTGCTCCACCGAACTAGTAAACATGTATTACTGGATTCTATCGGGCACAACCTATTCACCTTCTCCTCTAGCCATATAAAAGCCCTGTCCTTTGCTCCTTTCTCTTCTCCTTGTTTTTACTCCACTTTCCCAAGCCCGCGTCCTTCTTATCTTCCTAAATTTACCATCCCGTTTCTCACCGAACCTTGTACCACTCCCCTTGCTATTTTAGTTGTTCTCAAATTCAATTAATTCCTCACCTAGTATCTCGAAGCTGCTGCAAATTCCATAGGTATGAATCTCCTTTCAAACATGGAATTATGTACGAAGTCCCATTGCTCGAATGGGTGGCCTCGCCTTTTCTCTGGTTTCAGCAATAGGTAGAGGTTAACTGAGGAGCGAGGAAGAGATAAATCATGAGGAGGACTAGAATTTAAGTTAGTGCTTCAACCGTCCTTGATGATTAATGGTAATAGTTTCTTAGAAGGAGTAGTTGTAGCTTTCAGAGTTCGGAAGTCATGACTCAGGAGGAAGAAGGAAGGTTTCGCTTGGTGGAGAATCTAAAAGAGAAAAGGGAGTTCAGTGATCCGAGAGGAAACGCAGGTCAGTCACACTGAGTGAATCAAGAGTGTGGTTCGGTAGTTGCGTGTGATGTTATGGTTCGGTCAGAGTCCAAAGAAGCGGTTCGGTATCCCTAGCGAGGGTGTTGTTTCGTCTTGAGGGAGAGCATGGGTCAGTAGGAAATTAGGAAGGCGGGTCGGTTTAAAACTAGTAGACTGTTAATTGATTAGAGAGTGAGTGAGGTGAATGAGTGTAGTGAGTGTGGCTCGGCATTTGGTTAGGTGATTGGTCGGTAAGAGTCTATGTAAGGCCGGTCGGTAGTTTAGGGGAGATAGTGAGTGACTGGGTCGACATTGTCAATCAAAAGTGTTTCAGCCCGAACATAAGACATATTTGAGTAACTTACCTCCACATTCAACCATAGCACATTAGACAAAGCATTAAAAACAAAAAAACATATAAGCCCAAGGACCTTATTTGAACCAACTCCCTCATAACTTGAACGATCTTAAATGCAAACTTTACTCAATAAATGCAAACAACAGACCTCAGGCTTTATGATGCCAATTTTCGATTCCAAGACTACTACTGCTAATAATATGATAAACTGCTGGAGATGATCAGCGATGATGGTCTCCGTGGACAAAAACTTAAAGTTCTATCAACCGCACTTGTGTTTAAAAATTTAGTTTTTTCGCACCCACGTTGGAGTTGCCACACTAGTTCACACACAACATGGGGGGATATATTATTGTCATTATATCTGATATCAATTGTCTTTCAAGTACGGTTTAAACAGCTATCCATCCATATTAAATGCTCATTGATGGTGTCCAAAAGAACTAACTCCGAAATAGTTTCTGATAAGCCTAAGCCAAGTTCTTGGCAAGAGGCAGTAGGAACTTCGAATTCACCGATAACTTCTACACAGGGTATTTCGGATCCATCTGCTGTTGTTATAGGCCCATCTCCTAATGTTATAGACAGAGCAGTTATCTTGGATAATCCTATCCATTCAAAAGCTTCAAAAAATCAACAAAGCCGCTCTTCGTCGATTATGCTCAATCCATGGAATCACTTTCGACAACTTTTTAGTTCCATCGGGACAAGATCGACCTCATCTACCCTCAGCCTGATATATAGCATGCAACAAATTTATGTGCTGGGTCGGAAGCGTGCCACCTTTCAACTCTTTTCTCCATGAAGTGTTACGTATATCGGGATAGCTCTAGCACAACTACATCCTAATAGTCACACGTTCATTCATGGCACCTATGTCCTCTTCATGAGTGCCTTATTCAGACTTCCTACTCCCGAGGATATCCGTTATATTTACCACTTCAAAATATGGTCCGACAGTCTACCTACATATTTCTCAAGCCACATTCCAAATGTCAAATCCTGACGAGGGCATAGAGTCAATTTTTTCAATTTAAGCAAGAGTGGTTTTACATACGCTGCCCCCTGGCTTTGCGAGAAGATGGCTGGAAGGGAGTGAGTTTCATTTCTAGACTGACATTTGTCTAAGGCTCGAACTGCATCCTTTATAAACTTCCTTCGATTTTTATAGGTATTTTCCCACGACCTAAAGGCGCTGGGTATTCTGAGGCCGTCATGGCCATTCGAGTCATCCCCGTGATAGATCAGGAGATTAAATCCATTATCTCCAACGAATTGCTTTCGAAGTTTGGATTATTAGCGGAGGTTCATCGAACTAGCCTCCCAACTGGTGCCACTACAACCGAATCCGCTGCAGAAAAAGGCAAAGAGCAGGCTAGGCCTTTAGTGCCCCCGGCAGAGCGGCCTCTCGATACATCCGAGAAGGTGAAATTAAATGGGCCGAGGTGCCAGAAGCGACCGATGAGAACATAGGTTCTGATTTTGCACCAGCAACAGACGCACCTGGCATTGATAAACTGCATCCCCCTTCTAAGAGGATAAAGAACCTAGCCTATAAGTTGAGAAAGCAAACAGTAGATGAAACTTCTAAAGTTACGATTACTCTGGTTAAATAGGAGTCGTCTCTCCAAAATTTAGAGGGTTCATTAAAAGGTCTATCAGACTAGACCATCCTTGATGACTTACTAAATTACGGCTTCAATGACCCAGGGGACATGGACTCAATTCGCCCACGAAAAGCGATGAAGGCAATCAAGCTTGTCATCAAGGAGAGAAAACTCCAATAAGTAAAGAAAAAACACTGGTCCACCGAGGGGAAGCACTAGGACGCACACAAACACTTACACTTCACCTTACACTTGAATTTTAGTCATCATATGATTTCCACTAACTCGTTTTCACTTGGCTTCTATGCAGATGATATGGGGAGCGCACATGGCTTCGATCGCCTTCGCGGGTCCTCAATCTTCCACCACTCTAGTTGAGTTTAGGATCAGGTAGAGGTCGACATAGGGATGACAGCGGTGATAGGGACTACCGTCCCAGAGATTTTTCGTCTTCTCAAAGAAAAACCTAAATCCATTCCTCATATCCTAATGATCCTCCCCCTCATTCAGAGCATAGTAGGGAGAAATATGCTAAGAACGGATCTCAATTTGAAACTCCTCGTGACCAACACTCTAGCTCGTCTAGCACTAAGCAATCTTGTGAGCCCCATAAAAAGTCTGTGACTCTGGCTAAGCAGACTTCCCCAGCCTCCGCACACGATCCATCGACAACTGAAAAATTAGCGAGTTTAAGGCCATATTTCCGAAGATATACTTCGACGGATTGAAATTTCTTCCTGTGATTCGTCCTTTTCCAGGGCATGTCAAACAAAGCATCATCGCCTATAATAATTATGTCTATGTTCAACACGACGCGTTCGTTCATCTGGCAGAAAAAGTTTCAGAAGTTTCTTTAGAACGTCAACACAAAATTGATCTCCTGAAACTTGAAGCCATTATGACAAAGATATCATTAAAGCCTAGGATGAAGAGCTATCCTTGTACAAATCCCAACTTGAGGTCGCATAGAAAAACAACAAGGATATAGTCAAGGCAGTCAATCGTTTGGATGCCACTCACAAAAATAAATTTGATGAGGCAATTCAACATAGTGAAGCTCTAGGCTTAGAGAAAGACTCCATCCAGAAGGAAAAAGATATCCTCGCTCAATGAGTTAAAGAGCTGGAGGAGCTGGTCCTTAAAGAGAAAAAAGGAAAAACTGCTGCATAGGAAGAGTCACAACGATATTGCGATGAAATCGTCGCAACATTACTCTTAAAGACGAAGCTTGATGAGGAACTTTCTAAAGCCGAAGTGTTAAAGGATGCAACCTGTCGGGAGGGTAAAAGAATGGTGCTAACAGAAATCAATTCTCGCCTCGCGGCAGCTGCTGAAGCCGGCAGAAAATAAATTACGTGCTTATTTGATCTACTTATTGTTGAATATAATGCTCGAGCTCTCATGCATCGAGATCTATCTTTTTTAAGCGAAGGTTACCTCAAATTATTGGCCGAAGCATGGGATACTTTAATTAAAAATTAAAAGAGTTGAGCTGGGCATCAAAGAGGTTGATAAAGAAACTTTTACGAAGGAAGTGCTTTGAGGGAATGAGCCTTCTGACTTATCTGCGGCAAAAGCCCTCTTCGGAAGAGATGACTCCTCATCGAAGGGGAAGGACGACATTGCTGGCCCATCCGGAACTGAGTCTTCAGTCCCTCCTTCCGCCCAGTCGGCTGGTTGCTCATCACTCGATCTTTTCGAGCAGCATGTTGGCTATGACTCGAAGAAATCCGGGGTTAATGTTCACGTTCTATCCACTATTCGAGAGGGTGAGACTCCCAAAACAACTAAGAGTCAACCGGATGCCTAGGGTCCAAAGAACCGTCACTTTTGATGGGTAATAGATGTATTCTAACATTCATCTTTTATGACTTCTTGTAGGCCGTTCTGATCCCAAACCAACTCCAAGGAGCGATATTTCCACAGATAAGGAAGAGAAAATAACGCAAGAACTTCACACTAGGGATACTCTTGGAACCGATGCTCAAGCAATCGGGGCGCTCGATGAGGACAAGCCAGAGAATTCCTCGCCTATAGACAAACATGACGAGGTTGAAATCACAGGAGCCTCCGAACCTATTTCAAAACTTAGCATGGAGGAGCGAATCATGGAAGAGGAGAAAAAAAGCTGAAGTTAAGAATGAACCTCAGGTGGTGGAACTTGATGATCCTCTTAATAGGCCCTTGAAAGTTATTCTCCCCATTGGAACCACACCTCTCGAGGTCCATCTTCCTTCCTCAGATACCACCTCACTGGGAACCAAAGCGTCCATGAGAAAATGCTCGGGTGAGGAGCCTTTAGAGAAATCGAAGAAGGAGAAAAAAATCAAAAAAAGGTAGCGATCCGGCAATTCCTCGTTCAATCCGAATAAACCTGAATCATGTAGTTGTTTCTATTTATTTTTATAGTCGTTGTGAATTGACTTTTGCTCCAAACTCCGAAAAAGTTGTAATGGAACTTAATTTTTAAATTAGTAAATAAAATTTTGTCTCTTTGTCTTCCACGATCTTCATTGTTTAGCTTATTGTCTAACTTGTAGTTGAAATTCGAAATCTTGGGGGTTACATAAGCTCCGGTCCGCTTCAACATGACTTGGAAAATTATAAATTATATATACTCTAGTCTGCACTTCGAGGACACAGAGTACTCTAGTCTGAACTCTGAGGGATTTTTTTGAATCGTTCATACTCTAATCCACACTTGGGGGACTCAGAGTACTCTAGTCTATGCTTCGAGGACTTGGAGATTTTTTTGAATCGTTTATACTCTAGCCCATACTCCGGGGACTCAGAGTATTCTAGTCCACGCTTCGGGGACTTATAGATTTTTTGAATTGTTTATAATTTAGTCCGCACTCCGGGGACTTAGAGTACTCTAGTCCATGCTCCAGGGACTTAGAGATTTTTTGAATCGTTTACACTCTAGCCCGCACTCCGGGGAATCAGAGTACTCTATTCCATGCTTCGAGGACTTAGAGATTTTTTTGAATCGTATATACTCTAGTCCTCACTCGGGGGACTCAGAGTACTCTAGTCCGCACTCCAGGAACTTAGAGATCTTTTGAATCATTTATACTCTAGCCCGCACTTCAGGGACTCAGAGTACTCTAGCCCACACTCTGGGGACTTAGAGATTTTTTGAATCGTTTAAACTCTAGCCCGCACTCCAGGGACTCAGGGTACTCTAGTTCACGCTCCGAGGACTTAGAGATTTTTTGAATCGTTTATACTCTAGCCCGTCCTCCGGGGACTTAGAGTACTCTAGTCCGCACTCCGGGGACTTAAAGATTTTTTGAATCGTTTATACTCTAGTCCGCACTATGGGGACTTAGAATAATCTAGTCCACGCTTCGAGGACTTAGAGATTTTTTGAATCGTTCATTGACTTCTAATTTTGTATATGCTTTCATACCCTAGAAAGAATAATGCAATTAATATTTTTCATGGAATTGTAATATATAAGACGTCAATAGTTCTAGAAAAAATGGCTCAAGCCTTTATTGATTCTAAAAAATAGGGACAAACTGAATTGTCTTATTACATGTTGGAAGTAAAGAACAACAAAAGGAAAATACACCAGAAATAACCGCTATTAAAATGCAAAGGAAATAGACTGATTGTAATAATGACGCAAGTGCTCGCTATTCCATGTTCTAGGGAGTTTTATGCCATCGACAATCGCTAGCTTGAAGGTACCTTCCCCAAGCTTCATACGGTGACATACGGACCTTCCCATATATGATTGATATATGACGGGATTGGAAAAAATTGCTTCAAAACAAGATCACCCACATCAAAGATTCTCGGTCGAACTTTTTCATTATAATATCGAGTGATTCAGTGTCGATACATAGTCACCCTTAAATCAGCTTCCTCACATTTTTCATCGACAAAGTCCATTGATTCTAGTAAAAGATCCTGATTCATCTTAGGATCATAATGAGTCACCAAGTGAGAAGGAACTTTGAGTTCCACGGTTATAACAGCTTCAGTACCGTATGCCAAGGTGAATGGAGTGTGGCAGTCGCGGACTTGTGGATGGTTCTGTAAGCCCAAAGTGCTGTCGGAAGCTCAACCACCCACTTGCCTCTTGCCTTCTCCAAACATTTTTTCAGTATGGACTTGATTATTTCTTATGGCTTCAACTTGTCCATCGGGTTTAGGGTGAGCAATTGCCACAAAATTTTTTTCAATGCAATATTTTCGGCAGAATTCTTTAAGCTTCTTACTCTCAAATTGAGTTCCGCTGTCAGTGATGATAGCTCGCGGGAGGCCAATCAGCATATAATGTTTCGCACAATGAAATTAATGAACTTTTTGGTGGTGATCGTAGCTAAAGGCTCTGCTTCAGCCTACTTGGTGAAATAATCGGCCGTAACAATTGCGTATTTTGCACCCCTTTGGAGATTGGCAAGGAGCCAATTATATCGATTTCCATATTGCAAATTGACAGGGACTAACCATTTTCATGAGTTCCATCGGCGGAGCTCTCGAGATTTTCGCATATTTTTGACATTTGTCGCATCTTCTCACATAGTCCGCGGCGTCTCGATTCACGGTTGGCTAATAGTATCCATAGCAGATGATCTTTTTGGCTAGTGTCTGCCCCCCAGTATGGTCATTACATTCTCCTTCATGAACTTCTTTCAAGACCCGCTTTATCTCGTCGTGGGCGATGCACCGAAGTAACGGAACTGATAATCCTTTCCGATACATTACGTCTTGCATTATATACCACAAGGCTTTGTGGAAGACTTTTCGTCTTTCGTTCTTTCTCTCAGGCAAACTTTCGTGTAACAGGCATTCTTTGAACGGAGTCATCCACAACTCCCTTTCAGTTTCTGTCCTTAACATAGAATATACTTCCATTTCATTTATGGTCGGAGCATGTAAGGTTTTGACGAGGACTAAGCCCATCTGTTGTGCATCATCAGTACTCATGAATTTTACCAATATATCGGCTTCCCTATTTTGTCCATGTGGGATATGCGAAATATTGTAGTACTTAAAGCCTGCTAACAGTTCTTAAACTCGAGCAAGGTATGGGGAAATTCTCTACCAATTTGGTTAATAGTCTCCTCAAACATGATACACTTCCAATTGTGAGTCACAAAAGATTTCAACTGATTTTACTCCGAGTTACCTGGTAAGTTTCAAGCCACCAATCAATGCTTCAAATTCGGCTTCATTATTTATAGCTGGGAAGTCGAGTTTCAAAGCATAACAAATTGATCGGTTTTTGGAAGTTATAAGAAGAACACCTGCCCTAGAACTACGGTCGTTGGATAACCCATCGGGTGTATAGCTTCCATCGAATAGGGGGAATTACATCACTACCACTTGGCTCGTCTGATATGGTGAATTCTACAAATGAACTCTACTAGCGTTTGCCCTTGAATAGCCCTCCATGGCAGGTAAGTGATATCGAATTAACTTAACTCAATGTTCCATTTGAGTAACCTCCTAGAGGTTTCTGGTCGTTGGAGCACTTGTCGCAAGGGTTAGTCAGCATAAACACTAATCGGGTGTGCCTGAAAGTACGGACGGAGCTTGCGTGATGCAATCACCAAGCAGTAGACTAGCTTCTCAATCTTAGGATAATTTCTTTCTGCCCCAATCAAACGTTTACTGACATAGTACACTGGCTTTTGAATTCGATCCTCCTCACGAACCAAGGCTGTACTGATGGCATGCTGGGACAAGGCTAAATAAACATAGAACTCTTCATGGTCTACAGGGTTTGATAAAACCAGGGTGCTCTCCAAGTGTCTCACCAGAGCCCGGACGCATCCTCATAGTTCGACGTCCATTCAAAATTTATGTTCCCTTTCCTTATCACATCAAAGAAAGGAATGCATTTGTCGGTTGCTCTAGGTATGAATCGACTCAACGCGACGACTTTTCCATTCAGGCTATGTAGTTGCTTTTATAGTTCTGGGCAGTTGTATGTCTCAGATAGCCTGAATCTTTTCTTGGTTAGCTTGGATTCCCTATGCATTGACAATGAAACCCAAAAACTTTCTCGACGCAACACCAAAGGAACACTTCAGTGGATTGATTTTCATTCCATAGTATCTGAGTATATCAAACATCTCCGCTAAGTCTCAAATGTGGTCCTTTGACTGCCGTGACTTCACAAGCATGGCATCTACATAGACTTCCATTGTTCTACCAATTTGGTCTTTAAACATCGGATTTACCAAACGTTGATAAGTTGCTCCTGCGGTCTTCAACCCAAAAGGCATCACTACATAATAGTACAGCCCAACATCCGTGACAAAACTAGCGTGTTCTTTGTTTGGAATGTGCATCGGGATTTGATTGTATCCCGAATATGCATCCATGAATGACAATAATTCATGCCCTGCTGTTGAGTTGATCAACTGATCAATTCTGGGTAAAAGAAAATTATCCTTAGGATATGCCTTGTTCAGGTCTGAGTAATCAACATAGGTCCTCCATTTCCCATTCGCTTTTCTATCTGGTACAGGGTTAGATACCCATTCAGGGCAGAGGGAATCGTGGACGAACCCATTGGCTTTGAGTTTGTCCACCTCCTTTCTGAGAGCAGCAGACCTCTCCGGGACCATACCCTCCTTTTTTTGTTTCACTGGCACATACTCTGGGCCAATGTTCAATATATGACTTGCGATGGCAGGAGAAATCCCACACATATCAGAGTGGGTCCAAGCAAAAACATCTAGGTTCGCTCAAAGGAAATAAGTAAGATCCTCAGTCATCGAGGGAGAGAGTTGTGATCCAATCTTAAGCATTCGTGATGGGTCATCGTGGCTGATTGGAATGTCAATCATTGGTTCAGTCGGTGCTGCTTTAGAGTCCTTAGGTTCTTCATCATCGTTTCTCGGATCTATGTCTCTATAGATCCAACCCTGCTGCTCGAGCTAAGGCTCGAGCATTACTTGTCAATTTTCAGCAACATGGATGCGGACAGAGTTATCCACATCCTTTCCCTTCTCTCTTCGTTGGGCTTCTTTCAGCTCAACCACATAACATGCATGATCAGTCATATGATCGTCATGCACAACACCAACTCCACTATCCGTTCGGAAATTTCAAGGTTAAACACCACGGGTCAAAACTGCCCTAAACTCCGCCAGGACCGGCCGGTCCAGAAACACATTATACAGAGAATCAACATCCAAAATAATGAATGGTAGGATCCCTACCCTCCTACGTTCACCTTCTCCTAACTCAACTGGCAATTCGACAAAACCTATCGCATCAATGGCTGCACCATTAAAGCTGCGAATGCGGGCTTTAGATGGTTTCAGATCCTTTGCCTCCATCTTCATTTTGTCATACGCCTTTTTGAAGATAAAATTAACAGAACTCCCATAATCGATCAGTATCCTTCTCACAAACGCCGGCCCAACCGTAGTTGAGATGACGATCAGATCGATGGTAGGTGCCTCCGTCCGATCAGCATACCTGCTTCTGAATACTATATCATCCATCATCATTCGCTACTGTTTCGCTGGAGTTCCGTCTTCCGAGTTCGAGTAGCATTTGAAATCTGCGTGCTTTAGGAAATTAGCATAGCGTTCCATTTCTTGCCAACTTTTTTCTGCTGGATGAGGCCCACCGACTATTGTGTTTATGATCAGTCTACCTACGGTCCGAGCGGGTTCCTTAAGTTGATGTAGAGCCTGCCCGCGACTGGGGTCGGATGTCCCCTGTCTGACCTCTTGCGAATTCTTAACAAACTGCTGTAACTTCTTTTGCTGAATCAGTGTGATAACCCGGACTTTTGAACATCTGATAAGTGGATAATTAACTGATTTATTCAGTTGATCAGATAAAAAATTTGACATCTGGCAATATAAATAAATTTGAACCTATAATAAATACTGAGACATAAATATCTAGAAGTGATATATCTAGTAAAATAATACATATATATAAATAGTGATGTGCAAACTTAGTAATGCTGAAAATTTTAAGTATGTTCATATACAAACATATGTGTGTGAGTGTATGTTTTGTGAATTGAGAACATTAATTTGAATTCAATACATTAAATTTTTAAAGGAGATTTAAAGATAGAATTCTATATTTATAAACACTAGAGATAAATACTTATTAGGTTTGAATATGGAGGGTCAAGTTTAAAATAGGGTAACAAAGGATCATTCTTTCTCTAAGATATATGTATGTTGTATATATATAAACATATTAAACATAAAAGATAAATTAATTCACAAATTTTAAAAGGGAAAGGTTTAAAACATTTTTTTGAATTAATTAGGATAAAGAACTTAAACATAAGAGGTATTAGAATATAAGTTTAAAACACTTGTAAATATCTCATTTTTGCATACAAACACTTGTAAGAAAATGATTATATGTATCGACAAATGTAAGCTTAGTTTTACAAATGACATTTTCTTTTAATTTAAAATTAGGTAAAATGAAATAAAAAGAAGAAAAAAAAGAAGCCAGACTATTTTCTTCAAAACCTGAAACCATGGAGAGAAAAAAAAAGAAACAAAGGAAAATATAAAGTGAAAATTAGCCACAATGGCCTCTTTAGCAAGTGCAATTAGTTTCTAGGACACACAACTGAAATAATTACTTTTAAGGATAAAATGTAAAATAATTAGTTTCTAAGGCCTAAAAACCTATGAAATTATGTCCTTGAAAATAATTGGACTGCTGACTTTGTCCTTAAAAGTAATTATTCTGCTGACTTTGGTCTTGAAATTAATTTCTGTAGATGTGTGTCCTAGAAACTAATTGGACTACAAAGTTTGTCCTTCTAGTGAAATGCCTCAAATATAAATCAACAGCCTGTAGCAAATCAGAGGAAAAAATCAAAGAAAACAATAATCTTTCAATTGTTTCAAACTTGAAGATCAAATCAAGATTAAAATTCAAATGAAGATCAGCAAGCAAATCAAAATAGTTTGGTTCCAAGGGAAAATTTTGAGTTGTTCTCTGTTTCCAGAAAACAGGTAAACCTGGAAACTTAATCTTCTTTATATTCTGATATATACGGAAATCATGGAAATAGTGGCCGTGAAAATGTTTTGTAAAAATGAATAAATATGTTATGCCTGACATATATACACACACACACACACATGTCGATATATATGTATGGGTACCTCTGTTCTTAAGTTTTCAGATCATAAACACATTCAAAAGCCAATTCCTCCTTATATAAACCATTTTAGGTGCTAATTTATGAAGAATATATGTTTTGGATAACTTGGATTTATTCTTAAAAATGATCTTAAGGATTAACAGCAAATAGTTTTACAAGGAGGTGAAAGTTTCAGTAAAAATAAATTAAAGTCGGGAAATAAATCTTTCAAATTCCATGTTTCAAGCTTATAACTTGATTCGCATTTGGAAATCATGATTTTTGGAATAGATTTCATAATTTCTAGTGTTGAGGTTGTCAAGAATGAGCAAGTTGATCAATTTTGGGTTTATGGTCAATATGCGCCGATCGATGTTGAATTGAGGGTCAAGGTTCAGGCCGAGGGTAGTTCGTGAATCGACGATGGTGGAAAACATGGTCGGAAGGGTTAGCTTTTGCCTTGGTGATTTGGTTAGGTGATTGTAGGGTTTAAGGACTTGGACAAGGTTTTTGGGTTCGTCGCGACGACTAGAAGGAATTAGACTTGATCGGTTGAAGGGAAAAATGAAGTGTGGTCTTCGGGAAACCCATAGGCAGAGTGTCTTGATTTCTGGTGGTCGGAGTTGTTGGGTCAAGGAGGACTTGGGTTGATTAGGTTTGTTTCTGACGATCCAGATTTGTTCGTTTTTGATTCACAAGTGATACTGGCGATCTGAGGGGTCGTGAGGAACGGCGAGGTTGTCGTCATCATGTAGGTAATCACGGCAATGACCGGAGGAGGGTGGTTCATCTGTGTACATGCACTGTGGATGTCATATCTGATGTCGTTTGATGGTTAGGAAGGAGAGCATATACGTCGGGTAGAACTCGAATGGTTTGGAATGTTGACTCGAAGAAGATTGGGAGTGGGAAATCTCGTGATTTTCTCAAAAAGTTTTAGTCTGAGTATCGGGTTTATAAGGTAAGTAAACAGTTTTAAAATTTTAATCAGATTTTGATATTTGAAGTAATTTTTGTTACTAGATTTCCAAGTTAAAATAAATGAATCGTGAATAAGTTATTGAAGGAAAAGGGAAACAAGAAATGTTACCAAGTTTCAAGCTAAATATAACTAATAAATTTATTAAGAAAGTTTCAAAGAAATATTGATCGAGTTTCAGTATAAATTTCTTTAAAGACAAGGTTCTGAAATTAAAATTTGTTTGATTTGAATAATTATGTATTAGGATACTTACCCATTGTAATTAATCAAAGTATGATTATTTGATGAAGTTATTAAGGATAATTAATAAACTTAAATTATCATTGGGTGATTTAATAATGTAGCGAAAGGATCATTACTCAATAAAATTATAGGATGAATAAAAGAATAGTAAATCACTAAATGAATTAATTAAAGGAGAATTTGTGTAAGTAATTAAAGAATAGATGATTACTAAATTGTGATTAATTAAGGTTAATCTAGGAATATGATTACTTACTAAATGTAATTAATTAAAAAGAGTAATTAATTATAAAAGTAATTAAGGATCATTAATTAATTAATAAATTAATGATTAATTAAAGATTAATTAATGTGAATGGTTAAGACATAATTAATTTACTTAATTAACCTAAGGATAATTACTTAGTGTAATTAAAGAGTAATAAATTAAGGATGATTAATTAAGATGGATGACTAATGATGATTATTTAATTTGTAGTTAATAAATGTTAAGTAAGCAGGATTTAAAGGTAATTTTAGTGATTAAAGTTAGTAATTGATTTAATTGGAGATTAATTAAATTAATTAGAAATTGTGCAACTTATAAGTCTTGCTTATGAATAGATAAGTTGTAGAGGATGATTAGATAAATATTTGTCTAACTTTTTGTAATGTTATGTGATATGATATCTTGGATATGAATTGTATTGATTCAAATTTAACAACTTGGATTAGAGATGACTTTGAATTCGAAGAGACAGGATCGGCTATCAGTAAATACCCGAAACCACTTCAATTCTTTATAAATTTGAGTTAGAAGCAAAAAGGCTGGAATGAAATAAGTTAAGCATCATGGATATTTAAACTAGATAACAGTTCTTGGATATTGTTTTGAGATAAATGTTTAACTTAAATAAGGTTAGAACTCGTAGAAAGGTACGAGTTACCCTGGTTATTCACTTTAGTTATATAGCTTGGTATTTCATATTATATGGGTTTACTCACGCTGGTTTCCAGCCTGACCCGGGTGTTACTTTTATCTAATGCTCGGGGCAGACCGAGTATTACAGATTTTCAGGCAAGGACGTTCTGGAGCTCAAGAGGCGAGCTGGATAGCAGCAAATTAGTGTATTCGCTATGTTATATTATTGTATATCTAGGACAAGTTGATTTTAACTGTCCAGTGATTGTGAAATGCTGTAACTCTGATGTATTAATGAAAATTAACTGATACAGATTTTCCTTGTATAACTGATATTTTATTTGACAGTATATTTTGATCTACTGCGAATGTGAGATTCTGTGTTTCATTTCTGTTTCTTCTTCTACCTCTTTTCTTCTTTTCCTAACTATCTGTAATTTTCGGGATTAAAATTCTGCGTCGTCGCAATCATTTTTTCTATAGCATCATGATGGTGTCAACATTCCTCAATGTTGTGCCTGTAGGTCCCGTGAAACCAGCAGTACTTCCCGGTCTGTTTTTGTTCCTTAGTGGTTCATTTGGACGTGACTTTCGGTATTGGAACGTATTACAAGTTGAAAAATAAATATTTTCCAGAGATGTGTTTAGAGGAGTGTATTCGTTATAGGTTGGGATCCACGGTTTCCATTTTCTTGCTTCCCTCTTCATTCTGGAATTTCCTCCTCTGGATCCTTTAGACTGCTCTAGCTTATTTTGAACATTGACCAGGACCTTTCCAAAGTTGTCGCCAAATTTCTTTACTGTAATGTTATTTTGCACCGCCTCCTTGCTGGGCCTGGGCGCACTGCTTCGCCTGGTCCATCTGGCCACTTCTCTTCTCATAAATTTGTCCTTCGAATAAAAACATTCCAGAGTGATTAGCAGTTTTCCTGCCAGCCAATCACCAAACTCTGAGTCCGGATCTACTCCTCGCATCATGGCCATGAGAATAGCATGATCACTCTGGTCGCTAAGCTCGGTAGCAGAAACATTGTAGCGATTGTAGCGATTCTAGATAAGGTTCTAGATAGGTTCTGGATATCGATCGCGGTGGAAGCTTGGTGAACCACATTGTAGCGATTCTAGATGAGGTTATTGGGAAACATCTGCATTTAATCGCATCATTTGCTCTGGCCGAGTCCATCATCCACTCGTATCTCATGACATGCTGTCTGGGATCAGTCTTCCCTTCATAGGCTGGAATGGTCGGCATACTAAACCTTCGAGGGTACTCAGCCTGTAGGATAACATCCTTGAACGGAGTGTGGCTCCTAGATGCACACCAATCATCATTTATTTTCCCTCATTGGTTGTCCAACCATAGCTGATAAGTCTGGGGTTCGGATGGGAGGTAGCAAGTTGGAATCCGTCCTGCATTATCATTTTGGTTGGTGCCTCCTTGATTAGTGATTTCCTAAATGAGTGTCGTGGGGAGCTACTTTATTGCGACCCTGGTGAGCTGGTCGGTCAGCTTCCACTAGTGTTCCAGATCCTAAGTTTACTATTCCAACTTGAGTGTGATTTCCCAAGAGCAGGCGAGGAGCCATGGTTCTAGATAATGAACATGGACCATTCCTGTTGAACTGATCTGCTGCACCTGTTTGCGTTGTTTCAATTCTACGGTGTATACGCTTGTGATGTTCAACTGACGAAGCAGAGCTGTCGGATGATGAGTAGGAAGCAGGGCTTCCTCCAGCATTCTAATGCTATTGTTGAGTAATATGGGTTATGAGATCGATGTTGGCTTTAATTTGCTCGTTAAGTTGTCTCCTGATTTCCATGAGTTCTCTCATCAGCTCATTGAACTCTGCTCTGGTGACAGCTTCTGATTGGTTTAGGATGGGGGCGACACCTACACCGGGATTAGGTTGTTGGTTGCTAGGTCCCACTTGCTGGACACTGGCGATCTCATTGACATCTGCATTGTGGGAGGCTGATCTAGTACGTGGTCTTCCCATAGATTTATCCATCTGAACTCTAAATAGAATCTGCAAAATCTCGAGAACAAACTCAGATCTCCTTCGAGGGATTTCTATAATCCCATGGCGACTAAGTATATCATGACATCCTGAGATTGCTTGTTCTCAGTGAAAGCACCAAAATTTATCACTATCACCCTTGAATAGATTATTGTAGAAAGATTAATGAAGATAGTAAATTAAAACGGAGGAATATCACAATAGAATGCAAAAAAATAGCAAAAAACAAGAGCACCAGATTTATAGTGGTTCGATGTAACTTCCTTCGTCCACTTTTAATATAATCTTTATTGATTTTCCAAATACTTGAATACACATACAATTCGTAGACAAAAAACTTGAATACGAGTTGTAGTAGAAAGGAAGTGAGTGTCCAAAATGGCAGAGTCTCTTTGGAATTCTTGAAAAAAAAGTCCCTTTAATTGTACCCCTGCCTCTCTATTTACAGACAAAGATAGGCCGGACTCCCTGCGCAGGCCTAAGACCAAGGTAGTTCGGCCCATAGTTGTAAGTCAAGTCGACCGACCAAGTCATGCTGACCTACTTCCACCGAACCATCTATGCCGACCCAGAGGTTGCCCTGTTGTTGACTCGAAGCGGTCCCTTAATGAACTCGAAGCAAAGAAATGTTAGCCGCATCACTCTGTTGTAGGTCGAAGAATTGACTAACCTCCATAAGGTTCACCAATCCAGGTCTACTGACCCACGCATGCCGAACCATCAAGGACGAACCACGAACACTAAAACACAACTGACCTATCTGTCTTGGCTATGCACCTTTGACCGAGTGACAATGACTTAGTGCTTCTGAAGCCAAACCACGACCAACCGAACTATCGAGTTCAATTTCACCCTCACCGAGCGACTGGGGTCGGACCCTTCTCGGCCGAACCACTTTGTCTGGCGTATCTTGGCCGAGCGATGACCTTCTCTTCAAGGCCGAGTGATGAGTGGCTGAACCATCTCGACCGGATTACCTTGGCTGAGCCACTCTTGGCCGGTCCGTATATTCGCATTCCAACGCCGATCCATCTAGTATTCTTATGCCTTACATTCATGCTGATCAACATCAAACATACCAATCCATGCATAGGCCGAAACTTAAATTACTCCAGCCTCTTGTACTTCCAACCCATTCTTAGCTCAAGTCCCATCCAAGGTCAACCATAGGCTCTGTGACTATTGCCATGTAGCCAGGCCAAAGTGCCAAGTTACACATCCTAATCACTTAACAACCAATGATATAATATATATAGAAAGTAATATCAATATATAACATGTACCAATTCAATGGCTATATGCAAATGTAGTAAGAGAAACATAAAAAAGATAATCTTCATTCAAATAATTGATAACTACATCGATTTTCATCTTCTAATGTCAGCATCTAATTTATTAAAGTCTGTACGATGTACATATATCATCCGTATGCAAAACCATACCTGATTGCCCGCTCGATCACACAATTTCACTTCCGAACTAGTAGCGTTTACACGACCACTCTAGTCCGGACTCAGATTCAGTTCCTTGATTGGAAAGGCTATTCTCCTTACATAGCCATATACTATGATAGAGAATATTGGAATCAATCAAAAATCCATATTCAGGGTTCACCGTCAAGAAATCGAGCGAAAAATTCTAACCAGATCGATGTAAATCACCTCGAAATCATATTTTCAAGTCCGAAACAAACAGTCATGCGAATAAAATAATATATGTACAATTTATGTATATTTCAAATTACTTCCATTCAATTGATTTACATTCGGTCATTTACATTCATTTATTTACGCTTGCTCTATTTACATTTATTGGTTCGCATCCAATTTTTCACATTGTGTTTAACAACATTCCATTCCATATTTAAGTTATTTGTTGATTTTTTCATAAAATCATTTTGTTTTAACTTTTCCTAAGTTAAACCCATTTCATTATCACTCGGTATTTTTTCAATATTAATATCTCTTAAGAACTATCCCATCATATTTTTACTTAAGCTGAATTCAATTCATTCCTTACATTAATTAATTTTACTAGTTCACGTTATTAATTTATTTCATTAACATTTCAAAACATATTCAATTCATTTTACAACTTAAGTGGAATTTCATTTTATAACTCAAGTTCATTTCCATTTGACTAATTTATTTTATTAGTTCATTTTACTAATTCTTTACAAATCGAATTCAATTGAAATTTCATTTAACTTTGCTTTAGTTAAATTTCATTTCAAAATTCATTTTACTTAAGTTAAATTTAATTTCGTCATTCAATTCTCAAATATACTTTTCTTAACATTTATGTTCAACAAATTTAAAATTTGTTTGAACTTACTAATATTCAAAATGTATAATTTATAAAACTTATTTTCTTATGTTTTCATAAAATAATTAAATAACAACTTTCATAATTTAAACATTCAGTATTTTTTTCTATTTTCAAATCATTTTAGAATTATATATATACATAACTCCTTTATATACTTACACTTCTGGAATCTAAAATGGATTGTTTTATCAAAACAGAACTTCAATGGTAGCAATTCCTCACTTATAAACTCGAAAATGAACGCCGGTGATGCTGCAGTCATAACCGAAATTATCTTTTAGTGAATAAAGTGAGTTCGGTTCTTTTGAAAACATTTTGAAAAACAGTTTCCAAAATCATTGGGTTTTAAACTCTCTATCTTCTTGTTTTAAACCTGTTTTTATTTACAAATCATATTATATATATACTTAACCAATTTCCTTTACTTTTCGTTTACAAATCAGCTTCATAAATCATTTTTACAAAGTCTCACTGCTTATCAAATATCATTTCACAATGTTTATTATTTTAGTTATAATCAATAGTTCACACTATGAATTATTTTCTTATATTACTTAATTTACAATTGTTTATCTTTTTTATATTACAATAACAACAACTTTTGTTAGAACAACAAATGGTAATAATCAATATTATCATTCACTAACAACCAAACACACCGGTTTTATAGCTTCCTAAAACCAAAACTTCACATACATATACTGCTCAAAGGAGATTATAGGAAGATTCATATTGTGCAGTCAAAATCAGTGTTACTAAGAACACGTACTTGTCAAGAAAGATTTTTGTATTAAGTCTATTCCTCCGGGCGAAGCGAGGGTTGTTTACTAGTTAAGACCGAAGGGAGCTTCCGGACAGGACATAGGATGGGAGGTCCAAACCAATATAAAATCTCTGGTGTGATTGATTTTTTACTTTTTCTTCACTTTACTCTACAAGTTATAAGTTAGCTATGTATTACAATTGCATATTAGATATAAATACACGATCCATACACACTTTCATTTAGTATCAGAGCATGGTTATTTCAAATTAAAGTAGCATGTAAGTGAAACATATTTAATATGGCAAGTACATTTCAAGAAGGTCAATCCACTACAAGTCCTCCACTGTTCACTTGATCTAATTATGCTTATTGGTTTACACAAAGGCGTATTTTTGTGGAAGCTAATGGTTTCAAAATTTGGATAGCAACTCAAAATAAATATAAAGCACCAAACACAGACATAAATACTTGGGCAGATGCTCAAAAGAACACGGCAACAAATAATGCTAAAGCCATGAATGTTCTATTTTGTTCACTTGACAAAAATGAATTTTCACGCGTCGTGTTTTGTACTACTGCATATGATATATGGTGTACATTATCACTCATGAAGGAACAAACAAAGTAAAACAAACAAAGATTTCCATTTTACAGAATCAATTTTCTACATTTAAAATGAAAGCAAATGAATCTGTTGGTGATATTTATGCTAGATTTCAATCTTTTCAACATGATCTTATGGCATTGGACAAATTTACAGACTTTGATTTAGTTATACATATTCTAAATTCCTTAACTAATGAATAGGAATGAAAAGTGTTGGCTATAGAAGAGGCCAATGATCTTTCTCAACCAAAATATAAAGAATTAATAAGAAATTTGATATCGTATGAAGCAAATTTACAGGCAAGAAAAGAACAAAATAATAAAAATAAAAATATAGCTTTTCAAGCCAACGATAATAATTCGGACTTAGATGAAGATGAGATCATATTTGTTGCCAAAAGTTACATCAAATTCAAGAAATTCAAAAGGATGACAAGTTCGCAAAAAGGAGGAAATTTAAATTCATCCAACAAAACTTTGATCAAATGCTTTGGATGTGACAAGTTCGGACACATGAAGAACAATGCCCAGTACTCAATAATGATAAAAAAAGAAAGCAAGTTCGAGAAATTCAAGAAAAGAAAACGGCTTTTCCAAGTAACTTGGGACTTAGATCCATCGTCGTCATCAAACGGTGAGAGCAATAGTGATTCTGAGCAAGCAAATGTATGCTTCATGGAAAACACTGAGTAGGTATGCAAAATAAAATTTGATAACAAGGAGAAATGGATACTTGATAGCGGATGCTCCAAATATGATTGGAAATGGACAAATGTTATCGAATATAACATACGTAGTGGTGGTATTGTAACCTTCGGAGATAATTCAAAAAGATTTGTCATTGGGATTAGAGATGTCATCAATGTTGGTATGTCCACTTCACCTATTATTACAAATGTTCTTTTAGTAAAAAATCTAAAAGATAACCTTTTAAGCATTAGTCAACTTTGTGACAAAGGATTTAAAATTGATTTTAGGAAAAATAAATACAACATATTTGAAGGATTAAGAAAGAGAAATATTTGTTTCTTAAATATGAAATTTAATAATTCCAACGATTTATGCCTATCCGCAGATTTCAATGATCCATGGATATGACACAAACAGTTGTGTCACATAAACTTTAGTTTTATAAACAAATTGGCTAAACATGAATTAGTTAGAGGTCTTCCGAAAATAAACTATGAAGTTATAAATTTATGTGATGCATGTCAATATGGCAAATTAAAGAAGAGTTCTTTTAAAACTAAAAATGAAGTTTGTACCAAACAACCTTTAGAATTATTACATCTCGATTTATTTTGGACCTACTCAACTACGTTCAATAAGTCTTAACAAGTATGTATTTGTTATTGTTGATGACTTTTCAAGATACACATGAATACTATTTTAAAACATAGGAGTGATACATTTGAGATGTTTAAAATTTTTGCTAAAAGAATTAAAAACTTAATGAATCTTAAAATAAAGAATATAAGAAGCGATCACGGAGGTGAATTCGAAAACGAAATTTTTGAAAATTTTTGTAACAAAAACGGAATTACACACAATTTTCATTTCTTCAAAAAGCACAATAAATGGTGTCACACTACCTCCTTTAACCAAAAATACCTGTTATGAAATGTTTTTGGTAGAAAACCCAAAGTATCATACTTTTGAATATTTGGTTCAAAATGTTTTATACTAAACACTAAAGCTAATCTTGGAAAATTTGATCCAAAAGCCGACGAAGGAATTTTTATCGGATACTCAGATCGTCGCAAAGCTTATAGTGTATTTAATATACATACCAGTTCTATAGAAGAAAGTCTACATGTTTCATTTGACGAAAATTTTTCCAATAGCAATAACAACGATAATGATGAAATTTTAACAAAACCTTCTAAAAATTAACACGGTTGCACATAACAATAATGAGAATACTATTGACAGTGATAATTGTTAAGATCACCACCTCGTAATTTGAAAGATCTTTCGATTAACAATATCGTTGGTAATTTAAATACAAAAGTTTCTACCAAACATCAATTAAATCAAATGAGTCAAGTTGCAATCATTTCAAATTTTAAACCAAAAAATTATATAGAATCATCGAATGATGAGTCATGGATTATGGCGATGTAAGAAGAATTCAATCAATTCGAAAGATATGAAGTACGAGAATTTGTATCGAGACCTACGGGTCAATCCATAATCAGGACAAAATGAGTTTATAAAATAAAACCGATGAAAATGAAAACATTGTTCTTAGCAAAACAAGATTAGCAACAGAAGGGTATAATCAAGAGGAAGGCATTAACTATGAAGAAGCGTTTGCTCTTGTCGCACGTCTAGAAGCCACCTAAACGTTACTTGCTTTTTCATGCCATCATAACTTTAAAAAAATTCAAATGGACGTAAAAAAATGCTTTTCTAAATGGTTTTATGAAAGAATAGGTTTATGTTGAGCAACCTTTGTTGTTCATACATGAAAATTTTCCTAAATATATAAACTTAAGAAAGCTTTGTATGGTTTAAAACAAGCACCTCGTGGTTGGTATGATAGACTACAAACTCATTAAATAAATTTTGGCTTTAAAATTAGAAAAATAGATAAAACTTTGTGTATAAAAAGAGATTTTAATGATATTTTGGTTGTTCGGGTATGTGTGGATGACATGATATGTGGATCAACAAATGAAAATTTATGTAACAATTTTGCAGATACCATATAAAATGAATTTGAAATGTCCCATAGGGAAATTAAATTTCTTCTTTGGATTACAGATTAGACAGTTAGAAAATGGTATCTTTATAAATCACGAAAAATATTGTCACAATTTGTTAAAACGTTTTGGGATGGAGAAAACATCTTGTAAACCAACGCCCATAAGCACCAATACCCATTTAGATAAAGAAGAAAATGGAAAAAAATTCGATCAAAAATTATATGAAGTATAATAGGATCGCTATTATACTTAAAGGCTAGTAAACCCGATATCATGATGAGTGTATGTCTGTGTGCAAGATTTCAAGCACGACCTAAAGATTCATACTATCGAACAGTTAAACGTATTTTGCATTACTTAACTAACACAAAGGATTATGGTTTTTCTATCCTAAAGATAGCTCTTTTGAACTCATATCATATAGTGATGTAGATTTTTTTGGTTGCAAAACTGATAGGAAAAGTACATGTGGCACATGTCACTTTATTGGTCAAGCTCTTGTTTCTTGGTTCAATAAAAAAATTGTGTATCACTTTCAACCTATAAGGCAGAATATATTTCTACTACCTTAGCTTACGCTCAAATAATATACATGCAGCCGACACTTAGAGACTTTGGAAAAATAACAAACATATCTCCAATATATTGCGATAATACTAGTGCTATAAACTTATCTAAAAATTCAATTAACCATTCTTGGAATAAACATATAGATGTTCGTCACCATTTTCTAAGAGATAATGTTGAAAAAGAAATAATAACTCTAAAATTTGCAAATATGGAAAATCAAATAGCCGATATTTTTACAAAGCCACTAAGTGAACAATCTTTTATTAAGTTAAGACGCGAACTAGGTACTATATCACTACAACAAAAAGACTCTTTTACAACTTTATTTTTACAGCTGTCACAAATAGTCAGTTGTAATAAAGGTTTTTTACAACTCTTTTTATCTGACAGTTGTAGTAAACTTACTTTTAACAACTCTTTTATTTTGTCGGTTGTAATAGATGCATATTACAACTATTCTTTTTTGCCAGTTGTAATAAATGCCTATTTTTAAAAACTCTATTTTTTGCCAATTGTAATAGATACCTATTGCAACATTTTTTTGCCAGTTGTAGTAGATGCCTATTTTTAACAACTTATCTTTTTTGTTAGTTGTAATGGATTCTTATTACAACATATTTTCCAGTTGCAATAGATGTCTATTACAAGCTTTTTTGCATGTTGTAACAAATGCATATTTTTAACAACTCTTTTTTTGCAGTTGTAATAGGGCCTATTAAAACTTTTTTGTTTGCCCATTGTAATAGTTAAATGATAATTATAATTAAATAATAGTACCTAATAATTATAAGAAAATTAATAATAAATAACAATTACTATTAATTAATAATACTTAATTTGAAATATGAAATAATTAATACTAATAATTACTATTCAATATAATTAATAATTAATAAGTAATAATTATTTATCTTGTCAATAAAGAAATAAATAAATAATTTCTATTTTTGTGATGACCCGGTATTTTGGCAATATTATTTTAATAAATATTTAATCCAATTAAGTAAAATGTAAACTTATCATTTTAAAAACGAATAAGACTTTTGGTATATTTTCCATTTATTTACATATGTATTTTGACAGAAAGTTCTGATTTTAAAATTCAAAATATAGTCTTTTAAAAATATTTTAAATAAAATCTATCTTATCTAATTAAATTAAAATGCTCTACCTTATTAACATTTAATCTAGATATATGTATATGGATGTAATATAGATGATAATGTTTAAGATAAAATCAATCCTATCAATATTAAATATAAGTATAAAATAAAATATAGGATATAAATTAAATGTTGGATAGCTTAAACTTTAAAAAAAAGAAATTATGTTAGAAATAAGTGAGATTGTGTGTATGCAAGGCAAAACAAAATATCTACATATAAAAAACAAAAATAAAACAAATATATGGTTATAAACATAAATATATAAACATAAGAAAACTATGATATAAGTATAAAAAAATAAGTAAGTAAATGAAGTATTTGATGGTTTTAGTTTAAAATAGAAATAAATATATAAAATAAATTGATAGTTCTGTAACATATGAAATGAACATAAGATAATTCTAGGAATATAACAACTTTATAGAAGTGTAGGGTAGAAAGCAGATCAGGTAAGTAATATATGTACTATAACAATATGCATATGCCAAGAAATAAGAAAAAAAAGAAAAAAGAAAAACAGGATAAGTATGAAGATTGGAACAAGACAATTATAATTAATGCTAGCACACAAGAAAGTCATTTCGATATATATTTGAATCATTTCAGCTTACAAAATGAAAAAAATCTCTGATCGAATACAAGAAATCTTGTACCAGTAAAACAAGCTTGTACACATCTTTTCCTTCTATATATGTGCATCTTCTTACTTCATTTCGTTCATCACAACTTTGCAAACCAGAACTAATCCTACCACAATTTAAAACAGCAACTAAATGAATCATACAACTGACACTTGAATAAGATCTCAACTCAACAAACAAGAAGCTTGTAAATAAGATCAGCTAGCAGTTTCAAAGGCAAGAGTTATTCTCTGTTCAAATTGTTTTCAGGTGAGTAAACTAATTTCCTTTCGGCTTTAATTTGTGTTTATGCCTGTTATCTGTGAATTAAGTAATAAAAGTGTTTTGCAGAAAGTTAAATGTGCTATGTATACGTTTATAATTTTGTAAATAATGGTACATGTTTGTGGAAGGCAAAGATTGCCTCGGACTATGTTTACAGGTTTGCAAAACTGAATCAAAATTCAAGTTATCCCATCTAGATGATTTTAGATTTCAATCCCTAAATGGAAAATGATTACAACAAGGTAATACCAATTTTAAAATGGTTCTTAGTGTATTTAGTTGAATAAATATTTTAAAACTTGGAACATCGGTAATAAACATTTTTGAACTGAAAAAAATATATTAAAATTTGTAGTTTTGAATGCATGATTGAATTCGAGTTTCGAAACCATGATTTTTGGTATGAATTTCAAGATTTTTGGGTTTGGACTTGGGGGAAAATTCAAGCTGAACGGAATTCAGTGATTACTAAATTTCTGGCGAACGACGTAGGGTTACGGATCGAGTCTTCGGTTGGAGATTCTGGATTTTGGGAAAAATGGCGGTGCGTTTTATAGGTCACCGTAGGTGACGAATGTCGGTGAACTAGGGTTTTTGGAGGTTGTACTGTCGCGACTAATGGCGAGGTAATCTCGTCTAATTCGAATCATCGAGTTCGATTTCGAGTGATAGGATGGTTGCATGGGTCGATGACGAGGTTGAGGTCTGAAGGTTGAAGTTTCCAGTCGCCTTGATCGTCGGCGGTAGGTGTTTGGGTCAATCGAGTTTCTAATGCATGTTGCTTTGAGGTGTTTGATTTCGAATCACTGGCGATTCGACGTAGCTGAACGATCAGGTCGTTTGTGTGGGTGGTTGTCAATCAGAGGGTGGTCACGGCATGGATCATTGATGGTCGGAGCTTGGGTGCATGTGCACGCGCGTGCACATATATCTGGTATGGGTTGAAGTTTGGGAAAGATGGATTCGTCTCGAGTTCGAGTTCGTGTATCTCTGTGTTTTGGCTCGAAGCAGTGAGAACGAGAGAGCTAGTGAGTGTTTAGTCCAGATTTTAAACTTAAACTAAATCTTGAAAAGAAATGAAAAGTGGGATTTCCTCGGGGGTATTGAAGAGTTTGCTCGGATTTTATTGTGAGGAGCTTTCTGGTTTTAGTTTAGAACCGGTACCAGTTTTAAAGTACTGGTTTTAAAGTTAAGTAAAAATCAAATGCAAGTTTAAAAATGAAACTTGTACCAGGTTTATTTTGGGTAAAGGAAATCAAAGTGAAGATAAAGCAAAATGGTTGCAGACAAGGTTTTTAAAGTTTTAAAAGTTTTAAGGTAATGTGTTTTAAAAAGGGAAGATGTTTAAAACTTGTTTAAAAGTATATTTAAAATAAATAAGCTTTAAAAAGGATGTTTAACTAAGTTTTAAATATATTTAAGACGGAAGTTTAATGGAATGCTTAACTAAAATTTAAAAGAATAGAACTTTTAAACAATTTGAATAAGTTTCAAATTATTAAATAATTAAAATTTAATGTTTTAAAAAAAATTGTTATGTTTAAGGAAATTTTATAAACTTTCAATTATGCAATTGATTTGCAAAATGTTTTCAAATATTTTAAATTTTAGAATGAATTTACAAAATAGCTTCAAAAGGAAGTTTAAAATTGAGTTAAGAATAAAATAAAGATAAAGAAATTATCTTTAAATTATTTAAGTTGTGCATAATTAGGGATAATTAATTTGAAGATGATTAATAAAGAGATAATTACTAGGGTGATCTAGGATCACTAATGAATGTCATTAATTAATTAAAGATTAACTAATGTGAATGATTAAGAAAAATTTATTTATAGGATTAATTTAAAGATTAATTACTTAATGTAAGTAAAGAATAATTAATCAAGGATGATTAATCAGGATGGGTGATTTTTAGATGATTAACTGGTTTGTAGTTAATTAATAAGCAGGATTTAAAAGTAATTGATCTAATTCCATGGTGGGTAATTAAATTAATTAGAGATGGTATGGTTAATTAATCTTGCTTATGAATGATTAAATGGTATTGTGTATCTTAGATTAGTTGACATCTCTGGTATGTGATGTGTGATACTATGTGATATAATATGACACCCTGTATTTTAGTTTGAATCGTATTTCATTTGAATAACTTGGGTTAAGAATTCGAAGAGACCGAGATCGGGTATTAGAAATACCCGAACCCACTTTGATTGGTAACCTACAATGATTCTTTATGGGCTGATATAGGAAATCAACAGGCTGAAGTGGAATAATTTAAACGACTGGACTATTTTAAAACTAAGTAAAGGTACTTAGGGATTGATTTGCGGAAATATGTGTTGACTATAACAAGTTGTGAACTTGTAGTGATGAATGAGTTACCCCGGGTTTTAAGTAAGTATATCGTATTGGTACTTCATGCTAGATAGGTTTTCTCATGCTGGTTTCTAGCCTGACCCGGGTGTTACTTTAATGTAATGCTCAGGTCAGACCGAGTATTACAGATTTTCAGGTAAGGACGTTCTGGAGCTCAGAAGGCGAGCTGTATGACAAGAACGTATGGAGTGTTTCTGCTGTATTATATTGTTGTATATCTGTGACATGATAATTGTGTATATCCAGTGTCTGTATATATGTGTAACTCTGATGTATAAAAATGTGATCGACAGATATAGCATTCTTTTGTAAACTGTTATTATTTACTATTATATTTTATCCGCTGCGAATGTGAGATGTTGATGTTTCTGTTCTTCTTCTTCTTCTATCTCTTTCATCTTTTCATAACTATCTGAAATTTTCGGGTTCTAAAATTTCGGGTCGTTACTGTTGGCATCAGAGCTGAAGGTTAAGCGAGAACCTTGGCTCTGGTGGTGTACTCATTAAGGATAGGGTCAATAGTACCCTAGGACGAGTTGAGTGTATATATATATAGATATGAGAGCGTACTTGTTATTTTCTTATATAGAGATTTTGAATGATTTTATATAAGTATATATTTTATATATATATGAACCAATATTTCATTCTAATAAATTAAGGAAATTGACTGTTAAATTATTAGAATTAAATTAAGAAGTAATATAACACAACCAAACTGGAATTAAACAAAGATAAGTTCGAAATTAATGGATTCAAACTGAAATTGAAATCTTGAATTGGAGAAGTGTTTCAGAATAAGATGACAATAAATGGTTTTGGATATGTAATCTTGGCTATTATACTAAATGATGGTTGTGTTTAATAATTAATGAGTAAGCAAAATGAAATGTTTTAAAGAAGTAAAACATTTAGGAAAGTATGACTTATAAATTGGAACTGGAGTTGATCTGAATTGTGGAGTTTTAAATCTAGGTCTAGAATTTGAAAATTTTGTTTCAAAGTAATGAAGAAATAATAAATAAAGTTATTTAAATTTATTTGAATGGTAGAACTTGATTAGACAAGAGTCGTTTGAAAATCTTAAAAGAATTTGTTTGAATTTAAAACCAAAGGTGGTTTAAAATTGAATAGTAATCTCGTGTGTAAAGGAAATAAATATGAAATAAACCCTAAGGTTGAGTTTTGAATTTTCCTTGGAAAGTGATATAAAACCCAAAGTGAAGTAAGTATTAAACTTAAGTAGGAAGATTATTAATCTGAAGTTTAAAATTTGAATGGGAATTCAAATTGTGTAAATTGAGTGAATTAAGTAAGTTGAATTTAACTTTGGGACAGTTAGATAATTTAATAAATAACCTGAATTAGAAATTTCAAGACGAAATTGGAATTTAACCTGGAAAGTTAAATGGTTAATTTGAATTGGGAATTTGTGTGATCTCAAAACGGGTTTGAGATCTAGAAATTGGAAATGGATGGATGTTTAAAAATAAATTGGATGATATCATCCTATTGTTATTAAAATCTTTAAAATGCAAATTGGATTTACTTAAATGAATGAGAAATGAAGTGTGGTAATATATCCATTGTTGAGATAAAAGGGAAATTAAACTTTAATTTGAAACTAAGGATATGGAATTACTTTGAACTGAAAATCTGAATGATTGAATTTGTAAATTAAACTTGTTTAAGAACTGGTTTCAAAACTGGAAGATAAAATTGGGTAATAAATTAAATTTTTAAGATAAATTGTTTTGAACTCTTATTTGAAATTTAGAAAAAGTTAAGTAAAGATAATTTAAAATGGAATTTTTAGAATTTGACTCAAAATTTAATTGTTTAAAATTTGAGTTATTGATGTAAAAATAAAGGTTAATTTGGTTTAAACAGCTAAACCAACCTTTGAGAATTTAACTCGAATTTATATAATTCGAGATGGTTTAAAATTGGGATTGAAATTGAATTAGTTCAAATTGAATATGATTTGAATTAATTGGATATGAGATTGATGGTTTATAAGTTTAAAAATTCAAATGGAAAATTTGGATTGGATTAAATTGAAATGATTTGAAATTGAAGCGGATTCAATTTGAAATTAGTCCAAATTATTTGAATAATTTGGAACTGTAAATAAAGTTGAATGAGGAAGAATCAAATGGAATTTGATTTGAAGTTGGAAAGAAATTGAGAATTAATTCAACTTGAATTGGGAATAAATCAAGTCCCATGGAAATTGGAGTTATTTAAATTAGAATTGAGTTAATTAAATGGAAGTGAAAATTTAAATTGAATTGTTGGGAAAGTGAACAGTTTTGACTCTGGACTATTTTCGATATAAATTGTTTTAATATAAACTTATTTTTTTCAAGCTATTTGATATATATACAACCTTCTTTTTAAAGCCAATTATTTTATATTTGTTCTACAAATTTTTTTGGAACTATTTAACAATTTTTCAACTGTTTTATAAACTAATTACTATTTTTCAACTATCTTACAAATTAATTACTATTTTACAACTATTTTGCAATTATCTAAAATTTCTATAATTATTTAACTGTTTTCCAACTATTTTACAATTAGTTAACTATTTTGCAGCTATTTTGCAAACTAATAACTATTTTTCAACTACTTATCCATTTTTAAAATTTTCAAGCTATTTTCTAGATATAAACTGGTCGAAGTTCAAACTAGTCGAAGTTCAAATACCCAACTGAGGTAAGAATTGAAGGGATAATCCAAATGGGGATTAAGGTAATTGTAAATATGTGACTAAAAATTAAAGGAAATGTGAATAGAAAGGAAATTGATTTGGTTAATAATCAATGAAGATAAATATGTAGGATGTATGTATATTATTCTATTCGCATAGTGATTTGATCCATTTTCGAGCACAGAAAGTCGAGATAGTTATATCGATCCGAGTTGGAATTTTTCACTCGATTTTGACGGCGAACTTGGATATGGATTGTTGATTGGTTCTGGATATTCTCTATCATAGTTATGGCTATGCAAGGAGAATGACGGTTTTTGATCAAGAAACCAGGTCTGTGTCCGCACTAGGAAGTCGGGTGGGCGATACTAGTTCGAAAGTGAAATTGTGTGATCGAGTGAGCGATCAGATTGGTATAGCGTACGGATGATAAGTGTACATCGAGCAGTTTTGAATGAAATTAATATTGAAAAGAGTGATCAAATTTGAATATTTGATTTTGAATAACCAAGTTATATATCTTTATCATATAAGATAAAACTCTCCTTGTTGAATCTATAGCCAGAAGAAAATGGATTTTGAAGGTGTTTGAAGTATAAAAGGAGTTTTATACAAGTTTGAAATGATCCAAAGTTTTAAAAATTATATATATTTATGTATATATAAAGGATCTTATGAGTGTTTTGGAAAATATTTTGGGAACCTTTGGATTTGGAAAGGCTTTTGATTTTTGGATTAAATCAATATTGGATTTGGAAAGCCTAGTTTGAGAATTATCAATTTTGGGATAATCGATTTTGTGTAAAGGAGCTTTGTATGAGATCATACTAGGTGTATGATTTGGAAGATACTATATATGTATATAGTATAAAGTGTTTTGATAATGGCTCTGGGAAAAAAGACGCTCCTTTGAAATGAACTTCTCAGGAGTGCCACCGGGTGGTGCTGCCTTAAGCCCCAAGAAGGGTTCTAAAGTTGATCCTGTGAGGAGTCCGGACAAAACTAATTCCTGAGGATTATGAGTAGTGTGTACCATAGCGAAAGTCGTGTGTGCCGCTGAGAGCCAATGGTCTACATTTGATTTTATATCGGTACACAGCGACCTATGGTAACATAGCGAAAGTCGTGTGTGCTGCTGAGAGCCAGCTGTCTATCTTTGATTTTACATCGGTAGACTGCGACCTATGTAGAAGTGGAGAAGTTTCATTTTGACAGCGAAAATCGAGGGGCGCTGATGCCTATAGTTACATGGACTTTGCTGCGATGGCAACGTAACCCTAGAATGTAACTGCGATCTGTTGTGGGTTCCATGGCGTAATCGAGGGGCGTGGAGTGCCTACAGTTACATGGACTTTTACTGTGATGGCAATGTAACCCAGGATGTAACTCGACCATGGATGGAGTGATGATTTCCAGAGCATTCTCACCAAAAATATTTCCCCTATTTTTGAAAACTGTTTTCTATATTTTCAATAAAATTATTTTCCCACGTATTTTCACTGGATGTTGAAAATGGGTCTGCCAAGCGCTTATAGATTTTCAGTCCTACGCCTGATCGACATATGACCGAATTTCTATGGGAACAAGGATGAACTTGTCGAAACATCGAGTTATAAAAGTATTTGTATAAAAACTATTTTAGTAATATTATATAGATTTTTTTTAAAAAGTAGCTTAAAAATGATTAAAGAAAAGTTATCTGATTTTAAGCATTTTAATAAATCTGGCTTTGTTCCTTTTCGAGGACGAAAAGATTCAAAGGGGGGAGGAATGTGATGACCCGGTATTTTGGCAATATTATTTTAATAAATATTTAATCCAATTAAGTAAAATGTAAACTTATCATTTTAAAAACGAATAAGACTTTTGGTATTTTTGCCATTTATTTACATATGTATTTTGAAAGAAAGTTTTGATTTGAAAATTCAAAATAAAGTCTTTTAAAAATATTTTAAATAAAATCTATCTTATCTAATTAAATTAAAATGCTCTACCTTATCATTTAATCTACATATATGTATATGGATGTAATATAGATGATAATGTTTAAGATAAAATCAATCCTATCAATATTAAATATAAGTATAAAATAAAATATAGGATATAAATTAAATGTTGGATAGCTTAAACTTAAAAAAATAGGAAATTATGTTAGAAATAAGTGAGATTGTGTGTATGCAAGGCAAAACAAAATATCTACATATAAAAAACAAAAATAAAACAAATATATGGTTATAAACATAAATATACAAACATAAGAAAACTATGATATTATTATAAGTATAAAAAAATAAATAGGTAAATGAAGTATTTGATGGTTTAAGTTTAAAATATAAATAAATATATAAAACAAATTGATAGTTCTGTAACATATGAAATGAACATAAGATAATTCTAGGAATATAACAACTTTATAGAAGCATAGGGTAGAAAGCAGATCATGCAAGTAATATATGTACTATAACAATATGTATATGCCAAGAAATAAGAATAAAAAAAGAAAAAAGAAAAATAGTATAAGTATGAAGATTGGAACAAGAGAATTATAATTAATGCTAGCACACAAGAAAGTCATTTTGATATATATTTGAATCATTTCAGCCTACAAAATGAAAAAAATCTCTCATCGAATACAAGAAATCTTGTACTAGTAAAACAAGCCTGTATACATTTTTTCCTTCTATTTATGTACATCTTCTTACTTCATTTCGTTCATCACAACTTTGCAAACCAGAAACTAATCCTACCACAAAAATTTAAAACAGAAACTAAATGAATCTTACAAGTGATACTTGAATAAGATCTCAACTCAACAAACAAGAAGCTTGGAATAAGATCAGCTAGCACTTTCAATGGCAAGAGTTATTCTCTATTCAATTTGTTTTCAGGGGAGTAAACTAATTTCCTTTAGGCTTTAATTTGTGTTTATGCCTGTTATTTGTGAATTAAATAATAAAAGTGTTTTGTAGAAAGTTAAATGTGTTGTGTATATGTTTATAATTTTGTAAATAATGGTGCATGTCTATGGAAGGAAAAGATTGCCTCGGACTGTGTTTACAGGCTTGCAAAACCTGATCAAAATTCAAGTTATCCCATCTAGATGATTTTAGATTTCAATCCCTAAATGGGAAATGATTATAGCAAGGTAATACCAATTTTAAAATGGTTCTTAGTGTATTTAGTTGAATAAATATTTTAAAGCTTGGAACATCAGTAATAAACATTTTTGAACTGAAAAAAAAGTATTAAAATTTGTAGTTTTGAATTCATGATTGAATTCGAGTTTCGAAACCATGATTTTTTGAATGAATTTCAAGATTTTTAGGTTTGTAAATTGGGGAAAAATTCAAGTTGAACGGAATTCAGTGATTACTAAATTTCTGGCGAACGGCGTAGGGTTATGGATCGAGTCTTCGGTCGGAGCAAGTTTGGAGATTTTGGATTTTGGGAAAAATGGCGATGGGTTTTATAGGTCACCGTAGGTGACGAACGTCAGTGAACTAGGGTTTTTGGAGATTGTACTATCGCGACTAAAAGCGAGGTAATCTCATCTAATTCGAAGCATCGAGTTCGATTTCGAGTGATAGGATGGTTGCGTGGGTCGATGACGACGTTAAGGTCTGAAGGGTGAAGTTTCCAGTCGCCTTGATCGTCGGCGGTAGGTGTTTGGGTAAACAGAGTTTCTAATGCCTGTTGCTTTAAGGTGTTCGATTTTGAATCACTGGCGATTCGACGTAGCTGAACGATCAGGTCGTTTGTGTGGGTGCTTATCGATCTGAGTGCGGTCACGGCATGGATCATGGATGGTCGGAGCTTGGGTGCATGTGCACGTGCATGCACATGTATTTGGTATGGGTTGAAGTTTGGGAAAGATGGCTTCATCTCGAGTTCGAGTTCGCGTATCTCTGTGTTTTGGCTCGAAGCAGTGAGGACGAGAGAGGTAGTGAGTGTTTAGTCTAGATTTTATACTTAAACTAAATCTTGAAAAGAAATGGAAAGTGGGATTTCCTTTGGAATTTTGAAGAGTTTGCTCGGATTTTATTGTAAGGAGCTTTCTGATTTTAATTTAGAACCGGTACCAGTTTTAAAAATACTGGTTTTAAAGTTAAGTAAAAATCAAATGCAAGTTTAAAAATGAAACTTGTACCAGGTTTATTTTGGGTAAAGGAAATCAAAGTGAAGATAAAGCAAAATGGTTGCAAACGAGGTTTTTAAAGTTTTAAAAGTTTTAAGGTAATGTGTTTTTAAAGGGGAAGATGTTTTAAACTTGTTTAAAAGTATATTTAAAATAAATAAGCTTTAAAAAGGATGTTTAACTAAGTTTTAAATATATTTAAAACGGAAGTTTAATGGAATGTTTAACTTAAATTTAAAAGAATAGAATTTTTAAACAATTTGAATAAGTTTCAAAGTATTAAATAATTAAAATTTAATGTTTTAAAAAAAATTATGTTTAAGGAAATTTTATAAACTTTCAATTATACAATTGATTTGCAAAATGTTTTCAAATATTTTAAATTTTAGAATGAATTTACAAAATAGCTTCAAAAGGAAGTTTAAAAGATGAGTTAAGAATAAAATAAAGATAAAGAAATTATCTTTAAATTATTTAAGTTGTGCATAATTAGGGATAATTAATTTGAAGATGATTAATAAAGAGATAGTTACTTGGGTGATCTAGGATCACTAATGAATGTCATTAATTAATTAAAGATTAATTAATGTGAATGATTAAGAAAAATTTATCTATAGGATTAATTTAAAGATTAATTACTTAATGTAAGTTAAGAATAATTAATCAAGGAGGATTAATCAGGATGGGTGATTTTTAGATGATTAACTAGTTTGTAGTTAATTAATAAGCAGGATTTAAAAGTAATTGATCTAATTCCATGGTGGGTAATTAAATTAATTAGAGATGGTATGGTTAATTAATCTTGCTTATGAATGATTAAATGGTATTGTGTATCTTAGATTAGTTGACATCTCTGGTATGTGATGTGTGATACTATGTGATATAATATGACACCCTGTATTTAAGTTTGAATCGTATTTCCTTCGAATAACTTGGGTTAAGAATTCGAAGAGACCGAGATCGGGTATTAGAAATACCCGAACCCACTTCGATTGGTAACCTACAATTATTCTTTATGGGTTGATATAGGAAATCAACAGGCTGAAGTGGAATAATTTAAATGACTGGACTATTTTAAAACTAAGTAAAGGTACTTAGGGATTGATTTGCGGAAATACGTGTTGACTATAACAAGTTGTGAACTTATAGTGATGAATGAGTTACCCCGGGTTTTAAATAAGTATATCGTATTGGTACTTCATGATAGATGGGTTTTCTCATGCTGGTTTCCAGCCTGACCCGGGTGTTACTTTAATGTAATGCTCAGGTCAGACCAAGTATTATAGATTTTCAGGTAAGGACATTCTAGAGCTCTGGAGGCGAGATGGATGACAAGAACGTATGGAGTGTTTCCGCTGTATTATATTGTTGTATATCTGTGACATGATAATTGTGTATATCCAGTATCTGTATATATGTGTAACTCGGATGTATAAGTGATCGACAGTTATAGTATTCTTTTATAACTGTTATTATTTACTATTATATTTTATCCGCTGCGAATGTGAGATGTTGATGTTTCTGTTCTTCTTCTTCTTCTTCTTTTATCTCTTTCTTCTTTTCATAACTATCTGGAAATTTCGGGTTCGAAATTTCGGGTCGTTACAATTTTAGTTATAATTAGTAAACTACCATATATGTTGCAGCAATCCCTAAAATTTCAATATGCGTTTTTCACTTAGCACTTTATTTCTCTTTCATAAGTTTAATTCTTCTACCCTCTAAAATTTCATTTCCCTCCCTCCTCTCTTTCATGAAAATTTCATTTCCCTCCCTAATCTCTTTGCCGAAAATTTCATTTCCCTTCCTAATCTCTTTGCCGAAAATTTCATTTCCCTCCCTAATCTTCATAATATTCCCCAAATTTAGTTATGTACACGATCAATTCTATTTCATTCACTGGCTCACGGATAAAACACAAAATTTTTCCCACCCAAAATCGCCCTTATCGTACCACCCCTAGCAAGGCACATCGCCCCTCTCTTCATCGTCATAGCCGCGCCATCCTACTTCTCCATTCCTATAGGCAGCGTGCAATCGAGCTCATAGCAAGGAATGGAAAAGCAATTGTTTGAACAGTCCTCTCAATCCCTAATAAAATATACAGCCTAACCTTTTCAAACATTGTTTTCATCATCCTCGGCTACCCCTCAAATGCCCACCACGTCTCCTCGATCTAGCCATCAGGATCATCAATGGGATGAAAACGCGCTTAATCATTGTTGATATGACAACCCCAGACTTGACACTGGAAAAAGAGGTTTATGAGATGATGCAGACTACTTAGAGCTTTGTGGTGGATGCGGCAATGTCAGGTGGAGGTCGTGGGAAAAAGAATGGTACACAGCAGCTTGTTTGGACCCGCTATTTAGTGTTAGGTAATTCAAACATTGAACACGTTTTGTTATTTTGAACTTGATTTTGGGTTCTTCAGTGCAATGTCAGGCTTTAATTGAGTTTTCCAGTTTTGGCATAAGGTGGCTGAGAAATTTTGAATATTAATACTCAATTGGGGAAATCAGATCTGTATTCTAGTCGTTCTATTGGATTTTACTTGGCATAAGATAACTGTTAATACGACCCAAAAAAACTCATATTCAACTACAATATTATGTTGTACATAATAAACTTATTTCGAATATTCAAAAGTTGAAGAACATGCATGGAGTTCCAATTTTAAATTTGAATACAATTGCTTTAGGAATAGAATTACTCAAAGTACTACATTTCACATTCGCTTGAGCTGTCACATTTTAACCTGTAAAAATATAAACAGTCAGCTACAAAAATCATCAAAAGAATGGCTGCTAAGGTGACAAATCTAGTTGCATGTAAAGTTTAGTTTATTATCATAAAGATTTGAAAAATGTGCATCCATATAGACAAGATTTATACCAAAGTTTAGACTTTATATCATTTGTATATTTATGTCCTGGACCACTATAGATAAGTTGAATCACCATAAACATGTAAAATTTTGTACACTACAGGTTGACATGAGTAGTGGCTGTAGTTAATGCGTTGGAACTTCGGCTTGAGTGAGTAGTAGTTGAAAAAGCCTAAAAATTTTGTGTTCTTGTTGCTGTATAGTGGAAAATTTGTTACAAGTGACAACGGGGAGCAGTATACAAGGCTAAGCATAGTAGGCTGCATAGATAGAGGATGCACTGATGTTGAATATACAGGCTACACAATATAGACAACTTGGAAACAAGTGCCGCCAATTGAACCATACTGTGTTATCCTTGCGGATGTAAGAGACAAGCTATACAATACGCGCTCTCGCCCTCGCCACTTACTTTCGAATGGATATTCAGACATTTCGGAAAATTCAACCTATTCTGATCTTGAACAGGTATATGTATTATAATTCTTTCGAGTGTTTATGTCATGACATAGAAAATAAATAATGTGCAGTTCAGACAGCATTGTATTTGACCTGGTAACTCTTTACATGTAACTAACTAAAATATGGTTATGCAGGGATGGCTGCGTATGGTGGCTGTTGTGATGAGGTTGTGGTGTGGATGATGGAGTGGAATGTATGGATGGATGGTGTGGTCAAAGTGCAACAGTGCGTTTTGACAGTTTGCTAAGGGGAATGTATAGGATGATTGAAGTTGTTGTGAAGCGGTGATGTTGTGGGGCAGTCAGGTTTATGGTAAGTAGAAGTGGAATGCCGAGGCATTGAGTGTGTTAGTGAGAATGATGGACAGTGGGATGGTGTGTACGTGATGTAGTTGTATGAAAAGCAAGGTGATGTCTAGTGGGGATGTATGTGATGTTGTATGTTTATATGAAGTTGGTAAGTGCAGTTTTTTAGGTGTTGAGTTGTTGAGGTGGTTGGTAGAGGACGTGGAGTGGTGTGCAGGTAGAAGGCAGTGAAGAGGTGGTGAAGCAAGGCAGTGTTAGGAACTTATTGGCTGTGGTGTTGTGAGATGTTGGAGTTTTGTTTAATGGTGACAGAGGCAAGGGGATGTGAATGTTTGTAATGTCGGTGATGATTGATGAAGTATGGTATGGCAGAGTTGAGGATGCATCTTGTACCACTAGGAGCAGATATTTGGAAAGTTTGGGTCGATGCGGTTGTGGATCCTTAAGCTCTTCTATCTAGGTCTACTGCAGATATCTATACGAGTGAACAAGTGGTTGGGATGTCTATTGCTTGACATAAAGAAGTTATCTCTTTTGATTAGTACGTATATGTACTTTACTGATTTATGTTATGTATTTAGTTATGTTTGGAACGAAGTTATGAATTCATAAATGGTGTAAATTTGAATTGTTTTTTGAATGGAATGGTTTGTGTTGTTTGAAGTATTTAAATGATTGTGGTTATTATTAACGAAATATTGGTTTTAATTATAATATCATGAAATTTATGGTTAATAGCAATTATGAAAAGATAAATTATAGCAGTTGTAAAATTATTTGTTGCAACTGTCATCGTTAGTTGTAGTAGATCCTACAACAACTATTACACATTGTTGTAAAATGTTGACGCAACAGGCGGAAACAGTTGTTAAAATATTTATTACATTTACAACTGTCGTAAACGATTGTAAATAAGTTTTTTACAACTGTCTAAAGCACTTGTAAATAACTCTTTTACAACTGCTATTTGCAGTTATAAAAAGAATTTTTACAACTGCTTTTGCAACAGTACGTGCCCTTTGTTAAATAATCCCGCTTTATTTCAACTGCGGATATAAAGACTGGCGGGTGCCAGTTGTAATAGACCTATTACAACTGTTTTTGGCAGTTGTGAAAGAGTATTTTTGTTGTAGTATATGTCATTGCATGATTTATAATTCAATATTGATGTATAATTTCTTTTTAAATAAAATAAATTGAAGATGATGGCACTCGAACTACACACTCATGGGAGGAAGTCGCATGTCTTTCCATTGTTATATTATGTTTCTATAATTCAGACCATACATATCTTTAATTTTACCGGTGGGCATAATTTTTTTCTCTTAACCTCTCTTTTCTTTTTGGCTAGAAACTTCTGAGAAATATAAACCTCAAATCAATATTCTTAACATAGCCTATAAACTCGGTATAAATACATAATCAAAATCTTATTCAACTCATATGCAAACTTTAAAAATAGTTAAGCAATATCAAATTTCTAAAACAAATGTCTCAAACAATGTCTTCTGCTCACGACTCCACTTACTCCACTATTGACTACATCTCCCCATCGCCCGACAGTCTCTCCCACGAAAATAACTCCTACATCATCTCCATCCCTCAACATCATCGCTTCACCAATTTACCATACTGGCTTCTCTCCGAAAGGTAAGAAAGCTAAACACTCAGTCGACCTAAAATCATCATCTCTATCGGACAAAGTCGATGAGATTCATCACCGTCAATAAGAGATGATAGGGGTTTAACGAGAAATGTATTTTGAACAACGCCGTCAAGGAGCACGTTTAAACTTTCTTGAAAAATGTATCCTTATAATATATGGTCATTCTCCAATATAAGACTATGTACATCAAAGGTCTCATGTTTACGAGAAACTCCTCTAAGAGCACCTAGATCACTCGACGGAACTTATGGGGATAATGAACATCAAATGCCGAACACAGTCCTGTTCATCCATACTGGTCTCCTTTTAAGCCGTCGAGTAGACTAAAGCAAAAAAAGTTCATGGAAAAAACAGAAATACCATTCTCCTTACTATGACAACTAAAGAATTCTTTCATAAACGATGGATGTTTGATATATATCAAATAAGCATGTATATTTGTACATAATCATTTGTAAAAAAAATTCTCCTATTAAAAATTCAATTTTTCTGTTTTCATATACCATAACACGTAGAAATAGACGTCTGAAAAAATACACAGATTATAGCATGGGAAAATTTTGAGTTTCAGCTCAACGTCTAACTAACAATCCCAAACGTCTGAAGATATGTTTTAAAAAAAAATTCAATCTTCAGCACAGACGGCTGTTCAAACGCTCCATAAATTTAAAGGTCTCGGCACAAACATCTGAAGGTATGATCAGCTATCTGACAGATGTCTCTGGAAAAATTGTTTTCTACTCACACATGTCTGAGTTTACATCTAGACGTCAGTTCATGTGCTAAAATTAAGCCCCGTTTAGACGTTTGATCTTTATATACAGACATCAGCCAATTGTGCCTATATAATATCTCTTCCATCTTTCATTATTTCCACCGTTTCACTCTCTCCAAAGCTTAAAACTCTAATTCCCAAATTCGATTTCCTCTTTCCAATTCCAAAATCAATGGCTCCAAAAGCTAAAATTCCCATTGCTAAATGTAAGAAAGCTAAAGCACGCCATAGCTCTCAATCTTCCTCTTAATAATTCATCATGGATAATCATATTGAAGAATGGATTGTTGGTAAAGAACATGGAAGGAAAAATCTAGAAGATTTAGAGAAAAAAGAGATTCACTCTGGTCTGTTCTATCCCATTCATTGTTTCATTCATTATGATGCTATTGATTTAACAAAAGATACTTATATCTACCATATGGTTAACTATGATGACAATGCTGGGAAGATAGATTAACTTGCAGTATTCCTCTTTTTTATTAATCTATGCTCCTTAAAACTTTGCAATCCTTCATATGAGGAAAATTGGATTTAGACAAGTGTTTATGGAAACATAATAAAATTTAATGTTGAAATACTTGGTCAAATTCTTAGTTGTTCTTATACAAGAATTCGATTGCAAGAAGTTCCTGTTACATGATATGCCCCAAGAGATGCTGCCACTCATCTTATTTTGGAAGATGATATGCGAAAATAAAAAAACATCTAGCTTTTGTCCAAAAGCCTAACTGCTTAAACATATGCTCATCAACACAGTCATCCCTAGGTTAAGTAGTCATGAACAAGTATACAAAGATGATCACAAAGTTTTAAATGCTATATTTGGTGATATTGAAGTCAATTGGGCACAATATATTTTCGACCAAATCAAAAGCTTTTGGATGCCTACACGTCGAAGCATCATCTGTGCTCCTTATATAATGAGAATTCTATGATCATTTGGAATCCCTTCGTATCTTTCCCGATATGAAGTAATTTTAGTTAAAGATAGTGGCATTAGATTTCTCACTTTGATGCATCTACCTGAAAGTCCACCGATTATAACCTCTTTCTTCCAATATCAACAATCACAACAACAACCACCTCCTACAACTTGACGTTCGCAATCTGCAAGAGCTTCAGAAACTACTAAGTATTACTTTGATTCAGAGATACAAGAAGCCAGAATTGCAGCTGCATAAGGAGAAAACTATCGAGATGTTGCACTTCAAAACCAATGTCTTCCCTCCTTGAACCAAAAAGCGCTAGATAAAAAGATGACTCGCTTAGAACGTTTCTTTTCTACTATAATGACCAAAGTAGAGAAGACGTTAGAAAAGGTCGTTTCCACTTTGGAAAAAGTCATGAGAAAGGTACGAGGTCTTTCATCATTACGGTCTTCATCTTCTCCATCCCTGACACTACCGCCTCCTCCACAGGTATTTCAACCAGAGTGTTCTTCAGGCACAGGTCCGTCAGCTAATCCAACACCACACTTCATAAGGCACCAATAAATGTTGACACTGAAGAAAGCGAAGATACCACTTGGCCTCCATAAAACCCTTCGCATTACAATCATTACGCATCATTTCGGGGCCTCTCTATTCGAGAGGACGAGGAATACAATGATCAGTCTCAGTGTCAACATGGCGGATATGATAAAGAATAGGGTTACTACAATAATCAGTGAGTTTTTTCTTCTTTTTATATTATGTAAAATTTATGTATCTCTATTTGATTTCCTCAAAACAATTTTTTAATATAATTATGAAAAAAATTATTTGTGATTCTGTGCAAACTTACGCTCTTTATGTTTTTCCAAATTTCATTATTTCTGTATCTCTTTTTGATAAAGCCAAAAGGGGAGAGATATCATATTACATGTATATAGGGGGAGGAATTGCATTCAGGAGGAGTTATGTGCTTATTTAATAAATGATTTATAGTTGTCATCATTAAAAAGGAGAGAATGTTAGAACCTCTATTCGATGGTTTCGATGACAATGACTATACAATCATACACATACATTATATTCCACCATTTTGCAGGAAAAATCTTTTAGAATTCACATTATCATGATTTGAGGATGACCAGTAGAAGAGGAGAATCTTTGGTATTAGAAAAGCTATTATCGTGTGTTGTAGTCATAGATACATGGTTTGTAAAATCTCCTTTAGTAGTTTTTAGACAACATTGCATGTCAAATATTTTATAAGCCTTTAATCGTTTAAACAAGTTAACCGCAGAAACTAACAAGCATCAGACTTCTATCCACATATGCCAGACGTCTAACTCTATACGCTGTTTTAAAAACATATTAATAGGCATCAGACGTCTGATCACATATGCCAAACGTCTAAATCTGTTCTCTATTTAAAAATTTATATTTAAACAAATGTCTGAAATTTTCGGCCGACGTCTGTGCTGGGTAACGAAATTACACCTTGAATAGGCAGTACGTTCATTCTAATGGTTGCATCTGCATCTCTTCAACGCATCTCTTCTTCCTCAAAGACTGCAACCCTTAAACTGAAATAAAACATACTAAAGGATGTTACTCTTCAACAATACTCTTCAATAATACTCTTCAATATCTATAAACATGCAAAGCTTTTGAGAAACAGGTAACTTAATTTTTCTTAATCTCATATCTATACTCTTTACATACTCCGATTTCTAAAAGCAATCAATGCATTAGTTTTATCACTTCCTAAAAGCAAAACTTCATATACACTTACTAATCAAAGGAGATTATAGGAAAATTTGTACTGTGTAGTCAAAATCAGTGTTACTAAGAACAAATACTTATGAAGAAAAGATTTTTATATCAAGCTACTCATCCAAGCAAAGCGAGAGCTGTTTACTAGTTAAGGCCAAAGAGGAACTTTGAAACTGGATATAGGAAGGAAGTTTCGAACCAATATAAAATCTCTAGTGTGATTGATTCTTTATTTTTTATTCGCTTTAATCTACTAGTTATAAGTTAGCTATTTATTACACTTACATATTAGATATAAATACACGATCCATACACACTTTCAAAGTAATGGAGTGAATGAAAATTTGAGTTAAAATTGAACTTAAGTTATGAAAGTGAAATTAAAGTGAATAATTGGATTTGATTTAAATTCGAGGTAAACTAACGAAATGAACTAATGTAGTAAATTAGTGAAATGAAATATGAATTTGAGTTGTAAAATAAGTTGAATATGTTTTGGAATATTTGTTTGTTAGAAATAAATATGAACTTAAGTTGTAAAGAAAATGTTAAAGAATTGAATGTGAACTTAAGTTGTAAAGGGAATGTTAAAGGATTGAATGCGAACTTAAGTTGTAAAGAGAATGTTAAAGAATTGAATGTAAACTTCAGTAATTGTTGTATGGAAATGGTCCATAAAGGAGTTAGTATGCAAATGAGTCATTGTTAACCTTAAATTGGATATAAGGGGAATGTAAGTAAAGTAAAGGAGAATAAAACGAATGTTAACCAATTGTATGCATACCAATTGAAAGTAAATAATTTAATTTCAATCAACTGAATGAGAAAATAATTGAATGTTAATAAGAAATGGAAGTATATAGTGTTGACACTTGGAAATGAAAAATTGATATAATAGTAAGTAAAATTGGACGAACGTTAATAGTTAGATGATTTCTCTTGTTGCATTTGCTATATTTCCATATAGTTGTTGTATTTGTAACGTTTCGAGATTTTCGACTTCCAAAAATCGACATTAATACGTCCACTGTATCAAATGCCACGTAATCGAATGCCGGAAAACCGAATTGTTAGGGTTAAAAAGAAAAGGTAGAAGAAAACGACAAATGAAGAAAGAAAACATAACAGAAACAATATCAGAATCTCACATATCGCAGCGGAACATATAATAGATAAATGAATAATCTTTAAACAAAGAACTATCTCAGTTAATACATTATATTACATCAAAGTATACAACAACAATATACAACACAATACAAGAATGGCAGCTATACAAACATGTCCTTACAAATGAATTTACACAGCGGAAAGATAATATCATATACAAGTAATACATCTCGCCATCCAGCTCGCCACTTGAGCTCCATATCACTTCTGAATCCAGAATGACGTGATAACCTGACTCTAGACAGCCCGTGTGGAATTTGGTGGGCACCCAGAGTTTAGGAAGAAAACAATAAACTCTAGGTCAGTCATGGGACTGGTGTGAGAACTAAAAACAGTTATTTATCTTTTAAAACAACAACAACAACAACAACAATAGAAGTGGAAAATATCCGCAATGCTTTTGGAAAATGTAACTACCATAAGGCCTCCCCGCACACACACAATGCAAACGCAGAATTGGAGGAGATTTCTCCTTATGATAGTTAAAGATGCTTACTACGCAACACAAATCATTTTTAATATTATTATTAGTGCATAGTGTAGAAAACATTTCGAAAGTAGAATATAAATCTTAGCCAGCATAGGCATTTCGAACTATGCCTACTATAGCTACCATCTAAACAGAGGTGACCACCATAAGTAAATTGCAGGTTATAGAACTAAAACCGTACTGGGTTCGTATTGGGAATTGGATTTCCAACATATGGTCAGGCTAAGGAACTTCCTACTGCCACATGGGATCGCCTCTGGCGGGACGTCCCGAGAACTTAACCAGCTCTCTGCCAACACAAGGCCGGGTTACCTTTGTCACTAGGTAACTACTACACGAATATGCCACCCCCGGTCCTTTGGGACCTTTATCCGAGGGCCCTCGATCACCAAGCAACAACCACACAGAAAAATGAGATTGGAGAAACCACATAGGTTAAGCATCCCCCATATCTGACACCACCCTTTTCCAGAAGGGAATGACATACCCTAAAGGGAACGACCCTCATAACCTTACCGCATATTCCTGTTTTGACCATTTTCGGGGTGTGAGGTCTGACGAAGTCTCGTCCACAAAGCTACGCTTTTTCACAAAGCCACGCTTTGATCAACAAATGATCAATAAATAATCATCACACAGCAACATTCAGCATGCCACATTACCAAATTGGGAATATATCACTGATAACCTTCAACTACATAACCTCTGAGCGCGTATGTCTCAGAGAAGGGTGTTAAGCTAAGAGAATAAATTCTCCGCCACCAACAGAAATGTATTTGAAAGAAATCTTCTTTATATCTCAAAATGTAATGTCAGACACGTAACCATACAAGTCTGCTCCGGGATCGAACAGAACCGAAGGCACTTCAAAAGAATCCCTTGCAATCCGGGTATTCACAATCCCGATCGAATTTCCCATCACAAAGGAAATCTCTATACCGTAGCTAACGGTGCAGAGACAATCGATAGGTCATCCTATCGTTTTCACAAATACCCGGTCTTCACCATCGGTCTTCAGTGCTATCCATTACGTCGTATCACTATTCGAAATGGGTAGTCCGAATAACGAGCGCAATAATTTAAAAATAAGTGTAGCATTCAATTTCAACCAATTCGCAACAAATAGCCACTTAAGGGTCAATATTGATAGTCGGTTACTTAACTATCAATCAATATTCACAACATAATCCGATTTCAAATAATTTCCTAAATTATTTATTTCCAAATTATCCTTATAAGATATATTTTCCACACTTCAACCATTTGAAAACCAATTTCAAATCAATTTACACCCTTACAACTTTCATTCCAAAATGGTTCATTTAAACCAATTAAATAAATCCTTACCGATTTATTAAATTTAAGTTCCAAATCGGTAAATTTATTTCCACACTTTTAAAATAAATCAATGTTTATTTTTAAACAAATTTCCCTTATGAATTTCCATTGTGAATTTACATTTCCAAATATTCACCTTTTATACGATTTCTCAAATCGATTTCAATTATTCACCTTCAATTTATCTTTAAAAGGTATAATCTCCAAACATTCACTTTATATTGGAAAATATTTCCATACTTATTCAATAATAAGTAATTCACAAATCCATTTATTTTCAACATTGTAAAAAAATCCATATACTTAAATCACAATTAAGTATATATTTTATTCTTTAAGGAAAACATCCTCTTAAACACATTTGTTTGAGTCAAAACTAATGTTGCGTAAAACATCGTTGCGACAACCCAAAATCACTAGTATAGGGATTCGAAATTAAGATAGATGTATAAATTCCAATACTATACAAAACTTTTCCTTTCGAAAATCATTTACTATAACAGCAGTGTTATAGTCCACCATTTCCTTCTATTTCTCGAAAACGTCTATTTCAACAATGAATGTTGAAATCTATGGTTTCGATACTTAATATATTTTAAAACATTTTTTTGAATCGTTTTAATTCTATTTAAAATATCTCTTTTCCAAAATATTTCTTTAATAGATTATTCACCATCCAAAATCGTGAATACACTTCATTTACCAAATTTATCATTTCTACATATTTTATTTAAAGGATTATCCATTGTCCCAAAATCATGGATATATTTCCTTTAATAAGTTATAATAATTAAACTTATTAGAATAAGTCGATTTCGGATTTATAAAACAACGTTTATAAATTCCGTTTATATTTTATAACAACTTTTAACTTATAAAATCACTTTATTAACAAATTCTATCCATATTCCATTTACACGAAAAAATCCAATTTATAAGTTAATTACTTATAAATATTTTATTTTACAAATTCTATTCATTTTATAACTTCACAATTTATAAATCTATAGATTTCATCCACTTATAAAATCCATTTATATTTATTTTAACACTTATAAAAACTCGTTTTATAACCCCAATATTTTAGTTTATAAATGTCAATTTTATAAATCTTTTATATAAACCGTTTATAAGAATTCAAAAATCCCAATTTAAACCATTTTATAAATTAATTAACTACTTATTTCAAAAATCACATTTCAGTTATATTTCACAAAAATCATAATTTTTATAACATAAAAATCTCAACGTTTATTTATTAAAAATGAATCAATTCCAAAATTAAACTTTATTATGAATTCTCAACTTAAATTTTCAAAAATCCAATTTAATTCATTTTCGGCATCTAACGATACCAAAATATATTCGGCTAAAATTTAGCCCTTAACAATTTCAATCACAAAGATAATCACCAGATCAATAAATAGATCAACACACAACATTGAAACCAATACAATCATTTGAGGAATCCAGTTAGATCCCTCCAACCTCTTTCCCTGCATCCAAAGACGTTAGCACAATACCAATTTCGCTTCAAGACGAAATATCGCGGTATATGGGATTTATAAAATAATATCCGCTATTATGCGGCGCAATAAGGTCTCATCCGCTATATAATGCAGGAAAAATCAACTCCAAGTACATATATAATATCAATTCCATACAAGTTGGAATTATCGCAGTATACGTTTTTAATAAATGACATCCGCTTAATATACGACGTATAGGGTCTATTTGACACAATAGATAACAATTTATCATCCAATCACACAATCAAGCAATTTTAAATTTAACTATTTAAAATTTAAATCGAAACAATTCGATTGAGTGAGAAGTTCTCACCTTGAGTTTCCGATAACAGTTGCAGCATTTTATTTCGAATAAAATTAACGTGCGTTTAATTTTACCCGAAATTTTCACTTGCTCCAAACGACTCCAAACCAGCTCCATTGCGTAGTGCTCGACAAAACGAACTCGACGCAAGTCGGTTCGTAATTTTCCGACCTCGCATGAAGAAGTTACATCATTTTAAAGATTGAACAAATTATTATATACAAACATTTACAATTTTTATTTTAATTTTTCAACCTTGCAATCACGGCCGTAGATCTCACAGCACGCAATCAAGACCGTGATTACGCTTCCTCCTTCCAGTTCCACGCGCGCATAACATACCGAACAACAAACCCAACAACGTCTATCTAGGGCTTCAAATTCCCCGCCTATGATGATCGAAAACATGATCAACCACCTTCATACGAACCGCCCTATCGAGCACGACCTTTGGCCAGCATAGCATCGAACTCGGTCGAGCCATCTGCCCAAAAATCACGGGCGAATGGTGGGAGGACGCGGGCCCATAACTTCCACTATGTTGCTCTAAAATCCATCATCTCCGTATGGATTCGAAGATCACTCCAAGCTCTACGTTTTTCATGTTGAAAGTTTTCTGTAATTATTTGTGGATTGGAAGTAATTGAGGGAAGAAGATAGATGAATTTCGGCCATTCATAAAGATAATGGCGGCCGGCTTAAGAAACTAGGGTTTCGTTTCTTTGTTGCAAATGAAAATAATGAAGGCCTTTATAGAAAATTTCCAAATTACCATTCATCCAAAATTTTCCGAACTCCAAATCTCGTGCGGTGACTGGCATTTTTAGGGTTTACCCCACGTTCCGGACACAATGGAATATGTTTCGGAGGCTAATTCGATCATCTGTGCGAGTTACGAAAATAAACTATCAAATTTGAATTAAATCGATTAAACCAAATTTCTATGCGTTTTGGCTTGCCCCGGACAAACGCTAAATCCGATTTACACAAAATTTGAAATCTTACAATAATATCAAATTACGGATCCGCTAAAACTGGTTTGTCGAAATCCAAGACTGTTTGAAAAATGACTATTTTCACCAGTCGATTAAATATTAAAATATTCAATTTTCACAAATTAACTTTTAATTCAATTTTAAAAGTTTGCAAACATTGTTCTAACTCCAATATGATTTAATATAACTTTATAAATCATTTTTTATCACAATAAACCCAATTTCCAATTATTTACGCAATTTCAAATATTAAAATGTCGATTTAATTATCCAATTAAATCTAAATATTCGAAAAATAATTTATTCGACTTACGAATTTTACTTGTTAATATTTAAAATCAATTAAATATCTGAATTTCAAATGACGGAAATTCTGGATCGTTACAGTATTGGTACGTGTTATATGTTGATACTTGTTTTTATATACAAAGGTATATATCTCGGATTACATATCGTATTTGAATATATTTTTCCCCATAGGATGCCTCATCCTCGAAGATGAGATGTATATTTGTGATATATGTATATGAATATGTGTATATATATGTATATGTATATGTGTGTATATATATGTGTGTGTGTATATGCGTATATATATGTATATATGTATATATGTGTGTGTGTGTGCACATATATGTGTGTGTGTGTGTGTGTGTGTGTGTGTATTGTGATTTATTGCGATCGAATCGTGCGAAGTAAACGTTGGTGAAATTTTTCTAAATTTTAAGGCATTAGAAATTTTTTAAGAATGTTGGAAAATAAATTTTGATGACTAAAATTTTGATTTTGAGTTATAAATTGAAATGATATTAGATGATTTTTGGAATAGTATTAGTTACTAACTATGAAATGAATTTAAAGATTTAGAGAAGTTGAGAACAAAGTTTCTACTAATTGATTTTGAAAAGTTAAAGGGTTTAAAAGAAATTTATAATATATTTCAACTAATTGTTTTTTAAAAGTTAATGGGTTTGTGATATTTTTCTTACCTTGGCAATTTCGGGAAGAAATTCTTTTAAGGATGGGAGAATGTAATGATCTAGAATCTCAGTAATTTAAAATTGGAAGAATAAATTGATTTTAAATATTGAAAAAAAAGTAAGTTAAATAACTTGAATTTCAATTATAGCAATTCATTTGATAATTAGTGGTTAAATAAAATTTTGGGAATATCTAAAGTAATTGAATCTTGTATTTGAAACGAATGCAAATGATTTCGAAAGTTGATTAAATTATGTTTAAATAAGAAGGAAGATTGTAAACTTTTAAATTGGATTTAAAAGTGATTTTACTGATTTTGGAAATTGCTCATTTTAATTAACATATAAAAATAGCCTTTTGGGGCATCGTCTCAGATTTTGACGAGACTAGTTTCATTAGATCTGCAAAAGTATATTATAGTGCGCCGACGAATTTCGTGGCAATTGGACGTATCGTTTAGATATGCGAGATCGTAACGCGCAGAAATTGATTAAAGGAATTTTAATTAAAATAATTTGGTTTGAAAAGTTATCTTCTTCATATGGTCGAATTAGGTCTCGAGACTAGTTCCATTATGTTTGAAATAAGGGTATTAGATGTAGAACGCCTATCGGCACGTCTCAATTGGAGTTCAGAATTTTTGGGCATTTTGTAAATCGATGCTTTAAATTGAAAATTATATATATGTATATGTATATGTGTGTGTGTGTGTGTATATTTTAATTCCCTTGCCCTACCCATACTCCTACTCTGTTCAACAACCCCCTATTATTTTAGCCATACATGCCCATACTTCCACATGACTTTCACGTACCCTCCCAGTTAAAAAGAATTTCGCAACCAAATTAAAGGCTCTTCTCCATTTTCAAACTTGAAAATCGAAAAAAGGGAAAAAAAACTACATAGAGGAAAAAAACAAAGAATGTGGATGCGTGCGTGGAGCGAGGTGCAGCGGCATCGGCAGGTCGAAGGGATTTGGTGCTTGGTGATGGATTAAGGGCGCAAGCATGTGGCGGGGGTGTTGGAGCGGCGATCGAGAAGGCGGCTACTAGCGCGCATGACGGCAGAGGGGCAGAGAAGTTGGTAGGGGCGGTTGTGGCTGTGCGCTATTGAAGTTTCAGAAAAAATGAATGGGATGCGTGAGAGCGTGCGAGCCCGGGGAAGTACAACGTGAGGATGAGAGAATGGGAGAAAAGGTATTAAAGTTTAATTATTTTTTTAGGTTAATTTAGTTTAATGATATCGAATGTTTATAATGCATACGTATGAGGTCCAAATTGAAGGCGACGAGTCGTGTTGCATTCGTATCAACGAGCACCACGCCATGGAGTTAGATTGATGTATTCGAAGCTTGTTAGAATTTTGGGTTAAATTGAACAACCGTTCAATTTTAACCAAACCTGAACGTTTTGATGACTATTAAAATTAAGTTGAGCTAATCTTACCTTTTTGGCTAATCAGAAATATTATTTAGTCAATAAAATTATTTGTCAAATGTGTGGATATTTTACCATTGATTGTTATTGGTTGTTTGGATAATCTAATATTTTATATTAGTTGGATTGGATATATTCCCGCCTGTTGGGGCGGATGAGACCATATTACGTTTCCGTGTAAGAGCGAATGACCCTTGTGTATGAGTCCCACCTCGAAGCGGTTGATTTATATTTTTATGATTATATATACTGTATTTGATGTAGGAAAACAGGTTGGAGGGATCCAATGGAATTCCTCACACCATTGATTTTATTTTCATATATATTATGGTATATGATATGTTGGATGTTATATTGGATGACATGAACATGATTTTTCTTAATTAGTGCTTTAGTAGCATTTGGCCTTATTTTGGTATTTTAAAAATACTATAAACTAGTGATTTGATTTATAAAGGAATTTCAAGTAATTTTGAAATTTATATATGTTTAAATAATTTTTCTAAAGCAAAGGTATGATTTTTAGAGATTATAAATTTATGGTTTTATAAAATATTTTAAATAGAAATTTTGATCTTTGGATAAAGATTTTTCAAATCTCGGAAATAAGTCTGTGTTTTAAAATGAAGGATTACAGTTTTAAAAAAGGATAGAAATAATTATTAACCATTTTATATAAAGCGATATGTATAGAGTATACACAAATATTAAGATTTATCTATAAATATGGAGATTTACTAAGGTGATAATGTACAAAGTGACATTTTACTAATAAAGTTAAGATTTATAAAATCTGTATTTATTTATAGAAGGATAGATTTATAAACGATGTTTTATAAATTAAAAAGAAGCTATTATTATTTAATAGATTGGAGAAATAAATCAAACGGTGGATTATTACAAGATAAGGAATGATATTTTAGAAATAGTTGATTCTATTTTAGAAATTTAAGATGAGGTAAAATTTAGGATGTGTTAAACAATATTTTATAAATTAGAGGAAATTTATAACAGGGATTTATGCCTATAAGAGCAAGGTTAAACAGTTGAAAATATGTTTGGGCGAGGTTTTATAATTAAGAAGGATTTATAAAGCAATAAAGGTATAAATGAGTTCATAAATAAAGAATTTTTTTATGAAAGGAAGTTTTATAAGACGGGAAGAGATTTCTAAACATGGTTTGTAAATATGGAAATGGTTATGTTGGCTTAAGTATGGATTTTTATTAAGAAAATATATTTATATCTTAAAGGTTGTTTATTAATATTAATATTGTTTAACAATTGTTTATCAATATTTTAAATATCTTGGGAAGGTTAATTATTTAAAATATTAATATGGTTTGAAGTTGATTATAATTATTTAATAGTAAAGTTTTGGAAATTAATTATTAGTAATTATAAAAATGTTGAAAATAATTTATTATTGTTTATTAAGAACGTTTGAAATTTATCATTTTTTATTTTTAAGATGTTTAAAGTTAATACTTATTTATTTATAATGTTATTATTATATATTATAGTGCTTTAAAGTGAATGATTATATATATACACATACACACACATACATTTTCGAGATTTATAAATAAGGTTTTATAAATGGTTGTTGAGATTGGTAAGGGATTTGTTAAATGATTTTTAAATTGTGAAGTAAGGAACCCTTTTCCAGTTTTACGAATATGCTTATAACATTGAGATAAGTATTAGGATATTCTCTAAGTGTTTAAAATACAGGGATTGTGGATATATATACACACATACATATATATATACACATATATATGTATATATATACATATATATGTATATATATATATATATATATATTCGTAAAAGGGTTTAGAGACGAATATTTACAAAGTTAATTTAATTAATAAAGGATTAATTAATAAAGGCCTAGTGTTTCTTAGTTTTATAAATGGTTAACAAAGGATTAATAAATGAAGGCCCAGTCTTGCTCGGAATCGGATAGGTTATCTGACAACCACTTTGATGCAACAAATGCGTTTTAAAGTGAGGACATCTTAAGGATGATGGATTTTGAAGACGGAGCTCTCAAGTGTTTCGTCCAATCCCAGAACGGACTTATATGGATGAATGTTGGTGTTGCATTGTTGCTTAGAAGGCAGTATTTGCATCTCAAGTAGAAAGTGCTATATAAAAGGTAAAATGTAGACTCAAGCCTCATCAACCGGGAATTGCTAAAATGGGGGAGATACAGCGAGCTAAGTGGATTGCTTCCAAGTTGGGTATGATCATCCCTATCTTGAGTCGCTATTATCTCTCAAAATTTTATGCTTTGGGGCCCAAAGAGGGGTGGTCATATTCAGTACTACTAGTCAAGTGATAGGCAGGTCCTATGTTGGTAGGAGATCCAAGCAAGGCCCTTGATGTCATTTTATCTAGAGATGCATCATGGCTGACGGTACCCTAATAGACCATTCATTGTATGGAATCCATTTTTCAATAAGCAATGCATGACTTAGTTGTGGCCAACTATGCTGAAACGTGAGATGCAAGCCTTTAGCTATATTCATATTTTACTTTGACCCCTAAACATTATTATAATATAAATGGATTTTCTATAGAAATTATTTGGTTATCGTAACGTAAAAATCCATCCATGTTTATGTGCGGCGTGGTCTTACGAGATACTTCTGATTTTCAAATGGTTTTCTAGAACTATAAAATCCAATTTGGTGTGTTTTCTCACGCTGGTTTTCCAGACCGACTCAGGTGTTATTTTATTATAATGCTCGGGTCAGACCAAGTATATTGCAGATACTTTGAATGCATTGGAGCTCAGGAGATGAGTTATAGGTTGTCAAGTTGTATTCAAATATGTAATATTTTTCCGCTGCTTTGCTTTTGAAATCATCAACAATTGTAAGGGCGGATTTTTATAACTGTCCAGACCGATGATTGTGATTGTTGTCATACTCTTATATGAATGTATGTATATAACAGTTTTTCCTTTGCAAAGATTATTGATTTTATATTATACATTGTTCTGTTAAGATTGTGAGATTCTATGTTGTTTTTAGTTTCTTTTCTCTTATTCTTCTTCCATCTTCTTCTTTCCCCTTTCTTTCTCATAACTATCTGTCTTTCCATTCGATTAGGGTTGGAGATGTGTGTTTTATTGTTAGCTTGAATTGTACGAATTGACAGATCGTTACGGTTGACATATGTTTGAATTTGGAATTGGCGGTAGGCTTGCTTAATGATAACGTGTTATTATGTATTTATTTCATGAATTAAAGTATAAAATCAAATTTTTAATACAAATAGAGACTTTTAAGGAGAGAAGAGAAAAATGCTAAATTTAATGTCATGGTTTAAAATTCTTCAGCTTTGTCAGTGTAAAACACTGGTTTCCATCCTAATTTATATTTCACCAACAATTTTCACTTCAAATTGGGAGAAATGCTATATTTTTATCTTATTTTTTTTCTTGTATAAGATCCAGATATGATTTTAATGTTAATCTTGTATACATTTTTTCTTATTTTTCTAGATCGTATATTATTTGTTTCATTTTGTATACAACATTTTGGTAGTTGAAGGCATATGATACTAAGTGGCATATTAGTATTATCATACACAGGTTTATAAAGTATATAACGTAGCAGATCCAACATATTCAGATCACATAATCTTGAATGTTCATACTGATAGGCCAAATGTCTTAAATAAGAAACACAAATGCAACAGCAAGCATGAATAATTCAAATTAAACATTTTTAGGAAATTTGTTATTATTGGTCATCTAAATCATCATCAGGACAATTATAACGAAAATAACCATTACAACAAACATATTGTTCCACTCTGGTCAACGTCGACTAGAAATAAATATTGATTTAGAGCAGAAAATTTCAATCTCTATTATGACTGTTCATCTTTAAATAATGTTTGAAGACTTATTAAAAATTGAATGTCTCGGTCTTTGAATCGCTAGTCCAAAAATAAAGTTGAGACTGAAATTGCAGTCTCAAAATATAAAGACTAATATTTCGGTTTCAAGTATGTTTTAAGCTGAATTTTTAAAACCAAAATAAAGCCTTTAATCGGTCTTAATTTCAAAAAAAAAAAAAAAAATTTAATCTCGTATAGAACAAAATTTCTTCCTTAAATTACTAAAAAACACAAAATCCGCACATTTATTAACAAAAATCACCACGCGGTGCATATACAGAGACAAATAAACCATACCAATCAGCAATTTCCAAACAATGCAAACTAATATAGAATGTTGCCCTCAGTTAACATCAAATAATATCTAGTGTTACAACTTAAGCCACATATGAATGCACTTATTTCATAGCTAAACAAATACAGACTAAAACATTAAAGCTAGAAATTACTTCGACATCGACCACTCCCAAACGTCTGAACCAGGTTTATATGCCCTCATCGTCAACTGAACCTGCAATAATATAAGTTTTGTTAATACATAATTAATGCTTAATACGTTCATTCTATAGAAAATCGTACAGAAAATAAACAAAAGTGAAAATAATTAAAAGAATTATGAGCAAGAAAGTATAAAAACTACTAAACCTCCACAAAAATTTCTTGAACTCTTCTTGGATGTAAGACATCCATCCTCATATTCAGTTAGGTTTTCCACACATTAGAAGATATTTAAACGATTCAAACTTTAACTCAACTCTTTATGTAAATGTTCAACAGGAAATCAAATCCACATTCCAATTTATTGTAAGTGGTCAACATTTTACATAATTGATCCACTTCATTTAGAAGCAATACATTTTTCTGCAATATAAAATATTTATAAATATACAAATGCAATTGTTTTAACCTTACATACCTCAAAAGAAAACATAGGCAATAGCTAGGAGGTAGGATATGTTGGAAATTAACTTGGGTTTTAGGAAATGTTGATTATGTTGACAATTGTAATCTTTGTATTTATGAAAATGTCAAAATTAAGAATGGAGAAAAATCTAGGCTTAACAAATATGTAATTTTAGAGAATTCTAGAAAATGCTTTATCAAGAAGAATCTAGAAAGTACAAGATCAAAGAAAAGTCTAGAAAAAAAATCTACAGAATATATTCCATTATATATTGAGGTGCGCTATCTCATTTGATTTAAGCAAGAAAAGTAAGTAAATGTAATTGTAAGCAAGCAAAAAAGAATACAAGTTGAAAAAAAATGTTTATTTCCTCCTTTACAAATTATTGTCTCAATCTCCATTAGCAAATTAAAAAGTTTTTCCCTTCTTCTTCCTATAGAAATTACCCAACAGTGGTATCAGAGCTTGAAGATCCTTTAAAAATTTCCAATAGTAATATCAGAGCCAGGTTGCTAATCAAGGAAGATGGCAAACGGAATGTCTCCTTTTCAAGTTCCTTTATTAAAGAAGGAGAATTTTGAAAGTTGGAGTATTCGCATGAAGGCACTACTTGGTTCATAAGATGCATGGGATATCGTAGAAAATGGGTATGATGAACCCATCGATATTTCCACTTTATCCCAAATTGAAAGGGATAATTTGAAGAATTTGAAGAAGAAGAATCGAAAGGTTCTTATGCTCATCTACCAAAGTTTGGATGATGCTATGTTTGAGAAGATAGCTAATGCACAAACTAGCAAGGAAGCATGGAAGATTTTGGAGAACGCTTTTAAAGGAATCGATAAAGTGAAGAAAATTAGATTACAAACTATGCAAGGTAAGTTTGAATCTTTATATATGAAATCATCAGAATCAATTGATGATTATTTTTCTTGAGTTTTATCTATTGCCAATCAAATAAAAGATATGGAGAACAAATATATGACTCTAGAGTTGTTGAGAAAATTCCACGATCTTTAGATTCAAAATTTAATTATACAGTTGTAGCAATTGAAGAATCTAAAGATCTAGGATCTATGACCATTGATCAACTCATTAGTTTACTTCAAGCCCATTAAGTAAAATTGAAGAGAAAGGTTAAAGAAGAGCCATTAGAGCAAACTCTTCAAACAAAAATCACTTGCGAGAAAATGAGACATTTAAAAATGAAAGAAGGCGAAGCCAAAACAAAAGAGGTCATGGCTATTTTGAATGTTTTAATCGCCACAAACTTGGTCATATGGCAAATGAATGCTGGTATAGAGAGGAGAAAAGGAAAAACACATATAACCGAAGAGATTGAGAACAAGGAGGAAACACAAATTACAATGAAAGACCGAGATATGAAAAATCTAAAATAAAATGTTATAATTGTAATAAATTTGAGCATTTTGCTTCTGAATGTAGATGATCTTTCACTAACCTTAAGAAAGGATCAAACTTTGTTGCAGAAAACGATGAAGGTTCTATACTTTTATGGGCACTCAGAGCAGTTAAAATTAGAGATGAAAAGGAATGGTACTTGAATAAGAGAGTTAAAAAGAATGAAATAGGATATGTTAAAAAAATATGTTAGCAGATAAGGAGGAAAAGGAAAACAATGAAAAAAATGAGAATACTGTGATGGAAGAGGAAGAGAAAACAAATACTGATATGGAGAAGAATGTTGCAGAAGAGTCGGACTCAAAGATAACTAAAGAGAAAGTTATAACGATTACAGGTGAAGATCTTTCAAAAACCAATGAAGTGAAAAAGAAGACTACCAATGTAGTAAAAATTGAAAAGGTGGAAGAAGAAATAAAAACATATGAGAAAGTGAAAGAGGAAGAAGGACATGTAGAAGAAGAAAAGAAGAAGGTGAAGAAAACAAAGTAGGCGAAGATTACGCAAAAAATGAAAAGTGCAAAAGTAAAGGAGAAAAAAATGAAAAAGTCGTGAATCAAGAGAAAAAATTCAAGAACTTAAAAAAGATTTAAAGTACATGTAGAAATTTGAAGCAATGAAAATGGAGAATAATAAAGAAGTTAAAAAGGAAAAGATCAAAAAGAAAGTCAAGGAGACCAACGATGAATTTCACAAAAACATTGGATTGGTCAAAGATTATTAGAGTGAAATTAAGAAAGGATGAAAAGGTAACATATATGACTCATTCAAAATTTATGACACATGATAAAAATGGAAGTTAGAATGCTAACTTTTTGGAGTATTCTATGTTAATGATGAAGGACGAAATAAATAGAGCACATCAAAGATTCAGGAAACCGCATTGAAGATCTTAGCAATGAGAAAGAAGAAGAATGGAAAAAGGAAATTTTGCATAATTTATATTCCTAAGGTAGCACGTAAAATACAAAGATTGAAAATTTTGCTAAGAGTTACAAAACCAAGTTTACGGGAGGATGTTGGAGATAAACTTGGTTTTTAGGAAATGTTGATTTTGTTGACAATTATAATCTTTGTATTTATGGAAATGTCAAATTAAGAATGGAGAAAAATCTAGACTTAATAAATATGTAATTTCAGAGAACAAGAAAATGCTTTATCAAGAAGAATTTAGAAAATACAGGATCGAAAAAATGTCTAGAAAAAGAAAAATCTAGAGAATATGTTCCGTTATATATTGAGGTGTGCTATCTCATTTGATGTAAGCAAGAAAAGCAAGTAAATGTAATTGTAAGCAAACAAAAAAGAATAAAACTTGAAAGAAAATAAAGTTTATTTACTCCTTTACAAATTATTGTCTCAATCTCCATTAGCAAATTAAAAGGTTTTTTCCTTCTTCTTTCTATAGAAATTATCCAACTGTGGTATCATGGCTTTGAAGATCCTTCTAAAATTTCCAACAGGATAGATCGAGCAAAAGAGAATCCATGGGGCTTCAAAAATGTTCAAATTTTTTAAGAAGATGATTTTCCCTATTTACAGAAGAAACAAAATGAATAACTCTCTCTACTTTCTAATGCGTTTTGTGGAGGACAAGCATTTTTTGGAACAAAGTTTTATTCTCTCACGTGGCATAGGATTTGGAAATTTCCAAAGGTAGTATGTGTGTGGATCACTAAACTGAACCGTCAGATTAACTAAAGATAATAAATACAAACACTTTGATATGTCGCAGTTAAGGGGTGAAGCAAAGGCCAAACTAAAGACTGTGGATCGGTCTCCAAGTATTGTCAAATTATAAAGACTGTAATGCAGTTGGATTTCAGTCTATGATATTTGCAAATAAAGACCGATTATTTCATTTTTTTTCTGTTTCAAATTAAAGATAGATAATAATCCGTCTTAAAATGCCAGTCTTAAAATAAATGTACTTTTGTAGTGCATCTTCCATAAATTTCAAGGCTTATTTGGAATTGCATAATCTGTAAAAGAAGAAAGATGAATCAAGCCTGTATGTGTATAATAAGTTAACCCAAACTCATGTATAATAAATATGTAAAAGAAATATAAGTAGGAATAAGTAGTAAAATACAACGAATGAATGAATTACCTCCACATTTAGTTCCAAGCACCAAAGGATTTCCGCAGAACGTAGCAACATAAACAAACTTTTCCACGCTAAAGATGTTTTTTAAACCTTTAGGAATATGACTACAGACACATGGCACATTTCTCAATCACTGCACAGCATTGTTCAGATGGATCTATTAGTGGGCCATTCTTTAGTACAAACTATTGACAAAGCAAAGCTAGTTTTGGAACGCTGCCTTTGCAGTCATCATCAGCAGCTGCATAATGACTTAAAAGAAAGAACCAGGAGAGAGAAAAAGTGAGTGTAATGAATCTCATGTTTGGAGTAGCCATTCCGATTAGTTTATGATGAATGAAACTGGTAATGTAGGGCAGAATATATAGAGAAGCCGTAGGGGGCAAAATGGACAAAGTGTTGAATTTGCTTAGTTTTTATTACAAGCAGTTTTACTAACATAAATGTTAAAATGTGATTCAATACTCAGCCTATTTTTTAGCATAGCGGTTATATTTTAGGCAAGTTTATTTTATTGTTTCTGGTGTGGTTTGTACCCCACGATCTTAGGAATATGTTAACGTGATTAGTGAGAAGTAATTATTGTTTAATTTTTATTTAAAAGCATTTTCTAGACATTAATTTAATATAAAAAATATAGTCTTTGGTAGTAATCTTTATTTTCTTCTTAATTTCCTTGTATTCTTGCCAACAATTTTGGTATCAGAGCAAACACAATTATCCGGGTTCATATCTTGGGAGTTTGAGAGAAAAGAAAACAAAAAATTGTTCGCAATGTAGAACAACGAATCAGGAAACAATGGCTCTCTTTAATTTCTGATCTTCAAAGGCATAAATTATCGTTTTTTTGGAGTTTGAAAATGAAAACATTGTTCAAGTCTCAAGAAGTATGGGGATTAGTTGAGGATGGCTTTGAAAATACACCACCAGAATAGCTAGATCAACAACTAAGAGCTAAGAGAAAGAAGGATTCTGAGGCTTTGTTTATTATTCAACAAGCCTTGGATGACGAGATATTTCCAAGGATTGCTTCTGCAACCACATCAAAGATGGCTTGGGATACTTTAAAGCAGGAGTATCTTGGAGACAAGAAAGTGATCACTGTGAGATTGCAGTCACTGAGAAGGGAGTTTGAAACAGCTCTCATGAAGGAGAAGGAGTCTGTTCAAGACTATTTTTCACGAGTGTCTGGTCTGGTGCAACAGATGAGATCATATGGAGAGACTATGACCAACGAGCATGTAGTTGGAAAGGTCTTTAGAACTCTCACAAGCAAGTTTGAACATGTTGTGGCTGCCATAGAAGAATCAAAGGATATGACAGAATATATATTTGATGAACTAATGGGATCCTTGCAATCACATGAAGAAAGGTTGAATAGATCTTGTGAAAAAAGAGAAGAGAAGGCATTCATGGGAAGAGAAGACTCTAGCAAAGAGAGGACTGAACACCATAGTTGTAAAGAAAGAGGTCGAGGAAACTTTAAAGGAAGAGGTCGTGGGAGAATAGGCCAGACAAGTGTAGCGAGAGAACATAATGGTCAGTAATGGAACACGGTCAAGTGCTACTATTGCAAGAAGCCAGGGCATAAGGAAGCACAGTGCTGGAAGAAAGAGAAGGACCAAGGTCAAGGTGAACAAAGGAATGACCAATGATCAAAAAAATTTGAGCAAGAGGATAGACTATTTCTGGCTCAACTTGTGCAACAAGATAAAATATGCTTATTGCACCAAGTTCAGCAAGCAAAGATGTGAGTCAACTATGGTATGTAGATTGTGGCTGTTCTAATCATATGTCAGGAGCAAAGAATATGTTTAAGCAGCTTGATTTGTCTAAGAAAAGCATAGTAAGGCTTGGAGATGACAAACAACTTGAAGTTGGAGGAAAAGGTATAGTTTCTGTGTAGACAGAACATGTCAATACAAAACTGTTGCATAAAGTGAAGTATGTTCCTCAACTTGCTCACAATATTTAAAGTGTTCGACAGCTTTTGTGCTCTGGATTCTCTCTACTATTTGAAGATGAGTTATGTTTGATAAGAGACAGAAAGTCTAAGGAGATTATAATGAGGGTTCCAATAGGAAAGAACAAGGTTTTTCCTCTAAGTTGCCTGCAAGAGGAGACAAAGCTTTGCTTGTAAAGGGTGATGAAAGTGCAAGACTTTGGCATCTGAGATACAGACATTTAAATGTCCAAGGATTGAAGCTGTTGAGTGTAAAGAAAATGGTGAATGGTCTTCCCAAGATTGGTGATCTTGAACTGTGTGAAGGATGCATATATGGAAAGCAAGCTAAGGGTGAGTTTCCAAAAGGAAAAGCTTGGAGAGCAAGTGAGTGTCTTGAACTACTTCATGCTGACTTGTGTGGACCAATGCAGATATAATCACTTGGAGGAAGTAAGTACTTTCTGCTTATCACAGATGATTACAGTAGGATGAGTTGGGTATACTTCCAAAAGGCCAAGTCAGAGGCCTTCGAGAAAACAAGAAATTCAAAGCAAACGTGGAGAAACAAAGTGGCAAGCACGTGAAGGCATTGAGAATAGATAGAGGTGATGAATTCCTTTCCAGATTCATTGACTTCTATGATGAGCATGGCATAAGGAGAGACCTAAAAGCACCTTACACACCAAAGAAAAATGGGGTTGCAGAGAGAAATAATAGGACAGTGGTGGAGATGGTAAGAAGTATTCTTAAAGCAAAAGGCATGCCAAATGAACTACGGAGTGAAGCAATGGCAACTGTAGTCTATTTACTAAATATATCTCCAATTAAAGCTGTCCTAAACAGAACTCCTTTTGAAGCATGGAGTGGAAAGCAACCAAGTGTGACTCACTTGAAGATTTTTGGTTGCATTGCTTACACCTTAGTGAATTTAGGGAGTAAGCTTGATGATAAGTCAAAAAAGTGAATCTTCATAGGATACTCTTCTCAATCCAAGGCGTACAGATTTTTTAATCCTAGCAGTGGAAAAGTAATCATTAGTAGAAATGTGATGTTCAATGAAGATGGTGTTTGGGATTGGAAAAAGAAATCTGTTGATAACAATGAGAAGGTAGTCACAGTTGAGAATGACGATGAGCAGTTTTAACTAGCAATTCAGAATGCAATCCCTATAGCTCACCCAGTATATCAGTTTCTAGTCAAAGTCAATCCTCTCCTAACTCATCAAGTGATTCACCACCGAGAAGAATGAGATCTTTGGAAGAAATCTAAGAGAGTCGTGACTTTGCTTTGCTAGTTACTGAACCTACAACTTTTGAAGAGGATGAAGATGAAGCAGAATGGTAGGTAGCAATGGAGGAAGAAATGAAAGCTATTGTGAGAAACATAACTTGGGAGTTGGTTGAACTTCCAAAAGGAAAGAACGTAATTGGTCTAAAGTGGGCCTTCAGAACCAAGTATAACACTGCTGGTAGTGTGCAAAAGCACAAGGAATGGGCTTATTGCCAAGGGATATGCACAGCAAGAAGGAAAGGACTATGAAGAAACTTTCTCACCAGTTGCAAGGTTTGAAACTGTGAGAATAGTTCTGGCCTTAGCTGTTCAACAAGGGCTGCCAGTGTTCCAGTTTGATGTGAAGTCTGCATTCTTAAATGGTGAGCTATAGGAAGAATTATTTGTAGAGCAACCACAAGGCATTGTCAAGGCAGGAAATGAGAACAAAGTTTATAAGTTGTACATGGCTCTTTATGGACTGAAACAAGCTCCAAGGGCTTGGTATAGCAGAACTAACAATTTCTTCATTAACAACAGCTTTGCAAGTAGTGAGAATGAACTTATCTTGTATGTAAAGAGACAAAGTGAGCAAGGGTTTATTGTGGTATGCTTATATGTTGATGATATCATCTATTTCAGCTCCTCACAAATACTGCTAGATGAGTTCAAACAAGCAATGACATAGGAGTTTGAAATGACTGATTTGGAGCTGCTACAATATTTTCTTGGACTGGAAGTGAAGCAAAGAAAAAGAGGTGTTTTTATATGTCAAAGAAAGTTGCTAAAGACCTTCTAAAGAAGTTTCACATTGAAGAGAAGGATGCAGTTATCACTCCAATGAATACAATGAGAAGCTTCAGAGAGATGATGGGACAGGAAAGGCTAATGAAAGGCTGTGCAGGAGTCTTATTGGTGGTTTAAATTATCTTACTCATACCAAGCCAGATAATTCATATTGCGTAAGTGTGGTGTCAAGATATATGCATAGTCCAACCAAGCAACAACTTGGTGCAGCCAGGAGAATTCTGAAATATGTCTCTGGGACAGTTGAGTATGGAATTTGGTGTGAAAAATCTAAGATATTCAAGCTTGTTGGTTACATTAATAGTGACTAGGCTGGTTGCGTTGACGATAGGAAGAGCGCATCAGGTTTAGTGTTCAAACTTGATTTAGGAGCTGTCACTTGGAGCTCAAAGAAGTAGGATACAGTTGCATTGTCTTCATCAGAGGCAAAGTATGTTGTAGCTGGTGCAGCTGCAAGGCAAGCTAGTTGGCTATGGAAATTTCTTGTTGATCTATGTAGCAAGTAGGGATAGGCCACTTAGATTTGGTGTGACAACAAGTCAGCTATAGCCATGACTAAGAATCTAGCATTCCATGCTAGGACAAAGCACATAGAAGTGTAGCATCATTACATCAGGAAGTTTGTGGCTGAAGAAAAAAATTATGCTGAGGTTCTGTGGGACAAATGAGCAGAATGCAGATCTGTTTACCAAGGCACTGAATCATGTTAAGCACAGGTTCTTCATGGAGAGAATTTGAATGCGAAAGTTTGAGTCAAGGGGATGTGTTGAAATGTGATTCAATACAACCTATTTTTTAGCATAGTAGTTATATTTTAGGCAAGTTTATTTTATTGTTTCTGGTGTGATTTGTACCCCATGATCTTTGGAATATGTTAACGTGATTAGTGGGAAGTAGTTATTGTTTTATTTTTATTTAAAAACATTTTCCAGAGATTAATTTAATATAAAAAATATAGTCTTTGGCAGTCATTTTTTTCTTCCCAATTTTCTTGTATTCTTGCTAACATAAAAAATAACAATGCTGTTGATTTTTGTTTTTACATGCCAATAAAATAATGACAAATTTTAAAAAGTGTTTTGTGTGGGGGGCAAAAAACTAAGTATGACCCAACTTTCTACAAAAATAATTTTCTCTCTCTAACTTGGTAGAGAACGTAACTATTTAAGCTGTTCAAAAGTACATACATCTAGAAAAGATGTTAAATTCGGGCCTAAGACCCGTTTGGATGGATAATTTTTCATTTTTTGAAAAGGTTTTGGCTTTAGAAAAAGTGAGGGTCGTAAATTGGACCACCCCGTGCCATCCCCCGCAGGTTGCATAGCACCTTTCTTCATCGTCGCAATAAGTCGCATGCCTGCTCCAACAAAGCTACAACGAGTCAGTCCAGAGCCTAACCATAACAGACATACTTGAGTCGTAAATTGTCATGATTAAGTGTGAAGCATTGGATCCCTTTGACGAACTCCAAAAAACTCGAAAATGCAAAGTGAAAAAATTTCTCCTATTATCAGGTGGAGGACTGCACGAAAACCTCCATCAAGACTGCCTCTGATGATCACGCCCTCAACTTAGAGGTTTGAATTTAGTTTTAGCGATGTTAGTATTCATATTTTAGTTTTTTTATTATTATTTGTATTTGACTTTATTTGCTCCTCCCTTTAGTTATAGTATAGTTTAACCTTGAATAACTTCTTAATGGTTAATAGTGTATTTTTCAATGGGAGAATGCCTTGTCTTGCTGCTTTAATTGCCAAGTATTTGTTCCTCTTTATGCACGCTTGGTATAAGCTACATACATTCCTAACAGAACCATATTTATTGTTAGTGCATTGTTAATAGAGTCAAAAATTCACGGTCCTCCTAGCAAAAATGCTCTGAATGTTGTGTATTTGGTAAGAATAATGTTGTAAAATTTAGTTTGCGTGTGAAAACGTATTTTAAAAGTTACAACCTTTAGAAACGTCCTAAACACTAAACTGTATCTTTTATCCTTGAGCATCATGAATCACCGACACTTCATCGCAATCTGAGGTGAGACAAATGGGGAGAGGCTAGTTAAATAAAGCTAATATTTCTGATAGAATAGAAGCAACAAAATCTTGTACTGATAAAATTGAAACAGATAATAGCTACTAAGTTAGCAGTACATCAATTGTTATATTTATGTAATAATAGTCATGCTAGTTTTGGATTTGGCTTTTTCTACCCTTTCATGCTTAAGATCAAGCTAGAAGAAATCAGTCTCAATCAATCATCAATTTCCTTATCCAATCTAAGATAAATAATAATTTCTACATCTGTATTTTGGTTTTATAATCATATGGGTTTGGATTTAAGAGTAAATCTATTTTTGTGGTATATTGAATGATGATATGTTTGACTTATGATTTATATAGTTTAAACATAGTTGTTTAAAGAAGATATACGTGGTTTTAGGGGACAACCGAGATTAAATGATTTTGAAATGCTATGGGAAAATTTCACGTTATGGAAAACATGATTTTGGAGTTGGATTTAAATTTTCATAATTTTCCATGTTGTGGAGAATTAGTTACGAATTTTCTAAGGATAATATGGTTTTTTGGGTTTATTAATTTATTTCGAGAAATAAATTAAGAATTTGGGTCTCAAATTTTAGTATGTTAGATGATGTGATTAAAGTGAATTTTTGAAATTTTATGGGTTTTTACTAAGTGATTTAGTACAAAAATCAAATTATTTCGAAAGGAGGACCTAAATGATTCAATCGATTTGATAATAGGAAAGGATTCTTTGTTTAAAATTATCTTGATTTTAGATATGAGAAAATTCGGCAAATATTATCCAAATTATTTAAAAGTTTGTGAAAGTCAATCAAATGTTTACAAGTAGGCAAGTTTGTTAGAAAAGGTTTACTTAATTTGGTGAAAAAAGCTTTGTTTGGAAAAAGGGGGTTCCGCCTTCTTTGGAAGGACCTTTTGACTAGGACCTTTCCACCAAGACCTTTCGAACTTCATTGAAACCAAAAAGGTCAAAACCAATGCACACGATATCATTTAGGTGGTATGTAGTGAATTGGACGAAGGCGGAAGGTAGGTTGTCGAAGGGTTGCTTACGAAGGAGTTGGTTCCTTAGTTTGCTTTGGTTTGAAAAGAAAATCACTTGTCTATTTTTAAAAGAGCTTTCGACACAGTCGAAAGTTATGATTTTGAATGGATGGTTTTTAAAGAGCTTTCGATACAGTCGACAGCTAAGTTTTTGACATGGCAAAAGTTATGGTTTCGAAAGGTTAATTCATAAATGGCTTTCAACACAGTCGAACATGTTTTCGAAAGGGTACTTCAAAGAGGCTTTCGAAAGAGAGTCGCTGCCTTTGTTTTAATAAAGTAGCTTCCGAAGGAGTTACCTAGTTTTTGTTTAAAGCTTTCGAAGGGGTAGTTGCCGACTAGGTCGGAAACCTTTTGATAATTTGTGACCTTCCGATGACATCAAAGGCACTGATGTTGTCGAGTGGTTCAACTGCTTTTTTATAAATAAAAGCCGCTTCCTAAAGCTTTCAAAGTGGTCGAAACAAAGCTTTGAACGTGTAGAAGAAAATGGTTTCGAAAGGTGTTTCGAAGCCAATCTTCAATTGTTTTCCTAGATATTTCAATGCTTTCGAAAGGATGGTTTCGACATCATCAAACTTCCCAAATATTTTATAAAATAAAGAGTGGATTCAAAAGAGATGCTTCTACCTATTTTCACTTTGACCAAAATTAACGTTTTAAGTATAAACCCAAAACTTTCGGAAGGGTGAATTTTCAATGGTTTCAAAGCGTAACCTTCATTGCTTTCAAAAGATGTGTCTTAAAGTATTATAAAGGACGGAGCATGTTGTTTAAAATTTGTGTTTTATGCTTTCAAAGTGGCTGAAAGCAAAGCTTTCCAAGGGGATACTTTCGAAGGGGTTGTGAAATTATTTTCTTTAACCAAGATTTATACTTTCGAAGGGAATACTTTCAAAAGGGTATGTTTATATGACCCGAGATTTTTGGATATGTAGGGAGAGTAACCTTATATAATAAATGTTGTTTAACCTTGAGGATACAGGGATGGGTTTAATGAGTTCAACACAATAGTTGGGGATACTAACACTTATATGTTTTGACATAATCATTGGGGTACCAATGTAAATTATAAATGAATATAACCTAAATTAGAGATACTAATGGAAATGGATTAATCATGTGGATAACATGAGATAATTAGAATCATGTGGGTAACAAGAATAAAATGGCCAAGTGATGGGTTCATAGTCATCCTAGGAAAACTATGGAATGTTTGATGGATAGTCAACATTATGTCGGGGATGGGTAGTCTCCATATGATTGAAGAAGGTTTCATAGTCATCCTAGGAAAACTATGGGATGTGTGATGGATAGTTAACATCATGCCGGGATGGATAGTCTCCATAGGATTAATGCAAGGTTCATAGTTATCCTTGGAAGACTATAGGATGTGAGATGGATAGTCCGCATCATTTTATATTGATCAATGTGGAATAGATGGTCCCTCTTTGATGCAAACAAAGTCTAAATTGGGATGGGTAGTCTTTGAAAATATAAGATGGCTAGTCAGTTGAAAGTTAGATGGTTAGACTAACTAATATGGGATGGAAAACCCTAATTGTTTTCAAGTATGCATATCATCCTAATACTTTGAAAATGTGTGTTATAACCATTGTGGATGCAGGAAGCACAAAATATATTTTATAAAAGTTTTAGAATACTAGTGAGGGGAAAACCCATTCCGCTAAGCAACATGGTCTCACTAGATATCTAAAAGGATTGAGATGTTAGATTATTATTCATATCAGGATTTATGTCTGACTCGAAGTTTTTGTTTTCCCCTTAAACTCTTAGGTAATCAATTGATTTCGAGTAGTTTGAGAATTAAGGTTTTCAGGTTTTCTTCTTAGATGAACAAAGCTTCCGGAGGCATGCAGGAGGCAGATAGTTAATTAGAGTTATTTTTTCCACTGTGTATTTGTTTGTAAAGGCAGATTTATTAGCCTTACTATATACTCTGATCAACCGAGGAGGCATCTTTATATGTCGCTCTAGGCGTATGTGTTATAATCATATTTTACTGAATGTGGTTAACGTTTTATGATGGTATAATGAACATCAAATATTTTGATTTGAGTGTGGAAATATGTTTTTGAATGTTATTTTCCATATTTCTATGGTCCGAGTATCAATGTATCTAGCACCGCCGTATTTGGTCATCAAGAATTAATAAATATGGATGACTGCAGCATCCATAATCGATAGTTTTGGGCCTCTAAGTAGGGGATGTTATATATATTCGGTTGACTATAACTAAAATGACTCGAGGTTGTATAAAGGGTAGATTATATGGCATTCATTTGATAGCAATGACTCGATCGAGCTTGAGTTTATGCGGATAGCTAGGATGCTTAGAATACAAAGATTTCCACTTGTATAGTATCTCGTTGTGTTTGGTTCATGCTGGTACGTTGGTGAGGGGTATTGAAGACAGTGTCATGACTTTGATGCCATTCTCAATGATCTGCACCCTCATATGTATCGATATATGAATTATGATTCAGATCAGCTTGTCGATGCAAGAGCAGTAGGTTGATGACCAGAGGAGTGATTTGTTATTGCCGGTCAATCATACATTGAGTTCTGACATAGATTTTACACTGCATTTTATGATGCCATTACTCTTGCAGTGTCTATATATTTGGTAGGGCCATTTTCTATACGTCATGGTATACCACTTTCGGTTATCGAGGATCTTATCCAGCCTAGTCAGGGATATTGTGTATCAGATCACATGTATGCTGCTAGTCACTTTAGTTAGACCATGGAAGTGGCCACATCTTCTTAGGCTGATCGTTATGTTGACGTGTTTCACCCTCCTGCACATGACTAGTATCCGGATCCCTCCCAGATATCATACGGTGATCAGTTTGACGTACAGATGGGACTCTGCCATACTGGATATGTAGAGCACAGGTGTAGCATTGATCATTATGAGGATAGGCAGAGGAGACGACACGAAAGGTAGTGGAGATGGCACAATTACTGGCCAAGCTAGAGGTAGAGCGGAAGAGGTTAATTGACTTTGTTTTGTATTATGATCACTTATCTAGCAAAGACGATGACGACAAGACACGTCGCCGACGTAGTCTTGGTCCACATATAGATTTGATGTTCATAGATTATGTGCTAACTCTGATCACTGTCATATTCAGTGTACTCATTACTTATGTATTGTGACAGTTGTCATATTCATACATGTTGTGTATATATGCTTTTCATTTTCCATTCAGTAACTTATCTTATCACTACTGTAGCCATGTTGTTCTCGTGTACATTTGCTTTTCATTTTTCTGTGGAACATAGTTCATGGTTTATAGTGAGTATTGCTTTATGAGTACATTACCATATCAATTTTGTCAGATATCATTTAGTGACTTTTCTACTAACTACCGCAGCCATATTGTTCTTGTGTACATTTTCTTTTCATTTTTCTGTGCAACATGGTTTATGGTTTAAAATGAGTGTTGCTTTATGATTATATTACTATATAAATTTTGTCAGATATCATTCAGTGACCTTTTTTATCACTACTATGGCCGCGTTGTTTTTGTGTACATTTTCTTTTCATTTTTCTATGCAGCATGGTTTAAGGTGAGTATTGCTTTATGAGTATATTATTGTATCAATTTTGTCAGATATCATTTAGTGACTTGTCTTACCACTACTGTAGCCACATTGTGCATCTTTTATCAATGACTTGTTATATCATCACCATTGTTACCACATTGCGCTTGTGTATATGTTTTTACATTTTTCTATGCAGCAAGTTATTTTAAATGACATTCTCCTAACATTGAGATATACATAAACACTTTTTCCAATATTTTACATAGTATATGATCATGGTGGACTACAACTACATTTCTTTGCCTTCTTATACTCATACAAAGGTCCTTTAAGTAATGAACAACCTTCAAATTGTCCTTCTCCTCAACCACCGATAGATTGGTATGTGAAAATGTAGGAAAGGCACTATGAAGGCATAAGGGAGCATGTGAGAGAGGAACAAGAACGTTCATTAAGAGAAGAGAGAAGAATAATTAGAGATCGGTGCAGAATCTAATGTAGAACCAGACAAGGAAGACAAGAACTCCATAATCAATGGAATGAAAGAGAACAAGAGATCGACTCTCCGTTGATATTTTTTGTTTGTGGAGTTATAATTATTTATTTTGTTATAAGAAGCAAAAATGACATTGGATGAAGCCATTGTAGATGCTTCAACTTTCTGAACTATTGTGTGTTATGGGAATGATTGTTGATCCATTCCTACATCGAGCTGCAGAATATGCAACCGAACTTGAATAAGAAATAGCAGCACTTCACAACAGGCTAAGCTCATTGAAATTTCAAGGTGGTGGTGAACATAACTAAGATTCACTAATGTGTTACATGTTTAAGTATGTGGATGTTTAAGTATGTTGTACGTTTACATATTTTGATGTGTGAGGTAATATATCTTTACCTGTATAAGAATGTTGTAAGTTTAAGCCATGTTGTATGTTTAAGTATGTTGTATGTTTAAGTATGTTAATGTGTAAGCTAATGAATCTATCTAATATAGAACAAGTACAACCATAGAATTACATAGTACAACCCATAAAATACATTGAACAAATACAACCCACAAAATAAATATAACAAATAAAACCTATATAGATATGTAGTGGAACAAACACAACCTATAGAATAGTGACATAGGAACAAGTATAACTCATAGAAATACATTAATGAATTACATGGGAACGCATAACATACAAAGCACAAATATAACACTTAGAGACACATAGAAATCACTAAAACTGTCTAATATAACCAACCCGTGGATCATACGCAACATGACCAACGAAGGTTATCTAATGATCCGTGAAATGAATAAGCTAGACATTTGAAACACATTTTCTTATTCCACTTTGGCTAAAATTTTCCAGTACCATTGACATGCACTAGTAAATTTAACATACATACTTCTAGTATCCAAATTTCACCTTCTTAACCTACATTTTGGATGGTGCAATCGTCATGTTATGCAACCTATAACCATTCAATGCCTTGTCCAAATGTACATTGTAGCCATGTCGTGCAATCCATAACAATTCATTGCCTTGTCCAGTCATACACTATAGCTATGTTATGCAATTCGTAACCACTTAATGACAATGGCTTGTTATCTCCCATACCTATATATATTTGATTTTAAACTACTCAGAACACAACTATACAAAGATAAGCAAAGCAAGAATCAAATTACAAATTTCTCTAAACAAAAATAGATCCTTACCTTTATTACTACAATAAAAACAGGAGGCAAAGATTCAATAAGGAAGAAGAGGTGGACAATCAAACTATCGAGTTTGAAATGCAACAGCTCTCACAAGGACATTTTTGTTTTTTTGCTGAAGGGTCTATTAGCAACCACCGCGATAATATGCTCAATTGAATTGACCATCATTATAAGAGAGGCTATAAAGATGGACATGAAAGACTAATGAAGGACTACTTCATTGACAACCCAACCTATGATATTACGTCGATCCATTGTCGATTTCACATAAGCCTGGATATTTTCAGCAAAATTTATTTTGAACTCTATGAAATAACCCTAATTTTCTTGTAGGTTAAATAGAGCACTTGAAATAGGAATTTCACCACATATCAAAATCGTGGATGCTTTACGAATGTTGAGCTATGGAACTTCTAATGATCAATTGGACGAATATTTTAGGATATGTTGCCTGGTTGTTAGCTAGAGGAGAAGCAAGGTGATTTCCTGTTATGCTTGGTAGTTTGGACTGCATGTATTGGGAATGGAAAAACTGTCCGACCGTTTGGAAAGAAACGTTCATCGGACATAAAAAGGTGCCAACAATGATTTTAGAAGCCGTAGCATCAGATGATTTATATATTGGGCATGCAATTTTTGAAATACCAAATTCATTAAATGATATCAATGTTCTAAAGCAATCATACTTGTTTTCGGAACTGTCTAATAGATTATCAACCAATGTTGGATATAAAGTTGGTAATTATTGAATATGCTAGTATATGATTTTTGTTTAATGATAATATATATATATATATATATATATATATATATTCATTTAAATGTATTTGTTATTATACTATTTTATTTTTCAAAATTTAACAAATATTTGCTGAATAAAATAAATAACACAGAGTTTAAATTCAAACAGATATTTTATTCAAACAAATATTTTATTATAATTTTTGAATAGAATTAAAATTTGAGCTCTCACTATATATATATATATGTATGTATGTATGTATGTATGTATGTATGTATATATTAATTACATATTTGCATCTTAAATTTCAATTTACATAACTTTCCTCAGTATATATCACTCGTTCACTCATATTTTTTCTTCGACTATATTCCAATTTGTATCCCACATCTGAGTTATCTGCAAAATAAACACTAACGCAGTAAATTTGAAAATGAAATATTTTGCAGCGTAAAATATAATATGTATGTTGAAAATATTATTTTCCTTGGTTATTTGGGTTGTTTATCATCATTTATTTTGAATTCATCATACACAAACAACTTTGACATGCACAGTGCATCATTGTACATGCCACAAGGCCATGCACATCGATATACACTTGATAAAACTACAGGTACAAATGAGCACAAGGTCAAACCCGAGCCGAGGTTGGATTCAACTCAGGTGCATTAAAAAAATATCACAAAATTGTCTAATACAAGTTCTCGTGCAACAAGAATTCAAAACCAGACCATGCTAACAAGTGCACAAATGTGTACACATGAGAACAGACTTGACAGTGGAGTCAAAGCAATATGAGAATTCAAGTGAAGACTAGAGAATACAAGACTACAGTGAATCAGATTGCACATATACAAGACTCAAGTCCAAAGCCATATTCCGAAATACAATAAACTAACGAATGCAACTGAATAGAAGTGAAGCCTCAATAGTTAAATGGTCAAGACCAGATACAAGAGAAAAGACAATCTCATCATATCAATACATCAAAGTTGATAGTGCAAATAAGTGCACAAGAACAAGCCCATGAAACAGCATACACATATACATGCATATTCACACATGTACACATATATAGTGGATAACACACAATATAACAAATGCAGACAATCACTAGAACCAGTCAATATCAATTTAACTCAAAACAAGTTCAAGTGGTCGGGCTAGTGGCATGGCATCAAGAGTACCAAAGCTACAGTTTCAAGTCCACAACAACATCGAGTATGCCGGACCTCAGATGCAATGCACACGAATCAAAAGAAAGGAACAAACATGCTCAGTTCTAACAAGGACTAAATGAATACACGCATATATACATTCATAAATGTATGTATGTATACAAATGGAAATGACCAAAATTTAAAAGAGCAACAGACTACATACATGAAATGCAGTCAGACCTCAATTGCACAGCAAATGCATACGGACATGACAACAAGCATGAACGCAAAAAGCCTCTGACATGTCTGCTTCAAAAGGAACCCAACTATATGCAACCGAGGCAGCAACTCAAGACATAATTAATGTAAAACTAACCAAAGTCAGTCAAGAAGCAGGCCAAGATTACAAGACACTTCAACTACCAAATTGATAAAAGCATATACAACATGACAAGAGAATCACCAGGCATGGAGGCAATCAATTATACAAGTGGAGATATCAAGTGCACCAGTATAACAAAACACATACATATGGTCAGTGAATATGGCAAGGTATATGGTCATATGCAGATAGCAATATTGATGCACCATACATATATGCAACAGTGAAAACAATAAGGCTCAAATCTACAAAACAATGCATATTGAAGCATGCAGTAGTTCAAATGTTGTAGGCGACTTTAAAATAACCAAGTCAAGTCAAAATGCCAATGAATCAAAGCCGTGGTGACCAAGGTAGAATCGAATAAGTAAATATTATCACAAAATTCAAAGTAGCAGAAGTCAAACCAGAAAAGAACGGAACCAAATCCAAAGCACATGCAAGCCATGGTGACCAAGCAAGTATAGCTTAAAAATATACGAATTGAAAAGGTCAGGATCAATCACAAGAAACCAATTGAAAATGAATGGTCAAAGCATAGCTAGTGATGAATTCAAACAAAATAAATACGAACGATGATTAAGGGAATCGATCCCTATAGAAACCCAAGTCATCATTGGCATTGAATGGCATTCGAGTTTAAGAAATTTCATAGAGGCAAGTTTTAATTTGAATCAAAAATCAATAACTAGATTCAAGCTCAAATCAAGGCAAAACAACAGAGCATTTAAACGACATAATTTAAATACCAGATTCATTGATTCAAACTCAATTTTAGGTAAACCCGCAAGCATAATCAAAGCAAAACTATAGAGCAAATCATAGTCATCAAATCATTTGACGAAGGAACCAGAGGCAAAGTTTACTTCAATTCGAACATCAATATTCAAGCGGTAGCCTCAGTTATCGCAAAGCCCTAATTTGTTTAAAGAGGAATGAACGACCAAAGAGGAAGACATTATTCGCAACGGAAAGAAGAGTACGGCCGATAATAAAAAAAGGGATAATTTTTTTAGCTTAGTTTTTTTTCGGCTGGTTTCCTTCAGTTTTTAAGCTTTAATTTTAAATAGGGTTTCTTGTTATAGAGTTGTTTTTTATTTTGTATTTCTCTTTTAAATGTTTGTAAATTCTAGTCATGTGACTAGGGGACAAACTAGGGTTGTGTAATTTAAGAATTCACAACTCAGAGGCTGAGTTGTGGCAGGGTTTTGAGCATAGGGTTAGGTTAGTCGATAGCAGGTGTTGCGAGTTTACATATGTAAGCTTCTAACTACTAAATTTCTAGTAGAAACCTTATGGGCAACACGTAGGCAGGCTTTTGCCGAAGCTGGGTAAATCTGTGTTGTTCTACTTCTGTTTTTATTATTTTTCTATTTATCTATGCTACAATTATTTTATATATTTTCGCATTAATTTTTATAATTATTAGTATCACCCTATTCACCCCCCTCTAGGGTGAAATCGATCCTCGAATTGTATCAGAGCTAGGAATAAAAGTCAGTTTTTGTATTTAAAATTTGATTTTTCAAAACAAATTTTTGTTTTAAATTTTTTTAAATGGCTTCTTTTAATAATGATTTTGTTGAGGGTCAGTCCATAGTTAGACCACCAATGTTCAATGGTGAATATGCTTACTGGAAAAATAGAATGAAATTTTTTCTAAAAACCATTGATGCTTGAAATATTGCTGAGACAGGTTACATGACACCAACTATAGTGATAGATAATCAGGAAATAGATAAACCAATGGATTAATGGACATATCTAGAAAATAAATTGCAGAATGCTAATGTTAAAGCTATGAATTCTATTTTATGTTCATCGGATCAAATTGAATTTACTCATGTCTTACATTGTCTAACTGTGTAGTAAATCTAGCACACACTTGAAGTGACTCACGAAGGAACATCTCAAGTCAAAGAATCTCGCCTTGCCTTGCTTAGTAGCGAATACGAGAATTTCACAATGGCCAAGGATGAAAATGTCAAAGAGATGTATGGACGACTTTCCAATATTGTATACAAATCAAAAGCTCTCAGAAAATCATACACAAAGTTGGAAATAGTCTGAAAAATACTCAATGTCCTTCCACGAAATTTTGAAGCCAAAGTCACTGCTATTCAAGAATCGAAGGATTTGAAGCAGAATAAAATCGAATAACTTATTGGAAATCTCACCACTTATGAGCTAGAAATGAAATTCAAGAAAGAATGCGAAGGAGGTGATACTTGAAAGAAATCGATAGCTCTCAATGGAACACTAGAAAATGATGATGATGATGATGATGGAGCAACTAAATTGGCACTATCAATAAAGCGATTTAAAAAGTGGAATTGAAAATACAGAAATCCAACTCTAAATCAACAATTAAAAACCAGAATACCCAAAGTAACTAGACAACTCAGAAGAGCAGGAGATCATACGTCACAAATGCAATAAACCCAGTCATATCAAGCTCAGTTTTCCTCAAAATCGACTCAACCAATGAAAAAAACAAAAAAGGAGAAGTTTTGCAGCCACTCGGTATTAAATTGATGAAGATGATAAAAGCACTGTCTGTAAAAGTGAAAAAGCAGATCTGTGTCTTCAAGGTGATATAACTGGTAGCGATGATGCCGAGCCAAACAAGGTATCAAAACTTACTCACTCAAAACTACTTATATATTTTCACAAAGTAAATGGGTGTTTCGAAAGATTTAGGGAGAAATACGCTGAAATTGAATCACAAAGAGATACTTTGATAGAATTAAATAAACAAATTGACCAATTAGTCAAAAACTATCGAAATAAAAGCCCTAAGTGTGACAAGTGTCCATCATTCGAAGAAGAACTAATAAAATCATAAATTAAAATTAAATCACTTGAAAATGAAATTCTAATTTTGAAAGAAAGTAAAACATAAGGAGAGAAAATTCTATTAAAAAGTGCACACAATTATTGAATGAAAATGAATCTCTCAAAACATAAGTCCAACAACTGTCTACAACTTTAGAAAAAATTTCCAAAGGAGAAAGGTCGCTAAATATGCTATTAGGGAAACAAACTGTCAATACTGTTAGACAAGGACTAGGGTATAATCAATCTAAATGTGTTAGAAGTGAAATTAATCAAGTTAATTCAAAGTGCACGATTTGTGGAAAAACTGGACACAATCACAATATTTGCTGGTATAGACCCAAACACGTGAAAATCATATCAATTTAGGTTCCAAAAGGCACGAATATAAAATCCTTTAAAGTCAAACAAATCTGGGTGCCAAAAGGAACAAATATAAATTGCCTTCGGTCTACTCAAACATATTTTTCAAAATCTTTTGCCACTAACAACCATGGACCTATAAAAACAAATAGGTCATAAAAATCTTTTCTCGTGTAGGTGTGGTGGAAGGCTAAGGAACAACAACAGTGGTACCTGGATTCTAGCTGTTCCAGGCACACAACGGGCAAAAAGTCAAAGTTCCTTAGGCTAGTACAAAGGTGGCAGAATCACAATGAGTAAAAACGAAGAATTATCGTAAAAGTAAAATAGGTAAAGATATATTTATCTTTAACTATTGATCATATGTGAAAATCTGCACCGTAATCTACTTTAAATCAACCAGTTATGTGATAATGAAATAAATGTTGATTTTTATTTTAAAAATGTTGACCAATCATTTTTGAACTATTTCATTAAGATTTGCTTGGATTAACACTATTGAAAGTTTAGGTGATAAAAGATAGTGTCTTGTATTGGTTGATGATTACTCAAGATACATGTGGACATATTTGTTTATATTACTGCTTTTGGATCTGACACTATGTTCACTGTTTGTAAATTTGCACGATTTTAATTCGAATTCAAGAGAATTTCATTTAAAAGTTGTTAAAAATGAATTTAAGGTAATTTGTTGCAACTTCACGGTCTGGTCTGTAACGTCCAACTAATGATGATCTTAAGTCAAAGGAAAATTCGGATGCAGAATACACTGGTAATCTAGTTGATAGAAAAATCACTAGTGGAACGTGATTTATGTTGAGACATTCAGTAGTTGAATCACATTTTTCAAAGAAAATATCTGTATATTTTTTATTTTAACTAATTTTCAAAAGTAGACATTTTCTTATAAAACCACTTCCAGAAAATAGTTTTTGTTGACCTTGTTTCAGATTAGTCATTTAGAAAATTTGATTTTATAATTCTTTTTGGATTTGATCTTAAATGACTACATTAGCTAATCTGACTCCCTACTGATTATCGAAAAGATAAATAGTGATTGAAAAAGTGACGAGTGTTAATATTAATCAAATATTATAACTTAGAAAGTGTGTTTAGTAAATTTCCTTAAAAATTTAAACAAGATTTATAATAACTCTTGTTCGGTAAAAATTTCATGACCATGTCTATTGCTATCATATTTCTAACGACCATCACTCATCAAAATCCAATATAGTATGTCATATGTGGTATTTTTAACGGGAAATTATTCATTTATTCATTTAATTGTATTTTTAGTAAAAACATTCAAAGTATTCACTCTCATTTAAAAGTTCTCGCGGTTATGCATGGGTGAATTACTTGGAATTTTTAATTATGTACTTTCATGCTCATTTAAAAGTCCTCACGGTTATGCATGTCGTATCAAAATTAATTATTAAATAGATAAGCTGATTCTAATCCCATTTAAAAGTCTTTACGGTTATGCATGGTTAGAAGATGCTTGAAATTATTATTTTTTTAAATTTGGAATACTACTAATCTTATTTAAAAATCCTAACGGTTATGCATGGTTAGTAGATATTCAAAATCCATGATAAATATACCACAAATAGACATAACTATATGGATTTACATCATTCCTATCATTCTAAAGTGGAATATGCGCCTAATAGAGTATTTATGATTTTTGTTTGATTTTTTATTAAAATTTAATATTTATACTCGAATGGGTATTAATATTGTATTAATATCTATCACTTTATCTCTATTTTGCTAACACTATTACTCTTTTGCTGATAACAAAAGGGGGAGAGAAAAGTTAAGATTTTGGCAAATAAAGGTTAAATATCTTATTTTGTATTTTCTATCAGCATCTAGGTTCATTTGCATATTTCTATTTATTTCAAGCATATATGAAGGGGAGCTTTGTTGTAGGGAGGGAGCATTCAAATAGGGGAAGCAAATTGAATGATCAAATACATTTAATAAATTCAAAATCTTAAATATATGTTTTTTATCATCAAAAGGGGGAGATTGTTGAATATGCTAATATATGATTTTTGTTTGATGATAATAAACATATATATATATTCATTTAAATTTATTTATTATTATACTATTTTATTTTTCATAATTAAATAAATATTTGTTGAATAAAATAAATAAAACATAATTTAAATTCAAACAGATATTTTATTCAAACAAATATTTTATTACAATTTTTGAATAGTACAAAAATTGAGCTCTCACTATATACACATTTGTTAATTACATATTACATCTCAAATTTCAATTTACATAAATTTCCTCACTACATATCACTCGTTCACTCAAATTGTTCTTCGGTTATATTCCAATTTGTATCACGCATCTGAGTTATCTGTAAAATAAACATTAACGTAGTAAAATTGAAAAAGAAATATTTTGCAGGGTAAAATAGTAATGTCATGCATCGAATGGGATACAATCTTGTAGACGGTAGATACCCGAAGTGGAGAACGTTAATGCATTAGTATAGGGTCCTAACCAATGATAGGGAAAAGTATTTCAGTGATAAATTGGCAAGCTATAAAAAGGACATCAAACGTACATTTGGTATTTTGCAAGCAAGGTTTTGGATTTTATGAAACCCTACCTGATTTCATAACGCAAGAGTTCTTCTTGAGATTATGTATACATGTATCATCATTTATAACATGATTGTGGAATTTGAAAGAGGTAGGTACAAAAACAAAAAAAATAATTATCCAAACATGTTTAAGGGATCAAATACTAGACCCTAGAGAAACATTAACTCGATAGATGAATATGTTTCAAACGTGAAGCACATTGAAGATCAAGTTGCACATTTTGTACTACATAACCAATTGGTTGACCACTTATGGGTGCACAGAGGAAGGAATTTTAGGACTACATAGTCATAAATATATAAGTAGTTTGTGAGCTTGTTTAATAAGATGTTTATTAAAGTCATTTGTTGAAGCTATTGTGAAGTAGTTTTCCTAAATTGTTTACTAAATTTGTTTTGTTAAATCTTCAAAAGTTGTTTTGTATACTTGGTTATGAAGAATGTATGGTGAGGTATTTGTAATGTTATTTGTGAACTTATTTCCTGTGTTGTTGTACAAAATTATTTGTGAATTGAATTAAGAGCTTTACCAAATATTTACTTCTTACTAATGCAAAAAAAATTGTCAAACATTTCTACTTAGTTAGAAATAAAAATCATAAATGAAGATTATAACTCATTCTAAACACATTAACCACACAAATACATAATAATACAATAGACACAAAACAACAAAACACAACTATAACTTCCACTTCCACTTCCACTTCCACTAAATAAACACGAACAACAACAACTACAAACATAAATACGCAACCAATATTAGACGTGGAACTTCCACTTCCTCTCCCTCTCACCTATAAAACTCGAGTTGTTCAGTTACTAGTTCTTATAATAAAGGAGTATGCTTGCTAAAATCGCAAGTGATAAGTCTAATCAAGTTCTTCTCCCTCATCATAGCTTTCTTCCATGCTCGGGACTATTGCTTAAACTCTTGAACTCACAAATAATATGCCTAAACTCTAAATCTAATTGCATCTTTTTTATGTCAACTTTTCTTTATTCTCTCTTATTTCATAAATAAACTTCTTCTGAGTTTCCAAGAATCTCGAAAAATCTGCATTTCGCTGTTCTAGTTGAATTGATTTGTTTCTACCATGGGGACGACCATCAATGTTTCCAAATAGTGACGATCTTTTTTGAGAACTAGGATCACCCCATGGATCATAATCGAAGTAGATCATTCTTCCAGCCTTATTTTGCTGCTCAAACATGAAGTTGTTTCGGTTCTTCCATTTAGGTAGAGAGGAGAGTAGATCGAAGCTTTCTTAAAACTTGAACGGATGTTCGTACTACGCATGGTAAGCCTTGCATGCTTCTTCTATCTGTCGAAAAAACCAAACATGCATGAATAAACGGTATAATTTGAATACTATACAACAAAACTAGAACCAAACTTACAATGTCATAAAGGACATCACTGCTTTATTGTCTGATGTAAAGTTTGGTCATTATTGCCAAGTGTTTTTAACATGTAGTGTTCATTACCCGATAACCTCCTCTTAGAGAATCCTAAGTCCTCTTTATCAACTATAGAGTATTATAGCAATTTGCAACATTTTACCAAAAACATTACCCTTTCACGTTATCGCTCGTGATATAATCATTTGAAATTCATATCCGAGCATTAGCAAGTGAAACATATTATTGTGGAGTAAACTTAACTTGCTTCTTTCTACCACCATTTGCTCCTGCATCATATTCGATAGTTTCAACATCAGTGTCTTCTATTCCAATGACAAATCCAACCAAGTTTGATCCGCTATGAAGACCGCCCAACATACCGCCCAATGATTTCCACTTCCTTTCCTTTTTTTGAATTCTAGGTTTTGAGGTGCATACATCTCCTTAACAAATTTATTATTTCCTCCTTCAATATTTTCTGCATCTACATATTGCTCTTCCTTTTCTTCTTCTTCTTCTTCTTCTTCTTTAGAACTACTACCAACATCAACATTGGTGGGTGTGTTACGGGCGGACGAAATCTATCATGAAAGATTCTGTATTGCATCTCAGGTGTGAGTCTTTAACTGTTGCTCACTAAAATGATGATGTTGTTATTGGCCACTTTGCATCATCAATGACAAATACGATAAATGATCTTTGTACATGCCAATGAGATGGTGATGGAGATATGGTTGAGAGGCTATAAAACGGTGGTAAATTTGTTGATGATGAGGGAAGCTAGGAGGAACGTAGGAAGGGTAAGGTTATGTGTAGTTTATGTTTGAATACAGTGAATATTCATATTTTTGTTGTGGCATAAAGTTTATTGTTGGTTTAGGAGACATTGAAAAAATCGGTAGAAGGATATGATGGACCAAATTGATGAGTTTGTGATGTGTAGGAGGATTTTTTTACTCACTGTTTTTATAACACTCCAAAATTTGAGTAACATTATTTAGGATATTTAATTAGATAAAATAATGTATTGAGATATGCTAAATGAGATTTGATAATTAAATAGGTCATGTCTTAATATATGAGTTAATAAGATTGATTATAAATTAAATAAGAGGAGGAATAATGTAAGAGGCAAAATAGGAAAAGATCTTATTTTTGAAATATAAACCCTTCCATTTTCAGTTCCTCACTCACACTCAGTTCTTATAAACTAAAACCAAAGAGGTCGGCCATTACTAGAGATCTTAGAAGAGAAAAGGTTAGAAAATCAAAGGATAAAGCTTAGGGAGATCAAATTAACACTTAAGTCTCACAATTTATCAGACTAAGCTGAATAGCACTTATCCATCTCACAATTGTATGTTTATTTCGATTTTATAATTAAACATGGAATATATGTTGTTGTTATGCCATAGTATGATTGATTAGTTGATTATACACATGAATGGCTAATTATTGGATTTATTATGGAATTAAATAATAAGTTTTAAGTGTGAAAACTTAGTTTCTGATATTTAAATAGCTTGAAATTTGGATACGATGTTTATAACATTATTTTAGAAGTGGGTTTTTAATTTCATAATTTTCTAAACAAGTATGAATATTTTATGAATTTCCTAAGTGAGGAAAACGATTTATTTCAGGTTTTGATTATAAAAAATAATTAAATAATACTTTTGATCTCGAAATTTGTATATGTCAAAAAATACATTAATTTTGTTTTTTAGTGATATTTGAGGATTTTTCCAAGTGTTTGTAATTTTATATGCATTTATAAGCTAGAAAGGCTTAATAATTATATTAAAATAATTATATAAGGGTTTGCAAAATACTTTAAGAATGATAAATCTGGTTTGCAGCAGTTTTCTTGAAAAGAAATTGATAAATGTAGTCTTAACCAATAGAAATTGAACATGAATTAAGAATGGGTGAAAAGAAATTACTTTAAATGGGAAATGAACGGTTTTTTTGTTAATTGCAAGTTGGTCAGGACGTTGGTAAATAATACCAAAGTCCATCCATGCCACAGCTATCATTGACGTCTTCAACCACGAAGGAAGCATATGATATCAACTATGTTGGTATGGAATGATTCCAATCAAGTTAAAGCGCATTTATAGGGATTCTCAGCATTAAACTAACAGTAACGTGAGTAATCTCGTGATTTATCAATGCTGACATAAACTTAAAGCTTGTGGTATCGACCCCACAACTACATACTTCCGATATTAAGGATAGGTGGCATCGATGCTATTTACCTTTGCCTCTTACCTTTGCTATTTACCAATGCTGCAACTATTTATGCCGACATTAGTATATAGTGGCAATGACGCTGTATATTTTATTTCTGGTTTAACTATATCATGGCAGTAACGCAGCTAGTATTACTATCGAGATAAAAGTATTATGGCAATGACACCACATAACTTAACTTCGATATTATTACTTTAAGGCAATACTGCCACATATGTTACTTTCGACATTAACGGTATAAGATATATATAGTGCGGCTGATTTTCTTATGGCAATAATGCTGTAGGTAAATGATTTTGGTATTCTTTGTATAGTGGCATGATAGTGCAGTTTTATGAAATCAATATCAACTGTTTTAAGGTATCGATGTCAAAAGTCATCAATGTTGACACACACGTTTTAAACTTAATAGCTATACTTTATACAAACAGATATAATAGTATACGATGTAGATGATTTCGGCCCTATGGCCTTATGCTTTATAAAATTAGAATATTTTATTTTGACTTAAAGAGGAAGGGATGTGGCAACTTATTGCGACCATATGATGTCATGTGTTGTTAAATCATAAGTTTTCTTTAATGAAGCATATATTTTGATAAAGTGAAGGGTTATATTTTCCTTGATATAAGTATGATTTTAAAGGTTAAATCATTTATAAAGAATTATGTCTACATGGAAATAAAGATGGTATTACTCCACGAATTTATATGAAATTTATCACCATTAGGTAAATAATGATAGGATATTTTGACTCAAAGAATAGAGATTAGAAAACTATATAATAGGACTGGTGTAGGGTAGAACTCTATGCTTCAACTATTAGCACCTATTTGATATTGATCCACAATTCCAATGCGTATGTCTTGGTTAAAGGTAAAACTAAAAGTAGGTTTACACACATAAAGGAATATATAACTTAGATAGATTATTAGTTGGCCTACAAAATCGTCAGGTTCATAACGAGCCTAGCAAACTATGAGATAGATAGATATCGAGTGTAACAATAAGATGATTGTGTTGGACGGGACGTCCAGTTTCCTTCTAACTATAAGTTGGAGAATTTTAGTATATTTGGCAAGCCCGAGTCAGCCATACAGGTTTGTAATGACCCTGGAAAAACAATGAAGCAGAGACAAGCAGTCAATTAATTTAGACATATTAGTCAGTTTTATCCAAGTAGCATGCATGCATATAATTGTTTATGTTTGTTTAACCAGTGTGAATGCAAGAGCTTGATTGCGATTGACATGATTTCATAAGATACTTGTGAGGGTAAAACCCATTCCGCTTAGCGGTGTGGTCTCACTAGATATCTATTACTGAGATGGTATATTATCATTCACACCAGACTTTTTGATTGATCTGAAGTTTTTGATTTTCGCCTTTAACTCTCGGATGCTCATTTGAGTAGTTCAAGAGTGAGATTTCCATGTTCTAGGCTTGTCGAATAGAGCTTCTGAAGATGTGCATGAGGAAGACCTTACTATATAAAGTCTATTTATGTTTGTTGTGTTGTTATCATCTTGTTTAAATGCATGTGATGGCAGAAATTATATTCATCTAGTAGTAAACTCTGATAAATCAAGGGACCTCTTCATATGTCGCTCTTGGAGTATTTTGTAATAATTATATTTTATCTGAACCTGAGCAATGCTATGGGAGTATGTAATAAATATGCAAATTAATAATGAAACATGTTTTAAATAATTTTATATTCCTATGCTTTTGATGTTAATGATACTGTTAAATGATCTCATTTTGTCACGGGAGAATAATACTATCGACAATTGTAACATCAAAAGCATTTATTTTCGCACCTTAGAATAAGAGATGTTACAACTTGGTATCAGAACAAAGGTTTATATGCGACCAAAAGGATTTTTGACTTTAAAAGAGTTGTGATAACATAAGAAAAATGATTCGGAGAATGAGATTGAGGTATGGGATAACGCTATAGTTAGGTACTTGTATTTGCTATATATAAGTATATATTGTTTCTATTCTTCCTCTCTCTTAGACCATTCTTCCGCGTCTTACTAAGGTTCAAATGAATATTTAAGGAAAGTAAGATATAGATGCAGAAAATAAAAAAGTGAATCTTGATGGAGGAAGCACTACAATAAAGGAAATGTCAAGCCCAACAATAGGAGGAATCCGAGTCGGCAAACTACTTGTAATGTGGGTGCTGGAACAACGCCAGTAGATATGGAAGGTATGTACCTATTCTTTTTCAACATGATGCAAGCTGAAGTTGCAGCTAAATTAGTTGGTGGTAATGTTGGAGGAGCAAATCCTGAAGTTTCGGCTATCAACAATTATGTACGTTGCGTCGGGATTATGCAAGACTCGGAAGAAAGCCATTATTTGGAACGAAGGATGTGGTTGAAGATGAGAATCTGCTATTGCATTATGAAAAAATTTGTGCCGATTTAGGCCTAAATGATGAGCACCAGTGGAGATCTTGAATTAGGCATAGTTCAGAAGATGATTTGAAGAGAGATTCATGTCTAAAATAGATGAGTCAACTATGCTTAGAAAGTTTGCTTAGTTGGAATAAGGTGATATGTCAGTGCTTTAGTATGCGACCAGATTTAGGGAGTTGTCCAATTATGGATATGCCATCGTAGATACGGTGATCAAGAGGACTGAGAATTTCATTAGAGGATTGAAACTAAAGCTTGCTAAAGCAACATTATCGCACGTTAGAGACCTTTGTGATGTAGTAGTGTAGATAGAATTCAGGAATGAAGAGATGCTTTTGCTATTTGGTAATAATAAGCTGGTGGAGACTCATGGTAGTCCGTATCAGAAAAGGAAGTTCTTTTACAAAAAGGGGCTAAGAAAAGTGGAGCTACCAAGAAAATAAAAGTTAACGTTGTTTGCTACAAGTGTGACAAGAAAGGGCACTTTTCCAATGAGTGTTACTCCAAGGATCAATAGAAGGTCATTATCAAATTCTTCAACTGTGACCATTGGGCGTTAGACGAATCAGTGCAGAGTGCAAGGTAAGGCTGAGAAAGGAAAAGTGCTTGCTTTGGAGCCGTCTACCTCAAGACCAACAATAGGGGAGAAAGGAAAGGATATGATGGGAGGTATGCTTTTAATTCATAGCACGCCTATTAGAGCATTGTTTGAAACCGATGCATCATATTCTTTTATCTCTCATTATTTGGTAGATAAGATTAGTTTAGAACCATCACACTTTGTTACTTCCTTAAGGGCCGCAAATCTGATAGGAGGATATGCAACTCGTGGGATGAGATATGGCCATTTGGAGTTTGAGTTATTGGGTCGTATATTTACCTGCAGTTCGCAAGAATTTGATTTTGTGGGCTTTGGAACTATGTTGGGTATGGATTGGTTAAGCAAATATAATGCTAGGATATTTTGCCAAGATAGGAAAATTCACTAAGACACCCTAATAGTGGTGATCGAATTATATGCTCAGTAGAGAACTCAATTTTTGATGTTTGTGCTTTATTGGTTGTAGTGTAGGAGGAAGACGAGCCGAATCAAGTTTTTGTCATTAGAGAATTTGTGGATTTCTACGAGCCAATGATAAGATTACCACCGAAACGAGCTATTGAGTTTCGAACAGATCTGATACCTAGAGATGAACTCTTAAGTTGACTGCCTAGCAGAATGAGACATATTGGGATGGAGTTAAGGTGCAACTAGTGGAATTAGAAGGAAAGATTTCAATTAGACCAAGTAGTTCGTCTTGAGGAGCGGCCATGGTGCCCATGAAGAAACCAAACGGGTAGTTAAGGTTGTGTATATCATAAACTGAATGAGAAGACGATAAAGAATAGATATTCCTTGCCAAGAATAGATCATTCATTTGATCAGTTAATTGGAGCAAAAGTATTTTCCCAGTTAGATTTGGTAATAGGGTTCCATCAATTAAAAGTGCCGGAGGACAGTATCCCTTTGACGATGTTTCAAACAAGATATGATTCCTACAAGTGGTTGGTAATACCATTTGTGTTGACTAATGTGCCTGCTTTCTTCATAGATTTGATGAACCGAATCTTCCGAGATCATTTGGATAGGTTCAGATTAGTATTTAAAGATGACATCCTATTGTATTCTAGGAATAAGCGGGTTCATGAGATTCATCTTAGAATAGTGCTTGAGACGTTGAGGCATCATCAACTGAAAGCCAAGTTTTCAAAGTATCACTTTTGGAAGAAGAGAGGTGAAGTTTCTTGGTTATGTAGTTACATAGGATGGGTTGTTAGTAGATCCAGCTAAGACTGAGGCTGTTAATAATTCAAAGAGATCCGAGACGGTGACTGAGATCAAGAGTTTTCTTGGATTAGCTGACTATTACCAAAGATTCACAAGAATTTCTCTCGTATAGAAACATCAATGACTAAACTAACAAAAAAGGACATGAAGTATGTTTAGATCGATGACTAATCTTTGCTTTTAAGGTATGAAAACATTACCTTTTGGAAGAAAGATTGTTGTTGTTTACGGATCATAAGTATTTATGATATTTATTCTCTCAGAATAAATTGAATATGAGACAGCAGAGGTGGTCAAAGTTTATAACAACTTATGATTTTGATATTGAATATATGCCAGGGAAAGAAAACAAAGTAACTGATGCACTTAGCAGAAAATATCAAAATACAATATTAACATTATTAGCTGAGTGAAAAGATTTAGAAGCATTGACTACTTGTAGTGTGCAGTAAAGGTCGACGGCTAGTTCTACTTTGGCATATTGCTAAATTGCCTTGTATAGAAGTTCGATCGAAAATGATCGAAAGGATTTCTTCCAAATAGAGAGATGATTTGTTATCAGTTGAACGAACCAGAAGATTCGAAGTAGGAACTAAGATTGATGATTTGAATTTTTTTTTCTTGACGATATTGGATGGTTGAGAAAGAAGGAACGATTCTGTGTTCTAGATGTGGAAGACCTAAGGAAGAAAGTTCTAAGGGAGTGTCATCAATCAAAGTTTACCATTCATCTTGAAGGAATTAAGATGTACTAGGACATGAAGAGATGTTTATTATAGGAAGGTATGAAAAGGGACATAGATTTATGGGTAAAGCAATGTCTAAATTGTCAATAAGTTAAAGCCGAGCATAAGAAGCCTAGTGGATTGTTTTAGGCTTTAGATATACTAGCGTGGAAATGGTATTCGATATTTATGGATTTCACTGATAGGTTGGTAAGGTCAAATATGGGAAATGAGAGTATTTGGGTTATAGCGGATTGGCTGACTTAGAGTGCACATTTCATTATCGTTAAGTTAATAAGGTCGACACCTATTTTGGCTAATTTATTTATGATGAACATTGTCAGACTACATAGGATTCCTAGTGGTATAGTCAGTGATAAAGATTCTTTATTCACTAGCGAATTCTAGAAGAGTGTACAAGAGATATTTGCCACCGAGCTTAAGACGAGTAGTGCCTATCATCTACAAACAGATGGAAAAATAGAAAGAATTAATAAAAACTTTGAAGATTTGTTAAGAGCTTGTGTGTAAGATTATGGAGGATAGTGGAAAGACCATCTACACGTAGTCGAATTTTCCTACAACATTAGTTATCAGACTTGTATAGGAATGGAACCTTTTAGAGCTCTTTATGAAAGGCCATGCAAATCACCCATATGTTGGTTAGAGACTAGAGATAGACTAGCTCTTGGTCCAGATTTGGTGAGAGAAGCCATGGAAAAGATGAAGTTGATCCTAACAAGAATGACGGAAGTTCAAACGAGGCAGAAAAGTTATGCAAATAAGAGACATAAGGATTTGGAGTTCTCAGTATGAGATCATGTTTTTATTAAGGTATCACAATTGAAGAGTGTAATCCGATTTGGAAAGTCAAGGAAATTGGCACTTAGGCTTGTTGGACCGGTTCCTATTGTGGAGAGCATCGGGAAACTCTCCTATAGGATAGAGTTACCGAGTAATTTGGAAGGAATCCACAATGTTTTTCATATTTCTCATCTTAGAAAGTGTGTTTGTGAACCAGAGACTACTATCACCCCGATCGTACTGGAAGGCTTGGTGGTAGAGTCAGACATGACTATTGTTAGCCAACCAGTTTGTATTGAGGCTATGGATGAGAAGAAGTTAAGAAACAAGACGGTCAGACTAGTGAAGGTTCAATGGAGTGACGACAAGAGATATTATACTTGGGAGACAAAGGACAAGATTAGAGACACTTATCCTGATTTGTTTTGAAGGTACATTTTACACCCGTGTTATATGTTTGTTATATATCTTATCGTAATTTTGAGCATGAAATTCTTTAAGGAGGGGAGTCTGAAACACTTCTAATTTTGAGTAACATCACTTAGGATATCTAATTAGAAAATTTGATTAAATAACGTGTTGAGATAAGGAAAATAAGATTTGGCTTTAAATAAGTCGTGCCTTAATTAATGAGTTAATAAGATTGATTATAACTTAAATAAGAGGAGGAATAATGTGAGAGGAAAAATAGAAAAAGATCTTATTTCCTAAACATAAACCCTTCCATATTCATTTCCCCACTCACATTCACTTCATATGAACTAAACCAAAGAGGTCGACCATTACTAGAGATCTAAGAAGAGAAAAAGCTAGAAAATCAAAGGATAAAGCTTAGGGAGATCAAATTAACACTTAAATCTCAATCTCTTTATATAATTAAGACGAAAAATATTTATCCATCTCACAATTGTATGTTTATTTTAGTTTTATGATTAAACCCGAAACATATGTTGTTGTTATGCCATATGTGATTGATTGTTTGATTATATGCTTGAATGATCGATTATTGGATTGATTATGGAAATAAAGAATAGGGTTTAAGTGTGAAAACCTAGTTTATGACATCCAAATGGCTTGAAACATAGATATGATGTTCGTAACTTTAATTTTAGAAGTGGGTTTTTAATTTCATAATTTCCCAAACAAGTATATTTTATGAATTTCCTAAGTGAGGAAAAGAATTTATCTTGGGTTTTAATTATTAAAAATAATTAAATAATATTTTTTGTCTCGAAATTTTTATATGTCAAAGAATACATTAATTCTGATTATCAATGATTTTGGGATTTCTACGAAGTGTTTATAGTTTTATATGAATTTATTAGACTAGAAAGGCTTAATAATTATATTAAAATAATTATATAAGTTAAAGGGATTGCAAAATACTTTGCGAATGATAAATTTGGTTTACACTAGTTTTTTGGAAAAGAAATTTATAAAGTGTGATCTTAACAATTAGAAATTGTACATGGACTAAGAGTATGTGAAAAAATTACATTAAATGGGAAATAAACAGATTTTATGTTAATTATGAGTTTGGCATGAACTGATAATCAATGCTGAAGTCCATCCATGCTGCAGCTATCAACTTTTGAGATATTATGGCCCGGAAGCGTATCCTTCCCCTCCCCCTCCACCTCCCTCTCCCCCTATGTATATAGGGGAGTAGGAGGAGCCATCATTAGTATATAGGGCAATGATGCTGCATATTTTATTTCGGCTTTAATTATATTATAGCAGCAATGCCGCTAGTATTCCTTTTGAGATAAAAGTATTATGTCAATGATGCTGCGTTACTTAATTTCGACATTATTCCTTTAAGGCAGCAATGTTGCATATGTTACATTCGACATTGATGGTATAAAGTAGATAGGATGCAGATGATTTTCTTATGGCAATATTGTTGCAAGTAAATTATTTTGGTATTCATTGTATAGCGGCATAGTAGCCTAGTTTTATAAAATCAATATCAAATGTTTTAAGGTATTATGTCGGAGGTCATCAATGTTGACATACTTTTTTTAAACTTAAGACTATACTTTATATAAACCAAAGGCTATGCTGCTTATATTCGACAACCTATTTATAATAGTATACGTTGTGGAAGATTTCATCCCTATGGCCTTATACTTTATAAAATCAGAATATTTTATTATGACTATGATTGCGGCCATATGATGCCGTGTGTTATTAAATCATAAGTTTTCTTTAATGAAGCATATATTGGCATAATATTTTTATAAAGTGAAGGATTATATTTTCCTGGATATAACTATGATTTTACAGGCTAAATAATTTTTTAAATAATTATGTCTTCAAGCAAATAAATATGGTGTTTGCCCAAGAATTTATATGAAAATTTATCACCACTAGATAAATTATGATAGGATATATTGATTCAAGGAATAGAGATTAGAAAACTAGATAATAGGACTGGTGTGGGGTAGTGCCCTATGCTTTAATTGTTATCCCTTAGTTGACATTGGTCCACAATTTCAATGCGTAGTGTTTGGTTTAGGGTAAAACTAAAAATAGGTTTACATATAGAAAGGAATATATAACTTAGATATTTTATTGGTTGGCCTGCAAAACCATTAGTTTCATAGTGAGCCTAGCAAAGCTATTAGGTAGATAGATAGTCAGGATAACAATAAGATGATTGTGTTGGATGAACAATTTAGTTTCGTCCTAACAGTAATTTGGAGAATTTCGGTATATTTGGTAGGCCAGAGTCAGCAATATAGGTTTGTGGGGACTCCGAAAAAACTATGAAGTTGTAACAGCCCGCAAATCCGTACCCCTTGAGTTAACACTATTCTACAACAATCAACTCAAGTTGTACAGAAATACGAACCATTTGGGTTTAAGAAGAAGAGGTAGAAGAAGAGAAAACAAAAATCAACATCAGAATCTAACCATCGCAGCGGGATAAAATATAATAGATAATATGTAAACTTTACTCAACATCAAATATTTCTGTTTACATATATTATATCATCAGAGTACAGCAGTCACAGCTCACATCAATAACATACAATGGGTACACAACAACTCAGAATACACAACTCAATCAGCGGAAATATATATAAATAAGTACGAGAGTACGTGTCGTCATCCAGCTCGTCTCCTGAGCTCCACAGCACCTCCTATATCCTATAATACTCGGTCTGACCCGAGCATTACAGTTAAATAATACCCGAGTCAGCCTGGAATACCAGAGTGAGAAAATCACACCCAATTGATTATTAAAGTTTCAAAAATCCTTTGAAAACCAAAAGCATCTCGTAAGTCCACGCCACAAATAAACATGTCGGGTTTTTACCTTACGATAGCTAAACCAATTTTTATAGAAATCCTCTGATATTATAATAGGGTCTATATACAAATACTTATAAAATAGCCGAAATTGTTACATCTATTAAATTCCAGCTACTAGCCACAAAAGTGGGTAATACAAACAAAACTCGTACAAGGCTCGTAGGGAGAATGGATTTCCAACAATGACTAGGCACTGGGGTACCACCTGTCACAGTACGGGGCCTAGATCACCGTACCGAGGATTACTCCCTTCATCCCCTGCAACACAAGGCCGGAACCATTCCTTACTGAACAGTCCCGAACAAGATAAACCCCGTGGTTGGCGCGACCAACCACCCACTAAGCCGAAATAAATAAGGGACATCTAGACAGGGGAATTATCTTGTCCTGCTTGGGCATGACCCACCTAACCTTGCTGCATATCCCCTGATTTTCAGTCATTCCCATTTGATGAGGCTTGAGGCTAAGCGTTACCTTTAGAACGTATTTACTTAGAATGCCCATCGTCCACCTGACGATGTTTCGCAAGCATTCATCCATACAAGTCCGTCCCGGGTTCGAACGGAACCGAAGGCACTATTCCTACTACATCCATTTTGGAAATATCCTCAGGATTAGTAGCGACTAGCCCTTGCACTTCACTGCTTCATCTTCGACTCCGAACACGTTTTTCGCACGAAACGTACAAATCGGATCGAAGTGGTTTTCGAGAAATTAATCTCGATCCCGGTCTCTTCGAAACGATCAACGCAGTTGGCCAATATTGATAGTCGGTTATTTAACTATCAATTAACATTCACAAACATCCATCAAACAATAAATAATTTTCCAAATTATTTATTACCTTCAAAATATCTTTATAAGATATATTTCTATTTTCCATCCCTTTGAAAACAGTTTCAAAACCATTCTTCTTTCCAGTATAAACTTTTCCCAAATATTTTCTATCTCCCCTGAAATCACCAAGTACAAAACTAGATTTAAAAATAATTTAAAACACTTTACTTAAAAATATATACTTTTAAAACATTTAAATTAAACTACTTTAATAATTTGTAAAAATACATCTTATATGAATATTTGAAATTAAAGTTACTTTATAAAATATAAAACAAGATTTTCACCTTTGAAAACAAAATACTAGGTCATCTTTTAAGTAATTACTACTATATTAGATTTTTAGAAAATACTTACCCTTTGAATTTTAAATATTGGATATAATAATTTTTTCAAAACTTGCTTTTTTTTTTTCAAAAAAAAAATTAAAACCCTTTTAACTTATATTTAAAAACTCGCTTTGAAAACATACTTGGTTATTCGAGGAGAATTTTCCAACTTCAATCCATTGAATCAATTTTCCAAATTGATTTTCAACTTATTTTATTTGAAATAAATTTCTTCACTTATTCACATCATTTCAAAATTCATTAATTATTGACTCAATTATAATTGTTATTATTTTCCCTTTTATTTTACATCTTAAACTGAAATATACATATTTCATATATATTTTTTTCCATTTCTTCTTTATTCTTCTAGAATAATTTAAATCCTAAATTTGAAATAATTGTTTTATTCTTTTAAACAGTAACATTGAAATTTTAAGTTTTCTTAACTTTCTGTTTATTCAAAAATCCCTTTTCATATACAGGATTCATTAATTAGCATTTTGGAAACACTAATATTCTTATCAATTCATTTTTAATTTATTTACATTCTTTATAATTATTTTCTAAAAAATTTACTTCTTTTATTATTTCTTTCCAAGAATCCAATGCTATATAATTTGATAACTCAGAGTTCAAGAATATATCCAAGCAGCTATAGCATTCAATATTTCAATATGATTCATCACAGAATATCCACAAAGCATGTCAGAGAATAATAAACAATATATATATGTTGAGGGACCCAGTTGGATCCCCCCAACCTGTTTTCCCTGCATCCACAGACGTTAGCACAGTAATATGCCAATTCCAGAATATACCATAACATAGCACATCAATCAATTTCAACCATTCAAACAATTATTTAAATTTAATCATTTTAAATTTAATTATAAACTGAGTGAGATTAACTCACCTTTGATTTTGGTTTCGCCAATCCGATCCAATCCTAACCCATTTTCATACCTTGGATAACAATTTGCATGGATTTATTAACATTCGAACAATTTGGGAAAATCAATTCTATATAATAAATTTCATTTTATCTAATAAGTTAATTTCAACTAATTTTCTTTCTAAAAAATATTTCATAGTTATCAATTAATTATATAAGTTAACTAAATAAATTGATTTCCATTTTATAAATTTAATTTAACTAAATCTTTGTTTTTTTTAAAAAAATAATTAAATGTTCCTAAACTAATTTTTCACTTTCTTTTTTGTGCTTAAAAACTTTTATTTTTAAAACTTCTGAATTTAAATTTAAATTCAACATCTAATTTCTAATTAAATAGACCTAACAGTCTTCGAAACTACACATACAAATTTCCAGTTTGAAGATTAAATTAAATTAAATTAAAATCCAAAAACTGATACCTCACTGCCCCTCGAATCTCTGGCCTGAGACCACCGCGCGCATACCACCAGAATCTGCCACCACGAACTCCATCGAGTCCCTCACCATCGCCGACCTGAACAACTCTGCTCCACCTTTTCTAGGTTGCTCGTTGAAACCCACCTACGCTGAGAAAGGCCGCCATCATTAGAAGCCCCAAAATCGCGATGCAATCTCCCCAGCTCAGCCACGATCTCACATGTTTTCCTGAGCTTCACCATTGCCATACGATCGCGCGAGCTCTCCCTTGCCTGCCCCAGCTTTCGATTAGGTCTGAGCATACGGGAAAACGCGATTTGAAAATTTTTTCGCGAATTGGGAAATATGAGGGAATGATGACTTCGAACGAATTGATTTGTAAAAACTCTGCTACCATTACTCGATCAATTTATGTCCAAAAGGTTCGCGTATGAGCCTTCCAGATCCAAAGTCGTGTTTCCCTTTTGAGCATCGATCCATTGACGATGTCATTAAATCACGAGTTTTGAGGAGGCTGTCGATGTTGAATTGAAGTAGAAGGAAAGTTGAACTCGCCCAAAGGAATTTCGTTCGCCTGGAACGAGAGTGTTCTCTCTTTTTTTTTTTTTTTTAGCTTAGAAACAATAAACTTCGGCTATTATTTTCGTTTATACTCAAATGAAGACGGAGGCTATGGCCCTATTTTTTTTCTTCTTTTCTATAAAACTGAACGCGAGGATTCTCGAAGAAGCCTGACTTGAAAATGAAAGCGTTAGCTTCTAAAGGAAGACGGTACGTGATGTGAACGAACGTCAACTGATGAAGGTTGTTTATATAAGAATATACATATAAATTTTAATTGAATTTTCGATATAAATTTTCCACGCGTATATATATCGTATGCTTACCCAACAACTCCAATCAATACTAAATTTGAAATCCGATAATAATTCAATATTACGGACCCAATGGAACTGGTTTCGTCGAATTCCTAGACTGTCCCTCGGAAGGCTATTTTTAAATTCAATTTAAACGATATAAATTTCAAAACTCAACAAAACACTTCCAAATTTAATTCCAACACCTTTGCTATCCTCAGTGTTATCAATATAAATTTTATAAGCCTTCAAATTATTTTTAACAAGCTTAAAATTCCAGGTTCAGTGTTTTATCCAATTTCAAATTATATGATTCCATGTTTAAACTATATAATTCAATAATTTAATTATCAAGTCATTGGTGATATTTGAATTCAAGTTAAAAATTAACATTTAAATATTCAAAATTAATTGAATATTCCAATTTCAACTGCTTAAAAATTTCGGGTCATCACATTCCTCCCCCCTTAAAAGAATTTCGTCCCCGAAATTACTAGTTATGAAGAATGATCCAATACCCGTTTACTTTTCCTCAAAACCAAACAATTCAACATCCTTACCAATTATCTTTTTACAAAAGGCCCATTATTATTCTTATTAACTGTCCAAACCTTTCCCTAGATTGCAAACAATCCTATTTGCCCCACCATTTAAGCTTTAACCAAAAACCAATTTTGAAAAATCAAAATTTCCTCAAAATTTTTCTAACTCCCTAAATTGCCGAAAAATTTCGCCAGCGTCTCCTTTGCGCGGCTGACTCGGTACAACTACAAAACGGCTATACGGCCTCCCAAATCCAAAAAGAAAATAAAAAGCCAAGTGGCTCAATCCAAATCCAAATCCCAATCAAATTTCATACCAAATTTAAATGCGTACCTTTTTGTCGAGCATTTCAAATTTTATTTTTCATATCAAACCCAATTTTCTTTTCCCTTTATAATACCTGCATACCAGCTTAGCACCAATATCCAAACACAATATCCCAATACATTTTATCGACTTTCTTACAAAATGTCAATATCTATTTATTTCAATATTATCTTAGATTATATTTGTAATATCAATTTCCAATCTAGAATTTACCACTCCTTTCTTAAGTTAGTATAAGCATTCTATATGTTCCTTATATTTATTTTCATCTTTGAACTTTTAAATTTTATCCTCCATTTATAACTAATTTAAGTCACTACGTTAATTAGTTTCATTTACTAACTTAGCTTAGTTTCCAATTCTAAATAGTTTTGTCGTTAACAAAATTTTCCAAAATTTTAAAAAAAAATTTCTAACTCCCAAAATTTCTGAAAATTTTTGCCAGAGTCCCCTTTGTACGGAGGAGCTTTTTCAATTTGACAAAAGAGATAAATATATATACATCGACCCACACGGTCGGAAAAACCAAAAACAGTTCATATTTCCTATTTTAATTGCGTAGGCGTACCTTATTTAGCATTTTAAGCAAGCGGCTTATTATTTTTAGCAAATAGCACAACCAAATCCAGCCATACGGCTTCCAGGTACCTGTACTTACTCAATTTAAACATGTAAGTGCCAAATATATGAAGTTTAACAACATATCACTTATTTGTAATAGTTAAAACATATGAATGCTAAAAGAAACTCATACCAAACATTTTTCTGTAAGCAATTTATATAGTTTCCATGCTAATTCAACTGTTCCAATTTATTTATAACCATTTTCACTCAATTCGGATGGTTTTCGATTCATTCGTATACAATTCCATCAATTTGAATGGTTTAGAATTCAATTGCTTACTTTTAATTTATTCTTAAGCAAATTGAACTCACATTTAATTCAATTGCTTACAAAATCAATTTATTTTACTTCTATCCATTTACAGAATTTAATTACTTCCATTTATATCCAATAACAATTTATTCTATGAAATTCGACGAGATTTATGTGAATAAATAAGCACTTGAGTTCTATAATCAATTTAAATTAACTCCAACTCAACTTACACTTAGTTCAATTCCATTTCGATTTATTCACAATCCACATATTCTCAGTTTTATTGCATTTAAATTTTATTGACCAAACTAGTCCATTCAAAACCATTAACAATCTAGGCTTCATCTCCATTACCAATTAAGCTTCCCCTTTATTTTAATCCATTCACAATCATTTATTTAGCTCGACACATTCCATTTAAATTTTATTTACAATTCATTTATTTACATTTCATATTTGTTTATTCCGAACTACTTTATTTAGCTCAAAAATAATCCAATCTATTTCATTTAATAACCATTTCTCAACTTATTTAAATCACATTTCATTTGATACTTATTTATTCCATCCATTTATATTTATTCAATAATATTAATTTATCCACATTCACTTAAACCATTCTAATAAACTTGAAACATCCTATTTTCCCTATTGTCTCCAGTTATTTCAATTCCTTAATAATAATTTTTAAATGGTTTACAATTATTTATTCTGGAATTCCATTCCATTAATATTAGTTAATACTCATCGAATTTTATTTCGATTAACAATTTATTTTCACTTAATCTCAATCCAACCCAATATCATTAAACTTGGTTCCAGTTGAATTCAATCCAACTCTCCTCCATTCATTTAGCTTAAGTCGATTTACTTCAATTTATTCGAATTTTATACTTAAGCTCATTTCCATCTTACAAGTATATTTTCTCTTTTATACTCAACTTGACTCAATTTATTACAGAGCCATATCCAATTTATTTCCACATATTTGGATTTTATTTGCAATTCATACCATTACTATTTTAAATCCAGATCCATTTTTTTTTTTCGATACATTCCCAATTATTTTTAATTTATTAACACTTCAAGTTAAATTTTAATTAATAACCCAAGTTCTGATTTCACCATTTACATTTTAACTTACCATCCAATTTATTAACTTACATTGCAATTTGGTTCACAAATCAATTAATTAATTTCAAGGCCACTTTCCATTATATTTTCTTCATCGACAATGTAAGTCGAATTTAATTATAACTTGAGTTTTATTTTCAAACCTCATCATAAACTCACAATTCAATTTCATTAACTAATTTATTATCCAATTAGTTCTCCCATTATTCATAATCCAACCCTTGAAATTTTATTTAAAATATCACTCCATTTAATTTTCTTAAGTTCAATATTTATTTTATACTTCAAGTTTAGATCCTCATTTCATTTTTCAATTTATCAAAATATTGATTTTGGGCATTGTATTCCATTTTCAATTTAATTTTAACTCAGATTTATTTAATCCAATTCGATTTCAACTTATTCAATCAGTCTCAATCTCAATCCAATCAAATCTTTATTTCCAAATCCAAGTTAATTCCATTTTTAACTTTTCTTTAAAATTTAAGTTCCAACATTCAAAGCTTATATTCCATTTCTGATTTAAAAATCATCTCAATTTATAAGCTTACAACTTATCTCATCAGAATTTTATACACTCGGCTTTTGCCTTCAAATCATTTTGAAATCTCCAATATCCCAAATCACACTTCTCAAATTTTTAAACCAATCTAGGTTTTATTCCCAACAAATTTCCTTTGGAATTTCAAAAACAACTTGCTTTTCTAAACAAAATCAATTTGGTAGCATTACTTCACTTAGAAATTCGAAAACGAATACTGATGATGCGGCCGTCATCATCAGAATTATTTTTCAATAATCCAAGTGATTTCAATGCTATATTACTTTCAAAATCCCTTTAAAACAATTTCCTTTCAGAAATATCTCCAAAACAACAATACTATTATGTATCTTCAAATCACTTTCAAAATCTCCGGGATTTTAAACTTTCAAATCCTGCTTAAAACAAATTTTACTATAATTCATTTGCATGGTTTATGTTCATACAAATTCTCATTTGGTTTTTATTTCAATTTATAAATTACCTTTATAATTCATATTTACAAATTTCATTTTATCATGAATTTATTTCCGTAAACTTTGTTTATTTTCAATTTCTAGTTAAATTTTCATTTAACAATGATAATACTTTAATATTATCATTTCTAACATCCAAGCAACCATATAATAGCTATATAGTTTACCAAAAACTTTCTTCATATCAAAAATATATTTTTGGGTAAAATTATTTCATTTACCCATATTGAAAACAATACCGTGTCGATTGTTCTATTCAAGTGTTTAGAAACCCCTTCGATACAGTTTACGAGGCTGTGCCGATGAAGGTTCATATACCACTCAATAAACCAATCAACACAATATAAAACCATTTTATATTCACTAACAAATACGCGCTCATATCTATTAATACGCTCAAACTCATTATAGAGTACTACGGACTCTAATTTATGAGTAATTCCCACCAGAGCCAAGGTTGTCACCAACCTAAGCTCTGATACCAAGTGTAGCAGCCCGCAAATCCGTACCCCTTGAGTTAACACTATTCTACAACAATCAACTCAAGTTGTACAGAAATACGAACCATTTGGGTTTAAGAAGAAGAGGTAGAAGAAGAGAAAACAAAAATCAACATTAGAATCTAACCATCGCAGCGGGATAAAATATAATAGATAATATATAAACTTTACTCAACATCAAATATTTCTGTTTACATATATTATATCATCAGAGTATAGCAGTCACAGCTCACATCAATAACATACAATGGGTACACAACAACTCAGAATACACAACTCAATCAGCGGAAATATATATAAATAAGTACGAGAGTACGTGTCGTCATCCAGCTCGTCTCCTGAGCTCCACAGCACCTCCTGTATCCTATAATACTCGGTCTGACCCGAGCATTACAGTTAAATAATACCCGAGTCAGTCTGGAATACCAGAGTGAGAAAATCACACCCAATTGATTATTAAAGTTTCAAAAATCCTTTGAAAACCAAAAGCATCTCGTAAGTCCACGCCACAAATAAACATGTCGGGTTTTTACCTTACGATAGCTAAACCAATTTTTATAGAAATCCTCTGATATTATAATAGGGTCTATATACAAATACTTATAAAATAGCCGAAATTGTTACATCTATTAAATTCCAGCTGCTAGCCACAAAAGTGGGTAATACAAACAAAACTCGTACAAGGCTCGTAGGGAGAATGGATTTCCAACAATGACTAGGCACTGGGGTACCACCTGTCACAGTACGGGGCCTAGATCACCGTACCGAGGATTACTCCCTTCATCCCCTGCAACACAAGGCCGGAACCATTCCTTACTGAACAATCCCGAACAAGATAAACCCCGTGGTTGGCGCGACCAACCACCCACTAAGCCGAAATAAATAAGGGACATCTAGACAGGGGAATTATCTTGTCCTGCTTGGGCATGACCCACCTAACCTTGCTGCATATCCCCTGATTTTCAGTCATTCCCATTTGATGAGGCTTGAGGCTAAGCGTTACCTTTAGAACGTATTTACTTAGAATGCCCATCGTCCACCTGACGATGTTTCGCAAGCATTCATCCATACAAGTCCGTCCCGGGTTCGAACGGAACCGAAGGCACTATTCCTACTACATCCATTTTGGAAATATCCTCAGGATTAGTAGGGACTAGCCCTTGCACTTCACTGCTTCATCTTCGACTCCGAACACGTTTTTCGCACGAAACGTACAAATCGAATCGAAGTGGTTTTCGAGAAATTAATCTCGATCCCGGTCTCTTCGAAACGATCAACGCAGTTGGCCAATATTGATAGTCGGTTATTTAACTATCAATTAACATTCACAAACATCCATCAAACAATAAATAATTTTCCAAATTATTTATTACCTTCAAAATATCTTTATAAGATATATTTCTATTTTCCATCCCTTTGAAAACAGTTTCAAAACCATTCTTCTTTCCAGTATAAACTTTTCCCAAATATTTTCTATCTCCCCTGAAATCACCAAGTACAAAACTAGATTTAAAAATAATTTAAAACACTTTACTTAAAAATATATACTTTTAAAACATTTAAATTAAACTACTTTAATAATTTGTAAAAATACATCTTATATGAATATTTGAAATTAAAGTTACTTTATAAAATATAAAACAAGATTTTCACCTTTGAAAAAAAAATACTAGGTCATCTTTTAAGTAATTACTACTATATTAGATTTTTAGAAAATACTTACCCTTTGAATTTTAAATATTGGATATAATAATTTTTTCAAAACTTGCTTTTTTTTTTTAAAACAACTTTAAAACCCTTTTAACTTATATTTAAAAACTCGCTTTGAAAACATACTTGGTTATTCGAGGAGAATTTTCCAACTTCAATCCATTGAATCAATTTTCCAAATTGATTTTCAACTTATTTTATTTGAAATAAATTTCTTCACTTATTCAGTTCATTTCAAAATTCATTAATTATTGACTCAATTATAATTGTTATTATTTTCCCTTTTATTTTACATCTTAAACTGAAATATACATATTTCATATATTTTTTTCCATTTCTTCTTTATTCTTCTAGAATAATTTAAATCCTAAATTTGAAATAATTGTTTTATTCTTTTAAACAGTAACATTGAAATTTTAAGTTTTCTTAACTTTCTGTTTATTCAAAAATTCCTTTTCATATACAGGATTCATTAATTAGCATTTTGGAAACACTAATATTCTTATCAATTCATTTTTAATTTATTTACATTCTTTATAATTATTTTCTTAAAAATTTACTTCTTTTATTATTTCTTTCCAAGAATCCAATGCTATATAATTTGATAACTCAGAGTTCAAGAATATATCCAAGCAGCTATAGCATTCAATATTTCAATATGACTCATCACAGAATATCCACAAAGCATGTCAGAGAATAATAAACAATATATATATGTTGAGGGACCCAGTTGGATCCCCCCAACCTGTTTTCCCTGCATCCACAGACGTTAGCACAGTAATATGCCAATTCCAGAATATACCATAACATAGCACATCAATCAATTTCAACCATTCAAACAATTATTTAAATTTAATCATTTTAAATTTAATTATAAACTGAGTGAGATTAACTCACCTTTGATTTTGGTTTCGCCAATCCGATCCAATCCTGACCCATTTTCATACCTTGGATAACAATTTGCATGGATTTATTAACATTCGAACAATTTGGGAAAATCAATTCTATCTAATAAATTTCATTTTATCTAATAAGTTAATTTCAACTAATTTTCTTTCTAAAAAATATTTCATAGTTATCAATTAATTATATAAGTTAACTAAATAAATTGATTTCCATTTTATAAATTTAATTTAACTAAATCTTTGTTTTTTTTTAAAAAATAATTAAATGTTCCTAAACTAATTTTTCCCTTTCTTTTTTGTGCTTAAAAACTTTTATTTTTAAAACTTCTGAATTTAAATTTAAATTCAACATCTAATTTCTAATTAAATAGACCTAACAGTCTTCGAAACTACACATACAAATTTCCAGTTTGAAGATTAAATTAAATTAAATTAAAATCCAAAAACTGATACCTCACTGCCGCTCGAATCTCTGGCCTGAGACCACCGTGCGCATACCACCAGAATCTGCCACCACGAACTCCATCGAGTCCCTCACCATCGCCGACCTGAACAACTCTGCTCCACCTTTTCTAGGTTGCTCGTCGAAACCCACCCACGCTGAGAAAGGCCGCCATCATTAGAAGCCCTAAAATCGCGATGCAATCTCCCCAGCTCAGCCACGATCTCACATGTTTTCCTGAGCTTCACCATTGCCATACGATCGCGCGAGCTCTCCCTTGCCTGCCCCAGCTTTCGATTAGGTCTGAGCATACGGGAAAACGCGATTTGAAAAAAATTTCGCGAATTGGGAAATATGAGGGAATGATGACTTCGAACGAATTGATTTGTAAAAACTCTGCTACCATTACTCGATCAATTTATGTCCAAAAGGTTCGCGTATGAGCCTTCCAGATCCAAAGTCGTGTTTCCCTTTTGAGCATCGATCCATTGACGATGTCATTAAATCACGAGTTTTGAGGAGGCTGTCGATGTTGAATTGAAGTAGAAGGAAAGTTGAACTCGCCCAAAGGAATTTCGTTCGCCTGGAACGAGAGTGTTCTCTCTTTTTTTTTTTTTTTTTAGCTTAGAAACAATAAACTTCGGCCATTATTTTCGTTTATACTCAAATGAAGACGGAGGCTATGGCCCTATTTTTTTTTCTTCTTTTCTATAAAACTGAACGCGAGGATTCTCGAAGAAGCCTGACTTGAAAATGAAAGCGTTAGCTTCTAAAGGAAGACGGTACGTGATGTGAACGAACGTCAACTGATGAAGGTTGTTTATATAAGAATATACATATAAATTTTAATTGAATTTTTGATATAAATTTTCCACGCGTATATATATCGTATGCTTACCCAACAACTCCAATCAATACGAAATTTAAAATCCGATAATAATTCAATATTACGGACCCAATGGAACTGGTTTCGTCGAATTCCGAGACTGTCCCTCGGAAGGCTATTTTTAAATTCAATTTAAAGGATATAAATTTCAAAACTCAACAAAACACTTCCAAATTTAATTCCAACACCTTTGCTATCCTTAGTGTTATCAATATAAATTTTATAAGCCTTCAAATTATTTTTAACAAGCTTAAAATTCCAGGTTCAGTGTTTTATCCAATTTCAAATTATATGATTCCATGTTTAAACTATATAATTCAATAATTTAATTATCAAGTCATTGGTGATATTTGAATTCAAGTTAAAAATTAACATTTAAATATTCAAAATTAATTGAATATTCCAATTTCAACTGCTTAAAAATTTCGGGTCATCACAGAAGTAGAGACAGAGACAGTCAATTAATTGAGATTGGTCCGGTTTACCCATGTAGCATGCACGCGTATAATATTTTATGTTTATTCAGCCAGTGTGACTATAGGAGCATGATTGTGATTGACATAATTTTAGAAGATACTAGTAAGGAGAAAATCCATTCCACTTAGTGACATGGTCTCGCTATATATCTATTACTGAGATGGTATATTATCATTCACATTGGATTTTTGTTCGATCGAATTTTTTATTTTTCCCCTTTAACACTCGGGTGTTCATTTGAGTAGTTAAGAGTAAGGTTTTCAGGTTTTAGGTTTGACGATTAAAGCTTCTGAAGATGTGCAGGAGGTAGAGCTAGATATATAGGAGTCTGTTTATCTCTACTGTTTTGTTATCATTTTGTTTGAATGTATGTAATGGCAGAAATTGTATATGTTCAGAAGTAAACTTTGATCAATCAAGAGGACATCATCATATGTTGCTCTTGGAGTATTTTCTAACAATTACATTTTATCTAAACCAGGGCAACATAATGGGATATGAATATGGAAATTTTCAATGAAATGTGTTTTAAAAAAATTCATATTCCTATATTTCTAATGTTAACGATACTATATACTGATATTATTTTGTCGTCGAAAAATAATACTATTGATGACTGCAGCATCAGTAGTGCTTATTTTCATGCATTAGAACGAGGAATGTCAGTGTTTTTTTTTGGCAGAATGTTTTTGTGAATAAGACATTATGTAATAGAGGAGAAAGAAGTGAAGAAGTATTGTTGTGGAGAATGGAAGAAGAGAGGAATTTTTATATGGGGGTTAAACTAGCCATTGGAAGGAGCCGTTCGCTTTGTAACGGTATAAAATTAAAATGGCATAGTGTTTGTCGTTTGATTAAAATGACAAAGACTTTGTTGTTTTAATTAAAACGACGTAGACTTTGTCATTTTAATTCTAAAACAACAAACACTCCACCATTTTAAAAACCAGTCTCTTATTCACTCAAGAGGCCATAGAATTATTTGAAATTAGATATGGAGAACTGAACAAGCCATACATGGTTGGACGGTGGATAGTATTTCAACTGAACAAGTCATTGTTGGTTGCGTTCTTATTATTTATTTGGATTTTTTTTTATCTAAGCCACTTCTACAAAATTATTACGAAAATAGTCCAGTTTCAAAACTAACTACAAATATGGACTGCTTTTTGGCAACTCAGCCCACACTGAGGAAAAAAGTACACGCGGGATGGCCTGCGGTGCGTTATAGTCATCGCTAAAGTCGCCTTGTTTTGTAGTGGAAGCGCTATTACCAGACACTTATCCAGTATCCTGATGCACAAAAATGGTTTGAAGTTGTTCGAAATGGAATTCTAAAGTGGGATAGAGTCATGGCTTCAAAAGTTCCTTCAAATGAACAAGAACTTGTAACTTTTCAGGTTTCTTTAAAAAAAATCTTCTCGCAGTTTGAATTAGATATTGCATATCTTCGTAGCGAATTAGAATTTTTTTATTATCTTATAAAAATATGCTATATTTTATACAAAGGTGATTTATATCAGTTTATGATGCTTACTGAATAAAATTGATAACACTTTGTCTTGATACTTATGCAATGTCTTTACTATGTAGGAATCGTTGAAAAGTGTATCATCCTTCATGCCTCAGGAGGCATGACAAGTACTCTAGAGGGAAGGATAATAGTTGTTGATGTGCATGTAAAGTGCTGCTTGAGTTTCTATGTTTCTATAAATGCCAGATTGTAAATTTGCAATATAGCTCAAGCATTATATGAAGTATGAATGCAACTAAATAACAATTTTTGCCATGTGCAGATCCTTTGCTTTTGTTTGTAATACATTACCTTAATTTTGGTTACCAATGATATTTTTTTCCAAGTTTTAGAAAAGAACAATATATTACAGGATATTCCTTCAACTTGCAACGTGTAGCACTTGAAGCTTTAATTCAAAATAATTTTATGTTGCTTGAGGGGTAGTTTTTTTGCTTTAATTCTCAAACAGTGTCATGTGTAATATACTTTGAATTTTATGGTGAAAAAAATTGCATTTTACTTTTTTCTAATGTAATTAAAATTTTTTTTTAGATTTAATTGGAAATTAAATGTAAGGATGGATGAGTGATCACTTTCTCTCTATCATTGCCTAAGTTTGTATATACCAATATTTCTTGAGGCATTGAAAACCTTATTTGTTGCACTGAATTACCTTATTTGGTGCACTGAATTAACTTATTTGCTGCTAGTTATTGCTTAAGCAAATTAATTACAAGGAGTAGTATGAAATCTATAAGATAGTCCACTTGTGGATTAACTTAAAAAATAATTTTGGATTAACTTATTAAAGTGAAATGGTGGATTAACTAATGGAACACCTGGATGAAAATAAAAGTTACTAGAAAATAAACAAATTCTTCTATTAGATGCCTACATATTAAAATAAATAAGTGCATATTCTACATCTCAAAGCAGCGTGTGACCAACTACATTTGACTTAAAAAATTTTGTAGAACTATTCATCCATCACCATTGTAATATGCGTGGAATAAATACATGCATGCATAATTAGCTTTATCTTCTTATCATTCATAACATGTTGTTAACCCGCCTGTTAGCAAGGCCGTGGACAGATGAATTTAACTAAATCGACTGCTTGTATGTCGAAGCTGGAATACTATGGGTTTGAGTCAACTGGATGGATAGAGGATCAACCACGGATGATAAATATGATTACGAAGCTGCGGTTTGGCATAGCATGGTTCGGTCATCGGAGTTTTGCCAGGTGGTTCGATTAGGATGTTCTGGTTCAGGCTAGGTGTCATGGCTCGGTCGTACATGGCTCGGTGTTGGAGTATGGTCCGATCAACGTAGTTCGGCTTAATTCGATCAGCATCTTGTTCTGGGTTCGGAAAGCATGTGGAGATAGGATCGGTAGTTTGGTTTTGGATCAGTCATGAGCGTTCGGTCGAGATGGGTCGGCATTTCTGGATCGGTCATGTTAGAGTCGATCAGTAGGAAGGCTAGGGGACGATGAGGAGTGGTTCGGTGTTAGTGGATCGGTTATGTGTGGATCGGTGATGGTGGCTAGGCTGAGGTGGTTCGGCGTGTTGAGTCGGGTCAGCCTCGGTGGTGTGGATCGGTGCTGAAAGTGGGTTGGTAGTGGTGTGGCTCGACATTTGGATGGGTCGGCGAATTGTATTGGAATGGTTAACTTGGGATCGGCATAAGGTTAAACTTAGGTCGGCATGTCCTAATACCTCAATGGGATGGGCAGTCATGCCAGATCAAGGTCGATGCAGGATAAAGCTCGGGTCGGCCATGGTAGCTTAGCATGGGGCTAGCATTGGAAGGAGTGAAGTTTACTTCGGGTCAACAACTATTCTACTTCGAGTCAGGGATGGATTTTCTTCGAGTCGCTCCCGGGATGAGATTGGATCGACTTGCTCAAAGTTTAGGTTCGGTTATAATGATGATTTTGGTTTGGCTATGGTGTTGATGGGCCCAGACCGCTTAAAGAGCCTAGTAACTCAGGTTTTGCCTATAAATACAGCAAGCGGCGCTTCAGAAAAGGGATCTTCATTCTACTTCCCTTCTTCTTCCCTATTATGGCTACTCTGCCATTGTGGCTTTAAAAACTTTGGATTGTAACTGTAATTGATTTTGGTATCAATAAAAAGGAAATTTCTGGAGTGGACGTAGGCCGGAGTTAGCCAAACCACTATGAATCCTCTATTATTACTTCTTTCTTTTTGCTTTAACTATTCTTCATATTTATACTCTCTATATACATTCTATCTGTGATCTATAACTACAACTTGGTGCTTTCATCTGAATTTGGTGTTAGTGACCAATTTTGGCGCTAACATTTTGGTGCTTTCAGTGTGAGAGCTAGCACTCAAGGACTCAGAAGCTTGGAGTTTGGATTTAAAGGCTTAGGAACTTGGATTCTGGAGACTATGGCAGAGCAATCAACTAGGAGATAGAGGATAAAAAGAAGTCGGGAGGCTTCCTCTGGGGCTGCTCAACTCTCTATCTACATCACAAGGGACGAGATGTAAGTCATGATGAATTCCATGCAAGAACAGATGAAAATGCAAGAGGAGATGATATACGCACTTTTCAGACAATTTGGAAAAGCAGGAGCTCAGATCTATGGAGCTGGATCAAAAGGACTCAACCGGCAAGTAGATGGAGTAGTTCAGTAGGGGCAGCCCCAATCAGCAAATAACTGTCAATCTGGGTGGACCTGGACTCGGGGGCATGCCGCCAGGTAATGCTGGACCAACCCATGAAGGGATACCAGATGACGCTGCCCAGCCTGGCGCTAACAGGAATGCAGAAGTGCGTGATGAGGAGTATGTACGGGAATTCCCTCAAGGACTTGGATGGAATTTAGGAAATGTAGATGGGGGACAACCCTTGGCAGGTAACCCTAGATTGGATGACATCAATAGGGGAACTATTCGTGGAGGTCCGACAAACAGGGATTTGGAGGGAGTAAACAGAAGTCCGTTTACCCATAACATGAGGATGGCTTAGAATCCAGCCAATTTCAAGCACCCACTACAACAAAACAGTCTTTTTACAACGGGCAATGCCCGTTGTAATATGGTTTTCGCAACGGGCATGTGCCCATTGTAATAAGCCTCGTTGTAATAGATCCACCAAATTTTACAACGGGCAAAGCACGTTGTAAAAACCATTGCAGTATACCTTTTTACAATGGGTTATGACCGTTGTAATAGACTCTAATACAACGGCCATAACCCATTGCAATAGACTAACCATACTAGTTGCATTGCCTGTTTCACAACATGCATTGACCGTTGTAAAAAGCATATATAACAACGTGCTGTGATCGTTGTAAGAAGCACATATAACAACGCACATTGCCCGTTGCAAAATAAATGCAAATTTTAAAAAAAAATTACAGCAGCATCCATGCAATACATCCATACTAATACTTCACATTTCATACAAACCACAACAGTACAAACATCTATAAACTGCAAAATTGATTACAAAGCTAAAGACCATGCTGCGGTAATAATGATTACTGCTTGTGTTTCACAATACAAAAAAGTTATGCTGACCAGCATTACAACAATTTAATACAACAATAAGCATTTACAAAGCTAACAATTACTGGCTTTTTGATGAAGTCCTCTTGGTTAGTTTATAACTTACCATTCTAAGTATTTTGTAAAACCAAAATGCACTGACCAACTGCAATCCCATTGCCATCATCTGTTAAATCCAATGATAAAAATAAATAAAATCTTCTTCTTCATTTTCCTATATTCTTGAGTCCCTTCTTCCCAGTTAAATCTCAAATTTGTTTCTCTTTTCTTGCAATACTCTTTGTTGTTCTAATATTACATTCCCATCAGTTAACACTATCAGAAGCATCCCTACACACCATGGTTTCTGGCACCATGTCAACCAGAGGTAATAGAAAGCAAAAGGGTTCCACCACATTGGTATCAGAGCCCCCTATGCCGCCAACAACAACTCGAACTTCTCCTCAACCATCCTATGATTCCGATCTAAACAATCAAGATGCTGACAACCTACCAAGTTGGATGATGAAGCAGAACTTTGGGCAAGGCAGGAACACATCAACAACTGTACCTCCCAAATCCTAGAAAAATTGAAAAAGCTCGACAAGAACTTCACAGCTCACAATAACTCCAATCAAGAACTTCACCAAAGCCTTCAAAATAAATCAAACAAATTGAATCTCAAGATAAATCAAATCTCTAAAAAAACTCAGTTTTGCAAGGGCTAAAAAACAACCAAAATCTATCTCCACAACCTTCACATCAATCAAGAAGTCAGCCTTATATACCACCTTTTCAAAGAAACTCTTTAAGGAACTCCTCTAATCTTATTCCAAACCCTGATCTATCAACAAGCATACTGTCCATACACAAACTTCTGTAGCACTGCAATAAAACTTGAGTTGAACTGTTAAGATTCATTATTTTTACGCAGCCATGAATGTTCAAGTTAATAATGTTATTTTTGTTAAAATTCAAAATCTGTGGAAAAATTATGTTCCTTTTCTCCTTGTAAGTGTTCCCATCTAACATTGATGATGATTGACAATAGATAATGTGATTATACTTGCAGGGGTATAAAAGTATGTAGCTTTTGCTGTCAAAACAATTATTATGCACACATGCAAGATTAGGCTTTGAATAAACGTGAAATATAAAACAGTAATAAAATACCATATACTAGTTTATATCATGGTATGATATGAAAGTTTCGAATTTTTGACCTCTTAAATCAATATTGCAGCATTTAACCTTGAGAACATTGGTGTTAAAATATTTTATAAACCGCTAGAAAAATATATATTATATTCTTATTGTATAATATATGCTTGTTTTAACATACAGATTCACAGAATACCAAAGACTATTAACTACAGTAATTATTTCAATTAAAGCGTTACGCATTTGACCTTAAATGATAGGAGTGGAGCATGTGAGGCCTGTTGGCCGGTAGATCACAATCCAATCTTTCAGATTGAAAAATAAATGAGAGCATCTCAAAACAGTGAGATGAAAACCCATCATTTTCATTTTAAAAGGATGGATAAAAGATGAAAGACGGAAAAGAAGGATTTGCATTAATGGAAAGGAACTTTTAAAACGTCTGATACCTAACTGCTTTAGGTTTGTTACTGATCGCATTCAAACTCCGACGATGCAACCCTCAAGTCAACTCCAAGCTCCAGCGACGGTTCAACACACCTCAGAAATAAAATATGAGTGAATTAAAAAACATTAATCGAACCACATTCAAAGTGAACTAAAATACAATTAATAGTACAACTGAATTTCAAATTCCTAGATAACAATATTCAAAGTGTCATCTATAGTAGAAGACAACTTTAACCCTACTAGACCTCTGAATTACCACAAGTAAACCTAACCCAGTCTACAATATTCAAAATTACCAAACTTAGAAAACTTTTTTGACATTTAATACAGACTTGTGTACATCATAAACTTATGCTTTCTGAGTTAAAAGTATATATTAATTTAATGAGCTGCAGTGTATCAGAAACTTTTTTGACATTTAGTACAGACTTGTGTATCAGAAGCCCTTGACATAGCCTGCAAAAATAAAAAATTAACTAAGCATAACTAACATGATTTATTAACACTTAATTAATTCATATATTCCAAGCCGGGCAATGGATATGAATGATAAAGTGGATATGAATGATAAAGTGGATATGTACACAACAAGTGGTCTATTGAAAATTGAATTCAGGGTTTTATTAACATTTTAATCAGATTGTCAAAAGGCAAGGAATTATAGAAATATTCTATATGAAGAAATTTATGTTAGTTTATTCATAAACTTATGTTTATATACTCTATATTCGATATATCTCAGTGCATAAGGATTTGAATTTTGAACTATAATACAAACAAATTATGTGCCACAAAAAAGAATTATGACGCAAAAAATATAATGTGGCAAACTTTTTTTTTGTTGAATGTGCATCAAATGAATCATTCAAGTGGTGTAATATTCAATATCTTGATCATCAAATGAATCAAATGAATCATTCAAGTTGGTTTCCTTTTGATATCATCTCTGAACACACTAGTGTAATATTCAGTATCTTGATCATCAAAAGAACATGAGTTAGAAAGGACCACAAATTTCTAGCAAACGGATATCATACAAATATGACTAGCATAATACAAAATAATTATAGCAACATTGAAAATGAAATAATATACCCTGTGCTTTGAACAACTTGACCAAGAGTTGCCACAGCTACATCTCTTTTTGTAACGGCAGCAGTATCCAACAGTCCATCAAAAATTAATGGCATCATTTCAGGGAGGTATATCCTCACTGAATAGCCACCCTATACAAAAGTAAACTACCAAGTTAGTTGCTTGAAAACTTAATATACTACTGCTTATTATATGTTCAGCAAACTAAGCTAAATCTCTGAAATAAAGTCTCTTAATATGTTCTCAACAAAAGAAAATGGATATATCAGCTAGATAAGTATACAATGTTTACATTGAACCCTTCCATAGGCCTTATTATAATGAATTTTCAAAATTATACAAGTGCTTTAACTTAGGACAAGTGAAGAAAACAGTAATATCGATAATAGGGCAGTACTGAAAAATGTTTAAACAAAATTTCGTGAGTAGTAGAGTGCAAATACAGAAACATCACCAAATAAAACCAAGGACACATCACTAAATACAGAAAAAGAAAGAAAAAAATTGATATAATGACTAGCAGCTTGCCAACAAGATATGTTGCTTGAAGTTTAGTTGCTTAACAAATGGATTTAAGCCATAAAATTAAAATTATTTTAATCAATCTATGAAAGATTTGTTGTGAAAATTCAGGTGTTCTAGGTATAATATTCCAAAACCTTTGAAAATACAGCATCAGAACCTGAAAAGTATGAATCAATTAACCTTAACTGTAGTAGAAACCTGAAGAGCTGTTTCTTTCTTCTCGTTGCTCGTTTTCATCAGTATGTAACCCTGGGGGATTTTTTCACCTGATATAATATCTGTAAGCCATTCCTGATCGCGAAATCCAAATCGCGAAAAGTTAAAATTGAAGCCCTTTTGCATCGTGAAATCCAAATCGCGAAAAGTTAAAAGGGAAGAAGAAAACACACAAATTAAAATGAAATCGTGAGATTCGTACCTGAATAATAAGGAGGCGGAGCGAAATCGAAATCACGAAACGGAAGCGGCAACTCAATTCCTAAAAACCCTAGTTTTGGCAAAGAGGACGAACGCCATTTTTCACAGGAAAAGATGTGGTCGAAGAAATAAAAGAAGGTACAGTGTTTTGTTACTTGATAACAGTTGGACCGGCTACAATTTTATTACAACGGGCATGCATTACAACGGGCATGTGACCGTTGTAAAGTTGGCATCTATTACAACGGGCCTGAATGGACCATTGTAATAGTCTTCTATTACAACAGGAAACTAATGCCCGTTGTAAAAGGGCTGTTGTATGGGCATCTTTTACAACGGACGCAAATGGACCGTTGTAATAGCCTTATACTACAACGGGCAATCAATGCCCATTGTAAAAAGGACGTTGTAATAGGGTATTTTTGTTGTAGTGACCCACTCTGGAAGTATACAATGGTAAGACGGATCCCACTGACCACTTGATGAGGTACACAAGGCATATGGAAATGCTGGAGGCATCAGAGGAAGTTATGGCTCGGTATCTCCCCATGTACTTGACCGATATAGCTGCTATGTGGTCTGCTAGAGGATGGATTTATTGGAGCATGGACAGAACTGGTGGATAAGTTCTAGAGATAGTTTCGAGTTCACATAAAAAGAGCGAAGAATGTGATGACACTGATGTCAGTTAAGCAGAGAGCAGATGAATCGCTCAGGACTTTCTTAATCGGTTTAATGCAGCAATTGCTTTGGTGGATCGGCCGGATCCATTAATGGTTCTGATGGTTGCAGTATCAGGGGTCAGGGATAATTCGGATTTCAAAGTATCGTTGATACGGGATCCACCAATGGATCTTGGGGAATTCTTTCATGAAGCTGAGAGATTTCTTCGACAAGATGATGCATGTTTGGATATGAAATCAAAGGAAGTAAACATGGTGAAGGATGGAGGACCGCCAAGTGAAAGCTCGAGTAAAGACAAGGAAAAAGGGAAGAGGAAGCGCTGGGGAGAACCAAAATTCTCAACTTACACAGGATTGAATGCAACACTGGAGTGGATATTCTTGGATACTCGGGATTGCCTTCCTTATCGAAAGTCGGCAAGGAGGGAACCCTCAAAAAACGAAAGGGCATCCGAATGGCAAGGTCTTTTTATGACCTGGATGGGCATGATACTAACAGCTGTAGGCATCTAAAGGATAAAATCGAAGAAAATGTAAGGAATGGTCAGTTGCGGTGATAAGTCGGAACTCGGAATGCGGCGGTGGAACAAGAGCAGCCACTGCCTACCTTGAATGACAAAGGCGCGAGGCCCAAGAATGATGGCCGGCTGGTCATCAACTAATCATGATTGTTTGGAATAAGTAACAAACTTTGGGTTGATGGCTAAATCACTTACTCATATATGGGTTCGGAGATAACCCCTAGGCATGCCCTGAGATGATGGTTTACCGAAACGCTCTGTTTTGTGAAATCTTTTTTTCTCTTTGCCTTGGACATTTGCTTTTTTCTGCTTTTTTTTTGCAGTTCGTTTTGAACTACCGGTTTTGTTGGTTTCTTGGTTTGGATTTTGGTTTGAATGCTTGAATTTTGACTTTGATTTTGATTTGGACTTTTGATATGAATTTCTGGTTTTCTGGTTTTTGAATCTAGGTCTCAGATTTAATTTTGATTGACTTTTATTTGGTTTTTGGTTAAAAGGTCGTCGAGTATGGACTATACTCGGCAAGGGTCCGGAGTGATCAGGATTCGACCTAAGACTTAGGCCCTATATCACCTATCGGTTACTATCACAGGTCGTCGAGTATGGACTATATTCGGCAAGGTCCGGAGCGACCAGGATACGACATAGGACTTAAGCCATGGTATTACTCAACGTTCTGGGACACTGAACCAGGAACACTATGGCATTACTTGACATAGGTCTTCATGTGCATGTTGCGCTTCCTGGAGAAGTTACCGATTTGGATATTGGCTATGAACAGCTAAGGATTTGGACGTGGATGTGGAGCGGTCCTGGATTTGGATATCGACCCGGAGAGGTTATGGATGTGGTTATTGGATACAGATAGATTATAAATCGGTTGTCGGGTTTGGGTGGATATAGAATTTGATGAGGATTTGGTTACTGGATAGGAATCAGATATCAATTCAGAGCAGTCATAGATTTGGATAAGAGTACGGCAGTGGCACTTGGGTAAACTAGATTGGATTAGGAATTAGAAAGTATGGTTATGGATAACATATGAACTTCAGATATCGGATTTGAAGCTATTCAAAGCACACCTTCCAATAGCAAGGCATGTTTTAGGGGGCAGATGTTAACCCGCCTTTTGGCAAGGCCGTGGACATGCGGATTTAACTAAATCGACTACTCGTTGGTCGAGACTGGAATACTATGGGTTTGAGTCAACTGGATGGATAGACGATCGACCTCGGATGATATATATGATTATGAAGCTGCGGTTCGGCATAGCATGGTTCATCGGAAATCTGCCAGGTTGTTCGGTCAGGATGGTGTGGTTCGGTCTCCGTGGCACGGCTCGGTCGTATATGGCTCAGTGGTCCGATCAAGGTAGGTCGGCTTAAGTCGATCAACATCTTGTTCTGGGTTCGGCAAGCATTGGGAGACAGGGTCGGTAGTTTGGTTTTGGATGGGTCATGAGCGTTCGGTCGAGGTGGATCGGCATTTCTGGATCGGTCGTGTTAGAGTCGATTGGTAGGAAGGCTAGAGGATGTTGGGGAGTGGTTCGGTATTAGTGGATCGGCAATGTGTGGATCGACCAAGATAGTTAGGCTGAGGTGGTTCGGCATGTTGAGGCGGGTCGGCCTCGGTGGTGTAGATCGGTGCTGAAAGTGAGTCGGTAGAGGTGTGGCTCGGCATTTGGATGGGTCGGTGAATTGGTCTTGGAACGGTGAAGTTGGGATCAGCATAGGGTTGAGCTTGGGTCGGCATGTCCTAAAACCTCAATGGGATCGGCAGACATGCCAGCTCCGGGTCGGTGTAGGATGAAGATCGGGTCGACCATGGTAGTTCAGCATGGGGCCATGGTAGTTCAATTTTACTATTTCAGTGTGTATTTTTGTAGATTGTTCAGATGCTGAATTCAATCTGGAATAGAGTTGAAGTATAATACGAGTGAATGAGCGATATGTAGTGAGGACAGTTGTATAAATTGAAACGTATTGTAATGTAATTAAAATTTTGTATATGTAGCGAGAGCACAAGTTTGTACTATTCGAAATTGTAATAAAATATTTGTTTGAATAAAATATCTGTTTGAATTTAAATTCCGTATTATTTATTTTATTCAGCAAATATTTATTAATTATGTGAAAAATAAAATAGTACATTAACAAATACATTTAAATGAATATATATATATGTTTATTATCATCAAACAAAAATCATATACTCGCATATTCAGTAGTGTGGATCGGCCAAGGTAGTTAGACTGCGGTGGTTCGACATGTTGAGGCGGGTCGGCTTCGGTGGTTTGGATCAGTGCTGAAAGTGGGTCGGTAGTGGTGTGTCTCGGCATTTGGATGGGTCGGTGAATTGGTCTTGGAACGGAGAACTTGGGATCGGCATAGGGCTGAACTTGGGTCGGCATGTCCTAATACCTCAATGGGATCGGCAAACTTGCCCGCTCCGGGCCGGTGTAGGATGAAGCTTGGGTCGGCCATGGTAGTTCAGCATGGGGCCGGCATTGGAAGGAGTGAACTTTACTTCGCGTCAGCCGCTATTCTACTTCGAGTTAGGGATGAATTTTTTTCAAGTCGCTTCCGGGATGAGATTGGATCGGCTTGCTCAGAGTTTAGGTTCGGTCATAATGATGATTTTGGTTCGGCTATGGTGTTGATGGACCCGGACCGCTCAGGAAGCCCAGTAACTCGGGTTTTTCCTATAAATACATCATGCAGGGCTTTAGTAAAAGGATCTTCATTCTGCTTCACTTCTTCTTCCCTATTAAGGCTACTATGTCATTATTATTTTAAAAACTCTGGATTATAACTGTAATTGATTCTGGTATCAATAAAAAGCTAGAAAATTTCTGGAGTGGACGTAGGCCGGAGTTAGCTGAACAACTATAAATTCTCTGTTATTGCTGCTTTCTTTTTAACTTTAATTATTCTTCATATTTATACTCTCTAGATACATTCTGCATGTGATCTATAACTGCAATTTGGTGTTTTTATCTGAATTTTGGTGGTAGTGATCAATTTTGACGCCAACACGTCTTGCAACCACTGCCAATTCCTCACTGTCCATTAACACTTTAGCACCATCAGTTATGGTGCATAGGCCCCATCCTAGTTAATATTATAAGGACGTGACTTAGAACGTGCCACCAACTTTTCTCACGTCAAATCAGGAGAAATGCTAGACTTTTATCTAATATTTATTTTATATAAGATCCAGCTTTGATTTTAATATTCGTCATGTATACATTTCTAGATTGTATATTTATTTCATTTTGTATATATCATTTCTGTTATAATATATTTATAATATGGGTGAATAAGCTAAATGGTCAAGGGCAGTATTGTAATTTTCTTTAGATTTGAAGCCTATAAATATGGAGCTCATTTGTATTGTAAAGTAATCTAAATTGAATAATAAAAGCTCTTCCCTCCTTTAATGTCTTTTGTTCTTTTTATTTTATAATACGTTATCAGCACGATGTTCTATATCATGATAATATAATATTAGATCGGTAGTTTATTTGCTTCCTGTTGACTACCGCATGTCTATTTGCTTTTGATTATTTTTAAATTTAACAAATATCTCTCTGTTACCTATTCATATGCCGGCCTACTTTGTAGCTGCTACCAAGTCTCTCGCTTTTCATCGATCCTCCATCTTTCTGCATCATATTTTATACATTATAAATAGAATCAATATTCAGTTGTCTTTTGTATCCTAATACAGCAAAAGCAATCTATATATTTATATTGCATTCCAATCCAAAAGGTACAGTACAGTACAATTTTCCTTTTCCACTCTTACTTTGATGTACTATAATATTCAAAGATACATATGATTTTATTTATTTATTTGCCTGTAGCTGCGTTACATAAGATTTTTCTTTGTTTATTTCTTTCAACACATCTTATTAGGCTTACTTGCAGTACAACCTTTGTTAAAGGTACTTACAGTAGATCGAAATGAATGCTTGCTGTATATCATTTATGTGTTCTGACAACTTTATGTTATATCATGCGTACACTTTTGTTTATTAAATGATCATTTTATAGATTGACCGAAGAACTACGTACTTTCCCTAGTCTTGTTAAGCTGTACATTTGTTTGATTCGAGGTGTATAGGTATAAGAATTCTTATTGTTTTGCTGGTCGCGTCATGCTTTATACTTCGATTGAACTCACAATAGTCAAATATTGGTTTCGATTTTGTCTGGTGGTATATTAGTATTTAATATAAGATTGATCACATCATTACTATTAATTTCTAGTAGTGTCAAATGTTGTTTTTGATCGTATTTTGAAGCTAAACACTGTTTGATAATTTTCTCTCCCAGGCATACATATGTGTTACCTCAGTTGAACATGTTCAGTGTTTTGTTGGATTAATTTTTTCAAGTTTTGCAACATGTGACTTTAGAGTCCCTTTGAGATACCGAAAAGTTACAACAATTTTTGCTACCACTTTGCTTGCTTTTTGTTAAATTAGCTGAATAAGTTATAATGCTTATGTACACAGATCAGCGACAACGAATACACATTCAGTGACTTTATTTTTGTGATGCTCGAGTATATATTTAATAAGTTTTTTTTAGTATACAGTTTTTAAGTGATATGATATTAAACAATTATTGGGTAGCCGCAACATTTAATACTATTTTTACAGTACACTGATATTAAACGTTCACATTTTCTTACTCTCTCTTAGTTTGAATTTTTGTCATTTATATTTTTTAACCCCTTTAGTTCATTTATTTTTCTTGTTGAACTTACCACGTCAATTGTTCTTGACAGTAAATAGAATTCATGGCAAATATTGCTAAGATTGAATTCAAAACGTTAGACATATCTGGAGACAACTATTTGTCATGGATACTGGATGCTGAAATCCATTTGCAATCTCAGTGCTTAGAAAATGCAATTAAAAATGGCAATACTATGTCCCAGCAGGACAAAGCAAAGACTTTAATATTTTTAAGACGTCATATCCACGATGACTTAAAAACAGAATATTTAACGGAAAAGGATCCTCTCCACTTGTGGAACTCCCTGAAGGAGCGTTATGACCACCAAAAGACGGTCATACTTCCAAATACTAGGCAAGAATGGTTGAACCTGAGGTTTCAAGATTTCAAATTCGTAAGAGAATATAATTCTGCTATGTTTAGAATTACTTCTAAACTGAAATTATGTGGAGAAAAGGTGGATGACGCACAAATGCTTGAAAAGACTTTCTCAACATTTCATGCCTCGAATATACTCCTACAGCAGCAATATCGAGAGCGTCATTTTACAAAATATTCTGAACTCATAGAATGCTTACTAATTGCTGAACAAAATAATGAATTGCTTATAAAAAAATCACTCCTCAAGACTAACTGGTTCAACTGCATTACCTGAAGTTAATGCTATTTTTGCCCACTCTGGAAGAGGTAGGGGTCGAGGTCGAGGTAGAGGACGTGGCCATGGACGTGGATATAATTCCAGCAGAGGCGGTTATGGTGGTTTTAAATGTAACAAAACCACCAACTTTAAAAAGAAGCAAAAGAAAATTGAGCCTGTAAAGAACAATGATTCAGCTGCAGAAAATAAAAAGCATTACGAGGAAGTTTGCTATAGATGTGGACGATCTGGTCACTGGTCACGTACATGTAGATCATCAAAGAAAACAGTTGAAGAATATCAACGTTCGAAGAATATTGAAACAAATAACACTGAAGGAATGTTTGATAATACTAACTTGAAGTTAGATGATTTCTTCGAAGATGATGATGGAAATTTCATAAATGATGAAAATCTCAATGCAATGATTAATGATATGACCGATCTGATCAACTAAAAGTAGCCTGAAGCTTGTTGTTTGGTTTTTCCATGTATTTTTTTTAGTTAGTTAGTTTGAATTTGATTTTTGTTTGTTTTATTTTTCGAGAACTAGTTGAAATAATGTGCACCGGTGGATATTGATTTGATTGATAGTTTGCTTTGTTTATTTATTTAAGTTCAGAATTATTTCAATAATTGACTAACTGTATTGTCTCTAATTCTTAAGGTATGGACCACCAATACTTGAATGATGATATATGCCTACTAGACAGTGCAACTACTCATACGATTTTGAAAATCCAGAAGTTTTTCTCTGAATTATCTGAAAAGATTTCAGCTAAAGTTTCCACCATAGCTGGATCTGCAAATATAATTGAAGTGTCCGGAAGAGCCCATATAGTATTACCAAATGGTACACATATCTTTATTCAGAATGCATTATACTCAAGCAACTCTAAAAGAAATTTGCTGAGTTTCAAAGATATAAGAATGAATGGATACCATATTGAAACTATAAATGAAAACAACAAAGAATATCTTTGTGTTATTTCTAGAATTGAAAGCCAGAAGCTTATCCTAGAAAAATTTGGTACAATTTCAACTGGTTTATATTTTACAAAAATTGGCATAGTTGAATCTCACTCTATAAACATGAGCCAGAAGATCACAAATACAAAGACATTGATTCTTTGGCATGATCGCTTGGGTCATCCTGGATCAACCATGATGCGTAAAATCGCTAAAAATTCGAATGGACATAATTTATCAAATCAATTGAATTTACCAAGTGATTACTTATGTGCCCCATGTGCACAAGGAAAATTAATCACTCGATCTTCATATAGTAAAATCACTTCGGGACCTCCAACATTCCTACAAAGAATTCAAGGTGATATATGTGGCCCAATCCACCCTGAATGTGGACCATTCAAATATTTTATGGTATTGATTGATGCATCAACTCGTTGGTCACATGTCTGTTTACTATCTACAAGAAATTTGGCATTAGCCAAGCTGCTTGCTCAAATAATAAAATTAAGAGTACACTTCCCTGATCATCAAATTAAATCAATCCGACTAGATAATGCTGGAGAATTTACTTCTCAAGTATTTGATGATTATTGTCTATCATTGAGAATTGAAATTGAACATCCAGTAGCTCATATTCATACTCAAAATGGTCTGGCAGAATCATTAATTAAGCGCTTGCAACTTATTGCAAGACCATTGCTTATGCAGTCAAAACTACCCGTTTCAGCTTGGGGACATGCAATTTTGCACGCATTGAAATTGGTTAAAATTAGACCAACAGCTTATCATCAGTTTTCACCATCACAGCTATTAACTGGATCTCAACCAAATATTTCACATTTACGAAAATTTGGTTGTGTTGTGCATATACTTGTTAATCCCCCACTTCGTACTAAAATGGGTCCTCAACGACGGTTGGGAATTTATGTGGGATTTGATTCCCCATCGATAATTCGTTATCTTGAACCTCTTACATGTGATGTCTACACTGCAAGATTTTCAGACTGTAAATTTGATGAGACTATCTTCCCGCCGTTAGGGGGAGGAAAGACCGTTCCAGTAGAACGGCGTGAAATATCATGGAATAATCCATCTATGTCTTATTTGGATCCACGTACCAAACAATGTCGATATGAGGTACAAAAAATCTTGCATATTCAAAATATTGCAAATCAACTGCCAGATGCATTTAGTGACACTGCAAAAATAACTAAATCTCACATTCCAGCAGCAAATGCACCAGCAAAAATCGATGTCCCTGAAGGATCAAAAGTAAATATAACAGCAAATGAATCTAAAGCGAGACAAAAACACGGAAGGCCAATTGGTTCAAAAGACTTGGCGCCTAGAAAAAGAAAGTCAAATGAAAAATCATCAATTATGGAACCTTCCGAAAAGGTTATAAATGATCAAAAGGATCACTTAAATGAAAATCTCAATTCTCCTAGAAGTGCGAAAGGAACTATTATCCCAGAAGAGATAAAAGAAGCTTCCAACGATAAAATGGTACCTAATAATAATGAGATCTCAATATTTTATACAAACTATGGAGAAATATGGGATCGAAATAAAATAATAATTGATGATGTATTCTCATTCGCAGTAGCTACTGAAATAATTGAAAGTCATGACCATAATGAAAATAATGAGAATGACGATAATGAACCAAATAGCATAAATGAATGTCGAAAAAGATAAGATTGGCCAAAATGGAAAGATGCTATCCAAGTGAAATTAGATTCACTTCAAAAACATGGTGTATTTGGACCAATAGAGAAAACACCAGAAAATGTTAAACCAGTAGGTTATAAATGGGTATTCGTTAGAAAACGAAATGATAAAAATGAAGTCGTAAGATACGAGGCACGACTTGTCGCACAAGGTTTCCTGCAGAGACCAGGCTTTGACTTTAAGGAAACTTACTCCCCTGTTATGGATGTCATAATATTTTGATATTTAATAAGCCTTGTAGTTTCTGAAAAACTCGATATAAGATTAACGGATGTTGTGACAGCTTATCTTTACGGTGAATTAGATACCAATATTTACATGAAAATTCCAGATGGATATAAATTGCCTGAAGCAAAATCAAAGTCCATGTACTCATTAAAACTAAGACGATCACTATATGGCTTGAAACAATCTGAAAGGATGTGGTATAACCGTCTTAGTAAATATTTGGTAAAAGAAGGATACGAAAACAATCTCATTTGTCCATATGTCTTTATAAAGAAATCGGTAAAGGGATTTGCTATCTTAGCAGTTTATGTTGATGATATAAATTTGATTGGAACTCCAGAAGAGATTGATGAAACAATAAATTATTTAAAGAAAGAATTTGAAATGAAAGATCTTGGCAAAACTAAATATTGCCTCGGTCTACAAATCGAACATAATACCAATGGCATACTGATTCATCAGTCAAACTATATTGAGAAAATTTTGAAACGTTTTCAAATGGATAAAGCATATCCACATAGTACGCCTATGGTTGTCAGATCTTTGGATATTAAAAAGGACCCTTACCGTCCAAAAGAAGATGATGAAAATGTGCTTGGTCCAGAAATACCATATCTTAGTGTCATTGGTGCATTATTATATTTGGCCCAATGCACAAGACCAGATATTGCATTTTCAGTAAATCTTCTAGCAAGGTGTAGCTCAGAACCAACAAAAAGACACTGGAATGGTATAAAACATATCATGAGATATCTTCGTGGAACGACAAATTTGGGTTTGTTTTATTCTAACACAGGCAATAATCCAAATCTAGTTGGCTATGCTGATGCAGGTTATCTTTCTGGCCCACATAAAGCAAGATCACAAACTGGATATGTTTTTAATAACAGCAACGCAGCAATTTCATGGCGATCTGCAAAACAAACATTAACAGCAACATCATCCAATCACTCTGAAATACTAGCACTACATGAAGCAAGTAAAGAATGTATTTGGCTGAGATCACTAATTGAGCATATTCGAAAAAGCTGTCAACTCCCATCAGTAACAGAAGAGTCAACCATTATTTATGAAGACAATGCAGCTTATAAAACTCAAATTCAAGCAGGTTACATTAATGGTGATAGGATGAAAAACATTTCTCCTAAATTTTTCTTCACACACGAACTACAGAAGGACAATAAAATAAAGGTGAAACAAATCCAGTCTCAAGAATATCCGGCTGATCTATTCACAAAAGCACTTCCAAAATCAGCATTTCAGAAAATGATGTATAAAATTGGTATGCGTCGGATGAATTCTCAAACTAACTGAATAATGCGTTATAAATCAGGCGGAGCATTCAAATATATGTTATAATGTACTCTTTTTCCTTCACTAATATTTTTTTTTTTCCCACTGGGTTTTTGTTAGTAAGGTTTTAATTAGGCTTATATTGATTCAGAAGCATCAACCCCCATAATGTCATAAGATTTCAATCAGGCTATTATTATTATCAAACGCATATTCAAGGGAGAGTGTTATAATATATTTATAATATGAGTGAATATGCTAAATGGTCGAGGACAATATTGTAATTTTCTTTAGATTTGAAGCCTATAAATATGGAGCTCATTTGTATTGTAAAATAATTTGAATTGAATAATAAAAGCTCTTCTCTCCTTTAATGTCTTTTGTTCTTTTTATTTTATAACAATTTCGTTAGTTGAATGCGGTTAATATTAGGTGGGATCCATAATACACAGGTTTAAAGCATATAATACATCAGATCCAACAAATTCAGCTCAGGTAATCATGGATGTTCATATACTAATAGGCCTAATATCTTAAATCAGAAACACAAATGCAAGCAGCACACACGAATAAATTAAACTAAACATTTTCAGAAAATTTGTTATTATTGATCATCTAAATCATCATCAGGACAATCATAACGAGAATAGCCGTTACAACAAAACATATTGTCCCACTCTGATCGACATCTTCCACAAACTTCAAGGCTTATTTGGAATTGTATAGTCTGAAAAAGAAGAAAGAACTGAATGAATCAAACCCGTATATATAATAAGCTAATCCAAACTGATGAATAAAAAAATACATAAAAGAAATATAACTAGGAATAATTAGTAGAATATAATTATGAATAAATGAATAATTACCACCGCATTTAGTTCCAGGCGCCAAAGGATTTCCACAGAAGTTAGCAACGTAAACAACCTTTGCCATGCTAAAGAAGTTTTCCAAACCTTTAGGAATATGGCTGCAGACACAGGGCACATCTGCATTCTTAATCACTGCACAGCATTCTTCTGATGGATCTATTTGCGGGCCATTCTTTAGTACAAACTGTTGACAAAGCAAAGCTAGTTTTGGAATGCTGCCATTGCAGTCATCATCAGCAATTGCATGATGACATGAAAGAACGAACGAGGAGAGAGCAAAAGTGAATATGATGAAACTTTTGTTTAGAGTAAGCCATTCTGATTAGTTTTTGATGAATGTAACTGAAAATGTGGGGTAGAATATATAGAGAAAGCTGTTGGAGGTAAAGATGACAAGTGTTGAATTTGCTTAGTTTTTATAACTAGCAGTTTTACTAACATTGAAAAAAAAAACGATTCTGTTTAATTTTGTTTTTGCATGCCAACAAAAATAGTGACAACATTTAAACACCATACTAAGTAATAATCCTAATAATTACCCTTCTTCCCACTTCATTTATTTTAATCAAACCATACTAAGTAATAATCCTAATAATTAAATGCACACCCATAATATGGATTCAAATCGTACATGCAAAGTTCAAAATTTGGATCGAAACTGGAATTGAATCATTGATCATAAATTCAAATGAGATTTAAACCGTAAATCGTAAAGTATAAATTTTGAATTGAAACGATATTCAAATCATAAATCGTATGTTTTTACTATATTTTTGTACATTGCGTGCACATAATACATGTTGATTTTTTTCAATGAAAATATGCTCACATTGTGTTTTTATATACTTGTAGGTCACTAATGATATTACAGGATTGTGCGCTTGCATGTGTATATTTTTTTGTATTTTTTACTTAATGATGTAAAAAATAATTGTTAATAGTAATTATCTATTCTTTTGTATGTTGTGTTATGTAACTAGTAGTTTCGTTTTCTTTTACGAAGATTAATAATCATATTTCATGTTAATTAATTACATTAGTAGAGAAAATAGATTCATATTGAACACTTAGTATGAAATGAAATGCATATTACAAAAGATGGGTATAAAGCAAGTCAAAACAACAAAATAAATCACAACTCTACTCCTAATCATCCTCATCTCTAGCTCTTCCTTCACAATTATTTCCATCTTCATTTCTAACATCCATTTCATCAAGTTCATCATCGGTTGAGTAAGCATAGTCGTATTCTTTTTCATCATCTTCTTCGACTAATATCGCATTTCATTTTCCTTTCACATCATATTGAGTGTTTCTTGAACCTAAAAAATAATAGATACAACAAAATATTTCTTAAAAAAATTGTAAACCGAATTAAGAAGTTATATAGTTTAGGTATCTTTAATTCAAATACCAGATTTCCTTTTCTTTGGAATTTTTCGACTTGCCTCTCCTTCTTGAGTTTTAAAACACTAATGCACATCCATCCAACTAGAATCAATGGGTAAGATCGAATCTTCTTATTCGCATATCCATTCGTCATCACTATTTAAATCCAAAAGGCATATAGGATCAAGTCCATCCTTTGCCTTCCTTTTTTCATGTCTAAGCTCAAGTTGAAGATTGTACTATAAAATAACCAAATTATTAAGTCTTTTTCGCTCTAAACGGTTGCGTCTTTCTGCATGAACCTTTAGTTGCACTTATATATTAGAGTATTAAGATGGACAAAAACTACATTATATATACTTATGCCTGATCAAATGTACTTCAATTATGCCCACAACCGGTAGAACTACATGTCAAACTCAAAACTCTTATAGCAACCTTTTCAACTCGAGGCACTCACCACCAGAGTCGGCCCTACAGTTTTAGTTATCGTAGCAAATCATGGGTTGAAGGTGAAATAAAAATGTAATGGACAGTATATGTTGGTGGAAGGCATGCTCCAACTCAGATTGTTCAGTTGGAAAGAAAACAAATCGGCCACCAGACCAAAGAATCTTTCAAGAAAAGCTGCTGTTTTAATAAAGTTAACTAAAATATTTGTAAGAAATTTAAACTTTTGATGCCCTCCTCCGCCGTGTTGACATAGGCGGTCGTCTTGGCTGCCTTACCCTAGGGTCGGGTCTGCTTACCACCATAGCTCTTCCACTATAAAGCTATTCATTTGAATCATTTATAAACATTTGACACATGTTACAAGTCATACAAAAAAGTTTATATGATATATACAACAAATACATTTGGAAAAAAAAATTGAGTACAAATCTTACCAGATTGTTTAGTTGTGCTACTAGCAATGGCCATTGCCATTCAAACTCGCCTTCTCCTATGGCATAAATATCAAGTTGTTGTCAATGATAGCTCGTTCTTTTTTGCTTTGAACCATTTTTCAATTGTGTCATATAATCCTTTTTTCAGCTCCATATCCACGGAATGTCTATCATCGTATCGATACTTCGGATTCAAAAACATTACAACTGCATAAAAAGGCCTATGAAATTGTGCATTACATCTTTTGCCTATGATATCCCATAAATCCTTATATCTAGACCAACATTGTCAAAAATTCGTGCACTTTTTTCTTTGGCTTGGTCCATAGCTTTGTAAATGTAACCCATTGTGGGTTTTGCATCTCCCTCCACTAATCGAAGTATCTTAACTATGGGAATACCACTTTTCAAAATATTTTATGCCATCCCAAAATTCCTTTTTAGCTAAAATAATATCTTGAACCTAAATTCCCTCCATCTTTCTAGCAAATTGACTACCCTCTGGAAGTAAACATTTTTCGCAAACTCCTGCGGTTTTCCAACACATTTTCAAAATTAAATATTATGTTGCAAATCTAGTGACTGCTGGCCTTGTTAAGTCTCCCTCTCTTTTGTGTACTTTCTCTTAAGATTTAGAAGAAAACTATGCTTATAAATAAATTCTGTCACTTTTTCTGCATAATTCACAAATTCAAGATGAGTGGGCAACTCACCAGTATCCATTAATATCAAATCTTGGCAATGAGCGGCACATGGAGATCAAAATAACTGCCTTTTCTCCTTCATCAACATTTCTACTGCTTTTACATAAGCTGCCGTACTATCTGTCCACTTGAACCACATTTTCTTCTCCAACTTCTTCAACCATGGATTTGAGCATTGTCAAAAATGTTTTCAACAATTTTAACAAATGATGAAATGTTAGTAGACTTCAAAAATACAGTGTCTTTTGGACTCTTCATTAAAAAATTAGTGATGCTTCTATGCTTTCTGTCGGTCCATCCATCCAACATAATTGTGCATCTTATAACAAAAAATATTGTAATATAAGATTATAGAATGAAAAAAGAAAGATATTTTTGATATATGTTTAAAACACAAACATTACCCTCTTTTTCCATCCTAATCTGTATTTCTCCAACTTCTCTTTCACATTTTCCATTTCTTTCATCAAGTATGTATTTTGAATTTCATGATAGCTTGGAAGTTTCAAACCCTTCCATAAGATGCAATGCTATCCACCATGTTACTAAGATAGGGACTCTTCACTATGATAAAGGTCATGCATTTTCATAGATTAGGTGATAAATTTACAAACAAATATCCGCTCTATGTTACTTCTTCCACATAGCGTTTAGTTTTTTTTCATTTTCTTAAACTAATTTAGGCAATGCTCTTTCTTTTTTCTTCAATTCATTATGATCGAAAGCTTTATTTTCATCTTCGTCAACTCCATCCGCCCCATCTTCATCATTTATTCTACTCTTTTTTAGCAAATTTTTAAAATTTGTGGCTATTTCATATGGCACTTTAGTACATGCTTTCACATTATCGAATGTTTGAGCTGGATGATGTTTAACTCTAAAAACGCCTCCGCTTATCTTCTTCGAACAATAATTGCATCTATTAAATCTTTTGTTTCCTTCATTAACTGGTTTATAATGATCTCATGTAATATCTACTTCTCTAAGCATTTACAAACAATTAGAAGAACAAAAAATACAGTAAGAACATAGATATATAAGTAACATTTCAAATAAAGTACAAAATAATAGGCATGGAAACATACTGTACATATACAAAATCAGTACATAAACAATTTAAACTAATATATGCTACGAGCTGCAATATATTACCACACAGTCCCACTTGCATGACATATGTATATACATTAAATAATAAGGTAGAATTGCTTAAATTTTGACATTACATACACTGTAGTAACTAGTACCGCTGTGTCAAATATGGCTCTAAGTCTAGAATGTAGTCATAATAAAATACAAAAAAAAGCTGAAAATAGAAGTCAAAAGATGTAAAGTTGAATACAGGTAGATAGCAGTGTTGCAGTATTAAGTTATTGTAGCAGTAGTTCGTGTAGTACCATCTTCTGCCTAGAAATTGCAAAAAGATGAGAGAGAAAATTCGAAATTGATGCAGAAGTTAAAAGAGAGTAGAAAAAGAATATGAAAAATTTAATTACCTCTGTCTGATGCTTCCACCGAGTTTTGATGCTTCCACCGAGTTGGAATTCTGATGCTTTACCTTTTTCCTCTTCCGCCTTGAAATTTTTGTTGGATGCTAGTTTCTGATCTTAATTTTTATCATGCTCGAAATGGATTTTCTAGAGGTTCTACTCCTCTTTCCAACATGTGCGATGCTTCATCTTCAAAAGCATAATGATGTTTTGCCCAATTTAGAAGAAAATGTCATTTCGATTTTTAAGAAAATATTCAATGCGACATTTTAAACGGAAATCGTGATCTGGTTTAGGGCATAGATATTTTAGATCTAGAAATAGATCGTACGATTTCTGAGAACTACATTCCAAATTGAAAGTTGGACCGATAGGGTTGCGATTTGATTTGCATCGCGAGTTGGATCGTACGATTTATGAAATCATTGTTAGCAACAATAATTTATCTCACTAAAATCACCATGGTTAGCAAAAAGAAATTGTACTTTCTAAAAGCCAAAAAGGATAATGACATTGCGTTTTTGCAACATTATCATGTGCAATGAATGAGTTAAACATTTGTGCTTGCGGATGACGTAAACTGATTTTCTAACTATTGATTTTTTTCCAAAAAATGTAAATTAGTCTGCTCTTTCTATGGAAAAATCACAACTTAACTTGCACTTTTTGTTTCCAAAAAATAAAACTTTAGTCACATCATTTGGTACATATACTTTCCTAAGAACATATCAAAAATAATTAATTCCTATTTTTAATTTAGACACAACTTCAATTTTGATTATTCTCATTCATAGAAAGGAAGTGAAATAGAGGTTCAGTAAGACATCGCTTAAGATCGGACCTGGCCGTTAATCTGACCATAATAACCATGAGTCGTTGCCTTTAGCTGTCCAAAGTAGAGAATAGTTGCGAGCTGCATAAACCCATGAAAATTACATCATCTTGAGATTTCGCCTTCATAAAATATTTGAAAACCACATTTGGAGAAGGAGAATAATACTCATGGTGAGGGTAGCATGAATGGTGACCATGGTAGTGGAGATTGTTAGAGAATAATAGGTTAAAATTTTATAATGTTCAGGTTGAGTTGATGTCAGGACCCGATTCTTCGTCTTCCGAAAATTCAACATCGATACTCACTTTATCGACTGCCGAGTAATCGAACGACGGAAAACCGAACACTGAGGGTTTTAAGAAAGAAGAAAAGAAGAAAAGAGGAAGGAAAAAGATAGAGGAAAGAGAATAGAAAATAGAACGGAACAGAAAACAACAGAACAACATCAGAATCTCACAATTCGCAGCGGAACAACATATAATAAATAAATGAATAATCTTTAAACAAAGAACTATATCAGTTATTACATTTTATACATTTCATTTCATTACATCATATCATCAGAGTGTACAACAACAACAACAAACAGTGCAGCGGAAAAAGAAATACTATATAGTAGTAATACGCCATGCCATCCATTTTGCCTCCAGCAACTCCAGAATATCCAGAATATCCTGATAAACCTTAACTCTTGACTGCCCGTGTGGAAATTGGTGGGCACCCAGAGTTTAGGAAGGAAAACAATAAACTCCGAGTCAGTCATGTGACTGGTGTGGGAACTCAAAACAGTTTATTTATCTTTAAAAATCAAAATAGAGGAATATTTTTAAAATCAATTCGCAATGCTTTTAAGAATGAGACTACCATAAGACCTCCCGCCACACACACAATGCAAACGCAGACTTGGAGGAGATTTCTCCTTATGATAGTCAAAGATGCTTGATACGCATTTAAAAAGAACATTTCATATTATTATTAGTGCATAGTGTAGGAAAAATTCATTTCAAAAGTAGAATATAAATCTTAGCCAGCATAGGTACCATTATATTATGCTTACTATAGCTACCATATTAGATGGCAGGTTCTACAACTAATACCGTACAAGTTTCGTATTGTTTCTTTGGATTTCCAACGAATGATCAGGCCAAGGAACTTCCCATTGCCACATGAGAATGCCTCTGGATGGACATCCCCGAGAACCAAACCGGATCTCTACCAACACAAGGCCGGGTTACCCCTAATTGAGTAACAACTGACCGAATATGCCATCCCCCGGTCCTTTGGGACCTTTCACCCGAGCGCTCGCAATCAATTCACACAATCATAAAGTGTTTTCAACATGAGTAAGTATCTGGGCTCCATACCATGATACCACCCTTTTCCAGAAGGAAATGCACACATCCTAAAGGGCGCTACCCCTCATAACCTTGCCGCATCTTTCCTGTTTTGACCATTCCCGAGGTGTGAGGCTCGACGAAGTCACGTCCACAAAAACATACTTTATACAAAAGCCATGCTTTGGGTCAACAAATGATCATAGAAATGATCACCAGGATAGACGATCAAATAAACGATCCTATCACAAATAATCAACACAATGATCATTTACAGCAACACTCAGCATGTCACATTACCAAATTGGGAATATATTGCTGATAACTTCAACTATATAACCTCTGAGCTCGTACGTCTTAGAGAAGGGTGTTAAGCTAAAAGAATAAATTCTCCGCCACCAACAGAAATATATTTGAAAGGAATCGGCTTTATATCTCAACTTGTAATGTCAGACATACAATCCATACAAGTCTGTTCCGGGATCGAACAAAACCGAAGGCACTTACAAAGAAGTCCTTGCAATCCGGATATTCACAATCCTGATCGGATTCACCATCACATATGGAGAACTCTATACCGGAGCAACTCGGTGCAGAGTCAATCGACAGGGCATCCTATCGTTCTCGCAAATACCGGGTCTTCAACACCGATCTTCAAATGCAATTCATAACGACGTATCACATATTCGGAATGGGTTATACGACCCCATGGTCCTTTCCCGGTTAACCCGAATAGTGAGCGCTTATTCAAAAATAAGTGTGGCATTCAAATTCAACAAATCACAACAAATACCCATTCAAAGGGAAATATTGATAGTTGATTATTGAACTATCAATGGATATGCATAACATCACCAGATTCCAAATAATTTTCCAAATTATTTACTTTCCAAAAATCATATCTTTACAAGATATAAAATTTTCACACTTCAAAAATAAATCAATATTTATTTTAAACAAATTCCACTTCCTTTTATAAATTCCATAGTGAATTTATATTCCAAAATATCCATGCATATACGATTTCAATTATTCATTTCAATTTATCTTCAAAAGGATAAATTCTCAAAATATTCACTTTACATTGGAAAAAAACATTTCCATACTTATTTATTCATAAGTAATTCACAAACCTATTTATTTTCAACCTTTGGAAAATATTCAATATACTTAAATCGAAATTTAGTATATATTTCATTTTTTTAAGGAAATCATTCTCTTAAACATATTTATTTGGGCCAAAACGAATGTTACGTAAAACATCGTTACGACAACCCAAAATCACTAGTATAGGGATTCGAAATTAAAATAGATATATAAATCCCAATACTATATAAAACATTTCCTTTCGGAAATCATTTACTATAACAACAGTGTTATAGTCCACCATTTCCTTCTATTTCTCGAAAACATCTATTTCAACAATAAATGTTGAAATCTATGGTTTCGAATCTTAACATATTTAAAACATCGTTAGATCGTTTTAATTTCTATTTAAAACATCAAATCTAAACATTTTCTTTAACATAATATTCACTATTCAAAAACGTGAATATACTACGTTAACAAATGTCATCATTCCCATTCATTTTATTTTAAAGGATTATTCACTGTCTACAACGTGAATATAACTCCATAAATAAATTATAACAATTTACTTATCAACATAAGTCGTTTGTGAATTTATAAAACAACGTTTATAAATTCCATTTCTATTTATTTATAACAACTCTTTTTATAAATTCCTTTATTAACCTATTCGATTTATAACTCAATTATAAACCAAAAGTTCACATTATAAGTTAAATGCTTATAAAACGATTATTTTACAAAATCGTTCTTTTAAACTTCATAATTATAAATCTTATAACTTATAAGATTCAATTATTTATCCAAATATATTCTTTAATAACTTCACAAAATTTATAAATCTTACTATTTATAAATTTCATTTATAACTTCACCATTTATAATTTTATAAATTCCATTCATTTACCAAATTCATTTTCACTTCATTCAAACACTTATAAAAACTCGTTTTATAATGTCAATACTTCAATTTATAAATATCAATTTATAAATCTCTTAATATAAATTAATTCATATTATTCTTTAAAACGTTTTTAAACTCCTTTATAATTTCACCATTCTCTTGATTTATAAAATAATTAAATTTTATAAATCCTATATTTAAACTTTTTATAAATAAATTCAGAAATCCCGATTTAAACTCTTTTATAAAATCATTAACCTCATATTTTCAAAAATCAATCTTTAACTATATTTCTCAAAAATCATAATCTTTATAACATTAAAAATTATATCGTTTAATTATTTAAAATGAATCAATTCCAAAAATATAGTATATTTTCAAAAATCACTTTAAAATCATTTTAAAATCCCAAAATTTGGTCCAATGATGCTACATACCAAATAGTCAATCACGACAACAACGATATCATATATCGATATGATAATCCATCAAATATCAAAATATCTGAAATCAAATAAAACTGTTGAGGAATCCAGTTGGATCCCTCCAACCTGTTTCCTGCATCCACAAACATTAGCACAATACCAATTTCGCTCCAGTACGAAATTATCGCGCTATATGGGATTTAAAATATTATCCGCTTAATAGACGGCGCAATAGGGTCTCATCCGCTAAAAAATTGCGGGAAATCAACAACTCCAATATATACATATGCCAATATATATATATATATTGCTATTATATATATAATACCAATTTAACTGTTTATGAAATATTCGCGGTATATGTTTTTAATAAATAACATCCGCTTACTAACGGCGTATAATGTCTATTTTAACAATCAATAGATAACAATCATCATTTAAACATGCATTCAAATATTTTAAATCTAACTATTTAAAATAAAATCGAAACCGATTCGATTGAGTGAGAAGTTCTCACCTTGATTTCAATTTCGTTTTAGCGATTTATTTCGAATAAAATTAAACGGACGTTTAATTTTATCCGAAATTCCCACTAACTCCAAACGACTCCAATCCCACTTCATCGCGTAGTGCTCGTCCATACGATTCCAACGCAACTGGTTTCGCGCGTTTTCGACCTCGTATGAAAAAGTTATGAATTTTTGAAGTTTGTACACGATTTAAACTAAAATTTACAACATAATTAACTAATTTGTAAACCAAACCAAATCACTACCGTCCATCAAACCCCAAACCCATCAGGCCCGTGCGCTCCCCCCCCCCCATCCATCTTCTTCCCCATTCACGTACTCACCCAGTAAAACAAACCCATCACCATCAATTTAGGGTTTAATTATACTCCACCCACAAGCGACTTGAACTCGATCAAGATGCGCCAAATCGAAGGTCTCAACCAACTCCATACTCGGCCTCAAAGGCACAGAGCTCGGCCCCCCCTTCCACCTTGATTTCCGTGCGCAACCGTGGATGAACACGGCTCCATTGCTCTGCCTCGAGTCGACCAAACTACATCTCAACCGTACGGATCTAAAGCTCTTGATACGCTCTACGATCTTCTAGTTGAAAGTTTCACCTAATTACTCACGGATTGGAAGAGATTAAGGAAAGAAAACTAGAGATTTCTGGCCATAGGTTGAATATGAGGCGGCTAGGGTTAGGGTTTAGAGTTTATTTATTTTTTTTTAAATTTATGAAGGGTAGGGGTCTATTTATAGGAAACGAACGAAACACTATTCATTCCGGAAATTCCGAACTCCGATTCACGCGCCGTAACCAGCGTTTCTAGGGTTTACCCCGCGTTCCGGACACAATGGAACAGGTTTCGGAAGCTAATTCGGTCATCTGTGCGAGTTATGGCAACAAACGATCGCTTTAAATTAAAACGATTTAAACGATTTTCTAGGCGTTTTAATTTGCACCGGGCAAACGGTAAATCCAATTGACACGAAATTTGAAACCTTACAATAATATCACATTATGAATCCGATGAAACTAGTTTCGTCAAAATCCGAGACTTTTTGAAAAATGGCTATTTTAACTCGCCAAATTAAAATTAAAAACAATTCGATGCGTTTCGAGCTGCCACGATCAAACGGTAACTCCGATTGCTACGAAAATTGAAATCCGGTAATAACTAACTATTACGGATCCAATGGAACTAGTTTCATTCAATTCTGAGACTGTTCAAAAATTGGCTATTTTCACTAGTCGATTTTAATATTAAAATATTCAATTTTCACAAATTAACTTTTAATTCGATTTTAAAAGTTCTAAAATATCTTTCTAACTCCAATATGATATAATAAAATTTTACAAATCATTTTCAATCATATTTAACCCAATTTTCAATTATTTCCATAATTTCACATATTAAATTATTGATTTAGTTATTCAATTTAAATCCAATTATTCGAAATAAAATTTATTCGACTTATAAATTCACTTATTAATATTTAAAATTAATTAAATATCCAAATTTTTATTATTAAAAATTCTGGGTCGTTACAATCTTCCCCCCTTAAAAGAATTTCGTCCTCGAAATTATTAAGTAAGAAAAGTTACAGAATTTATTAACTTTCCATAAAATTCATAATTAAACTTCTTACAATAACTTTACTAAGTTTTCAAATCATACTTAGTTATCTTTTCAAAAACAACTACTATTGTTTAACTTTCAATTCTAAATCAAAGTTAAAGTTTTCAAAATTTTCCAATTTTCTCAAATTTTTTTCTAACGCCTTAAATTTTTGGAAAAATTCACCATAGTCTCCTTTGCGCGGCTCGATCCAAAAAAAATGACAGTATATATATCACAAATATACATCTCATCAAGTAATGAGGCATCCCGAAGGGAAAAAAGTATAAAAGTACGATATGTAATCCGAGATATGTACCTTATATTTTATTAGCAAGCATATACGGCTAATATAGCGTGAAAGCGAGCTCCAAATGCGAAGAAAACGCGATCCGCACCTACTAAACACTCAACAAACAACATGAGAATCATGCATATAGATAATAGTATCGATATACATCATATAGCAACATAATAACTATATATGTCAACATAGGAACTGCAACAAAAGCAATATATTCAACCATCAACCAATTAGCATTCATAACCAATAATATTCATTCATATTCTCATTAATATTCAATGAATTAGGTTTTCAATTTAAATCACATTTGATTCATTAACAGTGGATGTTCTTACTAACATTCATTTTTCAATTAGTTTATATTCACTAATTCATATTCAAGTTGGTTCACTTCCAAATCAAATTCAATTCTATTTAAGATTCACTTAACTTCCAATTGGATTTCAATTATTCAATTTCATTAACACTTAATGAATTATATACAATCAACTAAGAATCATATAACAACCAACGTATATTAATTTCAACCAAATTCCTTTACTTATATTCATTTCATTTGGTTTAACACCATCACTTTCAATTGGTTTAATTAAATTGATTTTCATTCAATCTTTCAACTTCCAATAACATTAGATTTTAATGAATTAACACTTATATTCATCATTTCTTATCAATTATTTTCATTCAATTGATTAACATTCAATCCATTCATTCAATTCAATTACAAAAGTTGAATTTCATTTATATAACTTAAGTTCATATTTATTTAATCCACTTGATTATTTACTTCGATACCAAAATCAATTCCATTTAACATTATTTGGTTTTACATAACTTAAATTCCCACTTATAAATAAATTCAGATTTCAATTCTAAAGTAAATTTCCATTTAACTTTAAATTCAATTTTACTTACAACTCATATTCATAAATATATTCATATAGTTTCACTTCTTATATATATAAGTTTATTTCTCAATTGTAAATCACTTTAATTATAATTCAATTCTTATAATTCTTTTGCTTATACAATTATTCTTTTATTTAGATTATTCAAACAACTTAACAATCTACTTATATACATTTTAATAATTCTGAAAAATTATTTCTTTATATATAAAATATAATCAAGGTAAAATTATTTCATTTACCCAATTTAAACAATACTGTGTCGAATTGTTCTATCCAAGTGTTTAGAGATTCCTATCAACAACGTTAATTACTCGTATTAACTAGAATCTATATATCACTCAACAAACCAATCATCGCAATATAAAACAATTTTATATATACACTAACAAATACGCTCTCATAGCTATTATTACACTCAAACTCATTCTAGAGTACTACTGACTCTATCTCTAATGAGTAATACCCAACAGAACCATGGTTGTCGCTTAACCATATGCTCTGATACCACATTGTCAGGACCCGATTCTTCGTCTTTCGAAAATTCAACATCGATACTCACTTTATCGACTGCCGAGTAATCGAACGACGGAAAACCGAACACTGAGGGTTTTAAGAAAGAAGAAAAGAAGAAAAGAGGAAGGAAAAAGATAGAGGAAAGAGAATAGAAAATAGAACGGAACAGAAAACAACAGAACAACATCAGAATCTCACAATTCGCAGTGGAACAACATATAATAAATAAATGAATAATCTTTAAACAAAGAACTATATCAGTTATTACATTTTATACATTTCATTTCATTACATCATATCATCAGAGTGTACAACAACAACAACAAACAGTGCAGCGGAAAAAGAAATACTATATAGTAGTAATACGCCATGCCATCCATTTTGCCTCCAGCAACTCCAGAATATCCAGAATATCCTGATAAACCTTAACTATTGACTGCCCGTGTGGAAATTGGTGGGCACCCAGAGTTTAGGAAGGAAAACAATAAACTCCGAGTCAGTCATGTGATTGGTGTGAGAACTCAAAACAGTTTATTTATCTTTAAAAATCAAAATAGAGGAATATTTTTAAAATCAATTCGCAATGCTTTTAAGAATGAGACTATCATAAGACCTCCCGTCACACACACAATGCAAACGCAGACTTGGAGGAGATTTCTCGTTATGATAGTCAAAGATGCTTGATACGCATTTAAAAAGAATATTTCATATTATTATTAGTTCATAGTGTAGGAAAAATTCATTTCGAAAGTAGAATATAAATCTTAGCCAGCATAGGTACCATTATATTATGCTTACTATAGCTACCATATTAGATGGCAGGTTCTACAACTAATACCGTACAAGTATCGTATTGTTTCTTTGGATTTCCAACGAATGATCAGGCCAAGGAACTTCCCATTGCCACATGAGAATGCCTCTGGATGGACATCCCCGAGAACCAAACCGGATCTCTACCAACACAAGGCCGGGTTACCCCTAACTGAGTAACAACTGACCGAATATGCCATCCCTCGGTCCTTTGGGACCTTTCACCCGAGCGCTCGCAATCAATTCACACAATCATAAAGTGTTTTCAACATGAGTAAGTATCTGGGCTCCATACCATGATACCACCCTTTTCCAGAAGGAAATGCACACATCCTAAAGGGCGCTACCCCTCATAACCTTGCCGCATCTTTCCTGTTTTGACCATTCCCGAGGTGTGAGGCTCGACGAAGTCACGTCCACAAAAACATACTTTATACAAAAGCCATGCTTTGGGTCAGCAAATGATCATAGAAATGATCACCAGGATAGACGATCAAATAAACGATCCTATCACAAATAATCAACACAATGATCTTTTACAGCAACACTCAGCATGTCACATTACCAAATTGGGAATATATTGCTGATAACTTCAACTATATAACCTCTGAGCTCGTACGTCTCAGAGAAGGGTGTTAAGCTAAAAGAATAAATTCTCCGCCACCAACAGAAATATATTTGAAAGGAATCGGCTTTATATCTCCACTTGTAATGTCAGACATACAATCCATACAAGTCTGTTCCTGGATCGAACAAAACCGAAGGCACTTACAAAGAAGTCCTTGCAATCCGGATATTCACAATCCTGATCGGATTCACCATCACATATGGAGAACTCTATACCGGAGCAACTCGGTGCAGAGTCAATCGACAGGTCATCCTATCGTTCTCGCAAATACCGGGTCTTCAACACCGATCTTCAAATGCAACTCATAACGACGTATCACATATTCGGAATGGGTTATACGACCCCATGGTCCTTTCCCGGTTAACCCGAATAGTGAGCGCTTATTCAAAAATAAGTGTGGGATTCAAATTCAACAAATCACAACAAATACCCATTCAAAGGGAAATATTGATAGTCGATTATTGAACTATCAATGGATATGCATAACATCACCAGATTCCAAATAATTTTCCAAATTATTTACTTTCCAAAAATCATATCTTTACAAGATATAAAATTTTCACACTTCAAAAATAAATCAATATTTATTTTTAAACAAATTCCACTTCCTTTTATAAATTCCATAGTGAATTTATATTCCAAAATATCCATGCATATACGATTTCAATTATTCATTTCAATTTATCTTCAAAAGGATAAATTCTCAAAATATTCACTTTATATTGGAAAAAAACATTTCCATACTTATTTATTCATAAGTAATTCACAAACCTATTTATTTTCAACCTTTGGAAAATATTCAATATACTTAAATCGAAATTTAGTATATATTTCATTTTTTTAAGGAAATCATTCTCTTAAACATATTTATTTGAGCCAAAACGAATGTTACGTAAAACATCGTTACGACAACCCAAAATCACTAGTATAGGGATTCGAAATTAAAATAGATATATAAATCCCAATACTATATAAAACATTTCCTTTCGGAAATCATTTACTATAACAACAGTGTTATAGTCCACCATTTCCTTCTATTTCTCGAAAACATCTATTTCAACAATAAATGTTGAAATCTATGGTTTCGAATCTTAACACATTTAAAACATCGTTAGATCGTTTTAATTTCTATTTAAAACATCAAATCTAAAAATTTTCTTTAACATATTATTCACTATTCAAAAACGTGAATATACTACGTTAACAAATGTCATCATTCCCATTCATTTTATTTTAAAGGATTATTCACTGTCTACAACGTGAATATAACTGCATAAATAAATTATAACAATTTACTTATCAACATAAGTCGTTTGTGAATTTATAAAACAACGTTTATAAATTCCATTTCTATTTATTTATAACAACTCTTTTTATAAATTCCTTTATTAACCTATTCAATTTATAACTCAATTATAAACCAAAAGTTCACATTATAAGTTAAATGCTTATAAAACGATTATTTTACAAAATCGTTCTTTTAAACTTCATAATTATAAATCTTATAACTTATAAGATTCAATTATTTATCCAAATATATTCTTTAATAACTTCACAAAATTTATAAATCTTACTATTTATAAATTTCATTTATAACTTCACCATTTATAATTTTATAAATTCCATTCATTTACCAAATTCATTTTCACTTCATTCAAACACTTATAAAAACTCGTTTTATAATGTCAATACTTCAATTTATAAATATCCATTTATAAATCTCTTAATATAAATTAATTCATATTATTCTTTAAAACGTTTTTAAACTCCTTTATAATTTCACCATTCTCTTGATTTATAAAATAATTAAATTTTATAAATCCTATATTTAAACTTTTTATAAATAAATTCAGAAATCCCGATTTAAACACTTTTATAAAATCATTAACCTCATATTTTCAAAAATCAATCTTTAACTATATTTCTCAAAAATCATAATCTTTATAACATTAAATATTATATCGTTTATTTATTTAAAATGAATCAATTCCAAAAATATAGTATATTTTCAAAAATCACTTTAAAATCATTTTAAAATCCTAAAATTTGGTCCAATGATGCTACATACCAAATAGTCAATCACGACAACAACGATATCATATATCGATATGATAATCCATCAAATAAAACTGTTGAGGAATCCAGTTGGATCCCTCCAACCTGTTTCCTGCATCCACAAACATTAGCACAATACCAATTTCGCTCCAGTACGAAATTATCGCGGTATATGGGATTTAAAATATTATCCGCTTAATAGACGGCGCAATAGGGTCTCATCCGCTAAAAAAATGCGGGAAATCAACAACTCCAATATATAGATATGCCAATATATATATATTGCTATTATATATATAATACCAATTTCACTGTTTATGAAATATTCGCGGTATATGTTTTTAATAAATAACATCCGCTTACTAACGGCGTATAATGTCTATTTTAACAATCAATAGATAACAATCATCATTTAAACATGCATTCAAATATTTTAAATCTAACTATTTAAAATAAAATCGAAACCGATTCGATTGAGTGAGAAGTTCTCACCTTGATTTCAATTTCGTTTTAGCGATTTATTTCGAATAAAATTAAACGGACGTTTAATTTTACTCGAAATTCTCACTAACTCCAAACGACTCCAATCCAACTTCATCGCGTAGAGCTCGTCCATACGATTCCAACGCAACTGGTTTCGCGCGTTTTCGACCTCGTATGAAAAAGTTATGAATTTTTGAAGTTTGTACACGATTTAAACTAAAATTTACAACATAATTAACTAATTTGTAAACCAAACCAAATCACTACCGTCCATCAAACCCCAAACCCATCAGGCCCGTGCGCTCCCCCACATCCATCTTCTTCCCCATTCACGTACTCACCCAGTAAAACAAACCCATCACCATCAATTTAGGGTTTAATTATACTCCACCCACAAGCGACTTGAACTCGATCAAGATGCGCCAAATCGAAGGTCTCAACCAACTCCATACTTGGCCTCAAAGGCACAGAGCTCGGCCCCCCCTTCCACCTTGATTTCCGTGCGCAACCGTGGATGAACACGGCTCCATTGCTCTGCCTCGAGTCGACCAAACTACATCTCAACCGTACGAATCTAAAGCTCTTGATACGCTCTACGATCTTCTAGTTGAAAGTTTCACCTAATTACTCACGGATTGGAAGAGATTAAGGAAAGAAAACTATAGATTTCTGGCAATAGGTTGAATATGAGGCGGCTAGGGTTAGGGTTTAGAGTTTATTATTATTATTTTTTTAATTTATGAAGGGTAGGGGTCTATTTATAGGAAACGAACGAAACACTATTCATTCCGGAAATTCCGAACTCCGATTCACGCGCCGTAACCAGCGTTCCTAGGGTTTACCCCGCATTCCGGACACAATGGAACAGGTTTCGGAAGCTAATTTGGTCATCTGTGCGAGTTATGGCAACAAACGATCGATTTAAATTAAACCGATTTAAACGATTTTCTAGGCGTTTTAATTTGCACCGGACAAACGGTAAATCCAATTGACACGAAATTTGAAACCTTACAATAATATCACATTACGGATCCGATGAAACTAGTTTCGTCGAAATCCGAGACTTTTTGAAAAATGGCTATTTTAACTCGCCAAATTAAAATTAAAAACAATTCGATGCGTTTCGAGTTGCCACGATCACACGGTAACTCCGAATGCTACGAAAATTGAAATTCGGTAATAGCTAACTATTACGGATCCAATGGAACTAGTTTCATTCAATTCTGAGACTGTTCAAAAATTGGCTATTTTCACTAGTCGATTTTAATATTAAAATATTCAATTTTCACAAATTAACTTTGAATTCGATTTTAAAAGTTCTAAAATATCTTTCTAACTCCAATATGATATAATAAAATTTTACAAATCATTTTCAATCATATTTAACCCAATTTTCAATTATTTCCATAATTTCACATATTAAATTATTGATTTAATTATTCAATTTAAATCCAATTATTCGAAATAAAATTTATTCGACTTATAAATTCACTTATTAATATTTAAAATTAATTAAATATCCAAATTTTTATTATTAAAAATTCTGGGTCGTTACAGTTGACATTATATCCGACGTATCATAGGTGGGGTCCACCATTTGGTTCAATAGAGATGAACCTATCAAACTGATATGTTGGTGTCCGACGCACCGAGTGCCAACAATAATTAATAATATCTAAAATTTGGTTCCCTTTCTAAACCAATCAATCAAGCATTTCAATTTATAAATGTTACGAGCCTCAAATAAAGCCTATGTAGCTACAAATCCAATTAGTATGAAATATAGAAGAAAGCATATTTAAATAAGGCATAAAGCTAATTAATTTTCTGATAGGTAGCTAATTTGGATATACATCCCTATTGTTGGATAAAATTATTTGTTCATTACTAAAGTGATGTGGTAACTTAAAACCTAAACAAAATATTAGAAAACATTTCCAACAGAAATATTGATGCTTCCAAACATAATCGAAAAATAATAAATGATTAATTTTTCTTTCAAATGTAGTTTGCAAATTCCCCTTTTGCAACATAAGAACGCAGTCTCTTTCCCTGCCACTTACAAATGCCATTCCTTTTAACAAATGAACGCAACCATAGTAATATTAATATTATATCGTTAGCTTAATTTTTTAATAAAACTTTAGTCGCCACTACCATTAGGAGATGGTCGACTGCCAACATTATCTGGAGCACTAAACAACGCAAAACCTTTACCGCTGCCATCAGGAGATGATCGACCTAAGCTCCACCGATCGATCACTACGGTCGACCGATTGACCCTTGTAGGTCGACCACTCTGCCTTATTTTGGGCAATAATGATTCATTTCCGTTGCGTTTTGATTTTAATTAATTTCTTACCCTATTTGTTCTTAACATTAAACATTAATTAAAATGTTTACTTAGACCCTAAGCTATTTTTAAAATTTAAATCAAATTCACATTTGAATTTGATTTCAAACTAAATTAATTTAAGTGTGAAATCTTCAAATGCTTACATCTTCTTCGTTAGAGCTCCATTTTTGGCATATTATATATGGAAATAGATCAGAGTTTCACCACGAATGTAATGTAATAAATTCCATGGTCAAGTTCCAACTTTTATAAAATTTCCGTATTCTATATTATTATATTTAATTAAATTTTGTTTCATTTATTTATGGTTCATTTTAATAAGGAGTTATAGTAGGTTGCTTACAATTGGAGTGGGCATTGGCTTGACATTTGTCAACTTGGTTCTGGTGAGTATATCTAATATGCACTTGCTTTAGCTCATGTATATTTTAGTCTATAACTCTCTTTGTTTCTAAGCCTAAAAGTGGTGCTGATCTCCTAGGTCTTTTAAGGAAAATTCCTTATGTAATCTATCAATTAATTGTTGTCTTTCTTTGATGTTGTAGCCAGTGACTAAAATATCGTCAACATACACCAGTATAAAATATCATCAACATACACCAATATATATATATATATATATATATATATATAGTTGATGTGTCTATGACTCTCAAGAATAATGAAGTGTCAGATTTTGCTTAAGTGAACCCTAAGACTGATACCGAGTGTTTGATCTTTCTAAACCAAATTCTTGGAGCTTGTTTTATGCTATAAATTAATTTATTCAATTTATATACCGCCTGATTATTCAGTTTGAATCCTAGTGGATGTTCCATAAATATTTCAAGTAATTCCTTATTTAGAAAAGCATTATTCCCATCCAATTGTTTCACCTTCCAATTGTGAAGTAGGGCTAAACATAAGATTATTCTAATTGTTGTAGGTTTAACAACTGGTGTGAAAATTTCTTTAAAGTCAAAACCATGCTACCATGTAAAACACTTAGCATCTAATCTTGCTTTATGCCTTTGCAACTTCCCATCAGCATCCACTTTTATTTTAAAAGCCCATCTAGAGCCTACTATACTCTTGTCTTTAGGTGGTGTGACTAATGTCCATGTATTGTTCATTATAAGAGCTTTATATTCTTCATTCATGGCTTTCTTCATGTTATTGTTAGATAATGTTTCATCTACCGAGGTTGATTCACTAATTAGAGTATAGGTCTTTGGTTTGAAAATTCCACATTTAGCTTATGCAAGTAGTGTCATGCCTCAACAAGATGACTATGTTTTCTTTTAGGAATGCCATTTTTCTCTAACATGTAAGGACATGTTATTCAATGTTGAATTCTTCTATCCTTGAAATATTTATCAAGGGATTTATACTCAGCATCACCATCTGATTGAAATATTAACAACTGGGTAATTAATTTCCTTTCAATAAATTTGATAAAATATATCACTGTATGAGAATTTTTAGATTTAGCATTAAGGAAGTGATCCATGTAAATCTTGAGTAGGCATCAACAAAGGAAATGTAATACTTGTAACCATAGTCATATTATGGGTGTTGGTTCCCATAAATTAGATGTGATCAATTCAAGTGGTTTAGTAAACTTAGTACTAGATAAAGAAAATGGAAGCTTATGGTTCTTCCAATTTTGCAGTAAGTAGGGTAAATTCACATCAACAAATTCTACTTTATTATTATTCAACACTTGTTTCGCAATTTTTTCACATGGATGTCCTAATTTATAATGCCAAGTATCATATAAATTTTTGTTATTAATCAAATATTATTTCTTATAGAAATATTATTGCTTATAGAAATATTATTGCACCTCATGTGATATCGAATCTTCATTTGTCCACAAGTATCAATTCTGTAGAGTCTCTTATATAAGTTACACTATAGCAAAACTTTCTTACTCGGGTTGTCTTTAATCAGACAGGCTTTAGGATGAAATTCAATGAATACATTATTATTAGCAGTAAGTTGGGAGACACTCATTAAATTCTTCTTGATTTGAGAAACTCTAAGCAAATTTCTTAGATGTAGAACTCTATTACTTTTATTACATATAAGTATTGCACTTCCATTATGACATATATTGGTTGATGTACCATTCCCCTTGTAAATAAGCTATTTTCCTTTATATTCTAAATTTCAAATGTTCATGTTTTGCAGATTATTGTTCACATAGTTGGTAGCTCCTGAATCTTGGTAACAACTATCTTTGATAATATCATCGGGTTTGGTCAAATCCTGGAGATGAATCTGACTTGTTCCTACCTTTTCTTGAGTTGATCTTTGTTATGGATTAAGCATCGAAAGGTTGGCACTGATATTGTTGTTTCCAGGGTTAAATTGGCCCTGTTGGGATATGGTGCAGTATTTATCATACCTAATGTACCATCTTGGAGCTGTGTGTCCAGTTCTTCCACAAATCTGACATCTTGGTCTATTGAAGTTATTACTGCATCCACCTCCCCTTCTTCCTAGAAATTGACTGCCACCTTTGTATTGTGTTATCTTATTCCGGCTACCTTGAGACTTTACATATTCCTTGCTCTTGAAGTTGTTGGCACAGTTGATTGACAGATCAGAGTTTGTCGCTACTTTTTGTTCTAATCTACTTTCATAAGCAAGGAGTGTCGAATGTATGTGTTGAATGGATGGAAGGTTTTCATGGGATGATATCATAGCTATAACTACATCATATTCTTCATTTAGCCCATTCAAAATATCAACATTTTACATTCTCTGATATTTATACCTAGCTCCTTAAAGAGCATCACATAATGATTCGATTCTTAGGAGGTACTCATGCATACTTGTTACATTATTCTTTATGTTTCGTAATTCTCTTTTATAGTGCATCACTTTGGTAGTGGACTGGGAATTGAGGACTTGCTGAAAGTGGTCTAGACATCATTTGATGTTTTGCACCTAATTAGTTGTCGTAGGAGACTTGTGTTGATAGATGTAAGAAGCCAAGTACAAAGGAGTGAATCTTACCTTTGATGAATAGTATAATCTTGGTTGGTCTTCAATTTACTTTTATCATCAACAATGAATTTGGGTGGTGTTGGTGTTGTTCTATCTAGAAGGCTTTCCAAACTGTACCCTCTAATTGCTGTTTCTACTTGAAATTTCCAAAAAAGAAAGTCGTTCTCATCAATAAGCACTGTAATTAACTGACTTTGAGGATTGATAAGGTTCTAATAGAGTGGTTGGGTATTTTATGAGAGATGTTGGTGATTTTTTCACCTAAAGAGCTTGTTCTGATTGCCATAGTGGTTGGTGATAAATCTTATTCAAAGTAGAAAGGAAGAAGCCATCAGGCAGTAGGGAGCTTTGATACCAAATTGGATGTAAAGATTACGAAGGAATTAGAGTTTTGATTTTTGTAACGACCCACTATTTTCCACTATTCAAATCGACAATAATCCACACATGCCAGACTTGAATAGTACAAAATAACATATTGTAAAAAAAAATTGGAGCAAATAAAAATCAAATCACAGAATCACAGACACAGTACATCAGAATATCTCGCACGGAAATTAAATACCATAGTAGTTCATGAAGCTACTATCACAAAGTCTCAAAACCAAATACAAAATACATAATATCTGACTGAAAGTAAATACGACATCAAATCCCAATTACAAAGAAGTCCACTAATACAAAGCTGACAACAGAACAACAGAACTGAAATATAGATAACTAGATAAGCTGATAAATCTCCAGCGATTCCAGACCTCCAGAGAGTGGGAATCCAAATCTGTGAATAAACTCAGGCTGACCCGAGCGTAAATAAAAAGCAAACACTCGAGTCAGGACATACATAATTATCCAGTGTAAACCAACTCAAGTGAACTATAGTAAAGGTACAAATAACTTAGAAGATGCCTGGGACCGCCCATCCTCTAAGGATCCGTTAAAATATTTACTATATAGTATATTGCGCTATTATAATAATGTCTAACAGTAAAATAAACATACTTTTAAATAGCGTTAAGGCTATACATTTTCCACCTTAACACAATTAATGCCAATAGTCTATACAGTACCTGCATATCTCCTGATCGGGAGACTATGAGAAGATACTGCATAGGTACGACACAAATAGAAACTCGTAGTAAAGGCTCGGTATGGTAGGTGACACGGCACACAAGGCAATGCCAGGGTAGATATACCAATTACGCACACGGGCTGGTGGTAACGCAGCAGCCACATACGCCCACCTCGGAACACATTTCCAAAATCGAAGGGTGGCCACCAAACAATCACAAGTAACAGAATGGTATGGAAGAAATGCGTCCAATAAGAGGTGCTACCTCAGCTGGCCCGAGATCGCTCCTGTTTTACCCACCTTATGCCAACTCACGGGAGTTGGGTCCACGTAACATACCACAAGAACGTCGTCACCATCCTACTTCATTCTGGAATCTCCACCGCGTACAGGGTTAGTCAAAGTGGTTTTCGGTATCGACAGAGAGTATGTCCATATCCGATCCCGGTCTCTTTGCCAACCAATCGTTATTATAACCCGTGGTTATAACTTTAAAATAATACTTCACTTCAAATGAAAACATCATTTCAAAACTCAATTCTTTATCCAATAAAGATTTAATCATTCCCAAAAATCATGTCAATATTTCAAAACAACATATCTTTTCAAATTTCCCTTTTTAAATCATTATCAAATTCAAGTGCAAATTATCAAACTTAATACCCTTTTAAAGTTCAAAGATAACATTCATTTATTTCAATTTGAACTTCTCTTTAAAATAATTCATTTCCAATTTAATTTATTCATTAAGATCATTTTAAAAGTGGACTTATTGTTCTTTCATTTCAAGTATTCAATTTTCAAAGTTTCAAACCATTCAGAGTTCGTTTACTAAGTCAAAAATCATAATTATAGAAATTTCAGTCTTTTACACCATTTAGAAAAAGCTGTTATAAGTTATATATGAAAACATTTTTATTCAGCAAAGACAGCACTTAAATCTGCTGTTAAAAACTCAGTTTTTAGTTGAATTATAGTTCAAAACAGAAAAGACAGCATTTCAGAAGTGCTGCGGTAGTTCAGATTTCAAAACAAATGTTTAAATTGATTTCAGCAAACACAGCAGACCACTACAGCATTTCCAGAGAATGCTATAATAGACCTGAGTCCAATATTAGCCTATAAATTCAATTACAGCAACTACAGCATTTCAGAAATGCTGTAATAGCTCTATTTACACTATTTTAGTTCAATTCAGCAACTATAGCATTTCTGAATGCTATTAAAAGTGATTTCCAGAATTTAGTGTATTTCCAGCAAATAATAATCTTCATTTAAAATCCTTTAAATATTTCAAAATCATATTTTTAACAATAAAAATGTTCATTAACATATTATTTATATACAATCAATTTCTTATTATTTAAATCCAATTTTCAACAGATTCTTTTAATAAATTCAAGTGTAAAATTCCAATTCTTCACATTTTTAAATAAACAACATAACACTTAAATTTTCTCCATTTTTTTTTCAAATAAATTTAATTTCCAATTTTTATTTATATAACTTAATTTATTTAAATAGAATTCCAATTTTCCACTTAAGTTATATTTCAAAAATTCAATGCAACTATTCATTTTTCCCAATATTTTAACTTATAGAAAATTCCAAATTTCTATAATTAATAAATAAAAATCCAATTTAAATCAAATTTTCATATATTTATAATTTAAAAATATTTAAAATTCCAGAAGAACACTTATAAAACAACCACGGATCTGTATATAGTTTTCTAACCTTGGTCAAGTGATACGGATATGTATCATTTCAATTCGCAGTTTAAAATAAAAATCCGGGTTCTATCATTTCAAACCCGCAATCCCAAGTCAAAATAAATAATTTAAAAACCGTTCAGGCCTATCATTTCAGCCCATAACCATTTTTCCTTATTCTAAAGTTCGTTCGGGTATGTATCATTTCAACCCATAGTGATTTCTAATCTACAGGGAACTTGCACTGTGATAAGCATATATATAAGAACAGTTTAACAATATACAATAGTAACAGGTGATGTGACATGTAACAGGTGATATGACATATAATTTAACATGTTAACATCATATATATATATATATATATATATATATATATATATATAATCACATGGCAGTTATAACATCATAACTATTTTCTACACATTCAGTTGTGGTTGTTTTACAACTGCATAAGTATATAATTATCGTGTGAGATTTACTCACCTCTAATTGCTGAATATTTCCAAACCAATGGCACAAAAAGACAATAAGGCACGATGACACAACCACGGACTTGAGTGGAGGTTGAATCCAAGCTACAACTCTTGTGTACAACCCAAAATAAACAAACAAAACAACACAATTCAATATGACTATAACATGCAATAACTTTGAAATAAAAGAGAAACGGATTGCCAAACTTTTGCCTTGCTTCCTCAAACCTTTGTCACGGCCTAGGGTATGTTTTGTTTTAGATTTGGTAAAGTTTTGGTTCAGGTTTATGGCTAGCATGGTTCGGGTTCATGGCAAAACAAGATGGAGTTTTATACATGAGGCGGTGAATGGTTTTTAGGAAAAAAGTGGAGTTTTTGTTAGGCTAGGTGGCTCGGCCATGGGAAGTATGCTCGGCCTAAGGGTGCATCATGACTGGACAGAGGTGGAAGGGGTGTGTGGTGGTCAGGTCAGTGGTGGTGGCGGCGGCTATGGTGGTGATTTGAGTGGTGGATGAAGGGAATAAGGCAACAATGGTCAAAAACATTGTTTTTAGGCATGTAGGTTGCAATTTGAAGGTTTTGGTCACCATAGACGGCTCGGCCATGGTCATGGCTAGTGGAGTAGATGGTGTTGGAGGCATGGAAGAGATGTAGGAGTTTGTGGCTGCGGCTATGGAGAAGAGGCCGATCCAAACTAGAAGAGAAACAAGGCAAAAATTTAGAGAAAACAAGGAGAAAAGTAAGAAAAAGAAAAGGAAGCCATTACCAGATCTTATTGAGCCGTGAGAAACAAATGAAGATGGATTTTTTTTTCACGTGAAAACCTAATGAGATGACGACTACACTAGGGTTTTACACGGCTAAGGCAATTAATTGAGGAGTTTAAGGAAATGAAGGGTTTGGGCAAATAAAAGGGCTTACGTTTCAAAGTGATTTACAATCTTCCATATTCCTTTCCTTCTAAATCTTTATATAAACAAAATTTCAGGAGAAAATACTTTAAAAACCAAAATCAATTAGAAATATGAGGTAACAAATAGTATAATTTGAAAAAAATATAAAATAATGAAGAAAATGCCTTAAAAATGCCAAACAGTGTTCTAAAATTGTGAATAAATCACTGTTAGTCTTGAAAAATTATACATTTCATTATAAAATTATTATGAAGTGGAAACTTGAATTAAATTAATTTATTTATCATTTTCAAAATAAAATAGAAAATTAAATTGGAGAAAAATAGAAAAAGGAATAAAGAAATTGTTTAAAAAATAGCAAGCAGGACATAAAATTACAAGAAAATTACCAATGGCTTTGGAAAGTTATTTACATCATTTTAAAAATATTATAAAACAAAATTTGAAATAAAAATGATTTTTAAAACATTTTAAAATTGAAATAAAGAATTAAATTCATGGAAAATATCAAAAGAATTAAAGAAATTGCTAAAAAATAGGAAACAGAACCTGAAAAATTCAAATAAATTACCATTAATTCTAGAAAAATTTCTACTTCACTATAAAAATATTTAAAACAAATAAAATAAATTTCAAAAATATTGGGTTGTTACAATTTTTATTACAAAAGCAAGTGTAATCTATTACACGTTACATCCATTTTTTATATACATATTGTATATGACTTGTTCAACAAGACTGACTCAGCTATTTAGTAATTGCTTTACTATAAATGATAAGCACAAACCCTTACGAACATAGATACAAACATAATATTGCTATACACTAACTCATATCCTTGAGCATCATGAATCACTGATCCTTCATCCCAATTTGAGGTGATGTAAATACACGCACACATATATATGTATATACACATGTCTACATATACATATACATATATATATATATATATATATATATATATATATATATATATGTAACAACCCGATATTTTCAACCATTCGCATCCGCACATGTCGGGCTTGAATTGCTCAAAATAGCGAATTGTAAAATTTTTTTTGGCAAAACTCAGAATATATAGTAAATAAATAAATCACAGGTCACAGACACAGAGTAATATAATGCAGCGGAAGTAAAGAAATAGTAGTTCATGAAGATACTATATAAAGATATCAGAAATAAACTAGATACAAGATAAGTCTCAATATGATAATCAAGTACAAATCAGAACACATCACTGGAATCAACTGGATAGCTGGAATGAAATAGATAGATGGATCTTCAAGAAAAGCTCCAACTCCGAAGGTGAGTCTCAAATGCTGTATCACTCAGTCTAACCCAAGCGTAAAGCAAAACACAAAACACTTGAGTCAAGACATACATACTTATACAATGTAAACCAACTCAAATGGACTGTAATATAAGGTACAAGTAACTTAAAGGACGCTTGGGATCGCCATCCTCTAAGGATCCGCTAAACTATTTACTATGTAGTAATATTTCTCTATTATAATAATGTCTATAAGTAAAATAAACTTACTTTTAAATAACGTTAAGGCTTTACATTTTCCACCTTAACACGTAATAGTGCCAGTAGTCTATATAGTACCGTAATACCTCCTGATCGGGAGGCTACAAGAGGATACTCCACAGGAACGACACAAATCAAACTCGTACAAGGGGCGCTAGGGTAGGTGACATGGCACAACGAGACAATGTCAGGGTAGATATACCAATTACTATCTGGACTGGTGGTGATGCATAGCGTGCAGCTACCGCCCACCTCGAGCCGCACCACCAAAATCAAAAGTGGCCACCAAATGAATCTCCAAGTCAGAATATAATATCGAAGGAGTCTATCCGATAAGAGGAGCTACCTCACTGGCCTAGAATCGCTCCTGTTTTAGCCACCTTATGCCAATTCACGGGAGTCGGGTCCACATATACACCTCAAAGGAAAGCAGCCGCCATCATACTTCATTCTGGAATCTCCGCCGCGTACACGGTTGTTAAATTGGTTTTCGAAGTTCGCAGAGAGTATGACAACTTCCGATCCCAGTCTCTTTAACAAGCCAACGTTATTATTAACCATGGATATTTATTTCAAACCATTTAAAATCATATACTATACTTTCCAAAGAAATATCCATTTTCAAATCTAAATACTACATTATTTCATTCCAAAACCAAATAATAATATGTCATTTAAATTCAAAATCCCAATCAACATATCATTTAAATAAAACCTAAATTTCTAAATCACCGAATATTTCCTTCAATTTATTAAACTTGAAATATTCCTTTAAATCATCTTAATCCAGACCACTTTATAAAGTCATATTCTTAAATTTTAAATTTCAATAAGTTCTAATTTATATATTTAAATACAATTCTTAATTAAATACAATTTTCAATAATTTTATTTCCAAGGCTATATTACTTTCAAGTTATAACAATCCTGAAACCAAATATTTTGAAACATATTTATGCAGACCACCTAAATTCAATGTTAATATCTTCCAAACAAGATCCATTCACTATTTAAATTCAATGTCAAATAATATTCATTTCAAAGTTGTAGCATTTATAAGTTTATTCATTCAATTATAAACTTTCTAAAAACATTATATATTTCAGCTCCATTAAAATTTCAATTTTTAGCCAATTTTACTTATAAAATCACATTTACCACTTCAAAAATATTCATTTGGATATCATTTAACTTAAGATTTAATAAAATAAATTTTTATCAATAAATATCCAAATTAAACTATAATTCATTTATTAAGTCAAAAACACATTCTTTTACATCTTTTATTTCAACAATTAACTTACTACTTTATTTTAAAATACCCACTTCATAAATAAGACTAAATTCCCATTTATTTACTTAACTTAACAATTTCAATTAAAACCAAATTTCCAATTATCAAGTTAAGTCATATTTTAAAGATACACTTTTCCTCTTAAATCATAATTGTTCAATTTCCAAACATTTCCATTTCATAAATAAAGTAATTTATCATAGTAAATATGACAATCAATTTCTTTACAAATTTATTCATTTAGGCATCAATTAAACTATAATTTCAGGCTATATACATTTATTACAAAATATACAATTAAAACTGTATTTCATTTTATCAATTCAAAGGACATCATTTATTATACAAACATGTTCATTTCATAAAATAAAAATTGATTGCAATTACCGGGTTAGACTTTAAAATTCCATATTAATTAACTTTAATTATTAAGTTATATGTCACAATTAAAGCTCTTTAAATTATCATTAGAACCAAATAAATATTTTTAAATCACAATCGAAACCAATCATCAACTAATAAAATTTTAACTTGCTGAAAGCCAATATCTTTTTATATTTTAAACCATTAAGTCAAATTTTAAGGTAAAACTTCATATTTTCTAAATATTCAAAATAATTAATAAATTTAGGAAAATATTACCTAAAAAAATATTAACCATGGGCTTGTATAATATTTTCTAACCTAGGTCAAGTGATACGGATATGTATCATTTCAATCCGTAATTTAAAAAGAAAAATCCCGGTTCTATCATTTCAAACCCGTAATCCCAAGGAAAATAAATACAGTAAAAATCACTCGAGCCTATCATTTCAGCCCATAATTATTTTTTCTTACTCTAAAGTTCGTTCGGGTATGTATCATTTCAACCCATAGTAATAAGGAACTTGCAGTGATGATACAGTATATAAAATGAACAGTATAATATAACATAGCTTATCAGATGATGTAACAAATAAATAAACAGCATTTAACATCATATTATCGCATCACAGGCATATATGAATAATAAGTATTAATTTCTACAATACACTTGTCATCATTTCACAATTATAAAAGTACATATGTCTAGAGTGAAAAATCTCACCATTTTAAAGCTATAAATCAAATTCAAACCCAAATCTAAACTCCACAAAGCACGAAAAGGCACGACAAAGCACGACTATATTTTTGAGTGAACGAAGAGTTAGATCTGGATCTTGTAAACAACACATACAAATATATATATAAGTATATGATTCAATGCAAAGAAGAGGTGTGTTAACAATGAAAATATATGAAATAAAATCACACAACCTTGCTTTCAACCACCAAGTGGTCTCGGCCATGGTTTGATAGGTTAGACCACATCATGTCATGCTTGACCTAAGTGGGTCAGAGGCAAGCTAGACTTGGTTTAGGTCATGTAAACACGACTAGGTGGTGTGGAACATGAAGAGGTGGTAGGTTACAATCAATGGAAGGCTAAAAAGCATGGAACTTGAAGAGTTTTGGTTCGGCCATGTCTTGTGGTGAGGAGGAGGTGATGTTGTAGTGGTGTGGTCGGCAAGGAGACGAACATGGTGGCGGAGGACGAGCTATGTAAGGAGAAAACAAAAGGAAAGGAGAAAAAAAGAAAGTGGAAAAAGAAGAGAGAAGGAAGCCTTAGCTTTCTGTGATTTTTTTTCCACGCAGATGCTAATGAGATGAAAAGTTTTTCATGTGAATAAGAAAAAGGAGGCGGCTAGGGTTTGTGGGGAAAAAGAACGGTTAGAGATGTAGGGTTTAGATAATGAAAGGCTAGCTAATTAAAAGGCACAATTTAAGGAGAAAGAATCTTTTCTAAATATTTTTCTTTGTTTGCACGCAATGAAAAGGCAACAAATAAACAAAACAAGTAATCTATATATCTTGAAATTTCTAAGTTATTATTAAAAGTAAAATCAACCAAAAATCAAATAAATATATTCAAAGTTTATACAAATAAAATAGAAAATAAAAATTAGAGAAACAACCATAGGGAAATAGAAAATAAAATATGGAAAGTCATTGCGTGTAAACACTTTATTTTATCTAATTTAAAAAGTATAAGTTTAAATTCCCAATAAATCCATATTAACATTGGTTTATATACTAATACATTAATAACTTCCCAATTCATCCAAATTTAATTAGTAAAGTAATTAATTTCATTCTCTTACCATAAATCTATTTGTTATGAATTGAATTCCCATAAGTTATAATTAATCTCAAATAAACGGATTAGATTCAATTCTAATTCCTTTTTATTAAGTCTACAGTACTCTACAAACCTCGTTAATATTCATTTACCTTTCAATACATTAATATATATTCAAATATCCATCTTTCCTTTGTATTAACAGTTGTTTTCAATTATATTGAATTTTTCAAATGTGTACATTTATTACGATTGAATCCACAATTAATTCATTCAGATAGGTTTCATTCTTGCATATTATCTTATGAATAAAATATGCATTCCCATTTCTTTATTACATTCACACTTTACAATTGCGGTTCTTACTCTCATTAATGAACATTTATTTACATTTGAATACAATTGATTTTCAATTCATTTTATAGCCTAAATGGACAACATATAATAGTAGTTACCATTATCTTTATTACACTCAAGTTTATCATTTTCTCTAATTATCAAAATTGCTTACAAAATGTTAAATACATTCAATTACCATAGAATATACTCTAATTCATTTTTTCGCACCATACTTACCCTTATTTCCTTATATTCAAATTTTATACCCAAATCTAACATTTACAACTAAATTAATAGACCAATTAAATAGTAGCCTACAACCGTTACTATTACTTTAAATCACATTGATGAATTCATTATTATTTACAAGTCAAATGTTACAATTACCTAATTAATACTAAGTTACTTCAATTTATATTGATCATATATTATCTCGTTAATGATTCAACATTCACATTTTTTTTCTTATATTCAAATCTATAACTAAGTGCAACAATTTATATTATTTCAATTAGTTGAAATTTCATAATTAGTTTTAATTACATTGTTACATATCATTTTAACATTTGTTTCACTATTAAATTACAAAGTCTTTATTCTTTCAATTTTAGTTACCAAAATCATAGTAAATCAACAAATTATATTATTGAGAATTTACGGGTCGTTACACTCTCCCCCACTCAAAATTTTTCGTCCTCGAAAAAGAAAAGGAAGGGAAAGAAAGAATTAAGTAAACGATACATCTTATTCAAAAATAATAACTTTATAAACAAATAAATTTTCAAAATTAATTAATTTTAATAAAATATACCAATTTATTTAAAAATTTCCTTTAGCACCACTTTATATTGTAAGTTATTCAATTAACCTTTTATTCTATTTACCTCAATTAATCCTTTTTATAACTAAAATTTAAGTGTATAACATTTATTATAAACACTCAAATTTTATTTATAAATTCCCTTTATATTGTATATCATCCAATTACATTGTTAACTTATGAATAATTTAGGTAAGTTAAATTGGAATGCAATTGAGTATTATGCAAATAAAAATTTTCCTAATACAATTATTCAAGCTTAAATATGTATTCAAAATTTTGATTCCATTTTATAATTGACATTATCCATCAAGAAAAAATTTAAGAATTAAATTTTCGATTAACTTCAACTATTTTAGAGATAAATTCGTATACCCAATATATATCAAATTAAATCTTAAATCATATATCGCATATATTTTAAGTCAAGTCATAATTTAGAAATCCAAATCTATTTAATTCTTCAAAGCAAGACCGTAGCAAAACTACAGAATGCTCTCTTCGCTTCAAAACTCGAAAATGAATGTCGATGATGCTGCAGTCATCATCGAAATTATTTTCCAGCGATAAAGAAAAGAGCACTGATTTACAAATCAAAATCTCCTTTGAAATAATTTCTACTTGAAATAATACACGCTTTAAACTTTAAACAAAGTTTGAAACCATCGAAAATTAAATTATTAGTTTCTTGTTTTAATTCATTTAAGTTTCCATATTAATTTACAGCCTTGTTTTGTAGTTCAATTATTTACATATGAGACAAAAGCCAGTGGTTAACAATCTACATACAAAGTCAAATACTATTTATTAACATCTAATTCAATTAGCTATCAAAATTCAGAAAATTATATAATATAATTATACAAAATTTATACATTTACTAAGTTTGAAACAATAATGTGTCGGTCTACTCTATTCAAGTGTTTTGGAGATCCTATCGATAACATTGATCAGACGAATTGATTGGAAACCCAAATCAACATCAACAACTAAAACATCACAATATATAAACATTTTTAACATAGCTTTACAAAGCAAGAATAGGGGTTCAAATTTAATTGACTCAAATCATAGAGAATTCTGATTTGAAGATAAGTTGGAAACAAAAGATAAGATGATAAATAACATAGTAGGGAAATGGATAAGCTTATATAAATCGCTGGCAATCTTAACCGGGTGCACCGTGACTTCAAGAATTAGATCGATGTGGAATTCTAAGGCAACTCTACATTCGATCTCTAGAGATAGAATTCGGCACAACAAGAGATACTAGCATCTAATCGTAGATATATAAAAATATCCGGTGAATCAATGCCAATTGTAAAGGAGTTTCTCCCCTTTACAAGTCATTTAGTGGATCTATGGAATGCTTTAGAATTCAGAAGAATACGAATAGTGAGGGACAAGAATGAATCTCGGAACCGAGGAACGTTCCGACAATCAAAGGAGACAGAGTCAAAAAGGAAGAGATTCACACTTGAATGAAAGTGATTCTGCAAATAAATTTACCATATATGCTAAGTTTTCCTAGAGCCAAAGCTCTGATACCAAATGTAACGACCCGATATTTTCAACCATTCGCATCCGCATATGTCGGACTTGAATTGCTCAAAATACCGAATTGTAAAAAATAAATTTAGCAAAACTCAGAATATATGGTAAATAAATAAATCACAAATCACAGAAACAGAGTAACATAATGCAATGGAAGTAAAGAAATAGTAGTTCATAAAGTTACCATATAAATACATCAGAGTTAAACAAGATACAACAGAAGTCTCAATATGATAATCAAGTACAAATCAGAATACAACACTGGAATCAATTGGATAATTGGAATGAAATAGAAACTGGATCTTCAAGCAAAGCTCCAACTCCGAAGGTGATTCGCAAATGATGTATCACTCAGTCTGACCCGAGCGTAAAGCAAAACACAAAACACTCGAGTCAGGACATACACACTTATACAATGTAAACCAACTCAAACGGACTGTAATGTAAGGTACAATTTAACTTAAAGGACGCTTGGGACCGCCCTTCCTCTAAGGATCCGTTAAACTATTTACTATGTAGTAATATTTCTCTATTATAATAATGTCTATAAGTAAAATAAACTTACTTTTAAATAGCGTTAAGGCTTTAAATTTTCCACCTTAACACGTAATAGTGCCAGTAGTCTATACAGTACCGTAATACCTCCTGATCGAGAAGCTACAAGAGGATACTCCATAGGTACGACAAAAATCAAACTCGTACAAGGTGCGCTAGGGTAGGTGACAAGGCACAACGAGGCAATGTCAGGGTGGATATACCAATTACTATCCGGACTGGTGGTGACGCATAGCGCGCAGCTACCGCCCACCTCGAGCCACACCCCCAAAATCAAAAATCAAAAGTGGCCACCAAATGAATCTCCAAGCCAGAATAATATCGAAGGAGTGTGTCTGATAAGAGGAGCTACCTCGCTGGCCCGGAATCGCTCCTGTTTTAGCCACCTTATGCCAACTCACGGGAGTCGGGTCCACATATACACCTCAAAGGAACGCCGCCACCATCCTACTTCATTCTGGAATCTCCACCGCGTACATGGTTGTTAAAGTGGTTTTTGGAATTGGCAGAGAGAATGACAACTTCTGATCCCGGTCTTTTTAACAACCCAACGTTATTATCACCCATGAATATTTATTTCAAACCATTTAAAATCAAATACTCTACTTTCCAAAGAAATATCCATTTTCAAATCTAAATACTATATTGTTTCATTTCAAAACCGAGTAATAATATGTCATTTAATTTCAAAATCCCAATCAATATATCATTTAAATAAAAACCAAATTTCCAAATCACTGAATATTTTCTTCAATTTATTAAACTTGTAATATTCCTTCAAATCATCTTAAAACAGACCACTTTACAAAGTCATATTCTTAAATCTTCAATTTGAATAAGTTCAAATTTATATATTTAAAAACAATTCTTAATTAAATACAATTTCCAATAATTTCATTTCCAAGGCTATATTACTTTCAAGTTATAACAACTCTGAAACCAAACATTTTGAAACATATTTATTTAGACCATCTAAATTCAATGTTAATATCTTCCAAACAAGATTCATTAACTATGTAAATTCAATTTCAAATAATATTCATTTCAAAGCTGTAGCATTTATAAGTTTATTCATTCAATTATAAACTTTCCAAAAACATTGTACATTTCAGCTCCACTAAAATTTCAATTTTTAGCCAATTTAACTTATAAAATCATATTTCCCGCTTCAAAAATATTTATTTGGATATCATTTAACTTATGATTTAATAAAATAAAATTTTATCAATAAATATCCAAATTAAACTATAATTCATTTATTAAGTCAAAAAAACACATTCTTTTACTTTTTTATGTCAACAATTAACTAACCACTTTATTTTAAAATACCCACTTCGTAAATAAGACTAAATTCCAATTTATTTACTTAACTTAACGATTTCAATTAAAACCAAATTTCCAATTATCAAGTTAAGTCATATTTTGAAGATACACTTTTCCACTTAAATCATAATTATTCAATTTCCAAACATTTCCATTTCATAAAGTAATTTATCATAGTAAATATAACAATCAATTTCTTTGCAAATTTATTCATTTAGGCATCAATTAAACTATGATTTCAGGCTATATACATTTATTACAAAATGTACAATTAAAACTGTGTTTCATTTTATCAATTCAAAGGACATCATTTGTTATACAAACATATTCATTTCATAAAATAAAAATTGATTGCAATTACTAGGTTAGGCATTAAAATTCCATATTAATTAGCTTTTATTAAGTTATATGTCACAATTAAAGCTCTTTAAATTACCATTAAAACCAAATCAAGATTTTTAAATTATAATCGAAACCAATCATCAACTTATGAAATTTTAACTTGCTGAAAGCCAATATCGCTTTTTATTTTAAACCATTAAGTCAAATTTTAAGGTAAAACTTCATATTTTCTAAATATTCAAAATATTTAATAACTTTTAGGAAAATATTACCTAAAAAATATTAACCATGGGCCTGTATAATATTTTTTAACCTAGGCCAGGTAATACGGATATGTATCATTTCAATCCGTAATTTAAAAATAAAAATCTGAGTTCTATCATTTCAAACCTGCAATCCCATGTAAAATAAATACAATAAAAATCACTCGAGCCTGTCATTTCGACCCATAATGATTTTTCCTTATTCAACAGTTCGTTCGGGTATGTATCATTTCAACCCATAGTGATAAGGAACTTGAAGTGATGATATAGTATATAAAATGAACAGTACAATATAACATAGCTTATCAGATGATGTAACAAATAAATAAACAGCATTTAACATCATATTATCACATCATAGATATATATGATAATATATATTAATTTCTACAATACACTTGTCATCATTTCACAATTATAAAAGTACGTAAGTCTAGAGTGAAAAATCTCACCTTTTTAAAGCTAGAAATCAAATTCAAACCCAAATCTAAACTCCGCAAAGCACGAAAAGGAACGACAAAGCACGATTATATTTTTGAGTGAATGAAGAGTCAGATCTGGATCTTGTAAACAACCCATACAAATATATATATATATATATATATATATATATATATATATATATATATATATATATATATAAGTATATGATTCAATGCAAAGAAGAGATGGGTTAACAATGAAAATATATGAAATAAAATCACACAGCCTTGCTTTCAACCACCAAGTTGTCACGGCCATGGTCTAATAGGTTAGACCATATCATATCATGCTCAGCCTAAGTGGGTTAGAGGCAAGCTAGGCTTGGTTTAGGTCATGTAAGCACAGCTTGGTGGTGTGGAACATGAAGAGGTGGTAGGTTACAATCAATGGAAGGCAAAAAAGCATGGAACTTGAAGAGTTTTGGTTCGGCCATGTCTTGTGGTGAGGAGGAGGTGATGTTGTGGTGGTGTGGTCGGCAAGGAGATGAACATGGCGGTGGTGGCCGAGCTATGCAAGGAGAAAACAAAAAAAAGGAGAAAAGGAGAAAAAAAGAAAGTGGAAAAAGAAGAGAGAAGGAAGCCATAGCTTTCTGTGTTTTTTTCCACGCGCTAATGAGATGAAAAGTTTTTCATGTGAATAAGAAAAAGGAGGCGGCTAGGGTTTGTGGGAAAAAGAATGGTTAGAGATGTAGGGTCTAGAAAATGAAAGGATAGCAAATTAAAAGGAACAATTTAAGGAGAAAGAATTTTGTCTAAAAAAAATTCTTTGTTTGCACGCAATGAAAAGGCAACAAATATACAAAACAAGTAACCTATATCCCTTGAAATTTCTAAGTTATTATAAAAAGTAAAATCTATCAAAAATCAAATAAATATATTCAAATTTTATACAAATAAAATAGTAAATAAAAATTAGAGAAACAAACATAGGGAAATAGAAAATAAAATATAGAAAGTCATTGCGTGTAAATACTGTATTTTATCTAATTTAAAAGGTATAAGTTTAAATTCCAATAAATCCATATTAACATTGGTTTATATAATAATACATAAATAACTTCCTAATTCATCCAAATTTCAATTAGCAAAGTAATTAATTTCATTCTCTTACCATAAATCTATTTGTTATGAATTGAATTCCCATAAGTTATAATTAATCTCATATAAACGGATTAGATTCAATTCTAATCCATTTTTATTAAGTCTATACTACTCTACAAACCTCGTTAATATTCGTTTATCTTTCAATACATTAATATATATTCAAATATCCATCTTTCCTTTGTATTAACAGTTGTTTTCAATTATACTGAATTTGTCAAATGTATACATTTATTAGGATTAAAACCTCAATTAATTCATTCAGATAGGTTTCATTCTTTCATATTATCTTATGAATAAAATATGCATTCCCATTGCTTTATTACATTCACACTTTACAATTATAGTTCTTACTCTCATTAATGAACATTTATTTACATTTGAATGCAATTGATTTCCAATTCATTTTATAGCCTAAATGGAAAACTTATAATAGTTGTTATCATTATCTTTATTACACTCAAGTTTATCATTTTCTCTAATTATCATAGTTTCTTACAAAATGTTAAATTCATTCATTTACCATAGATTATATACTAATTCATTTGTTCGCACCATACTTACCGTTATTTCCTTATATTCAAATTTATACCCAAATCTAACATTTACAACTAAATTAATAGACCAATTAAATAGTAACTTACAACCGTTACTATTACTTTAAATCACATTAATGAATTCATTATTATTTGCAAGTCAAATGTTACAATTACTTAATTAACACTGATTTACTTTAATTTATAGTGATCATATATTATCTCATTAATGATTCAACATTCACACTTGTTTTCTTATATTCAAATCTATAACTAAGTTTAACAATTTATATTATTTCAATTAGTTTATTTTGGATAAGTTTATTTTGTGGGATGTGTATAAGAGCCTGTTTTTTCATACAATTCAAGATGATAATAAACCATACATATCTAAAACTAAATCGAATGGGAAGATGGACGAGTTAAGGGAAAGAAATAAGAAAGAACATGAGAATAAGAAGGGAAAAGAAACTAAAACAATACAAAATTTTGCAATCGCAACTGAACAATATATAATATTGTACAATGATACTTGTAAAAGAGAAACTGTTATATACATATGTTAACGATAAATATCGTCAACACCCCTATTAGTGCTTTGGATCGTTGATCATGTTCAAATATTTCAACCCTCGGTGTGATTAATGAACAAAGCATCCAAAAGAAGGCAAAGCATGAATTATTAATGAAATGGTTTGGAGAAAATTGAGCTTGAATTCAATTGTGAACTTTAGTATCTCCATCGTAACCCCTTTCGTCGCCAGCGAAACCTATGTATTTCGCTAATTCATAATAGCCGAAGGAATGAGTGATAAAACTCCCCCTTTTGTCTTTGACAAATTTTCTGGATTTGATGGGTAGAAAGATGCTAGAGCCGAAATGCCTCTCGACCTCATCGAAACCTCTTTTATTTTCCTTTTTATTAGATTCGACAAGATCGCAACGTTGTGTTCACGATCGAATTCTTCCATCCAGAATGTATTTATTCTGTCATTCAAAGGTGGACATCTTGTGTCATGACCCGTCTTCCACTAACCAGAAAGATGTATCATGAATTAAGAAAGAAAGGGATAGAAAGAGAAAAGAAAGAAGATAAAGAAGAACCAACACTAGAATCCTAACAGCGGAACGAATAAATTATATTAATAACATGAATGTTTACATAATATACAACATCAATCAGAGTTATTCAATATACACAACATATACTAGAGAGTTATAAACACCTGTCTAGTATTTACAATTCAATACAACTCAACAAAAGATACCAACACATAGAACACACAGCGAAAAACTATATATCTAACGCAGAAGCCTCCTGCTCCGTTGCTTCTCCATTATTCGTCAAAGCCAACCTGAATCCCATGGCTACTCATAAAAATTTGAGTACCCAAGAGTTTAAGAAAACAAAGATAAACTCCGGGTCAGACATGGGTCTGGTGTGAGTAACAGGTTAAGGTTGCTTAACTTTTAAAAACCTTTTGAAAAGAAAGGTATCACGTAAGACTTCCCATACATAAACATGGAAAAGTTTTTACCTTACGCTAACCAAATTATTTGATAGGAAATCCGATGATATTGTAATAGTGTCTAGAGTTTTCAAGTAAATAAGAAATAGCCGAAATTGTCACATCTATTAAATTCCAGCTACTAGCCACAAAAGTGGGTAATACAATCAAAACCGTTGGCACTTATTGGATTTTGGATTCCATCAATGGCAGGGCTACTGGGGTACCGCCCGTCATAGTACGTGGCCTAGATCACCGTACCGAGGAGTACGCCCGCTCCCCTATAACACAAAGCCGGAACCATTCCTTACTGAACAGCTCCAAACAAGACAACCCCGACAGATGTTGCAATCAACCGCCCACACAGCCGAATATAAAGGAACCTCTAGACAGGGGAAAATCTTGTCCTACTTGGGCATGACCCACTTAACCTTGCTGCACTTCCTATGTTTTAGCCATTCCCGGTTGATGAGGCTTGAGGCTACGATTACCTCTAGAGAACAAATCTCTTAGAATGCTCATCGTCCACGTGACGATGTTCTGAAAGCATTCAATCCATACAAGTTCGTTCTGGGTTCGAACGAAATCGAAGGAATTATCTTGTTACACTCATTTTGGAATCACCCTCAAAGTTAACGACGATAACCCTTGCACTCTGAATCTTCATCTTCACTTGAGATTCACGACCTATCGTTAATTTGGATCGATGTGGTTTTCAGATATCCAAATATGGAAACCCGATCCCGGTCTCATCGAAATCGAAAACGTGTCTTTTAGGTCCAAGTTGTTTTAAATGTTTAAAAAAATTCAATTCAATATTATCTATATACACACATAGATAGATAATACACAACTTCACAATAGGTAATCAACATTACCATCACAACAGATAATCCATATTATCAACTCAACTGCAACCATAACATCCAAATCACACAACATCATTTATCTCATATCTGAGATCTCAACCATTCAGGTTAATCAGTATCAATCAACATTCATAAGCAATGACTTATTAATCACCATTCTATAATTAATTTAAAATGAATTAAATTAATTACTCCTTCACTAATTAATTTAAAATGAATTAAATTAATTACTTCATCCATATAAATCTTGCTTACATAACCATTTATTAATTACAAATCAATCAATTGATTACTCTCAACAAATTTACCCTAATTAATCATCTTGATTAATTATCCTTTAATTACATTCAAGTAATTAACCTCTAACTAATTTCACAAATTAATTATTCCAAACCAAATTCAGTAATTAACCTGTAATTACTTCATTAATTAATTAATTATAATTAATTACATTAATCCTTAATTAATTAAATTAATTAATCCCTTCATTGATTAATTGTTCTTATTAATCAATCCTTAATTACATCATTAATTATATAAATTAATGATCCAAAATTATTTTATTTATGATTATCCTATTAAATTAATTATAAATTATCCATATTGATTAATCACTCTTGATCAATCACATTAAGTAATTTACTTAATCATTTTCATCTTTTAATTATCTTCAATTAACTCAATTATCAAAACCCAAATTAATTACACTAAGTAATTAATTATTAATTACTTACTTAAGTAATTATTCAGCATACTAATTACATATTAATTATGCAAAGTAATTAATTTCCAAAACTCCTCCATTACCTAAATTATCCTTCAATTAAATTACATCCAATAATTTATCTTCTTAATTACTTCACTGAGTAATTATTCATTTTTAATTACATTGGGTAATTACTTCTCAAATCAACCAGTGATTAATTTAAATTAATTAAACTTAATTAATTAACTTAATTAATCAAAAATAAACTCAATTAATTACGGTTAGTAATTAATTTCCTTAATTACTTTCATTAAGTAATTTCAATTTAAACAATTCTCAATTGATTATCTTTAACTTAATTAATCCAATTAATCATTAAAATTAATTACATTAATTAATTATAAAATAATACGAAGTTAATGACCTTCATTAACCAATAACAAATCTTTAATTACTTCTCTAAAGTAATTAACTAGATAAATCAATATTAATTACAAATTTAATTATCTATAAAACTCATTAATTAATCTCTAATTATTAAATTAATCAAGTAATAATTAAAATCCTAATTAATTTTTAATTACTTGATTAATAAATTCAAATCATTAATTAAATCAAATCAAATCTTATTTAATTAATATATTTCTTAATTTCTATTTAATCAATCTTAATTAACTTATTAATCCTTTAATTAATTAAATAAAACACTTAATTATTTAATTAATTAACCAAATTTATTAATTAAATAAATTAATTAATTACAAAACTTAATTACCTAAATCAATTAATGAATTATAAATTATTAAGTTCTAATCAACTTTATGACAAACATTAATCTTATTAATGATTTAAATCATCATTAGCAAAGTATTTTAAAAACAACTTGCTTTTAAATTTCATCTAAATTCCATTTTAAATTAAGATTTAAAATGAATCAAATTTTAACTTAAAAAGGTTTAAGTATTCAAAACCTTTCAATTTCATTTTTAAAGAATTACCTATCTTCCAAAGTAAGTTTAAAAATAATTTTAACCCATAATCAATTTAAATAAATTTAAATTATACTTTAAATATTCCAAGTGATTTTGAAAACATTTAAGTTCAAAACTTATTTAATTTCAAACTACAATTCAAAACCATGCTTTGAATTCATATTAAAAAACTTAAATTTAAAATCCTGATTAAAAAATCTCATTTCGGATTTACAAAACATATGTTATAAAATATTATAATATTCAAACTTAATTATAACATCAGAATTTATAACTTATTTTCTTTGGAAAACTTTCAGATTCAAATTCCAATTTGAATTCAGGTATTCAATCCAGATTTTAACTTAAATTTAAAAATCTAGTTTTAAATCTCATTTTTTAGTTTTATAAATCAATTTATAAAATACTGTTGAGGTTTTAGTTTTTAAAAATTTTATTTCTGCAAATTTATTTATTTAAAATCTGGAATTCAAATTCATTTGAATTCATAATTTAAACTTGCTTCAAATTTAGGTTTAAACCTGCTTTGCATCTTTTTAAATTTAGTTTAAATATTCAAAAACCTGCACAAAGTTAGGTTTCAGAACAAAACCTAAAACTAACAAAAACAACTCGAGCCAGTTTCTGGTTTGCTTCGAGTCTTACTTCCCTCAACTTCGGGTAAATTCTCCAGTGCCACGAGCATCCCCCGAGAGCATTCCACCCAAAAATTTCCAGAAACAGAACAACCTTCACAAGCCAAAAGAAATGCACGGTGCACGTGCACCGTGACTTTGATCACCTCCAGCCCCTCACCGTGGCCTCAACCCATCGACAACCACCCATGCTCCAACCTACGACCACCAGAACTTCATCACTCACCTGGAATCAAAAAAACAGTCCCAAACCAAAACCCGGAACACAGGGCAACTCAAAACCCAAACCCTGTCAACGGTAACATCCCACTCCCCCGACCATCGCTAGAGTCAAAACTCCGGCCACAACCTTATCATGGACCCAGCTACGTTTCCCCAAAGTGGCTTCACACTCGGTCAAACAGAGAGAGAGAGAACGATCCTATTTTCTAACATGTTCAAAAACTAGGGTTACAGAACGAAAACCCTCACCGCTGCTAATCCAAAAATTTATTCACCAATTTGATAATTTTTCTGAAATGCCTGATCACTATACTTCATACAAAAGAAACTTCAAACTCCCAAAATCTCAAAATCATTAGAATTTCCCAAAGTCAACTTTTTAGTTCATCACAGAACCACTTCCCAAAGCCCATACTAAATATTGTGTTTTCTGATTTAAAAATCATGTTTCCATAAATGGTTTCAAATTACAATCTTAATTTACCGAATTAAGGAATTTAAGTTTTTTAAACAAACTCATGTTTCCTGATCATTTTGGGTTTCCAGAGAAATTTTTGAATTTAATTTACCTTATTTAAATTTTAATCTTAGATTTATGTTCAACAAACAATTTTGTTTGTAACTCATTCCACAATAATGGTTAGATCAAGAGACTACCAAAAATTTGAATTTAAAAACTTAAGTCAAGAACAACAGCAACCATGATACTCAACAGTAAATACATACTTATATAAATTCATAGTAATTGCCAGTAAATTCATATACACACAAACAATTTGCTTCAGTATCATCATGCATCTATGGTTTAAGATTTAGGAAGATGATGATGTTATTCACAAACAATATTTTTCAGAGACAAATCAGGCAACCAAAATTTACTTAATTTATTTTAAACAAAATGTTACTCACCAGAATCTTCAAAAAACAGAGCCTTCATGATTTTAGAAAAGCTTTTGAACCTGTCTTTGATTTAATGTTGCAGCGTTATGCTAATTGAACTGAAGTGCTACTACTCCCTATCACTATCTACATGCATGCAGGCCCTTTTTATTTGCTAAGCTGATGATTAATTTCCAGAGGAAATACAATTGTATGCAGGCCTTAGAAAAATGCAGACTTGATTTGCAGGAATTTGAAATTGCAAACATGAATTTCCAGAGAAAAATTCAGTTGCATCTACAGGTTTGCAAATCTTGTTTCAAGTTTTGGGTTTGCAATCATAAATTTGAGGAGATGATTTCAGATATGGTTTTGAGGGAATTTTCAGATTTTGAAGTGTGATGTTTCCTTTGATTCACTAGCTTTGGTTTTGAAAATAGAATGAGGGGGAATGAAAAATGTTTAAAAGGGCTGAAATAAATTGAATTAAAATAAAAGAAAAATATAAAACATAATGACACTTGTCATGTTATTAAATTTTTTAGCTAACACTTGTATTTAGATTACTTAATAGGTTAGCACTTGTCTCTTTTTATTTAAATTAGTTATATATCTAAATGTTTATAAAAGTTTAACTAAATTTATTTATACTTATATGAATATATATGAATTTCTTATTTAAAGAAGATGTAAATAAAACAAATTATAAATTACAACTTATTCAAATATTTTAAAGAATCTATTATTTGAATTTCAAATAAAATTCCAAATTCAAATTAATCCTTTGAATTCCAAATTAAAATCAATTTACTCAATTTAAAATGAAAATTCTATTTTCTTATTTTAATTCTTTTTATATTTATGGAAAAAATAATACATTTATTAATATGGCTTGAAAATAATCAATTTAACAAATTTTAAATAATTTTATAAAGAAATTATAAATCACTTTTATTAATAAATAAATTTAAACCATATGATATTTTGTAATTTAAACTTATATATAAAATTTTCAAATCATATTTATCAAATAATATTTAATAAGAAATAAAACAAACTTTTATTTAAATTTAAAACAAAAATTAAGCTAAGATAAAATTTTAAACAATTTAACCTTTATTTTAAATATTTATAAATCATATAATATTAATTTAAATAACTTTGAGAAACTTAAAATTAAGTTAAAACATAATTTCCAATTACTAAATATATTATTAGAATTTAAAACAAAACTTCACTCATTTATAAAATTCGAAAACAAAGATTATCCATAATATATATACAAATATATATATACATTATAATTAAAAACATTTATTTAGCTTTTAAAAGATAAAAATCACAAATTAAATATTTATTTAAATCAGATTATTAAACCAAATCATATTTTATTAATCAATATTATCAAATCAATTTAATTTTATATAAAGATTATTAAATTGATATTGCCAAAAATTCTGGGATATCACATTCCTTTCCCCTTAAAAGAATTTCGTCCCCGAAATTTAAAACAAAGGTAATTTAATAACCTAATTTAAGATTTTTATTTCAAAACACAAGCATATATCAAACATATGCTAAGAGCCAAAGCAATCAATTCAACCAATCAAACAAAATTAACTATCCAGACAAAATTCTGGATAGAGTTTCCTCGAGTTTCCAAAGTAAACACCGGGATATTCGCTCTATAAAACCCAAACAATCATCACTACTAAGCTACAAAACTTTTACTCATCTAGATCTACAACTGAACAAGACATCAGACTACATATAAGTTTGACTCAACCACCAAATCTCCCAAAACAGCTGATTCCAAAATCAGAACTAGATCATACACGTACTCCCTCAGAGATACGTGAAACACATCGAATTCCAGTTGTCTAAACTGGCAATTCAATCCAGAAAACCAAACACTTATCCAAAACAGAACACAGAAGGAATCCAAAACATCTCGGAGCTAGCTTCCCAACCCTACCAAAATTATAGCTCCTAAAAACTGAGAAACTTATCCAAAATCAGATCCCCGACTTCAGATTCACAAAATCCTTCGGACGATCTTAGGCTGCCTACATCCTACCTGATCAGCTCAATCCTTGCTGATGTCTCAAGAAATAAAATGGACCAACCCAAACAACCAGAATGATCCTCCCCGATCAACCAAGATCAAGAACAAACTCCACTCACAACCATCAGAAGAAAACAAACTTCTCTTATCCGGAAAAGAAAAGCAGATGCACTCCCAAACTGCTTCCGCTGCACAACTCTGATCTGGAGTAGAAAAGAATGCTGATGAAGAACACAAGCACATCTGGACAACAAAACCAAGAAGATCTCTGATAACCAAGAGAAAAATTCAGAAGTTCCTCAAATCCTGAGCTGCTTCAACAAACTCCATCTCAAGGAACCAACCTTCAACTAGTTGAACCACCGATACCACACTTGGAATCCTACTTGATAAGAAAACAAAATCTCTAGATGCGGACAACCTTCGACTTCTCTGAAAATATCCAGAAAAAATCTTCAACAATCAAAGAGAATACTCAATCATCGCAAGTCACTTTTGTGATTAATCCAAACTAAAATCCAAAGAAAAACTGTTCTTCCTTTACCAATCATAAAAGCTTATGCTGGTCTTTCCAATCCATCGAAGAAATGGATTCACTCAGCTGCTTTTGAACTCCATCTCCAGAAAACTGCTAAGCCAGAAAACTCTGCCGACACATAGAACACTCCGAGCTGCACTGCTGACACCAATGGCAAAGAATTCCCAATCCAAAGCTCTTCGAGAAACTCGGACTCTACACCAAACAGAAACACCCTCCTGAACTCAGCCACAACACCGAAGCAGACCTACTTCCTTAAAATTGTTCCAAAGAAATATCTTCGGAAACATCCATAGTCACTGCATCTCATCACGCAGCTACTACTTCCTGAGGTTTCAAGATACCATCACTCGCTTCTGCTCAGCCAACAGATCCAAACTCTACTCATCCATCTTCAGAGATGAACTCCGAACCTTAACAGGTTAACACAGAGATCAATGAAGTCCTCACACCACTGCAAATCTCACTCGAGCCGGTATTGGGTCTACAGCCTCGACAGATACACTTCCAACCTCAAACATTCAAACTCCTACCAATAGTAGTCGTGTTACACACACCACTACCTCAATCTACCTTTATATCTCAAATTGGAAAACCCGAACAGGTAACCCAATAGATAGGTAGAAATAAATAAATATATATAAATATATTAAAAATTACATATACGTTCTCTCAAGATAGACACCACTCCAGAGCCTAGGTATTCACTCAACCTAATGCTCTGATACCAACTGTCACGACCCGTCTTCCACTAACCAGAAAGATGTATCATGAATTAAGAAAGAAAGGGATAGAAAGAGAAAAGAAAGAAGAGAAAGAAGAACCAACACTGGAATCTTAACAGCGGAACGAATAAATTATATTGATAACATGAATGTTTACATAATATACAGCATCAATCAGAGTTACTCAATATACACAACATATACTAGACAGTTATAAACACCTGTCTAGTATTTACAATTCAATACAACTCAACAAAAATACCAACACATAGAACACACAGCGGAAAACTATATATCTAACGCAGAAGCCTCCTGCTCCGTTGCTCCTCCATTATTTGTCAAAGCCAACCTAAATCCCTTAGCTACTCATAAAAATTTGAGTACCCAAGAGTTTAAGAAAACAAAGATAAACTCCGGGTCAGACATGGGTCTGGTGTGAGTAACAGGTTAAGGTTGCTTAACATTTAAAAACCTTTTGAAAATAAAGGTATCACGTAAGACTTCCCACACATAAACATGGAAAAGCTTTTACCTTACGCTAACCAAATCATTTGATAGGAAATCCGATGATATTACAATAGTGTCTAGGGTTTTCAAGTAAATAAGAAATAGCCGAAATTGTTACATCTATTAAATTCCAGCTACTAGCCACAAAAGTGGGTAATACAATTAAAACCGTTGGCACTTATTGGATTTTGGATTCCATCAATGGCAGGGCTACTGGGGTACCGCCCGTCACAGTACGTGGCCTAGATCACCGTACTGAGGAGTACGCCCGCTCCCCTGCAACGCAAGGCCGGAACCATTCCTTACTGAACAGTTTCGAACAAGACAACCCCGGCAGTTGTTGCAATCAACCGCCCACACAAACGAATATAAAGGGACCTCTAGACAGGGGAAAATCTTGTCCTACTTGGGCATGACCCACTTAACCTTGTTGCACCTCCCCAGTTTTAGCCATTCCCGGTTGAAGAGGCTTGAGGCTATGATTACATTTAGAGAACACATCTCTTATAATGCTCATCGTCCACCTGACGATGTTCTGAATGCATTCAATCCATACAAGTTTGTTCCGGGTTCGAACGAAACCGAAGGCATTATCTCGTTACACTCATTTTGGAATCACCCTCAGAGTTAACGACGATAACCCTTGCACTCTGAATCTTCATCTTCACTTGAGATTCACGACCTATCGTTAATTTGGATCGATGTGGTTTTCAGATATCCAAATATGGAAACCCGATCCCGGTCTCATCGAAATCCAAAACGTGTCTTTTAGGTCCAAGTTGTTTTAAATGTTTAAAAAAATTCAATTCAATATTATCTATATACACACATAGATAGATAATACATAACTTCACAATAGGTAATCAACATTACCATCACAACAGATAATCCATATTATCAACTCAACTGCAACCATAACATCCAAATCACACAACATCATTTATCTCATATCTGAGATCTCAACTATTCAGGGTAATCAGTATCAATCAACATTCATAAGCAATGACTTATTAATCACCATTCTATAATTAATTTAAAATGAATTAAATTAATTACTCCTTCACTAATTAATTTAAAATAAATTAAATTAATTACTTCATCCATATAAATCTTACTTATATAACCATTTATTAATTACAAATCAATCAATTGATTACTCTTAACAAATTTACCCTAATTAATCATCTTGATTAATCATCCTTTAATTACATTCAAGTAATTAACCTCTAATTAATTTCACAAATTAATTATTCCAAACCAAATTCAGTAATTAACCTATAATTACTTAATTAATTAATTAATTATAATTAATTACATTAATCCTTAATTAATTACATTAATTAATCCCTTCATTGATTAATTGTTCTTATTAATCAATCCTTAATTACAACATTAATTATATAAACTAATGATCCAAAATTATTTTATTTATGATTATCCTATTAAATTAATTATAAATTATCCATATTGATTAACCACTCTTGATCAATCACATTAAGTAATTTACATAATCAATTTCATCTTTTAATTATCTTCAATTAACTCAATTATCAAAACCCAAATTAATTACACTAAGTAATTAATTATTAATTACTTACTTAAGTAATTATTCTTCATACTAATTACATATTAATTACGTAAAGTAATTAATTTCCAAAACTCCTTCATTACCTAAATTATCCTTCAATTAAATTACATCCAATAATCTATCTTCTTAATTACTTCACTAAGTAATTATTCATTTTTAATTACATTGGGTAATTACTTCTCAAATCAACCAGCGATTAATTTAAATTAATTAAACTTAATTAATTAACTTGATTAATCAAAAATAAACTCAATTAATTAGAATTAGTAATTAATTTCCTTAATTACTTTCATTAAGTAATTTCAATTTAAACAATTCTCAATTGATTATCTTTAAATTAATTAATCCAATTAATCATTAAAATTAATTAAATTAATTAATTATAAAATAATACTAAATTAATGACCTTCATTAACCAATAACAAATCTTTAATTACTTCTCTAAAGTAATTAACTAGATAAATTAATATTAATTACAAATTTAATTATCTATAAAACTCATTAATTAATCTCTAATTATTAAATTAATCAAGTGATAATTAAAAACTTAATTAATTTTTAACTACTTGATTAATAAATTCAAATCATTAATTAAATTAAATTAAATCTTATTTAATTAATTGATTTCTTAATTTCTATTTAATCAATTTTAACTAACTTATTAATCCTTTAATTAATTAAATAAAACACTTAATTATTTAATTAATTAACCAAATTTATTAATTAATTAAATTAATTAATTACAAAACTTAATTACCTAAATCAATTAATGAATTATAAATTATTAAGTTCTAATCAACTTTATGATAAACATTAATCTTATTAATGATTTAAATCATCATTAGTAAAGTATTTTAAAAACAACTTGCTTTTAAATTTCATCTAAATTCCATTTTAAATTAAGATTTAAAATGAATCAAATTTTAACTTAAAAAAGGTTTAAGTATTCAAAACCTTTCAATTTCATTTTTAAAGAATTCCTATCTTCCAAGTAAGTTTAAAAATAATTTTAACCCATAATCAATTTAAATAAATTTAAATTATAATTTAATTATTCCAAGTGATTTTAAAAACATTTTAAATTCAAAACTTATTTAATTTCAAACTAGAATTCAAAATCATGCTTTGAATTCATATTAAAAAAACTTAAATTTAAAATCCTGTTTAAAAATCTCATTTCAGATTTACAAAACACATGTTATAAAATATTATAATATTCAAATTTAATTATAACATCAGAATTTATAACTTACTTTCTTTTGAAAACTTTCAGATTCAAATTCCAATTTGAATTCAGGTATTCAATCCAGATTTTAACTTAAATTTAAAAATCTAGTTTTAAATTTCACTTTTCAGATTTATAAATCACTTTATAAAATACTGTACAGGTTTTAGTTTTTAAAAATTTTATTTCTGCAAATTTATTTATTTAAAATCTGGAATTCAAATTAATTTGAATTCATAATTTAAACTTGCTTCAAATTTAGGTTTAAACCTGCTTTTCTTCTTTTTAAATTTAGTTTAAATATTCAAAAACCTGCACACAGTCAGGTTTTAGAACAAAACCTGAAACTAACAAAAACAACTCGAGCCAGTATCTGGTTTACTTCGAGTCTTACTTCCCTCAACTTCAGGTAAACTCTCCGGTGCCACGAGCCTCGCCCGAGAACACTCCACCCAAAAATTTCCAGAAACAGAACAACCTTCACAAGCCAAAAGAAATGCACGGTGCACGTGCACCATGACGTTGATCACCTCCGGCCCCTTACCATGGCCTCAGCCCATCGACAACCACCCATGCTCCAACCTACGACCACCATAACTTCATCACTCACCTGGAATAAAAAAAACAGCCCCAAACCAAAACCTGGAACACGGGGCAACTCAAAACCCAAACCCTGTCAACGGCAACATCCCACTCCCCCGACCATCGCTAGAGTCGAAACTCCGGCCACAACCTTGTCATGGATCCAGCTACATTTCACCAATGTTGCTTCACACTCGGTCAAACAGAGAGAGAGAACGATCCTATTTTCTAACTTGTTCAAAAACTAGGGTTACAGAACCAAAACCCTCACCGCTGCTAATCCAAAAATTTATTCACCAGTTTGATAATTTTTCTGAAATGCCTGATCACTATACTTCATACAGAAGAAACTTCAAACTCCCAAAATCTCAAAATCATCAGAATTTCCCAAAGTTAACTTTTTAGTTCATCACAGAACCACTTCCCAAATCCCATACTAAATATTGTGTTTTCTGATTTAAAAATCATGTTTCCATAAATGGTTTCAAATTACAATCTTAATTTACTGAATTAAGGAATTTAAGTTTCTTAAACAAACTCATGTTTCCGGATCATTTTGAGTTTCCAGAGAAAGTTCTGAATTTAATTTACCTTATTTAAATTTTATTCTTAGATTTATGTTCAATAAACAATTTTGTTTGTAGTTCATTCCACAATAATGGTTAGATCAAGAGGCTACCAAAAATTTGAATTTAAAAACTTAAGTCAAGAACAACAGCAACCATGATACTCAACAGTAAATACATACTTATATAAATTCACAGTAATTGCCAGTAAACTCATATACACACAAACAATTTGCTTCAGTGTCATCATGCATCTATGGTTTAAGATTTTGGAAGATGATGATGTTATTCACAAACAATATTTTTCAGAGACAAATCAGGCAAACAACATTTACTTAATTCATTTTAAACAAAATGTTATCCACCAGAATCTTTAGAAAAATAGAGCCTTCATGATTTTAGAAAAGCTTTTGAATCCTGTCTTTGATTTAATGTTGTAGTGTTATGCTAATTGAACTGAAGTGCTACTGCCTCCTATCCCTATCTACATGCATGCAGACCCTTTTTATTTTCTAAGCTGATGATTAATTTCCAAAGGAAATATAATTGTATGCAGGCCTTAGAAAAATGCAGACTTGATTTGCAGGAATTTGAAATTGCAAATATGATTTTCCAGAGAAAAATGCAGTTGCATCTACAGGTTTGCAAATCTTGTTTCATGTTTTGGGTTTGCAATCATAAATTTGAGGAGATGATTTCAGATATGGTTTTGAGGGAATTTTCAGATATTAAAGTGTGATGTTTTCTTTGATTCACCAGCTTTGGTTTGGAAAAGAGAATGAGGGGAAATGAAAAATGTTTAAAAGGGCTGAAATAAATTGAATTAAAACAAAAGAAAAATATAAAACATAATGACACTTGTCATGTTGTTAAATTTGTTAGCTAACACTTGTATTTAGATTACTTAATAGGTTAGCACTTGTCTCTTTTTATTTAAACTAGTTATATATCTAAATGTTCATAAAAGTTTAACTAAATTTATTTGTACTTATATGAATATATATGAATTTCTTATTTAAAGAAGATATAATAAAACAAATTATAAATTACAACTTATTCAAATATTTTAAAGAATCTATTAATTTGAATTTCAAATAAAATTCCAAATTCAAATTAATCCTTTGAATTCCAAATTGAAATCAATTTATTCAATTTAAAATGAAAATTCTATTTTCTTATTTTAATTCTTTCTATATTTATGGAAAAAATAATACATTTATTAATATGGCTTGAAAATAATCAATTTAACAAATTTTAAATAATTTCATAAAGAGATTGTAAATCACTTTTATTAATAAATCAATTTAAACCATATGCAATTTTGTAATTTAAACTTATATATAAAATTTTCAAATCATATTTATCAAATCATATTTAATTAGAAATAAAACAAACTTTTATTTAAATTTAAAACAAAAATTAAGCTAAGATAAAATTTTAAACAATTTAACCTTTATTTTAAATATTTATAAATCATATAATATTAATTTAAATAACTTTGAGAAACTTAAAATTAATTTAAAACATAATTTCCAATTACTAAATATATTATTAGAATTTAAAGACAAAGCTTCACTCATTTATTAAATTCCAAAACAAAGATTATCTATAATATATATACAAATATATACACACATTATAATTAAAAACATTTATTTAGCTTTTAAAAGATAAAAATCACAAATTAAATATTTATTTAAATCAGATTATTAGACCAAATCATATTTTATTAATCAATATTATCAAATCAATTTAATTTTATATAAAGATTATTAAATTGATATTGTCAAAAATTCTGGGATATCACATCTTGAAAGGTACCCCTTCTGACCTTCTTGATGGTTTTTTGGCGATTTGAATCCCTTTGGAAAAGTATGCATCATTCTAGCATGTTTAGATAAAAATAAGAGTTCATATGATATGTCACGAAATCGTATCAAGGATATGATATCGTATGTCTATTAAGTCACTAGTTGCATTTCCCTTATGTGGCTGAAACCATGAATTTAATATATGAGAAAATATAATTGTGGAAATATCCCATGATGGTTCCATGACATCTACTCAGAATGAACAAAGAAGATAAGAAATAAATCATGTATGATCGGTTGTTAATGTTGAATTAAGCCTTATCATGATCATCCACAAATTTAAAGTTGATCACAAGCCATAATTCTCTTTATTTTATCATGATGAAGTTTGATACAATGTTTAAGAAGAAAATACCCAATTTGATTTTTAAATTAGGGTTACAAATGTTGTGAGTGGGAGCAAAAGTTATAGAATGAGAACATAATCAAAAAGTCGATCCTCAAATTCGGACACTTAGGGTCTTATTTATAGATGTTGGTTGGCCCTGCTTTCGCAGAAGCCATTTCTATCACGTCAGAAGTTTAGTTTCACATGCATCCTTCTGGCTTGGCGCGAAAGAGTGACCTTTTTACCAAGCCGAAAGGTTGGTTTAGCCATTTGAACATATCTAAATGCTTTCATCCTTGTTGGAAGGTAGGAATGCGACACCTATAACTTTGATCAATTGACTTTTTAGCTCAAAATGATAGCTTGTTTGATGCATAAGGAGACCTTTTGACTCGATCGAAAGGTTGTAAGTGGTCTCTTGAAGTGTTTGACTGGCGTTGCCTTACATCCAATGATCTAATCTTCTATTGCAGAAGTATCATTTCGATCCCATCGAAAGGTTCTTTTGAATGAGGCGGCAAGTTGGATTTGTAGAAGGTGATATTTGTACATGACATTGATATCTCTTTCTTAAGACCTTCAATGCAGATCCATCACTTGCGGAAGGCTATTCCACAAATGCGATGCTTGCGAAACATCTTCCGTTGGCGCTGAGTTCTCTTCTGTGGAACCCTCCTATGCAAAACTCAAGTTGAAGGTCTTTATACTCAGTGGAAAGTCTTTTGTGGGTGGAACTCTCCTATATGGAACCTTAGTTGTGGAAGCCTCCTTGACTTTTCCAAAAGCATCCCTTCGGCTCTTTCGAAAGATCTTTCAGCGATCTCTGTTCCTCATCAAAACCTGGTTTCGGTGATGAATTTTGGTGCTAACAGTTGTAGGATGATTTCTATTAACTGCCGATCTCCCCTGCTGGGCCTTCTTTTGCCAAATCAAGTACGATGGTCTTTCTTTCGTATGGAAGTCTTCTGAGTGCGGATTCATTTCTTATGAACCTTCCACGAGGAATTACCCTTTTTGTCTTAGGCGAATGTTTGTGAAGTAGGGTTGGGAAAGGACTTTGACACTTTACGATGAATGACTGCAGAACTAACCTTCCGTCCAAGCTGCAAGGTGCCTGACAGCTCTATACCTAGCCTCTTTGTTGTGCTTTAGTAATTATTTCCTTTGGCATTCGTGGGATGGGCACATCGTCTTAGTCGGAACTACCTTTCCTTTATTCTTGTGGAAGTCTTGTTCTTTTACTTTTTACTCATGCGGAAGCTTTCTGAAAGGCCTTCTTTATTCCTATCCATGTTTTATGGTTAACATTTAGTTCCCCCTTATATAAATATGACTTTTGTTCTTTACGACAAAAATTATAAGATTTCCAAATAGTCACCGTATTCTTGCAACACATCTAATAATATTTGTATGGTTAGTTCATACTATAAGTTCCTTTTCATTTTGGTAGACCTTTAACTCTCATCCTATATTTAGGGAAATATTTACTCTTTGAACATTCATAACCTATAATGACCATAAGTATTTGAAGTCTCAGATTAGGGTCTTGATGGTCGGAATTTAGCTTCTTTCTAGATAATAATTGTTTCCATTTTGTCTTAGTAGTAGAATCTCAGAAGACTATACATAGACAATTTAGAAGTTCACATCTTACAACAATAACGGCCGAAAATACCACATCAAAAAATAATAGGGAGACTGGAATCATCTTGATCATTGTAGATGGCTAAAATCCCATGCCAATCCGGTAATAAGGAGAGTGGACCAGAATACCAGTCAGATCATTCGTTCTGATATTAATAATGAAGGACCAGGAGGTTATCTTTGGTTGTAACCATTAGATGTTCAAATGACTTGTTTTGCCATTCAATAATAGAATATTATAAGACCGTTTTTGGTGATAAGCAGTAGAAGACCAAAAATCCATATTTACCAGAAATCCATAGCTGGTAATAAGTAATAGAGGACCAGAATACCCACTCTTGGTATTTAATAATAGAAAACCATAGTGCAATTAATTATAGTTGACCAAAATACCATTTCTGGTAACTAATAATAGAAGACCAGAATACCATTTCTGGTAACTAATAATACAAGTCCATCAAATAATTTCTAGTAATTAATAATAGAAGACCAAAAAACTAATCTGGCAGATATTCATGAGGAGAAGTCAAAGAATTCTTTCTGATTTTTTTGTCGAATGTGTCATCTTCAGGCTTTGATGATATCTTGCAAGCTTTTCCTTTCTCAAGCCTGATTTTTCTTTATCCATTTGTTTTGGGCTACTTCAGGCCAGCACTCTTTTGTGTGATTCTCATGCTTATTTCAAGTAGTGCCCATTTTAGGCTATTGTAATTATAGACGTTGCCAATTTCTAGCGGTTGCGATTTTAGGCGGTGTCCATTTCAAGCAGCGAATTTTTTTAGTCCGTCGGACATTTCTTCTAGGTTTTCGGTGCGCTCAGATAGCTTATTCTCAAGTAGGGCCTAAGAACTTACCCGACCTCCCTCCTGGAGGAGCTTTAACCAGGCCATAGCATGGTGAGGCTAAGGGCTTATTCGGTACGTTGGCCAGGTCATAGCATGGCGGGACCAAGGGATTACCCGTCCTCCCTCCAGGAGGTGCCTTATCCTGGCCATAGCTTGACGCGGATAATGGCTTGTGCTGCTTTAGCCTTGCCATTTCTGACTTTGGTGTGACTAAAGTCTTACGCCCTGCCTCTAGGAGGTGCCTTAACCTGGCCATCTTGGTGCGACCATGGGCTTTCTACCATTATTCGTAGCCTTCCACTTTAGGTAGTTTAAGTTCAGGGAGAATTTTACTCCCGACCATGTAGAATTTTCTTAGTGAATCATAGTAAAGTCATTCCTGAAAATGCCTTATTCATTCAGAGCCAGAAAATAAGGTTTTAAATGTTCTACGCTCCAAGTTCTCGGTACCATATTACCATCAGGATGGCATAACATGTGGGCCTTGGGGGGTTTCCTTGAAAATTATTAGTGGACCTTCCCAATTTGGTCCCAATGGCCCACCTGATGGGTTTCTTGTATTGCCGTTACACTTCTAAGTACCAAATCTCCTTGTCTGAATGTAGTCATTTTTACCTTTGAGTTATAGTACTTTGACATTCTCCTTTGGTATTCAGCCAATTTTAGGGCTGCTTCATCTCTTAATTCGTGAATCGAGTTCTTGATTTGGGTTGAAGGCGTAGGTAATCCTTTGATGAGAAGTACTTCAATCTCTACAGGCAGTATTGCTTCATAGCCATATGTTAGCGAATACGGAGTATGACCTGTTGCAGTTCTAGTGGATGTATTGTAAGCCCACAAAACTAAGGGAAATTCTTCTACCCAATTCCCCTTTGCCTTATTTAGTCTCTTTTCCAAGATCGTCTTTATTGTTTTATTAGCAGCCTCAATGACTCCATTGGCCTTTGGATGAGTGACATAAGAGAATTTTTTATGATATCATTCTTATGGTAAAATCATGAAAATTCTTCACTTTCAAATTGGGTTCCATTGTCAGAGATTATCTTGTAAGGTATCCCAAACCATATGGGAATGTTCTTAAAGACAAATCTTAGCACTTCCGCAGAGGTAATCTTTGGAAGTGGTTCTGCTTTGACCCATTTTATAAAGTAATCAATTGCCACTACAGCAGACTTTGCTCCACCTTTGGAGACTGGAAGAGGTCCGATTAAATTGATTCACCAAATATCGAATGGACATAGGCGGTGATGGAGGTTAGTTGACTTAGAGGAAGATGTTGTATCCTTGAGTAGCGTTGGCACTTTTCACATCTTTTAACATACTCGATTGCTTAGTAGGTTAACTATAGCTAATAAAATCCTGGTCTCATTATCTTTTTGGCCAATTTGATCCCATTGGATCACAAAGTCCTTCATAGGCGTCCTTTAGTATTCTCAATCCGCTTTCAGGTTTTACACATCGCAAATAAGGAAGGGCATATCCTTTCTTGTATATAACTCCATCCATAATGGTAAAGTTTGGGATTGCTATTTTAGTTTTCGTGCCTCTGTTTTATCTGCAGGTAGTGTGTCCCATTGACAACATAACTCATAATCGAGGCCATCTAAGTATTTCCATAGTATTCTTCCATTATTGGAGCTACAGATTCTTCACTCGGCATTTCCTAATCCGTTTCCCCCACTTCCTGTGCTATAGCCCATGATCGGGTCAATACTAGTAGCTCATTAGTTTTCTCTTGTTTATTTTCCTCTATACTAGGATTAGCCTGAAATCCCATAAGCACAATTCTAGTCTTAGGGGATCCTCTTGAACTTGCCAACTTAGCCAATGAGTCTGCTTGAGAATTGCCTCCCCTTGGTATTTGGTGTATAGAGAAATATTCGAAAAGCTTGAACGTTTTTAATACCTTTTTCACATACTGACTGAGTTTGGGATCCTTTATATTGTATACTTGCTTGATTTGATTGACCATTAATTGGGATTCACTGAATATTTGAATCCTCGGGATTTTGAGTCGTAAAGCTAAGGTCAATCCCACGACCATGGATTCATATTTTCCCACGTTATTAGTAGTTGAAAACCCTAGTTTCATAGCATAATGAAGTCGATGTCCATTAGGGGTTATTATTACATATCCTGCTTCGGCCGCTTGTTCATTTGAGGCGCCATCAAAAAACAACTGCCACTTGGGTTTCAAGTGGTCCTTTTCCTTTTGGATTGCTCTAAAATGAATCCCGTACATTCATTAATGAAGTTAGCCAATTCTTGTCCTTTTATAGCCGCTATGGTTTGATATTCTATATCATATTGACTTACCTCAATTCCCCACTTAATCAGTCTTCCAGAGGTTTGAGGTTTACTAAAGACTTGTTTCAACGGAAAGTTTGTCGATACCTTCACCAAGTGTGCTTGAAAGTAAGGTCTTAGCATTCAGGCCATTAGAATCAAACAGTATGCTAGTTTCTCAATAACCGGATATCAAATTTCAGCATCGTTCAGCCTTCTGCTTACATAATAAATCGGTAGTTGAAACTCCATTGTTTTCCTAACCACTACTAAGCTTACCGCATGCTTCAAGATTGCCATTTACAAGAATAGATCCTCCTCATCTTCAGGGTAGATAAGATTGGAGGTTTTTCCAAATGCAATTTCAACTCTTGAAATGCCTTTGTGCAATCTTCACCCATTCGAAATTTTTCCTCTTCTTTATTACCTCAAAGAATGGGATGCACTCAACGGTGGCCTTTGAAATAAACCTACTTAGTGCTGCTACTTTTCCATTTAAACTCATAACATCTTTACTTGTCTTAGGCTCAGCCATATTTTTAATGGCCTCAATCTGTTGCGGACTAGCCTTAATTCCTTTTGCACTGATAATATAGCCTAAGAATGTTCCAAAATGAACTCCAAAATTACATTTTTGGGGATTGAATTTCATTTGATACTGTCAGAGTACTTTGAACATTTCATCCAGATCTTTAAGATGATCCTTTGCCTTTTGAGATTTTACCAGCATGTCATCTGCGTAAACTTCCATATTTCTTTTGATTTGATCTTTAAACATTTGGTAAACAATCTTTGGTAAGATGCCCAAGCGTTTTTCAACCCAAATGGCATAACTTTGTAACAATAGGTTCCACGATCTGTAATGAAAATGATATTCTTGTCATCAGGTTTAAACATAGGGATTAGATTGTATCCAGAGTAGGCATCCATCAAGGAGAGCAACTTATATCCACTAGTTGTGTTGACCTATTGGTCTATCCTTGGCAGTGGGTAACAACCCCTTGGACAAGCTTTGTTTAAATTCGTATAATCCATGCAAGTTCACCACTTCCCATTAGATTTTTTTGCCAAAATTGAATTTTCCAACCACTCGGGATAGAAGACTTCTCGGATAAACCCATTTTATTGAAATTTCTTGACTTCTTACCTTAAGGCATCGATCCTTACTTGTCGAGTTGCCTCTTCTTTTACCTGACCGAAGGGATGTTTAGATTGATATTTAGGGCGTGGCACATGATGGTTTGGTCAATTTCAATCATGTCAGAGTGGGTCCAAGCAAAATATTCTTATTGGCTTTTAAGAATTCCACCAATTTTGATTTTAATCGCTTCTCGAGATCTTTTTCCACTCTGACCGTTTGGTATAATTGGTAGAATCTATTACAATTTCCTCAGTTTTATCAACTAGCTTAACTCTTTCAACCTCTCCTCGGCAATCTAGCCCGGTAATAATTTCGCTTTCCTCTATTGAGTTGGTATCCATTCTCTCCCTTTTTCCATAAATGGAAAAACATCTTTTGGCAGTACGCTTGTTGGTTCTATTGGATTTTTCCTTCACCTCGAATGATGGATGTAGGAACCCATCATCCAAAGGCTGTAAAGTAATGGAAGAATTAAAGTTACAAGTAAACTCCCTATTATATTGTTACAAAGTTGCGAAGTTCATTTCCCTTGATGCGAATTGCTCGCCTCGGATAGTTTCCTAGCCATTAGTAGGAAGGAATTTGAGTATCAGATATTTAGGTGAGCCAAAAGTGTCCACATCATCTAGCGCTAGACGTCCGAAGAAAGCATTGTAAAATGATGTTTGGTATATGATTACAAAAGTTGTTTCAAAAACAGAGTGCATGGAGGGAGTCCCAGCTATATCAAGAGCTTCTTGTCCTAGTGGAGTTGTTCCCTTGTTGTTGAACCTGAAGATAGGTTAAGGACTAGGCTCATGTTTGTCTTTAGAGATCCCCATTTGATTAACTGCATGTCATAAGATCACCTTTACCGTGCTTCCAGTGTCGACCAGGATCTTTGTAACCACTGAGGATTCTATCTGAGCCGTGATCATCAATGGTTCATTTTAGGTGTAATGGTTCCCTTCTCAACTCCTTGGGATTGATCACCAAAGTGCGCATGCTGGTTTTATACTTTAGATTCTTAAGTTTTGTTTCTTCTTGCATAAAAAACACATCCTTCCAAGCTTTACGAATATATCTACTTCCGACATTCTGATTTTGGCCCATAGGATGTGGTCTGCCATATATAACATCGACTCTATTTTGGGGTGGACTCAGGTTCAATGGATCTTCATCTTCAATCACATTAACAGTGGTACTAGCAGGTTTTCCTGTCTCAGTTTCCGACAAGGAAGTCCATTGTGGATTTTTCACAAACTACTTTAGCCGTCCTTCTCGAATTAGTTTTTGAATTATCCATGCTAACACTTTGCTCTCATTGGTCCTATGACCATTTAACTTGTGATAAGCATAGTAGTTATCTCCTTTCTTTTTATCTATATAATTTCGAGCTTTGAACGAGGTTGGGAAATTGACCTTGTCTTGAGTCATCACACAAATGTACGAGATTGGTCTATTTAACGCCACCGCGTTAGCATTTGCATCTTCCCATCTAAAATTTTCGTGAATCCTTTTCGAGCTGAATTTTCCACTATCCCTCCTCTGATTATACTTTTTCTTAGAATAGTAGAATTCATCCATCCAGATGAATTTGTCAGCCTGAAAATGAAAGTCCTGTAAATCTCGGTAATCATGGATGAATAATTCGTTCTAGAAAGGGGAATTGACTATAAGGCCTGAATGTACTGCAATAAGCTTGTCCTTGTCGTTTATTCCCTTAGCTTTCAAAGCTCTTCAGCGTTAAATCTCTTTAAGTAATCTCCCAATGACTCGTCCTTATTCTATCTTATATTGGCGAGCATTGCATAGTTGATCGATGGGTCTTCGCAGACGTAGGACTTAGTTGAGAATTCATAAGGGAATTGTTTTGGAGAATAGATTGTGTTCTCGCGATAATGTTTGTACTTGGTCATAGCTCCTTGAAAAGTGTTTGGAAAAGGCGGCACCTAACGGCACCAGAAGCATTGTACAAATCCATTTGACTGTCAAATGCCATCATATAGTCGCCGGGATCAGATGTGCAATAATATTTCATTATAGGGACCTTCACGTGAGAGGGAATTGGTACTGACATTATCTCATCAATTAAAGGGGCAACCCTCTCATTATCGTTTATGCTCTCATCTGCTGTTCTATTACATTTAATATTCAATACATTTAATATTCAACAAATCCTTCACGGCCTTCTCTGCTATGTCTTTGAGGTAAGCTTCATTCTTCAAGTAGTCTTTCTTATTTGGTTTGTAGCCATCTGAGGTAGAGCTTGCAGAACAACCCTTGTCTTCCTCTTGAATCCTTCCTTGATAGTTCACCTTTAGTAAGACACGATCCTTCTTCTTGGACAAGGAAATGTTAGTTTTTCTTTTCGTGGCATTAGTGTTGATTTTCAAATTTCCCCTAGGAGAGACAACTACCTCTCCTGTTATGAAAGCTTTCATGGATGACCTGTGGGATAGAACTTTATTTAGGAGATTCTACATCTCCATCATTTGCCGCTTTAAGTGTGTGATTTTAGTAATATAATCCTTTGGTCGAATATTTTGAGCTGGAGCCAATTGCGGGCAATTGGATTTGAGCCAGCGGTGGATTTGTTTAAGCTAGTGCGGAAGACCGTCCTTGTTCCCTGTTCCAAGGGTTGAAAGATGGCGAAACATTTTCTTATAGTGAAGTTGCATGTTCGGCCCTTTCGTATAAGGAGGAAAGCCTTTTCGATTTCTTTTTCCTACAACAAACCAAGTTTCCACAATTAGTTGTATTAACATAACAAGGACGGAGGCTCAAGCCCTCCTTATAGTGCTAAAATGTTAATGATAAAAATTGTCAACACTATTATTAGTGCTTTGGATCGTTGATCATGTTTAGATATTTCAACCCTCGGTATGATCAATGAACAAAGCATGCAAAAGAAGGCAAAGCAAGAATTATTAATGAAATAGTTTGGAGAATTTTTAGTTTGAATTCAATTGTGAACTTTAATACCTCCATCATAACCCCTTTCATCTCCAACGAAACCCATGTATTTCGCTAATTCACAGTAGCCGAAAGGAATGAGTGACAAAATCCCCCTTTTGTCTTAGATAAATTTTTAGGATTTGATGAGAGAAAGGTGCTAGAGCCGAAAACCCTCTCAACCTCTTCATAATCTCCTTTATTTGACTTTTTATTGGGTTTTTACAAGATCGCAACATTGTGTTCACGATCGAATTCTTCCTTTTGGAAAGTATTTATTCAACGGTGGACATCTTCGAAAGATACCCTTTTTGAAAGAGTATACCTTATTGATGGTAATTTAGCAATTTGAATTCCTTTTGAAAGGTATGCATCATTCTAGGATGTTTAGATAAAAATAAGTGTTGATATGATATGTCACGAAACCGTATCAGGGATTTGACATCGTATTTTTATTAAGTCACAAGTTGTATATTCTCATGTGGACGAAACCATGAATTTAATATATAAGGAAATATACTCGTGGAAATATCCCATGATGGTTCCATGATATATACTCGGAATGAACGAAGAAGATAAGAAATAAATCATGTATGATCGACCGTTAATGTTGAATTAACTCCAGATCATGATCATCCCCAAATTCAAAGTTGATCACAAGCCATAATTCACTTTATTTTCTTATGATGAAGTTTGGTAAAGTTTAAGAAGAAAATTCCCAATTTGATTTTTAAATTAGGGTTAAAAATGTAGTGAGCGGAAGTAAAATTTGTAAAATGAGAACAAAATCGACAATTCGCTCTCCAAAATCGGACCCCTACAGTCATATTTGTAGATGCAGGTTGGCTCTCCTTTCGTAGAAGCCGTTTCGATAACGTCGAAAGACTAGTTTCTAATGCATCCTTCCAGCTTGGCATAAAAGGGTGACCTTTTGGCCACGCCAAAAGGTTGGCCTATAGCTATTTGAACATATCTGAATGCTTTCATCATCGTCGGAAAGGTAGGAATGTGGCACCTGTAACTTTTATCCATTGAGTCTTTATCTCAAAATGACAGCTTGTTTGATGCGGAAGGAGGCCTTTAAACTACATCGAATGGTTGTAAGTGGTCTCTTAAAGTGCTTGACTGGCGTTGCCTTGCATCCAATGACCTATTGCGGAAGCATCCTTTTGATCCCATCGAAAGGTTCTTTTGAATGAAGCAGCAAATTGGATTTTTGGAAGGTAATATTGGTACATGACAATGATGTCTCTTGCGAAAGGCCTTCAATTTGGATCCATCACTTGCGGAAGGCACTTCCACGAAAGCGATTCTTGCAGAAACCCTTGCGTTGGTGTCGAGTTCTCTTCTGCGGAACTCTCCTATGCAAAACTCAAGGTAAAGGCCTTTATCCTCTGTAGAAATTCTTTTGTGGGTAGAACCACCCCATGTGAAACCTTGGTTGCGGAAGCCTCCTTGACTTTCCCAAAAGCATCCCTTCGGCCCTTTCAAATGATCTTTCAACAATCTCTATTCCTCATCGAAACCTGGTTTCGGTAGCAAATTTTGGTGCTAATAGTTGCGGAATGATTTCTATTGAATACCGCATCTCTCTTATGGAGCCTTCTTTTTCCAAGTCAAATATGATGGTCTTTCTTTCCTGTAGAAGTCTTCTGAGTGTGAAACCATTTCTTATGAACTTTCCCACGTGAAATTACCCCTTTTGTCTTAGGCGAAAGATCTTGAAGTAGGGTTGTGAAAGGACTTTGACACTTTATGATGAATGACTGCGGAACTAACCTTCCATCCTAGCCGCAAGGCGCCTGACGGCCATGTACGTAGCCACTTCGTTGGGCTTTAGTAATTCTCTCCTTTGGCTTTTGTGGGATGGACATATTGTCTCGATCGGAACTACCTTACCTTTAAGCTTGCAGAAGTCTTGTTCTGTTACTTTTTACTCATGCGGAAGCTTTCTGAAAGGCCTTCTTTATTCCGATCCATATTTTATGGTTAACATTTAGCCCCCCAACCCTCCCTTGGGTATAAAGAAGGATTTTGTTCTTTAAGAGAAAAATTCCAGGATGGCAAAATAGTCACTGTATCCCTACAACACATCTAATAATATTTGCATGGTTAGTTCATACTATAAGTTCCTTTTCATTTTGGTTGACCTTTAACTCCAATCATATTTTAGCAGAAGATTTACTCTTTGAACATTCAAAACCAGTAATGATCATAAGTACTCGAAGTCCTAGATTCGGGTCTTGATGGTCCGAATTTATCAGCTTCTTGCCAGATAGTAATTAAATCCCATTTTGTCTTAGCAATAGAATGTCATAAGACCATACAGAGACAATTTAGAAGTTCATACCTTGCGACAATAAAGGTCGAAAATACCACATCAAATAATAATAGGGAGACTAGAATCATCTTGATCATCATAATAAAAAGCTAAAATCCTATATCAATCTGGTAATAATGAGAGAGGACTAGAATACCAATCAGTCATCCGTTCTTATATTAACAATGAAGGTCTAGGAGATTATCTTTGGTTATAAATGTTAGTGGTTCAGGTGACTTGTTTTGCCATTCAATAATAGAGGATCAGAAGACCATTTTTGGCGATAAGCGGTAGAAGACGAGAAATCTATATCTGATAATAAGTAACGGAAGACTAGAAATCCATAGTTGGTAATAAGTAATAGAAGACCAGAATACCCATTCCTGGTATTTAATATAGAAGACTAGGATACCATTAATTATTGAAGATCAGAATATAATTTCTGGTAACTAATAATAGAAGTCCAGAATACCATTTCTGTTAATTAATAATAGTAGTCAAAAAAGCCATTTTTGGTAACTAATAATAGAAGATCAGAAAACCAATCTGACAGATGTTCATGAGGAGAAGACAAAGAAGTCATTCTGATTCTTTTGTTGAATATGCCATCTTCAAGATTTCATGATATCTTGCGTGCTTTTTCTTTCTCAGGCCTGAGTTTTATTTATCCATTTGTTTTGGCCTATTTCAGGCCAGGACTCTTTTGTTCAATTCTCGTGTTTATTTGAAGCAGTGCCCATCTCAGGCAGTTGTCATTTTAGACGTTGCCAATTTCTGGCGGTTGCCATTTTAGGCGGTGTCGATTTCTGGCGGTGCCCATTTCAGGCAGGAACATTTCTTAGTCCGCCGGACATTTCATCCGGGTTTCTGGTATGGTTGTCTAGCTTATTGTCAAGCAGGGCTCGAGGGCTTACCCGACATCCCTCTAGGAGGCACCTTAACCTGGCCATAGCATGATGTGGCTAAGGGCTTGTTCTGTACCTTGGCTAGGCCATAGAGTGGCGGGACCAAGGGATTACCTGTCCTGTCTCTAGGAGGTTCCTTATCCTGGCCATAGCATGACATGGTTAAGAGCTTGTGCTGCTTTAACCTGGACATTTCTGACTTTAGCATGGCTAAAAGCTTATGCCCTCCCTCCAAGAGGTGCCTTGACCTGGCCATCTTGGCACGACCAAGGGCTTTTTACCATTATTGGTAGCCTATCATTTTAGGTAGTCTAAGTTTAAGGAGAATTTTACTCCCGACCATGTAGACTTTTTTTAGTGAATCATAATAGCGACATTCTCGAAAATGCCTTATTCATTCAAAGTCGGAAAATATAGTTCAAATGTTCTGCGTTCCACGTTTTTGGTACCATATTACCATCAAGATGGCATAACTTGTAGGCCCTAGGGAGATTTCCTTGAAAATTATTAATGGACCTTCCCAATTTAGTACCAATGGCCCATCTGATGGGTTTCTTGTATTGGCCATTACTCTTCTAAGTACCAAATATCCTTGTCTGAATTCCTCCTTTTTACCTTTGATTATAGTAGTTTACGATTACCAAAACATGTCATACGAAATCCTCTAATATTATAATAATGGCTATCATAAGAATACTTATTAATCATGGCCGAAATTGTTACATTTATTAAATTCCATCATACTAGGTTCTACAACCAAAACTGAAGGATCGTATTGGAGAACGGATTTTAACTATGAAAGAGTAAGGGTCTACCCGCCAAATCTGTAAACCTGTAGATAAAATGTATGGGAGGATACAACACGTTGCACCGCGGCTACTTAGGACCGACGTTGTCCCCTTCTCGGATGGCATCGAGTATGATCAACCCATAGTTGCAATCAACAACCACACAATGAGATCCAAAAACATACATGAATACCTCTTTAAATATTGGATGACCATACCCTACTTGGGTGTGACCCACTTAGCCTTGCCGCATGCTCCTGCTTATTCATTTTTCGGGTGTGAGGCTCGAAGATGCCAAGCTCTTACCGTTTCCTCCTAACCATCTTGGAATACTAATATTTCCCTCCGGGAAAACAATGCACTACTAGCATTCATCTATATAAGTTCGTTCCGGGACTGAACGAAAGTTTGAGAGCTCTATCTCTAATTCCATCATCTTCAAGATTTCTTCACTTCGTACGCTTGAGTTGGATTGAGGTGGTTTTTGGATAACAGATGCGATCCCGATCTCTTCAAAATAGCATTCGATAGTTTACAGTAAACTCAACCAGGTTCTTTAGGAAATAAACAGTCAAAAATAATATCAAAGATCACCTCCTAACCGTTAGTGGATGGATTTTCTTATCATTTGTCCTAGAAAAATGAAACGAGATTTACATGCACAGTAAAGCATCATCGGAGATGACGGTACCACATCACTCACGTGTTTCTCCCAGGTATCTCCCAAGTTAAGTTTGGGTCCAAATTTAATGGTCACTTATCTAATCATCAAATAAACAAACATTCACTCAGGGATTTAATTCAATAGAAAAAACCCATATTGGCTAAGCATTAAGCAACACTAAGCCTTCTTAGTTAATCTTTTAATTAATTTAAATTCACCTGGTAAGTATTTGAATCAAAATACTTTTATAAAGATATATATTCAAAATACTTATATTTTCAATACAGAAAATAGCCATATACTTATCTCAAAGGTATAAGTATGTTTATGAAACACTAAGGAAGATCTCCTTTTTATAAAATTCTAAATTCATTTATAAACTCCATTATAAATTTCTAAAACCCTTTGTAAATCATTTATAAAATATTTTCCAAAGTCATTTATAAACCCGTCATAAAACCATGCAATTATTTATAAAACAATTTTTATAAATCTATTACCCATTTCTAAAATTCCTTTATAAATATCCGTCTACTTATAAACCACTTTACCTTGTAAATAATCTTCCTTTAAATTTTCAAACCATTTTACAAGCTCCTCTAATAAAAATACAAGTTCGTTTACAAAACTCTATTTATGAATCTCAAAAACACCATAAATAAGTCCTAATCACTTCCTTTAAAAAAATTATTATATGATAATAGTGTTTATTCATAACAAACATCATAAATAAATAACAATTATTAACTTTTGACCTCTTAATATATAATAACTAACGATTCAAAACATTAGAAATAAAACAATCTTTAATCTTTACCATACAAAAAAATAATACTGATAAATTACCAAAATATTATTAATACTCATTATTATTAATTTCAAAAAAATTAATAATTTAAATAATTAACTTTTCAAATTTATTTTAACATTTTTAAACAACTTTAAGCAATATTAACATGAATAACCAACTTCAAAACATAAAATGTTTCATTGATAAAAATCTATTCTTTAATCTTCAACCTAGCCATTTGTATGTTTATAAAACTACGTTTAAAAATCTCTTTCCATTTTATAAAAACTACCTTTCATAAAACCTATTTATTTATGAACTCCACTTATAACTTTTTTCCTTTATGAATCTCACTTATTCATATGTCCCTTTTAAAACATCAGTCACCATCCATTTTAACATTACTTCTATATAGACTATAAATTCCTTCATATTTATAAAATATCGTTTAACATTCCAAATTTATCCTTGCCTTTAATTTCCAAACTAGAGTCAACTATTTCCAAAATACCATTGCGTGTGTTATAATAAACCAATCGTTTGATTTATTTCACCAATTTATTAAACGATAACAGTTTCCTTTAATTTATAACCCCGTTTACAAATTCATGCTTTTATTAACAAAATACAATTTTAATAACTTCCTTTGTAAAAATACCACTCTTTTAAATTATCCCATTAGTAAATTTCATATTTACGAATATAATTATAATATATGTACCTATATACATATATCAGTTTATACAAAGATTATTAATAAGTATTATATCAAAATATTACTATTTCATTTTTAAAACCATATCCCTTCATTATAAAAGACTAACATATTCTTCAAGATTTTAAAAATCTTTATTTATGGTTCAAAATCTCTTTTTAAAATATTTCATAAAACTAGTAAATCATAATATCTGAAAATCTTACCTTTAATTTAAAAAAAAATAATTCTTCAAATAATCCATGACTAATTATTTAAAACATATATAATTTTCAAAATCACATGGAAATCACCTTTTTAAATTAGTTGTTATTTTTTGGTATCTTATAATACCAAAATATAAGGCCGGACGCTACTAAAGCACTAATAAGCGAAATCGTGTAAATGTCATCCAATATATCTTTCACCATAATTAATATGAAAAACAAAGTCAACAGTGTAAAGAATCCTTTTGGATCCCTCCATCCAGTCTTCCTGCATAATATATAGTATATAGTCATAAAAATATAAATTGACCGCATTGAGGTGGGATTTGTATATAAAGAGTCATACACCCTTATACGGGAACGTAATAGGGTCGCATCCGCACCAAAGGCGGGAATATATATATCCGACCAAAATTATAATTAAATAAATCATCCAAACAGTCAATAGATAAATTTTATCGACTTAAAATATTTCTGGTTAACCAAAAATATAATTCAATAAATATCCAAACATCCAATAGATAAATTTTATCGACTAAAAATATTTCTGGTTAACCAAAAAGATGAGATTGACGCACTTTGATTTTTAATTGTCAGCAAATGTTCTGTTTAGAATTAAAATTGAATGGACTTTCAATTTTAACCCAAAATTCCAATTAGCTCCAAATCCATCCAATCCACTCATAGCGTAGCATTTACTGATATGAACGCAAGGCAACATGTCGCTCTCGATTTGGATCTCGTCGAGAAAGTTACAAATTTATTGAGTCCATTCACGGAAAATTCTATTCTATTTTCTCTATTTATATATATCATATATGACATTTTAATCTCTTTTATTTACTAATCATATTGGAAATCATGTAAAGACAATTGATATATATAAATTACAATTAACTAAATAAATTAAGTCTAAACGTTTTAACCTTCCCTCATCTCCCTCCTTTAGACTCGTATAGGCCAGGTGGGACATTGTTGTTTTTTTTTATTTTGTTTGATCATGTGCTACCCAAGACACACCGCCACTGGCCGTCGCTCACCACCTCCATGCTCGGGCTGCCCTCCACCTCCACACGACAGCATGCTTGGATAAATGTCGATGATTGTCGAAACCCAATTTGCTGCTCATGAGCACTATCCCTTTGCCGCTGTCTCAGTCATTGATTTGATGATCCAACCATGGATTAGCTTTGTATCGTCGTACTCTACGTTTTCCTAGTAGAATTCGAAGGCCAATTCGGCCTCTAGAGGCTCGGATCGTTGTTAGCCGTCGGATAGAGCTCTTGTTAATGGCGGCTAAAAAATAGGTATAGGGTTTTGGTTGCAAATAAAGATAGTTGATGGCCTTGTATAAAAAAATTCACGGTACTATTTATTCGTGAAAATTTCGAACTTTAAACGAGGCGTGCCGCCTTGCGTTCTATATGTTATACCCATATTCTGAAAACAATGGACTATTTATCGGGACCCAATTCCATCATATATAGAAGTTAACTTTCAAAATCAAGTTATATTAATTTAGTTTTATTAAATTAATTTCTATGCTTTTCAAACTCGCATCACCAAACGATACGTTCGATCGCCACTAAATTCAATGGCATATTATAATTCACTATTATGATCCAATAAAACTAGTTTCATCGAAATCTGAGACACTGCCTCAGGGGCTATTTTTACACTGTTATTTAAAACGAGTTATTTCTAAAATCAGTTAAATTACTTTGGTATCTCATTTAAAAGTTTACTATCTTTCTTCTCATTCAAATAGAATTTTTAGTCAAATTACGAAATCATTTTCTTTATACTAAATTCAAGATTCAATCATTTAAAAAAATCCAAACACTAAATTTAACAATCGAATTATCAAATAAATCACCATATTTGAAATTCAAGTTATTTTACTTATAAAATTAAATTTTCAATATTTAAAGTTAATTAAATATTCCAAATTCAAATGACTAAATTCTAGGTCGTTGCATTCTCCTCCCTTAACAGAAGTTCATCCAGAAATTACCAAGTAAGAAAATTATCACAAATCCAATATCTTTTACAAAACAAATATTTGAAATGGATTATAAAATTCTTCTGAGTCATTTAACTTCTTATGAAAACTTTTCTAAGTCTTTTAAATCAATTCGTAATTACTAACTAATACCATACAAAGTTATAAAACCAAAATCCAAATTTTGATTATCAAAATTTTTCCAAAATTCCCATAAATTTTCTAACGCTTTGAATTTATAGAAAAAATCACCAGCATCTCCTTTTCGCTGCTCGATCATAAAAATTTACAATATATATATATATATATATATATATATAATCTCAACTTCGAGGATAAGGCATCCCGTAGGGAAAACTATAAAAGTACAGTATGTGATCCAAGATGTGTACCTTATTTTAGCATTAGCAAGCATATACAATCAATAAAACGCAAAAGCAAGCTCTAAATGCAAAGCATGCGCCATCCACACCTACTGTTAGCACCAAAATTGGTCATTAACACCCTTGATCAGATTTTTGTAGAGAAATTAATGAAGATGGTAAATTACAGCAGAGGAATATCACAGTAGAATGTAAAAACATTAGCAAAAAACTAGAACACCAGATTTATATTGGTTCGGCATAAATGCCTACTTCCACTCTTAAACAATCTTTATTGATTTTCCAAATACTTGAATACAGATACAATCCGTAGATAAACAGTTTGAATACAAGTTGTAGCAGAAAGGAAGTGAGTGTCCAAAATGGCAGAGTCTCCTTGGAATTCTTGAAAAAAGTTCCTTTAACTGCACCTCTACCTCTCTATTTATAGACGAAGATAGGCCGGACTCCCTACGCAGGCCCAAGACCAAGGTAATTCGGCCCATAGTTGTAAGTCAAGTTGACCGACCAAGTCATGCCGACCCACTTCCACCGAACCATATATCATGACCCAGAGGTTGCCTTGTTGATGACTTGAAGCGGTCCCTTAAGGAACTCGGAGCAAGTAGTAGTATGACTCGAAGCAAAGAAATGTTAGCCGCATCACTCTGCTGTATGTCGAAGAATTGACTAACCACCACAAGGCTCACCTAACCAAGTCGGCTGACCCACGCATGCCAAACCATCAAGGCCGAACCACGAACACTGAAATACAACTGACCGATCTGTCTTGGCTTTGCTTCTTTGACCGAGCGACACATGACATAGCACTATCAAAGCCGATTCACAATCAACCAAACCATCGAGTTCAATTTCACCCTCATCGAGAGATTGAGGCCAGCCCCTTCTCGGCAGAACCACTTTTTCTTTCGCATCCTGGCCGAGCAATGACCTTCTCTTCAAGGTCAAGTGATGAGTGGCCGAACCACCTCGACCGAACGATCTTAGCTGAGCCACACTTTGCTGGTCTGCCATATTCGCATTCCAACGTTGATCCACCTTGTATTCTTGTGCCATACAGTGATGCTGACCAACATCAAACATACCGACCCATGGATAGGCCGATCCAAACTTAAATTACCCCAGCCTCTTGTACTTCCAACCCATTCTTAGCTCAAGTCCCATCCAGGGTCAACCATAGGCTCTGCGACTATCGCCATGTAGTCGGGCCAAAGTGTAGAGCAACATTTGCCCCCACAAAGTGCGTCATATGAATCAACATGATGTGCTTTGAACCACAAGCATAACTAGGACGCGACCCTTTGAAGGTTAAACCATGCTAGAATCCAAAAACCAAGATTTTTCAGCTGACTCGATTGCATCTGTGCCTTCGCCTAGTTTCATCTTCCATCGCCATGATGTGCTTACACACTCATATGTACCCTTTCTATATTTTAGTTATTATTTTCTCCAATTCATTCATCACTCGTTTGTTTTTTTAAACAAAACTGGGTTGGAACATGGAGACCGACCCAATTTGTTGGCGCCTTTGACAAAAAGGGGTGTCGGCATAACAATGCCGACCCATCCGGTCGGTACTTGCTCCACTGAACTAGTAAACATGTTTTACTGGATTCTATCGGGCTTAGCCCATTCACCTTCTCCTCTAGCCATATAAAAGCCCTGTCCTTTGCTCCATTCTCTTCTCCTTGTTTTTTACTCCATTTTCCTAAGCCCGCGTCCTTCTTATCTTCCCAAATTTACCATCCCGTTTCTCACCGAAACTTGTACCACTCCCCTTGCTATTTTCGCTGTTCTAAAATTCAATTAATTCCTCAACCTAGCATCTCGTAACTGTTGCAAATTCCATAGGTATGAATCTCCTTTCAAACATGGAATTGTTTACAAACTCCCATTGCTCGAGTGGGTGGCCTCCCCTTTTCTCTGGTTTCAGCAATAGGTAGAGGTTAACTGAGGAGCGAGGAAGAGATAAATCATGAGGAGGACTAGACTTTAAGTTAGTGCTTCAACCGTCCTTGATAATTAATGGTAATAGTTTCTTAGAAGGAGTAGTTGTAGCTCTCAGAGTTTGGAAGTCATGACTTAGGAGGAAGAAGGAAGGTGTCGCTTGGTGGAGAATATGAAAGAGGAAAAAGAGTTCAGTGATCCGAGAGGAAACGCTGGTCAGCCACACTAAGTGAATCAAGAGTGTGGTTCGGTAGTTGCGTGTGATGTTATGGTTCGGTCAGAGTCCAAAGAAGCGGTTCGCTATCCCGAGCGTGGGTGTTGTTCGGTCTTGAGGGATAGCATGGGTCAGTAGGAAATTAGGAAGGCGGGTCGGTTTAAAACTAGTAGACTGTTAATTGATTAGAGAGTGAGTGAGGTAAACGAGTGTAGTGAGTGTGGCTCGGCATTTTGTTAGGTGATTTGGTCGGTAAGATTTTATGTGAGGTCGGTCGGTAGTTTAGGGGAGATAGTGAGTGACTGGGTCAACATTGGTAATCAAAAGTGTTCCAGCCCGAACATAAGACATATTTGAGTAACTTACCTCCACATTCAGCCGTAGCACATTAGACAAAGCATGAAAAACAACAAAACATATAAGCCCAAGGACCTTATTTGAACCAACTCCCTCATAACTTGAACGATCTTAAATGCAAACTTTACTCAATAAATGCAAACAACAGACCTCACACTTTAGGATGCCAATTTTCGATTCCAAGACTGCCACTGCCAATCATATGATAAAATGCAGGAGATGATCAGCGATGACGGTCTCCGTGGACAAAAACTTAAAGTTCTATCAACCGCACTTGTGTTTAAAACTTTAGTTTTTTCCGCACCCACGTTGGAGTTGCCACACTAGTTCACACACAACATGGGGGGATATACTATTGTCATTATATCTGATATCAATTGTCTTTCAAGTATGGTTTAAACAGGTACCCATCCATATTAAATACTCATTGATGATGTCCAAAAGAACCAACTCCACAACAGTTTCTGACAAGCCTGAGCCAAGTTCTTGGCAGGAGGCAGTAGGAACTTCAAATTCACCGACAACTTCTACACAAGGTATTCCGGATCCATCTGCTGCTGTTATATGCCCAACTCCTGATGTTATAGACAGAGCATTTATCTTGTATAATCCTATTGATTCAAAAGCTTCAAAAAATTGACGAAGCCGCTCTTCGTCGGTTATGCTCAATCCATGGAATCACTTTCGACGACTTTTTAGTTCCATCAGGACAAGATCGACCTCATCTACCCCCAGCCTGATATACAACATGCAACAAATTTATATGTTGGGTCGGAAGCGTGCCACCTTTCAACTCTTTTCTCCATGAAGTGTTATGGTATATCGGGATTGCTCTAGCACAACTACATCCTAATAGTCATGCGTTCATTCATGGCACCTATGTCCTCTTCATGAGTACCTTATTTAGACTTCCTACTCCGGAGGATATCCGTTATATTTACCACTTCAAAATACGGTCCGACAGTCCATCTTACATATTTCTCGAGCCATATTCCAAATGTCAAATCCTGACGGGGGCATAGAGTCAATTTTTTCTGTTTAAGCAAGACTGATTTTACATACGCTGCCCCCTAGCTTTGCGAGAAGATGGCTGGAAGGGAGTGAGTTTCATTTCTAGACTAATATTTGTCTAAGGCTCGAAGTGCATCCTTTCTAAACTTCCTTCGATTTTTATAGGTATTTGCAGACGACCTAAAGGCGTTGGGTTTTCTGAGGCCGTCATGGCAATTCGAGCCATCCTCGTGATAGATTGGGAGACCAAATCCATTATCTCCAACGAATTGCTTTCAAAGTTTGGATTATTGGCGGAGGGTCGTCGAACTAGCCTCCCAACTGGTACCACTACAACCGAAACTGCTGCAGAAAAAGGCAAAGAGCAGGCTAGGCCTTTGGTGCCTCCAATAAAGCGGCCTCTTGATACATCTGAGGAAGGTGAAATTAAAGGGGCCGAGGTGCCAGAAGCGACCGATGAGAACATTGGTTCTGATTTTGCACCAGCAATAGATGCGCCTGGCATTGATAGACTGCCTCCCCTTTCGAAGAGGATAAAGAATCTAGCCTATAAGTTGAAAAAGCAAACGGTAGGTGAAACTTCTAAAGTTACGATTACTCTGGTTGAAAAGGAGTCGTCTCTCCAAAATTTAGAGGGTTCGTTAAAAGGTCTATCAGACTAGACCATCCTTGATGACTTACTAAATTACGGCTTCAACGACCCAGGGGATATGGACTCAATTCGCCCACGAAAAGCGATGAAGGCAATCAAGCTTGTCATCAAGGAGATAAAACTCCACTAAGTAAAGAAAAAACACTGGTCCACCGAGGGGAAGCACTAGGACGCACATAAACACTTATGCTTCACCCTACACTTGAATTTTAGTCATCATATGATTTCCACTAACTCGTTTTCACTTGGCTTCTATGCAGATGATATAGGGTGCACATGGCTTCGATCGCCTTCACGGGTCCTCAATCTTCCACCACTCCAGTTGAGATTCGGGATCAGGTAGATGTCGTCATAGGGATGAAAGCGGTGATAGGGACTACCGTCCCAGAAATTTTTCGTCTTCTCGAACAAAAATCTACATCCATTCCCCATGTCCTAACGATCCTCCCCCTCATTCAGAGCATAGTAGCGAGAAATCTGCTAAGAAGGGATCTCAATTTGAAACTCCTCGTGACTAACACTCTGGCTCGTCTAGCACTAAGCAATCTTGTGAGCCCCATAAAAAGTTTGTGACTCTAGCTAAGCAGACTTCCCCAGCCTCTGCACACGATCCATCGACAACTGAAAAATTAACCGAGTTTGAGGCCACGTTTACGAAGATATACTTCGACGGATTGAAATTTCTTCCTGTGATTTATCCTTTTCCCGGGCATGTCAAACAAAGCATCATCTCCTATAATAATGATGTCTATGTTCAACACGACGTGTTCATTCATCTGGTAGAAAAATATTTCAGAAGTTTCTTTGGAACGTCGAAATTGATCTCTTGAAACTTGAATCCATTATGACAAAGATATCATTAAAGCCTAGGATGAAGAGCTATCCTTGTACAAATCCCAACTTGAGGTCGCATAGAAAAAATCCAAGGATATAGCCAAGGCAGTCAATTGTTTGGATGCCACTCACAAAAATAAACTTGATGAGGCAATTCAACATAGTGATGCTCTAGCCTTAGAGAAAGACTCCATCCAGAAGGAAAAGGATATCCTCGCTCAATGAGTTAAAGAGCTGGAGGAGTTGGTCCTTAAAGAGAAAGAAGAAAAAACTGCTGCATAGGAAGAGTCACAACGATATTGCGATGAAATCACCGCAACATGACTCTTAAAGACGAAGCTTGATGACGAACTTTCTAAAGCTGAAGTATTAAAGGATGCAGCCTGTAAGGAGGGTAAAAGAATAGTGCTGATAGAAATAAATTCTCTCCTCGCGGCAGCTGATGAAGCCGACAGAAAATAAATTAAGTGCTTATTTGATCTGCTAATTGTTGAATACAATGCTCGAGTTCTCATGCATCGAGATCTATCTTTTTTAAGAGAGGGTTACCTCAAATCATCGGCCGAAGCATGGGATACTTCAATTAAAAATTAAAAGAGTTGAGCTGGGCATCGAAGAGGTTGATAAAGAAACTCTTATGAAGGAAGTGCTCTGAGGGAATGAGGCTTCTGACTTATCTGCGGCAAATGCCCTTTTCGTAAGAGATTTCTCCTCATCGAAGAGGAAGGACGACATTGCTGGCCCATCCGGAACTGAGTCTCCAGTCCCTCCTTCCGCCCAGCGTGCTAGTTGTTCGTCACTCGATCCTTTCGAGCAGCATGTTGGCTATGACTCAAAGAAACCCGGGGTTGGTGTTCACGTTCTATCCCCTATTCGAAAGGGTGAGACTCCAAAAACAACTGAGAGTCAACCGGATGCCGGTATGTAATTTTTCCTTCTAGGGTCCAAAGAACTATCACTTTTGATGGGTAATAGATGTATTCTAACATTCATCTGTTATGACTTCTTGTAGGCCGTTCTGATCCCAAACCAACTCCAAGGAGCGATATTTCCACAGAGAAGGAAGAGAAAATAGCGGAAGAACTTCACACTAGGGATACTCTTGGACCCGATGCTCAAGCAATCGGGGCGCTCGATGAGGACAAGCCTAAGAATTCCTCGCATATAGACAAACATGACGAGGTTGAAATCACAGGAGCCTCTGGACCTATTTCAAAACTTATCATGGAGGAGCGAATCGTGGAAGAGGAGAAAAAAAGCTGAAGTTAAGAATGAACCTCAGGTGGTGGAACTTGATGATCCTCTTAATAGGCCCTTGAAAGTTTTTCTTCCCATTGGAACCACACCTCTCGAGGTCCATCTTCATTCCTCAGATACCACCTCACTGGGAACCAAAGGATCCAAGAGAAAATGCTCGGGTAAGGAGCCTTCGGAGAAATCGAAGAAGGAGAAAAAAAAATTAAAAAGGTAGCGATCCGGCAATTCCTCGTTCATTCCGAATAAACCGGAATCATGTGGTTGTTTCTATTTGTTTTTATGGTCGTTGTGAATAGACTTTTGCTCCAAACTCTGAAAAAGTTGTAATGGAACTTAATTTTTAAATTAGTAAATAAAATTTTGTCTCTTTGTCTTCCACGATCTTCATTGTTTAGCTTATTGTCTAACTTGTCGTTGAAATTCGAAATTTTGTGGGTTACATAAGCTCCGGTCCGCTTCAATGTGACTTGGAAAATTATAAATTATATATACTCTAGTCTGCACTTCGAGGACACAGAGTACTCTAGTCTGAACTCTGAGGGATTTTTTTGAATCGTTTATACTCTAGTCCGCACTTGGGGAACTCAGAGTACTCTAGTCTACGCTTCGGGGACTTAGAGATTTTTTGAATCGTTTATACTCTAGCCCATACTCCGGGGACTCGGATTATTCTAGTCCATGCTCCAGAGACTTAGAGATTTTTTAATCGTTTATACTCTAGTCCGCACTCCGGTGACTCAGAGTACTCTAGTCCATGCTTTCGGGACATAGAGATTTTTTGAATCGTTCATACTCTAGCTCGCACTCCGAGGAATCAGAGTACTCTATTCCGCGCACCGGGGACTTAGAGATTTTTTGAATCGTATATACTCTAGTCCGCACTTGGGCGAATCAGAGTACTCTAGTCCGCACTCCAGGAACTTAGAGATCTTTTGAATCATTTATACTCTAGCCCGCACTTTAGGGACTCAGAGTAATCTAGCCCACGCTCTAGGGACTTATAGATTTTTTGAATCGTTTAAACTCTAACCCGCACTCCAGGGACTCATAGTACTCTAGTCCACGCTCCGAGGACTTAGAGATTTTTTGAATCATTTATACTCTAGCCTGTACTCCGGGGACTCGGAGTACTCTAGTCTACACTCCGGGGACTTAAAGATTTTTTGAATCGTTTATACTCTAGTCCGCATTACGGGGACTTAGAGTGATCTCGTCCACGGTTCGAGAACTTAGAGATTTTTTGAATCGTTTATTGACTTCTAATTTTGTATATGCTTTCATACCCTAGAAAGAATAATGCAATTAATATTATTCATGGAATTGTAATATATAAGACGTCAATAGTTCATAGAAAAAATGGCTCAAGCCTTTATTGATTATAAAAAATAGGGACAAACTAAATTGTCTTATTACATGTTGGGAGTGAAGAACAACAAAAGGAAACATACATCGGAAACAACTTCTACTAAAATGCAAAGGAAATAGACTGATTGTAATAATGACGCAAGTGCTCGCTATTCCATGTTCTAGGGAGTTTTATGCCATCGACAGTCGCTAGCTTGAAGGTCCCTTCCCCAAGCTTCATACGATGACATACGGACCTTCCCATGTAGGATTGATATATGACAGGATTGGAAAAAATTGCTTCAAAACAAGATCACCCACATCAAAGATTCCCGGTTGAACTTTTTCATTATAATATCAAGTGATTCAGTGTCGATACACAGTCGCCCTTAAATCAGCTTACTCACGTTTCTCATTGACAAAGTCCATTGATTCCAGTAAAAGTTCCTGATTAGTCTTAGGATCATAATGAATCACCTAGTGAGAAGGAACTTTGAGTTCCACGGGTATAACAACTTCGGTATCGTATGCCAAAGTGAATGGAGTGTGGCCAGTCGCGGACTTGTGGATGGTTCTGTAAGCCCAAAGTGCTAACGAAAGCTCAACCACCCACTTGCCTCTTGCTTCTCCAAAGATTTTTTCAGTATGGACTTGATTATTTCATTTATGGTTTCAACTTGTCCATCGGGTTTAGGGTGAGCGATTGCCACAAATTTTTTTTCAATGCAATATTTTTGGCAGAATTCTTTGAACTCCTTATTCTCAAATTGAGTTCCGCTGTCAGTGATGATAGTTCGCGGGAGGCCAAACGGCATATAATGTTTCGCATAATGAAATTAATGAACTTTTTGGTGGTGATCGTAGCTAAGGGCTCTGCTTCCGCCCACTTGGTAAAATAATCGGCCGTAACAATTGCATATTTTGCACCCCTTTGGAGATTGGCAAATATCGATCTTCCATATTGCAAATAGACAGGGACAAACCATTTTCATGAGTTCCTTCGGCAGAGCTCTCGAGATTTTCGCATAGTTTTGACATTTGTCGCATCTTCTCACATATTCCGTGGCGTCTCTATTCACGGTTGGCCAATGTATCCATAACGGATGATCTTTTTGGCTAGTGTCAGCGCCCCAGTATGGTCATTACATTCTCCTTCATGAACTTCTTTCAAGAACCGCTTTATCTCGTCGTGGGCGATGCATCGAAGTAACGGAACTGAGAATCCTTTTCGATACATCACACCATATTGCATTATATACCACAAGGGTTTGTGGATGACTTTTTGTCTTTCGTTCTTTCTCTTAGGCAAAGTTTCGTGTAACAGGTATTCTTTGAGCGGAGTCATCCACGACTCCCTTTCAGTTTCTGTCCTTAACATAGAGTATACTTCCATTTCGTTTATGCTCGGAGCATGTAAGGTTTCGACTGGGACTAAGCCCATCAGTTGTGCATCATCAGTACTCACGAATTTTGCCAATGTATCGGCTTCCCTATTTTGTCCATGTGGGATATGTGAAATATTGTAATACTCAAAGCCTGCTAACAGTTCTTAAACCCGAGCAAGGTATGGGGAAAGTCTTTACCAATTTGCTTAATAGTCTCCCCGTACATGATACACTTCCAATTGTGAGTCACAAAAGATTTCAACCGATTTTACTCCGAGTTACCTGGTAAGTTTCAGGCCACCAAACAATGCTTCAAATTTGGCTTCATTATTTGTAGCTGGGAAGTCAAGTTTCAAAGCATAACGAATTGATCGGTTTTTGGGAGTTACAAGAATAACACCAGCCCTAGAACTACGGTCGTTGGCTACCCCATCGGTGTATAGCTTCCATCGAATGGAGGGAATTACATCACTACCACTTGGCTCGTCTGATATGGTGAATTCTGCAAATGAAGTCTACTAGCGCTTGCCCTTGAATAGACCTCCATGGCAGGTAAGTGATATCGAATTGACTTAACTCAATGTTCCACTTGAGTAACCTCCCAGAGGTTTCTGGTCGTTGGAGCACTTGTCGCAAGGGTTAGTCAATATAAACACTAATCGGGTGTGCCTGAAAGTACGGACGGAGCTTGCGTGATGCAATCACCAAGCAGTAGGCTAGCTTCTCAATCTTAGGATAATTTCTTTCTGCCCTCGTTAAACGTTCACTGACATAGTACACTGGTTTTTTAATTCGATCCTCCTCACGAACCAAGGCTGTACTGATGGCATGCTGGGACAAGGATAAGTAAACATAGAACTCTTCATGGTCTATAGGTTGGATAGAACCGGGGGGCACTCCAAGTGTCTCACCAGAGCTCGGACGCATCCTCACAGTCCGACGCCCATTCAAAATTTCTGTTCCCTTTCCTTATCCCATCAAAGAAAGGAATGCATTTGTCGGTTGCTCTAGGTATGAATTGACTCAACGTGATGACTTTTCCATTCAGGCCGTGTACTTGATTTATAGTTCTGGGCAGTTATATGTCTCAGATAGCCTGAATCTTTTCTTCGTTAGCTTGGATTCCCTATGCATTGACAATAAAACCCAAAAACATTCCCGACGCAACACCAAAGGAACACTTCAGTGGATTGATTTTCATTCCATAGTATCTGAGTATATCAAACATCTTCGCTAAGTCTCAAATGTGGTCCTTTGACTACCGTGACTTCACGAGCATGTCATCTACATAGACTTCCATTGTTCTACCAATTTGGTCTTTAAACATCGGATTTACCAAACGTTGATAAGTCGCTCCTGCGGTCTTCAACCCAAAAGGCATCACTACATAACATTACAGTCCAACATCGTTGACAAAACTAGCGTGTTCTTTTTTTGGAATGTGCATCAGGATTTGATTGTATCCCGAATACGCATCCATGAACAACAATAATTCGTGCCCTGCTGTTGAGTTGATCAACTGATCAATTCTAGGTAAAAGAAAATTATCCTTAGGACACGCCTTGTTCAGGTCTGAGTAATCAACATAGGTCCTCCATTTCCCATTCTCTTTTCTCACTAGTACGGGGTTGATACCCATTCAGGGTAGAGGGAATCGTGGACGAACCCATTGGCTTTGAGTTTGTCCACCTCCTCTCTAAGAGCAGCAGACCTCTACGGGACCATACCTCTCCTTTTTTGTTTCACTGGCACATACTCTGGGTCAATGTTCAACATATGACTTGCGATGGCAGGAGAAATCCCACACATATCAGAGTGGGTCCAAGCAAAGACATCTGGGTTCGCTCAAAGGAAATAAGTAAGATCCTCAGTCATCGAGGGAGTGAGTTGTGATCCAATCTTAAGCACTCGTGATGGCTCATCGTGGCTGATTGGAATGTCAATCACTAGTTCCGCCGGTGCTGTTTAGAGTCCTTGGGTTCTTCATCATCGTCTCTAGGATCTATGTCTCTATAGATCCAACCCTACTGCTCGAGCACTACTTGTCAATTTTCAGCAACATGGATGCGGACAGAGTTATCCACATCCTTTCCCTACTCTCTTCGCTAGGCTTCTCTCAACTCAATCACATAACATGCATGATCGGTCATTTGATCGCCATGCACAACACCAACCCCACTATCCGTTCGGAAATTTCAAGGTTAAGCACCACGTGCCAAAACTGCCCTAAACTCCGCCAGGACCGGTCGGTCCAGAAACACATTATACGGAGAATCAATATCCAAAACAATGAACGGTAGGATCCCTACCCTCCTACGTTCACCTTCTCCTAACTCAACCGGCAATTCGAAAAAACCTATCGCATCGGTGGCTGCACCATTAAAGCCATGAATGCGGGCTTTAGATGATTTCAGATCCTTTGCCTCCATCTTCATTTGGTCATACGCCTTTTTGAAGATAAAACTAATAGAACTCCCACAATTGATCAGTATCCTTCTCACAAATGCCGGCCCAATCATAGTTGAGATGACCATCGGATCAATGGTAGGTGCCTCCATCCGATCAGCATACCTGCTTCTGAATACAATATCATACGTCATCATTCGTTGCTGTTTCGCTGGAGTTCCGTCTTCCGAGTTCGAGTAGCATTCAAAATTTGCATGCATTAGGAAATTAGCATAGCATTCCATTTCTTGCCAACTTTTGTCTGCTGGATGAGGCCCACCGACTATCGTGTTTATGATTAGTCTACCTATAGTACGAGCGGGTTCCTTAACTTGATGTAGAGCCTGCCTGCGACTGGGGTCGTATGTCCCCCGTCTGACCTCTTGCGAATTCTTTACAAACTGCTGTAACTTCTTTTGCTGAACCAGTGTGATAACCCGGACTTTTGAACATCTGATAAGCAGATAATTAACTGGTTTATTCAGTTGATTAGATAAAAATTTTGAAATCTGGAAATATAAATAAATTTGAACCTATAATAAATATTGAGATATAAATATCTGGAAGTGATATATCTAGTAAAATAATACATATATATAAATAATGATGTGCAAACTTAGTAATGTTGAAAATTTTAAGTATGTTCATACACAAACATATGTGTATGTGTATATGTTTTGTGAATTGAGAACAATAATTTGAATTCAATACATTAAAGTTTTAAAGGAGATTTAAAGATAGAATTCTATATTTATAAACGCTAGAGATAAATACTTATTAGGTTTGAATATAGAGGCTCAAGTTTAAAATAGGGTAACAACAGATCATTCTTTCTCTAAGATATATGTATGTTGTATATATATGAACATATTAAACATAAAAGATAACTTAATTCACAAATTTTAAAAGGAAAAGGTTTAAAACATTTTTTGAATTAATTAGGATAAAGAACTTAAACATAAGAGGTATTAGAATATAAGTTTAAAACACTTGTAAATATCTCATTTTTGCATACTAACACTTGTAAGAAAATGATTATATGTATCGACAAATGTAAGCTTAGTTTTACAAATGGCATTTTCTTTTAATTTAAAATTAGGTAAAATGTAATAAAAAGAAGAAGAAAAAAAAAGAAGCCGGACTATTTTCTTCCAAACCTGAAACCATGGAGAAAAAAACAAAGAAACAAAGGAAAATATAAATCAACAGCCTGTAACAAATCAGAGGACAAAATCAAAGAAAACAATAATCTTTCAATTGTTTCAAACTTGAAGATCAAATCAATATTAAAATTCAAATGAAGATCAGCAAGCAAATCAAAATAGTTTGGTTCCAGGGGAAAATTTTGAGTTGTTCTCTGTTTCCAGAAAACAGGTGAGTAAACTTTACCTGGAAACTTAATCTTCTTTGTATTCTGATATATATGGAAATCATGGAAATAGTGGCTGTGAAAATGTTTTGTAAAAATGAATAAATATGTTATGCCTGACATATATATATATATATATATATATATATATATATATATAGACACACACATGTCTATATATATGTATGGGTACCTCTGTTCTTAAGTTTTCAGATCATAAACACATTCAACACCCAATTCCTCCTTATATAAACCATTTTAGGTGTTAATGTATGAAGAATATATGTTTGGGATAACTTGAATTTATTCTTAAAAATGATCTTAAGGATTAACAACAAATAGTTTTACAAGGACGTGAAAGTTTCAGTAAAAATAAATTAAAGTCAGAAAATAAATCTTTCAAATTCCATGTTTCAAGCTTATAACTTGATTCACATTTGGAAATCATGATTTTTGGAAAAGATTTCATAATTTCTAGTGTTGAGGTTGTCAAGAATGAGAAAGTTGATCAATTTTGGGTTTATGGTCAATATGCATCGATCGATGTTGAACTGAGGGTCGGGGTTCAGACCGAGGGTAGTTCGTGAATTGACGATGGTGGAAAACATGGTCAGAAGGGTTAGATTTCGCCTTGGTGATGTGGTTAGGTGATTGTAGGGTTTAAGCACCTGGACGAGGTTTTTGGGTTCTTCGCGACGACTAGAAGGAATCAGACTTGATCGGTTGAAGGGGAAAATGAAGTGTGGTCTTCGACGAACCCATAGGCGAAGTGTCTTGATTTTTGGTGGTCGGAGGTGTTGGGTCAAGGAGGACCTGGGTCGACTGGGTTTGTTTCTGTCGATCCAGATTTGTTCGTTTTTGATTCGCAAGTGATACAGGCGATCTGAGGGGTCGTGAGGAACGACGAGGCTATCGTCATCATGTAGGTGATCACGGCAATGACCGGAGGAGGGTGGTTCATCTGCGTACATGCACTATGAATGTCATATCTGATGTCATTCGATGGATAGGAAAGAGAGCATATACCTTGGGCAGAACTCGAATGGTTTTGAGTGTTGACTCGTAGAAGATTGGGAGTGGGAAATCTCGTGATTTGCTCGAAAAGTTTTAGTCTGAGTATCGGGTTTATAAGGTAAGTAAACAGTTTTAAAATTTTAATCAGATTTTGATATTTGAAGTAATTTTTGTTACCAGATTTCCAAGTTAAAATAAATGAATTGTGAATAAGTTATTGAAGGAAAAGGGAAACAAAAAATGCTACCAAGTTTCAAGCTAAATATAACTAATAAATTTATTAAGAAAGTTTCAAAAGAAATATTGATCGAGTTTCAATATAAATTTCTTTAAAGACAAGGTTTTGAAATTAATTTTTTTTGATGTGAATAATTATGTATTAGGATACTTACCCATTGTAATTAATTAAAGTATGATTATTTTATGAAGTTATTAAGGATAATTAATAAACTTAAGTTATCATAGGGTGATTTAATAATGTAGTGAAAGGATGATTACTCAATAAAATTAAGGGATTGATAAAAGAATAGTAACTCACTAAATGAATTAATTAAAGGAGAATTTGTGTAAGTAATTAAAGAATAGGTAATTACTAAATTGTGATTAATTAAGGTTAATTTAGGAATATGATTAATTACTAAATGTAATTAATTAAAAAGAGTAATTAATTATAAAGTAATTAAGGTTCATTAATTAATTAATAAATTAGTGAGTAATTAAAGATTAATTAATGTGAATGGTTAAGATATAATTAATTTACTTAATTAATCTAAGGATAATTACTTAGTGTAATTAAAGAGTAATAAATTAAGGATGATTAATTAAAATGGATGACTAATGATGATTAATTAATTTGTAGTTAATAAATGTTAAGTAAGTAGGATTTAAAGGTAATCTTAGTGATTAAAGTTAGTAATTTATTTAATTGGAGATTAATTAAATTAATTAGAAATTGTTCAACTTATAAGTCTTGCTTATGAATAGATAAGTTGTAGAGGATGATTAGATAAATATTTGTCGGATTAATTGTAATGTTCTGTAATATGATATCCTGAATATGAATTGTATTGATTCAAATTTAACAACTTGGATTAGAGATGACTTTGAATTCGAAGAGATGGGATCGGGCATCAGTAAATACCCGAAACCACTTTGGTTCTTTATAAATTTTAGTTAGAAGCAAATAGACTGGAATGAAATAAGTTAAGCATGATGGATATTTAAACTAGATAACAGTTCTTGGATATTGTTTTGAGATAAATGTTTGACTTAAATAAGGTTAGAACTCATAGAAAGGTACGAGTTACCCCAGTTATTCACTTTAGTTATATAGCTTGGTATTTCATATTATATGGGTTTACTCACTCTGGTTTCCAGCCTGCCCGGGTGTTACTTTTATGTAATGCTCGGGGCAGACCAAGTATTACAGAATTTCAGGTAAGGACATTCTAGAGCTCAGGAGGCGAGCTGGATGGCAGTAACGTATGGAGTGTATCCGCTGTGTTATATTGTTGTATATCTGGGACAAGTTGATTTTAACTGTCCATTGATTGTGAAATGATGTAACTCTGATGTATTAATAAAAATTAACTGATACAGATTTTCCCTGTATAACTGATATTTTGTTTGACGTTATATTTTGATCTGCTGCGAATGTGAGATTTTGTGTTTCATTTCCGTTTCTTCTTCAACCTCTTTTCTTCTTTTCCTGACCATTTGTAATTTTCGGGATTGAAATTCTGCGTCGTCACAATCATTTTTTCTATAGCATCATGATGGTGTCAACATTCCTCGATGTTGTGCCTGTAGGTTTCGTGAAACCAGCAGTACTTCCCGGTCTGTTTTTGTTCCTCAGTGGATTCCTTTGGACGCGACTTTCGGTATTGGAACGTATTACAAGTTGACAAATAAATATTTTCCATAGATGTGTTCAAAGGAGTGTATTCGTTATAGGTTGGGATCCGCGGTTTCCATTTTCTTGCTTCCCTCTTCATTTCAAAATTTCCTCCTCCGTATCATTTAGACTGCTCTAGCTTATTTTGAACATTGACCAGGACCTTGCCCAAGTTGTCGCCAGATTTCTTTACTGCAATGTTATTTTGCACCGCCTCCTTGCTGGGACTAGGCGCACTACTTCGCCTGGTCCATCTGGCCACTTCTCTTCTCATGAATTTGTCCTTCGAATAAAAACATTCCAGAGTGATCGGCCATTTTCCTGCCAGCCATCACCAAACTCTGAGTCCGGATCTACTCCTCACATCATGGCCATGAGAATAGCATGATCATTCGGGTCGCTAACTTCGGTAGTAGCAACATGAAATCTTTGCAAATATTTATTTAACGATTCCCTTGGGGCCTGGATCACGCTGGATAGAGACATTACGTCCTTTGGGTGAGTGCTATGGATCTTGAACTGCTCCACAAATTTCGTCGCTAACTCGTCAAACCTGGAAATCGATCGTGGAGGAAGCTTGGCGAACCAAATTGTAGCGATTCCAGATAAGGTTATTGGGAAATATCTGCATTTAGTCGCATCATTTGCTCTGGCTGAGTCCATCATCCATTCGTATCTCATTACATGCTGTCTGGGATCAGTCTTCCCTTCATAGGCTGGAATGGTCGGCATACTAAACCTTCGAGGGTACTCAGCCTGTAGGATAACATCCTTGAACAGAGTGTGGCACCTAGATGCACACCAATCATCATTTATTTTCCCTCATAGGTTGTCCGACCATAGCTGATAAGTCTGGGGTTTAGATGGGAGGTGGCAAGTTGGAATCCATCCTGCGTGATCATTTTGGTTGGTGCCTCCTTGATTAGTGATTTCCTAAATGAGTGTCGTGGGGAGCTACTTTATTGCGACCCTAGTGAGCTGGTCGGTCAGCTTCCACTAGTGTTCCAGATCCTAAGTTTCCTATTCGAACTTGAATGTGATTTCCCAAGTGCAGGCGAGGAGCCATGGTTCCAGATAATGAACATGGACCATTCCTGTTGGATTGATCTGATGCACATGTTTGCGTTGTTTCAATTCTACAGCATATATGCTTGTGATGTTCATTTGACGCACCGGAGCTGTTGGATGATGAGTAGGAAGTAGGGCTTCCTCCGACATTCTAATGCTATTGTTGAGTAATCTGGGTCATGAGATCGGTGTTGGCTTTAATTTTCTCGTTAAGTTGTCTCCTGCTTTCCATGAGTTCTCTCATCAGCTCATTGAACTCTGCTCTGGTGACAGCTTCTGATTGGTTTAGGATGGGGCGACACCTACACCGGGATTAGGTTGCTGGTTGCTAGGTCCCACTTGTTGGACACTGGCGGTCTCATTGACATCCGCATTGTGGGAGACTGATCTAGTACGTGGTCTTCCCATATTTGATTTATCCATCTGAACTCTAAATAGAATCTGTAAAATCTCGAGAACAAACTCAGATCTCCTTCGAGGGATTTCTACAATCCTATGGCGACGAAGTAGATCTTGACAGCCTGAGAATGCTTGTTCTCGGTGAAAGCACCAAAATTTGTCACTATCACCCTTGAATCGATTATTGTAGAAATATTAATGAAGATGGTAAATTAAAACGGAGGAATATCACAATAGAATGCAAAAAACAGCAAAAAACAAGAACACCAGATTTATAGTGGTTCGGTGTAACTTCCTTCGTCCACTTTTAATATAAAATTTATTGATTTTCCAAATACTTGAATGCATATACAATTCGTAGACAGACAACTTGAATACAAGTTGTAGTAGAAAGGAAGTGAGTGTCCAAAATGGCAGAGTCTCTTTGGAATTCTTGAAAAAAATCCCTTTAACTCTACCCCTACCTCTCTATTTATAGACGAACATAGGCCGGACTCCCTGCGCAGGCCTAAGACCAAGGTAGTTCGGCCCATAGTTGTAAGTCATGTTGACCGACCAAGTCATGCCGACCCACTTCCACTGAACCATCTATGCCGACCCAGAGGTTGCCTTGTTATTGACTCGAAGCGGTCCCTTAAGGAACTCGGAGCAAGCGGTAGTATGACTCGAAGCAAAGAAATGTTAGCCGCGTCACTTTGTTATAGTCGAAGAATTGACTAACCTCCACAAGGTTCACCAAACCAGGTCTACCGACCCACACATGTCAAACCATCGAGGACGAACCACGAACACTAAAACACAACCGACCTATCTGTCTTGGCTATGCGCCTTTGACCGAGTGACACATGACTTAGTGCTTCCGAAGCCAAACCACGACCATCCGAACTATCGAGTTCAATTTCACCCTCACCGAGCGACTGGGGTCGGACCCTTCTCAGCCGAACCACTTTGTCTGGCGTATCTTGGCCGAGCGATGACCTTCTCTTCAAGGCCGAGTGATGAGTGGATGAACCAACTCGACCGAATGACCTTGGTTGAGCCACTCTTGGCCGGTCCACATATTCGCATTCCAACGCCAATCCACCTAGTATTCTTGTTCCTTACAGTCATGCTGACCAACATCAAACATATCGACTCATGCATAGGCCGAAATTTAAATTACCCCAGCCTCTTTTACTTCCAACCCATTCTTAGCTCAAGTCCCATCCAAGGTCAACCGTAGGCTCTGTGACTATTGCCATGCAGCCAGGCCAAAGTGAGAGTAACACATCCTAATCACTTAACAACCAATGATACAATATATATAGAAAGTAATATCAATATATAACATGTACCAATTCAATGGCTATATGCAAATGTAGTAAGCTAAACATAAAACAGATAATCTTCATTCAAATAATTGGTAACTACATCAATTTTCATCTTTTAATGTTAGCATCTAATTTATTAAAGTCCGTGCGATGTACATATATCATCCGTATGCAAAACCATACCTGATTGCCCGCTCGATCACACAATTTCACTTTCGAACTAGTAGCATTTACACGACCACTCTAGTCCGGATCAGATTCAGTTCCTTGATTGGAAGCGTTATTCTCCTTACATAGCCATATACTATGATAGAGAATATTGGAATCAATCAAAAATCCATATTCAGGGTTCGCCGTTAAGAAATCGAGCAAAAAATTCTAACTCAGATCGATGTAAATCACCTCGAAATCATATATTCAAGTCCGGATCAAACAGTTATGTGAATAATATAATATACGTACAATTTATGTATATTTCAATTTACTTCCATTCAATTGATTTACATTCGATCATTTACATTCATTTATTTACGCTCGCTCTATTTACATTCATTGGTTCGCATCCAATTTTTCACATTGCGTTTAACAACATTTCATTCCATTTTTAATTTATTTACGGATTTTTATGAAAAAATCATTTTGTTTTAACTTTTCCTAAGTTAAACCCATTTCATTATCACTCAGTATTTTTTTCAATATTAATACCTCTTAAGAACTATCCCATCATATTTTTACTTAAGCTAAATTCAATTCATTCCTTACATTAATTAATTTTACTAGTTCACGTCATTAATTTATTCCATTAACATTTCAAACATATTCAATTCATTTTACAACTTAAGTGGAATTTCATTTTATAACTCAAGTTCATTTCCATTTGACTAATTTATTTTATTAGTTCATTTTATTAATTCTTTACAAATCGAATTCAATTGAAATTTCATTTAACTTTGCTTTAGTTAAAATTCATTTCAAAATTCATTTTACTTAAGTTAAATTTCATTTCATCATTCAATTCTCAAATATACTTTTCTTAACATTTATGTTCAACAAATTTAAAATTTGTTTGAACTTACTAATATTCAAAACGTATAATTTATAAAACTTATTTTCTTATGTTTTCATAAAATAATTAAATAACAACTTTCAGAATTTAAACATCCAGTATATTTTTCTATTTTCAAATCATTTTAGAATCATATATATACATAACTCCTTTATATATTTACACTTTTGGAATATAAAATAGATTATTTTGTCAAAACAGAACTTCAATGGTAGCAATTCCTCACTTATAAACTCGAAAATGAATGCCGATGATGCTGCAGTCATAAACATAATTATTTTTTGGCGAATAAAGTGAGTTCGGTTCTTTTGAAAACATTGAAAAATAATTTCCAAAATCATTGGGTTTTAAACTCTCTATCTTCTTGTTTTAAACCTGTTTTTATTTACAACTCATATTATATATATACTTAACCAATTTCCTTTACTTTTCGTTTACAAATCAGCTTCATAAATTATTTTTACAAAGTCTCACTACTTATGAAATATCATTTCACAATGTTGATTATTTTAGTTATAATCAATACTCTAAGATTCATACTATAAATTATTTTCTTATATTACTCAATTTACAATTGTTTATCTTATTTATATTACAATAACAACAACTTTTATTAGAACAACAAATGATAATAATCAAATATTATCATTCACTAACAACCAAACACACCAGTTTTATCGCTTCCTAAAACCAAAATTTCACATACATATACTGCTCAAAGGAGATTATAGGAAGATTCGTATTGTGTAGTCAAAATCAGTGTTACTAAGAACATGTACTTGTTAAGAAAAGCCTTTTGTATTAAGTCTATTCCTCCGGGCGAAGCGAGGGTTGTTTACTAGTTAAGACCGAAGGGAGCTTGGGGACTGGACATAGGATGAGAGGTCCAAACCAGTATAAAATCTCTGGTGTGATTGATTCTTTACTTTTTCTTCACTTTAATCTACTAGTTATAAGTTAGCTATGTATTACAATTGCATACTAGATATGAATACACGATCCATACACACTTTCATTTGGTATCAGAGCGCGGTTATTTCAAATTAAAGTAACAATTAAGTGAAACATATTTAATATGGAAAGTACATTTCAAGATGGTCAATCCACTACAAGTCCTCCACTGTTCACTTGATCTAATTATGCTTATTGGTTTACACAAATGCATATTTTTATGGAAGCTAATGGTTTCAAAATTTGGTTAGCAACTCAAAATAAATATAAAGCACCAAACACGGACATAAATACTTGGGCAGATGCTCAAAAGAACACGGCAACAAATAATGCTAAAGCCATGAATGTTCTATTTTGTTCACTTGACAAAAATGAATTTTCACGCGTCGTGTGGTGTACTACTGCATATGATATATGGTGTACACTATCACTCATGAAGGAACAAACAAAGTAAAACAAACAAAGATTTCCATTTTACAGAATCAATTTTCTTCATTTAAAATGAAAGAAAATGAATCTGTTGGTGATATGTATGCTAGATTTCAATCTTTTCAACATGATCTTATGGCATTGGACAAATCTACAGACTTTGATTTAGTTACACATATTCTAAATTCCTTAACTAATGAATAGGAAAGAAAAGTGTTGGCTATAGAAGAGGCCAATGATCTTTCTCAACTAAAGTATAAAGAATTAATAAGAAATTTGATGTCGTATGAAGCAAATTTACAGGCAAGAAAAGAACAAAATAATAAAAAGAAAATTATAGCTTTTCAAGCCAACGATAATAATTCGGACTTAGATGAAGATGAGATCATATTTATTGCCAAAAGTGACATCAAGTTCAAGAAATTCAAAAGGATGACGAGTTCGCAAAAAGGAGGAAATTTAAATTCATCCAACAAAACTTTGATCAAATGCTTTGGATGTGTCAAGTTCGGACACATGAAGAACAATGCCCAGAACTCAATAATGATAAAAAAGAAAGCAAGTTCGAGAAATTTAAGAAAAGAAAATGGCTTTTCCAAGTAGCTTGGGACTTAGATCCATCGTCGTCATCAAACAGTGAGAGCAATATTGATTCTGAGCAAGCAAATGTATGCTTCATGGCAAACACTGAGGAGGTACGCAAAATAAAATCTGATAACAAGGTGAAATAGATACTTGATAGCGGATGCTCCAAATATGACCGGAAATGGACAAATCTTATAGAATATAACATCCGTAGTGGTGGTATTGTAACCTTCGGAGATAATTCAAAAGGATTTGTCATTGGGATTGGAGATGTCATCAATGTTGGTATGTCTACTTCACCTGTTATTACAGATGTTCTTTTGGTTAAAAATCTAAAAGATAACCTTTTAAGCATTAGTCAACTTTGTGAAAAATTGATTTTAATAAAATTAAATGCAACATATTTGAAGGATTAAGAAAGAGAAATATTTGTGCCTTAAATATGAAATTTAATAACTCCAACGATTTATGCCTATCCGTAGATTTCAATGATCCATGGATATGACACAAACAGTTGTGTCACATAAACTTTAGTTTTATAAACAAATTGGCTAAACATGAATAAGTTAGAGGTCTTCCGAAAATAAACTATGAAGTTATAAATTTATGTGATGCACGTCAATATGGAAAATTAAAGAAGAGTTCTTTTAAAACTAAAAATGAAATTTGTACCAAACAACCTTTAGAATTATTACATCTCCATTTATTTTGGACCTACTTAATTACGTACAATAAGTCATAACAAGTATGTATTTGTTATTGTGGATGACTTTTCAAGATACACATGAACACTATTTTAAAACATATGAGTGATACATTTGAGATGTTTAAAATTTTTGCTAAAAGAATTAAAAACTTAATAAATCTTAAAATAAAGAATATAAGAAGTGATCACAGAGGTGAATTCGAAAACGAAATTTTTGAAAATTTTTGTAACAAAAACGGAAATACACATAATTTTCATTTCTTCGAAAACCACAATAAATGGTGTTGTAGGAAGAAAAATTTGTACACTCAAAGAGTGTGTACGAAATAGCTTAACAGTAGTAATCTACTAGAGAATTTTTGGGTAGAAGCTGTAGCTATTGCTTGTTAGGTATTGAATCATGTCACAGTACGTCCTTTAACCAAAAATACCTATTATGAAATGTTTTTGGTAGAAAACCCAAAGTATCATACTTTCGAATATTTGGTTCAAAATGTTTTATACTAAACACTAAAGATAATCTTGGAAATTTTGACATAAAAGCCGACGAAGGAATTTTTATCGGATACTCAGATCGTAGCAAAGCTTATAGAGTATTTAATATACATCTAGTTCTATAGAAGAAAGTCTACATGTTTTATTTGACGAAAATTTTTCCAATAGAAAAAACAGTGATAATGATGAAATTTTAACAACACCGTCTGAAAATAACACGGTTGTACATAACAATAATGAGAATACTATTGACAATGATAATTGTTAAGATCACCACCTCGTATTTCAAAAGATCATTCGATTAACAATATCGTTGGTAATTTAAATACAATAGTTTCTACCAGACATCGATTAAATCAAATGAGTCACGTTGCAATCATTTCAAATTTTTAACCAAAAAATTATATAGAATCATCGAATGATGAGTCATGGATTATGGCAATGTAAGCAGAATTCAATCAATTCGAAAGAAATGAAGTACGAGAATTTGTATCGAGACCTACGGGTCAATCCATAATCAGGACAAAATGAGTTTATAAAATAAAACCAATGAAAATGAAAACATTGTTCTTAGCAAAACAAGATTAGTAGCAAAAGGGTATAATCAAGAGGAAGGCATTGACTATGAAGAAAGGTTTGCTCTTGTCGCACGTCTAGAAGCCATCCAAACGTTACTTGCTTTTTCATGCCATCATAACTTTAAAAAATTTCAAATGGACGTAAAAAATGCTTTTCTAAATGGTTTTATGAAATAATAGGTTTATGTTGAGCAACCTTTGTTGTTCATACATGAAAATTTTCCTAAATATGTATATAAACTTAAGAAAGCTTTGTATGGATTAAAACAAGCACCTCATGCTTGGTATGATAGACTACAAACTCATTAAATAAATTTTGGCTTTAAAATTAGAAAAATAGACAAAACTTTGGGTATAAAAAGAGATTATAATGATATTTGGTTGTTCGTGTATATATGGATGACATAACATCTGGATCAACAAATGAAAAGTTATGTAACAATTTTGCAGATATCATATAAAATGAATTTGAAATGTGTGACGCCCCACCTCTATACCCACGCTAGACAAGGACACTACGAGGTAATGCCGTCAACTAGTGTGGAGAATAAGGCTGTTGAGGAGCGACCATCCGTGTAATTGCTTTGTGCGAGCACCGATATGTCAGATAGTATAACATGAATTTCAACTTAAGAGGAAATCCAACATGCCGATACAAACTCAAAACTACTACACAGTGGCTATAATATCTTCGGAAACAAATATAGAAATAAGCATAACACAAATCAGTCACAGACATCCATATCACAAAGGCGGAAATAGGTATGAATATATATAACACATAAAATTGTTCATCAGAGTTGTGGTCAAACAAGATCCACAATATCACAAAAGAATAGATACAAGTGCTAGGCAAAAGAATAAGTATACATCAAGGAGTCTATATCTCAAATGTATACAACCAAAAACTACTAATCTAAGTAGTTAGCCAAAAGTCATAATAGTAAACACCAGAAGTGGAGTCAAGTGGAAGCACCTATGACATCTCGGTCAGGCCCGAGTATTATTTAAGGAAATAATAAACGGATCAGTCTAGCTATAAATATCATATGAAATGATATAGAATAAGAGATATGACAAAATAGTATAATATAACCAAAATGCCATATAGCGATAAGTATGCAATTGAAAATCAACTAGGGATTAATCAATATCACAAGAATCTCCTCAAAGATCAAAAGGAATTTCATACTCTTTATTTATATTCACCAAACCATAAATATTGACAATAATATCAATGCCAATCACAAAAGTTAATGATACACAAATTCACCAATGCACAAATATTGATAAAACTTATCAATGTAAATCACGAAAATTGGTGAAAACACAAATTCCAGAAATCATCAATGAAAATCCAGAAATCACGAAAAGGGGGAGGCCTATCACAAAACGGGAGTATGAAAACTCACCAACACGTGTATCACAAAACGGAACGCTATTCCATGGTTGCTAACCATTTATTTTGAGCCGAGGCTCCACAAAACGGCCCGAAGACCATGGGTCGCTACCCCACCAAATTGAGCCGAAACTCCACAGAAGCGGGGTTTAGTCTCCCTCGTAGACAAAGAGACATCGCACATTGCTTGTCTAAATCACAAAATGATCATCATCGATCACAAGAAGTGTCAATTAAACTAAGCTAGTAAATATATGAGCTTAGCCTCATGTCCCATAACCACTCGCTTAACTTAAATATTTACGAACAAATTGTAAGTTTCCACTAGAAAATTGTCGCAAGAGATTCAATCGAACAAGTCCAAGAATTAACCAACTAAGTAAATGCAAGCGTTTCATACCACTTGTTTTACTAAGTAGTTTAATTTGATTTCCCATACGAGTGAGGTAAAGGTTTGTATATACTAGTAGATTGGAAAACGGTTTAAGAAACGAGCTTTGTAATAAAATAGGGTTGAAATCGTTTTGATGAAAGAGTTTTGATATTAACTACTAGTATTGAGACCTTTATATTTTTAAAGTGACGAATCACAAAAATGATTGTATAAATAATAAATCACAAAAATTCACATTCGAAGACGTGAATAAAATCCAAAGAATTCGATTCCAAATCCATCCAGGTGGAAATACCCCTGTGACTCAACAGCCACGACTTACGGCTTAACAACAATGCAACACACAAAATCAGCTGCTCATTTCATGCGACTCCACAGCATACGACCTAAGGGATCTACGACTTAAGGAATAGCATGCGGCCTAACTGAGCGACTTAAGAAGATAGCGGCATAAGTGAACGATTTAAGGAGCTAGCGGCATAAGAAACAAGCGACCTAAGGAATGGGCGACGTAAGCGACATAGGCAACCTAAGCCTCAGAACGACTTAAGGTGGGTGCAACTTGAAGCAGGGCGAGCGACTTAAGTTGGTGTAGTCCGAATGACTTAAATGGTTGCGACCCAACATGGCGCGACCTAACTGCAGGCCGAGCGACCTAAATGGTTGCGACCTAACATGGCGTGACCTAACTGCAGGCTGAGCAACCTAAGTGGTTTGCGACTTAACAAGCCGAGCGACCTAAGTTGGAGCGACTTAAGAGGCCGAGCGACCTAAGTGGTTGCGACCTATAATAGGCCGAGTGACTTAAATGGTTGCGACTTAACAGGCCGAGCGACCTAAGTAGGAGCGACCTAAAAGGCCGGCACATTGCAGGCCGAGCGACCTAAGGAACAGAAGTGCAAACTCTCACTCAATTTGCAATTGGTCGAGCAACGACGCTAAGGGTTTATGCCAATCGACTACCCAACCCTATATGCTCCTTGATGCATCACCAAAAGCATGATCAAAAAACAAAGCTATGATTTTTAAAGATTTGAACCCAAAACACTAAAAATTGGAATATTAACAAAACCAATCCAAATCAAAATCAAATGCACATGAATAAGTGTTAGGAATTCATACCTGACAATCAAAGATAATCATAGACTTATATGTGAGATAAAAATCTCACCTTTTTACAAAATCAATGAAGAAGAAGCTTGAAAGCAAAGGAAGAATCAAGCACACTTCAATCTCAACACAAGAAGGTTGAATCAATGGCTTCTCATAGAATTGGGAGCTAGAGTTTGGATTTTGCAAATGAACTTGGGCTTGGAGTTTTAATTTCCCATTCCTCTCTCCATTTTTTATGAAGCTTGAGTGTTAGGAAATGAAAGTGAAGTAACGAAGAGAAGAGGGGGTTGAGCTAGAGTTAATAGTTTAAGCTAATGGGCTGAACCAAACCCAAAGCCCAAAGTGAAAAAGTGGCAAAATTCCACTAACTCCAAACATATCAAAGTTTATACTCAAAAAGATCGCAAACGGCGTATTGAACTCAATGGAAGTGGTCCCGAGTCCAAATTCGACCGTATGCAAAAATTAACTTTTCGGACTAAAATCCGACTAACGATAAAATATTTAAACAAAAATATTTAGATATTCAATCGTAAAATATGCAGGTTGTTACAGACTCCCCTCCTTAAAAAATTGTGTCCTCGCAATATTTAAGAAGAAAATATAAGGTAACAACCATGAAAGTATATCAACACAAAAGAAATTTGAAATAAGAAATTCACCTCAAAGGGCACGGGAAAGTAAGTCCAGATGTGTTCGTTCGATGAACTCTCTAGATTCCCAAGAGCAATCCTTAGGATTTGAGGACCATTGAACTTTAACAAGCGGAACATCTTTATTTCGAAGGCATTTGACCTCCGAAGCAACAATACAAATATGATGTTGCTCATAAGTTAAATTAGGTGAAGCTTCAATTTCTTCCAGAACACCTGGCTCAAGAATAGAATCGGAATATCGAAGGCATTTCCGTAATTGAGAAACGTGAAACACGTGATGTATAGCGGAAAACTGAGCCAGTAATAAAAGGCGATAAGCCACCGAACCAATACGTTCGGTGATAGGAAATGGCCCAATATATCGAGGCGCTAATTTTCCCGATCGACTGAAACGTACAACACCCTTCATAGGTGAAACACGAACAAACACAAAATCTCCCACAGAAAATTCTAATTTCCTTCTTCGGTTATCGTCATAGGATTTTTGCCTACTCTGGGCTTCTTTCATCCTATGACGAATAAGGTCGATCTTTTCTGTAGAATCACGAATAAAATCTGGACCTAAAACCAGCTTCTCACCGGCCTCAAGCCAACAAGAAGGAGAACGGCATGGCCTTCCATAGAGTGCCTCAAAAGGTGCCATCCCAATAGTAGATTGGAAGCTATTATTATAGGCAAACTCAACTAGAGAAATATGATCTTCCCAACTTCCACCAAAATTAAGAACACATGCATGAAGAAAATCTTCAAGAGTTTGATTCACACGCTTGGTTTGTCCATCGGATTGAGGATGATAAGCGGTGCTAAAATTAAGCTTCGTTCCCAAACCTTTTTGAAGATTCTTCCTAAATCCACTAGTAAACAATGGATCACGATCACTAACAATAGAAGTAGGAACTCTATGTAATTTAACAATTTCTTTGATAAAGAGCTTGGACAAAAGAGGAACAGTCCGGTTAGACCGAACGGGAATACAATGGGCGGATTTAGTAAGTCTATCAACTATCACCCATAAGCTATTATGACCCGAACGAGAACGGGGAAGGCCGTCTATAAAATCCATGGAAATTTGGTCCCACTTCCAAATTGGTATTTCTAAAGGTTGCAATAACCCGCCGGGCCTTTGATGCTCGGCCTTAATGAGTTGGCAAGTCATGCAACACTTAACAAAGTTAGCAATATCAGATTTCGTTCCCTCCCAATAATAAAGTCGCCTCATATCCGCGTACATTTTACTACTAACGGGATGAATCGTAAATTTAGAAGATGAGAATCTTCTAAAATGTCTTTACGAAGATCACTAATATTTGGCACGATAAGTCTACCAAATTTTCGAATACCGCCACGAGAATCAATATCAAAGTATTTCAAACCTTCAATATCAATTTTATCCCTAAAATTTTGGCTAAGAAGAGCCAATTCGGGATCTAGCTTTTGAGCTTCAATAATGCGGTCTAAAAGAGAGGGATGAGCCTCAAGGCTACATAAAACAAGAGATGAACATAAATCGGAAACACGATCTCGAATCTCACAAGTGGATAAAATTCCGAGATCATTCCATTCGGATATCATCATAGAAACAACCGCTTGTTGCTTACGACTAAGTGCATCGGCAATACGATTTCCCTTTCCGGGAGTATAAAGAATATCAAGATCATAAGATGCAAGGAATTCGAGCCAACGTTGTTGACGCAAATTAAGTTCCTTTTGAGAAAATAGATACTTCAAAGATTTATGATCGGTGTAAAGAATAAATTTTTCTCCCAAAAGATAATGACGCCAAATTCGAAGCGCGAAAACAATAGCCGCGAGCTCTAAATCATCAGTGGCATGTCTAGTCTCGGCTGGCTACAATTGCCTAGAAGCATAAGCAATAACACGTTCTTTTTGCATAAGGATGGCACCCAAACCAACGCGACTAGCATCGGTATAAACAATAAAATCTTGGTTTCCCTTGGGAATCACAAGAATAGGAGCATCGGAAAGGAGTTCTTTTAATTTCTGGAAAGAAGCTTCACATTTGTCCGACCAAATGTATTTAACTCCCTTCTTTGTCAAACTACTAAGAGGCACGGAAGTTTTAGAAAAGTCTTTGATAAAACGACGATAATAACCCGCCAATCCGAGAAAACTACGAATTTCCGTCACACTCTCCGGTCTCTTTCAATTTTGAATCGCTTCAATCTTTGAAGGATCCATGAAAATTACGGATTCGGAAATAATGTGACCGAGAAACTTCACACGAGATTGCCAAAAGTGGCATTTAGAAAATTTTGCTTTAAATTGATTGCTCCTAAGAGTTTTCAACACAATCTGACGATGCTTTTCATGCTCCTCCTAGGTTTTTAAATACACAAGAACATCATCAAAAAAGATGAGAACAAACCGATCGAGGAAGTCTTTGAAAACTCTATTCATAAGGTCAACGAAATAAGCCGGAGCATTCGTTAAACCAAATGGCATAACATGCCATTCATAATATCCATAACGAGTACGGAACGATGTCAAAGGAATGCTACCCTCTGCAATACGAAGCTGATGAAAATCAATTGCTAAGTCTAATTGTGAAAAGACTCTAGCACCACTAAGCTGATCAAATAAATCATCAATCCGAGATAAAGGATATTTATTCTTGATAGTAAGATCATTAAGCTTGCGGTAGTCAACGCAAAGCCTAAGTGTACCGTCAGATTTCTTCACAAAAATAGCCAAAGCTCCCCAAGGCGAGGAACTAGAGCGAATAAATTGCTTCGTCTCCAATTTGGACAATTGTTTGTGCATCTCCTCATTTTCTTTATTGGACATACGATAAGGAGGACGAGTAATAGGTTGAGCTCCAGGGATGAGATTAATTCTGAACTCAATTGCTCGCTTAGGTGGTAATCCTAAAACGGGCTCAAATATGTCGGAGAATTCACGAACAACGTGAATAAGAGAGATTACGTCTTCTTCATCGTCATTACCATCATCATGAGGATTTAAAGAATATAAAGATGCAGCCAAGCTGGAATCCAAATCTTTAAGATCAATAGTAATCGGGTTAACAGATTAAGGATGTCGAAGATGAATAGTCTGCTCAGGACAAAGGATTTGAGCTTCATAATGGTTAAGCCAATCCATTCCCAAAATCATTCCAAAGTCTAAGTAGCGCATAACATGCAAATCGGCTCGGAAAGAAAAATCACACAAAATAATCCCGACATCTTTACACAATAAACTGATTGCTGCGGATCCACCAACTGGATTTGCAATTCTCAAAGAAGTCATTAAACACAAAACATCCAAAGAAAAAGTATCAACAAGTTCTTTTGAAATAAAAGAGTGGGACGCACCCGTATCCAAAAGAGCTCGAATAGGATGATCACGAAATAAAATAATGCCAACAAGGATTGAATGAGAAATACCTTGACCACGAGAAGTGTTACTAGGAGTTTGCACCACATTAAGCTTTCCCTCCTACCTATTTTGAAGTTTGGGACACGAAGATATATAATGGTCCGGGCCTTTGCAATAGCGACAAGCACGGGGCTTTGAACACTTATTCGCATAATGGTCCTTAGAACCACAGTTGTAGCATTGCCCACCACTTGAGGTAGAAGTCTTGGTTGCCGGAGAGGCTTGCTTCCCTTTCTTATTGTTGGGATAAGGACCTTTGAACTTATTAGGCCTTTTCTTGTTGGTGAAGTTCGGTTTAGCACTCCCAACCTCAACATCACTTACTCTATCAGCCTCTTCAAGTCGAAGAGCGATATCAATGAGCCGATCAAAAGAAACTTCTAATTTTAGAAGTAATGGCTTCTTGAGATTTTTATTCAAGCCATAGACAAATCTTTGGTTTTACTTCAATGGGGTGTTTATGTACTCGACCTCGTATTTAGAAAGTGACTCGAATGATGCGACATAGTATGCCATGGAAGATTCACCGTGAACAAGGTCTACGAAACGACGAGCCAAAGTCACCTTCTTAGCTTCTGGCACAAATTTTAACTCAAAGCATTCCTGAAATTTCTCCCAAGTAAGATCCGCTTCATGTATTTCAGAAATCAAAAGCTCATAGCAATCTAATGCTCTTTCTTGGAGCATACTAGAGGCCACCTGAACACGGTGAAGATCAATAAGATTCATGCGAGAAAAGATTCGATCGCACGTTCTCAGCCAAGCCTGGACTTCAATAATAGTTTCGGATCCTTTGAATGGCTTCCCACCCAAATTGGTATAATCATTGCACAAACGTGCAAATCCAGACTTAGGGTGAGTAGACTCCGGATTAGATCCGGCTGCTTGAGCATTCTTTACTAGATCAAGAAGCTGTTAGGCAGACATAAATACTCCATCTTGGGGAGTAGCACTAGATTGACCGGCACTGGGACGGCCAGGTCTAACCATTTCTCTTCCTTTAGAAAGAAAGAAAGAAGAAGGATAAGTTTATTCACCAAATGAATATCAAGCATTCTTGGTAGATAAAACAAGGAATCATAAAGTAAATAGGATGAATCGTTACGAAGACTCGAATTAAATCCTAAAGCACGACTCCTAAGAAGGACTTAGGACGATGATCCTTGCTAGATTATTCTACATTGTTCCGAAGTTTCTCTCTGATACCAAGCTATGACGCCCCACCTCTATACCCACGCTAGACAAGGACACTACGGGGTACTGCCGTCAACTAGAACGGAGAATAAGGCTGTTGAGGAGCAACCATCCGTGTAATTGCTTTGTGCGAGCACCGATATGTCAGATAGTATAACATGCATTTCAACTTAAGAGGAAATCCGACATGCCGATACAAACTCAAATCTACTACACAGTGGCTATAATATCTTCGAAAACAAATATAGAAATAAGCATAATACAAATCAGTCACAGACATCCATATCACAAAGGCGGAAATAGGTATGAATATATATAACACATAAAAGTGTTCATTAGAGTTGTGGTCAAACAAGATTCACAATATCATAAAAGAATAGATACAAGTTTTAGGCAAAAGAATAAGTATACATCAAGGAGTCTATATCTCAAATGTATACAACCAAAAACTACTAATCTAAGTAGTTAGCCAAAAGTCATAATAGTAAACACCAGAAGTGGAGTCAAGTGGAAGCACATGTAACATCTCAGTCTGACCCGAGTATTATTTAATAAGAAAATAATAAACGGATCAGTCTAGCTATAAATATCAGATGAAATGATATAGAATAAGAGATACGACAAAATAATATAACATAACCAAAATGCCATACAGTGAAAAGTATGCAATTGAAAACCAGCTAGGGATTAATCAATATCACAAGAATCTTCTCAAAGATCAAAAGGAATGTCATACTCTTTATTTATATTCACCAAACCATAAATATTGATAATAATATCAATGCCAATCACAAAAGTTAATAACACACAAATTCACAAATGCACAAATATTGATAAAACTTATCAATGTAAATCACGAAAATTGGTGAAAACACAAATTCCAGAAATCATCAATGGAAATCCAGAAATCACGAAAAGGGGGAGGCCTATCACAAAACGGGAGTATGAAAACTCACCAACACGTGTATCACAAAACGGAACGCTATTCCATGCTTGCTAACCATTTATTTTGAGCCGAGGCTCCACAAAGCGGCCCGAAGACAATGGGTCGCTACCCCACAAAATTAAGCCAAAACTCCACAAAAGCGGGGTTTAGCCTCCCTCGCAGACAAAGAGACATCGCACATTGCTAGTCTAAATCACAAAATGATCATCATCGATCACAAGAAGTGTCAATTACACTAATCTAGTAAATATATGAGCTTAGCCTCATGTCCCATAACCACTCGCTTAACCTAAATATTTACGAACAAATTGTAAGTTTCCACTAGAAAATTGTCACAAGAGATTCAATCGAACAAGTACAAAAATTAACCAACTAAGTAGTTTAATTAGATTTCTCATACGAGTGAGGTAAAGGTTTGTATATACTAGTAGATTGGAAAACGGTTTAAGAAACGAGCTTTGTAATAAAATAGGGTTAAAATCGTTTTGATGAAAGAGTTTTGATATTTACTACTAGTATTGAGACCTTTATATTTTTAAAGTGACGAATCACAAAAATGATTGTAGAAACAATAAATCACAAAAATTCACATTCGAAGACGTGAATAAAATCCAAAGAATTCGATTCCAAATCCATCCAGGTGGAAATACCCCTGCGACTCAACAGCCATGACTTACGGCTTCACAACAATGCAACACACGAAATCAGCGGCTCAACTCATGCGACTCCACGACATACGACCTAAGGGATCTGCGACTTAAGGAATAGCATGCGGCTTAACTGAGCGACTTAAGAAGATAGCGGCATAAGTGAACGACTTAAGGAGCTAGTGGCATAAGAAACAAGCGACCTAAGGAATGGGCGACGTAAGCGACATAGGCGACCTAAGCCTCAGAACGACTTAAGATGGGTGCGACTTAAAGCAGGGCGAGCGGATTAAGTTGGTGCAGTCCGAACGACTTAAATGGTTGCGACCCAACATGGCGCGACCTAACTGCAGGCCGGGCGACCTAAATGGTTGCGACCTAACATGGCGCGACCTAACTGCAGGCCGAGTGACCTAAGTGGTTTGCGACTTAACAAGCCGAGCGACCTAAGTTGGAGCGACTTAATAGGCCGAGCGACCTAAGTGGTTGCGACCTATAGCAGGCCGAGTGACTTAAATAGTTGCGACTAACAGGCCGAGCGACCTAAGTTGGAGCGACCTAACAGGCCGACACATTGCAGGCCGAGCGGCCTAAGGAACAAAAGTGCAAACTCTCACTGAATTTGCAATCGGTCGAGCAACGACGCTAAGGGTTTATGCCAATTGATATCCACCCTATATGCTCCTTGATGCATCACCAAAAGCATGATCAAACGACAAAGCTATGATTTTTAAAGATTTGAACCCAAAACACTAAAAATTGGAATATTAACAAAACCAATCCAAATCAAAATCAAATGCACATGAATAAGTTTTAGGAATTCATACCTAACAATCAAAGATAATCATAGACTTAGATGTGAGATAAAAATCTCACTTTTTTACAAAATCAATGAAGGAGAAGCTTGAAAGAAAAGGAAGAATCAACCACACTTCAATCTCAACACAAGAAGCTTGAATCAATGGCTTCTCATAGAATTGGGAGCTAGAGTTTGTATTTTGCAAATGAACTAGGGCTTGGAGTTTTAATTCCCCATTCCTCTCTCCATTTTTGATGAAACTTGAGTATTAGGAAATGAAGTGAAGTAATGAAGAGAAGAGGGGGTTGAGCTAGAGTTAATAGTTTAGGCTAATGGGCTGAACCAAACCCAAAGCCCAAAGTGAAAAAGTGGCAAAATTCCACTAACTCCAAACATATCAAAGTTTATACTCAAAAAGATCGCAAACGACATTTTGAACTCAAAGGAAGTGGTTCCGAGTCCTAATTCGACCGTATGCAAAAAGTAACTTTTCGGACTAAAATCCGACTAACGATAAAATATTTAAACAAAAATATCTAGATATTCAATCGTAAAATATGCGGGTTGTTACAAAATGTCCCATATGGGAAATTAAATTTCTTCTTTGGATTACAGATTAAACAGGTAGAAAATGGTATCTTTATAAATCAGGAAAAATATTGTCACAATTTGTTAAAACTTTTTGGGATGGAGAAAACATCGTGTAAACCAACGCCCATAAGCACCAATACCCATTTAGATAAAGAAGAAAATGGAAAAAAAAATCGATCAAAAATTATATGAAGTATAATAGGATCGCTATTATACTTAAAGGCTAGTAAACCCGATATCATGATGGGTGTATGTTTGTGTGCAAGATTTCAAGCACGACCTAAAGATTCATACTATCAAACAGTTAAACGTATTTTGCATTACTTAACTAACACTAAGGATTATGGTCTTTTCTATCCTAAAGGTAGCTCTTTTGAACTCATATCATATAGTGATGTTGATTTTTTTTTTGGTTGCAAAACTGATAGGAAAAGTACATATGCACATTTCACTTTATCGGTCAAGCTCTAGTTTCTTGGTTCAATAAAAAAATTGTGTATCACTTTCAACCTATAAAGAAGAATATATTTCTACTGCCTTAGCTTACGCTCAAATAATATACATGCAACCGACACTTACAGACTTTGGAAAAACAATAAACATATCTCCAATATATTGCGATAATACTGGTGCTATAAACTTATCTAAAAATTTCAATTAATCATTCTTGGAATAAACATATAGATGTTCGTCGCCATTTTCTAAGAGGTAATGTTGAAAAACAAATAATAACTCTAGAATTTGTAAATATGGAAAATCAGTTTCAAAGTGATCGTGGAGATGATGGAATTTTGAAGGTGGAGCTCTCAAGTGTTTCATTTAGTTACATAAAGAACGTTTATGGATGAATGCTGATATTGCATTGTTGCTGTGAAGACAGTATTAGCATTCCAAATGGGAAGTGCTATATAAAAGTTAAAACGTAGTCTCAAGCCTCATCAACCGGGAATGACTAAAACAGGGGAGATGCAGCATGGTTAACTGGGTCGCTCCTAAGTAGGGTATGATCATCCCTATCTAGAGTACCTATTATCTCTCATTTGTATACTTTGGGGCCCAATTAACAGAGGGGTGATCATATTCGGCACTATCTAGTAAGGGCTAGGATGGTTTTGTGTTGGCAGGGGTCGATAAGTTCGACCTCGAAGTTATTTGTTTAGAGAGGCACCGTGATGGGCGGTACATAAGTAGCCCAGCCATTGTATGTAATCCATTCTCCAACAAGCACCGTACAGACTTAGTTGTGCTCAACTACGCTAAAACGTGAGGTGCAAGCATTTCAGCTATATTCATATTTTACTTTGACCCATAAACATTAGTATAATATAAATGGATTTTCTATAGAAAATGTTTTGGTTATCGTAAGGTAAAAACCTGTCTGTGTTTATATGCGGCGTGATCTTACGATATACTCATGATTTTCAAAGGGTTTCTTTAACTTCAAAAATATGGTTGAGTGTGTTTTTTCACATTGGTTTTACAGACTGACTCGGGTGTTATTTTATTATAATGCTCGGGTCAGACCGAGCATATTTATAGGATTTAGTTGGATGCTTTGGGGCTTTAGGAGAAGAGTTGGAGGCCCAAAGATGTATTTACGTATATGGTTATTTTTCCGCTATGTTCATTGTTTTATTTATCAGCAATTGTGAGGACAGGTTGTTATATACGTCTAGGCTGAAATAGGTTTGTATACTCTGATTGATGTCTGTATATACATATATTGTGGTTTGACTTTTATGTAAATATTAGTTGTATATTACAGATCATTCGTTCCACTGAGAGATTTTGTGTTGTTTATTTTCTTCTTATCTTCTTCCTTCCTTCTTTTTCTATAACAATTAGGTTTTCCGACATTGAATTTCTCGACATGTAATACGTTGAACGTATTAGTGTCAATTTTGAGAGTTGAAAATCTTAGTCGTTACATTTGGTATCAGAACCAGGTTAAGCGAGAACCTTGGCTTTGGTGGGATACTCATTAGAGATTGGGTCAGTAGCACCCTAGAATGAGTTTTTAGCGTGTGTGTATATGAGCGTGTATTTGTTAGCGATATAAAAATATTTTTTATATTGTGTTCATTGATCCATTGAGTGGCTTATGGATTCTGGTCAATACAAGTAATTAACGTTATTGATAGGGATCTCTAAACATATGAACAGAGCAATTCGACATGGTATTGTTTTGTAATTGGGTAAATGAAGTAATTTTACCTTGATTATATTATATATGACATATAATTTTTTAGAAAATTACCATGGTATATATGGTGTGCACAACTGTTAGGAAATGGTAATGCTAGGTTATTATCATTGGTCGTTTGTTGTTTGTGATTGAATAAAAGATGTTATTATAATGTAAATAGGGATTAACAATTAAAAATATGATTTTATATAACCAAAGTGAAATTATATAAATATATAGGTTATAAAAGTGATATATAAATTGAAATTAAATTTCAGAAGTATATTATAAATATGATTTATAAGTAAGAGGGATTTAAAAGTTGGGAACCTGGGAATTTAAAAAATTCCGTTGGTTTTGAAAATGATTTTTCAAAGTTTTGGAAAATTATAGTAATATTATTTTGAAAATATTTTGAATAAAATTATTTAAAAAGGATTTTAAAGAGGTAAAAGCACTAAACTCACTTCGGTCGCTGGAAAATAGTTTCGGTGATGACTGCAACATCATTGACGTTCATTTTCGGATTTCCAATGGAGGAATTGCTACCAATGGAATTTTTTTTGGTGAAACTAGTTTCGATATACCAAGGGAATTACACTTATATATGATTTAAAAATGATTGAAATAAATAAGAACAAGGTTTTAAACTGTAAAAAGAATTATTTAAGTGTTTTATGAAAATGTGACAAAATAAGTTTGATAATTTATAAAATTTAAGAATTAGTATGTTAAAACAATGTTTTAAATTGTTGAATATGAATGTAAGAAAAGTAAATTTGAAATTGAACTATGGAATTAAATCTAGCTTGAGTTAAATTAAATAAAATGAATTTTTGAAAAGAAATTTGGCCTAAGTTAGGATAAATGCAACAATTTTTAAAAACGGAGTTGATTGTGATTTGAAATAAATCAATGAGATGGACTAATTAGATAAGTTAATGAAATGAAAATAGTTAGAATTAAATATGGAAATTGGAAAATGAATGGAGTTAAATGGAATTGGAACTGATTTTGTAATGGATATGAACTTAAGTTGTGAAATGATAATAGACATGAAAATTGATGGAGTGGTTCATAAGTGATATTAGTATCGAAAGAAATATACTATGAAATAGATGGATGTAAATAAAGCAATGTGAATAATTGAATGTAGATAAATTGGATGTGAATAATTGAACATAAATAAAAGTAAATTAGGTGAATAGGAATGAAATGAATGTGAATAAAAGGAATTTGGTATACTAAGAGATAAATTGAAATAAATACGTAAGTTGTACGTGTATTTCTTTATTCGCATAACGGTTTGATCCAGATTCGAGTGCATAGTTTCGAGATGATTTACATAGATCCGAGTTAAGATTTTTTACTCGATTCTCGAGGGCAAACATTAGATATGGATGTTTGATTGAATCTGGAATTGTCTACCATGGTATATGGATATGCAAGGAGAATGACGGTTTCTAATCAAGGAACATGATCTGAGTCCGCACTAGAGTGTTCATGTGAACGATACTAGTTCGAAAGAAAAATTGTGTGATCGAGCGAGCAATCGGATTTGATATTGTGTACGGATGATATATATACATCATATGAGTTTTAGTAAAGAAAATGTTGGAAATTGGAATTGTAGAATAATATGATTTTAAATTATATGAATAGATATCATTGGTAAATAAGATGCAGGTATATAGAAGCAAGAGCTAGTTTGCTGCCTTTGATTTCATAAGCAAAATGGAGTTGCCCGACTAAAAGGTACACGTTTAATTTGTTATTTGATTTGATGGTTTTATGATTGGGCCACTTGACTTTTTTTTCTCTTTTGTTGGTTTGGGGCCCATAGTGGCGATGCATAGTTTTTTGATCGAGCTATGCAAATGAGATGCTAGCGAAATTTTCCAAGAAATTAAGGCATTAGAAAATTTTGAAGAAATGTTTAATAACGAAAATTTGATTTTGGGTTATAAACTGAAATGATTGAATGAGATGATATTAGTTGGAATCTATGAACGAATTTGAAAACTTAGTGAAAGTAATAAAGTTTCAACGAGTGTATTTTTGGAGACGTTAAAGGCTTAAAATAATTGGGAAAACTATTTCAACTAAGTGGTTTTAAAAAGTAATAGGTTTGGACATTTTTCTTACATTAGGAAATGTCGAGGACAAAATTCATTTTAAGGGTAGAAGAGTGTAACGACCTAGAATTTTAGTCATTTGAAATTTGAATATTTAATTGATTTTAAATATTAAAAGGTTACTTTTATAAGTTAAATAACTTGAATTTCAAATATAGCGATTTATTTGATAATTAAATTATTGAATTAAATATTGAAATTGTCTAAATAATTGAATCTTGAATTTAACATGAATGAAAATGATTTCAAAAATTGAATTCATTTCTTGAACAAGAATGAAGATAGTAAACTTTTAAATTGGGTTTAAAAGTGATTAAACTAATTTTGAAAATTACCCGTTTTAAATAAAATAGCCTTCCGAGACACTTCCTCGGATTTCGCTGAAACGAGTGTCATTGGATCTGTAATAGGGAGTTATTGTATGCCAACAATTTTCATGGCAATCGGACGTATCGTTTGGTCGTGTGAGATCGAAACACGTAAATCTAATACTGAAAAACAGAATAATTGCATATAATCGAATTAGGCCTCAGAATTAGTTCCATTGTTTTTGAATTACCGGTAACATATAAAACGCCTAGCGGCATGCCTCGTTTAGAGAACGAGAATTTCGGACGTTTATAGCTTGACAACTTAATTTTAAATTATATATATATATATATATATATATATATATATATATATATTGCATGCTTTGACAATAACTCTCCCATACCTATCCATTCCTTAACCATACCCTGCACCCGTACCCCACCCAAACCCTCTCCTTTTTATTTAATCGTGTTTATCACAGAATGAATTCACAAATTTTTTCAATTCATGTCCACCAAATCGAACGGCTAGGGATGATTGGTAATTCTTCGTGCATTTTCGAGTCTTGTATTTACATAAAGTGTCACGACCCAAACTCGATGTCCAACAAACAACATCAAATTCGTTTCGCGGGAGCTTGCAACACCATTAAATGATAAATAACACAGCGGAAAAAAAAATGATATCACTGATATATCATGAATACAATATCCGATACATCAATTTAATAAAATGATAATCATCAACATCAGAGAATATACAACATAGAATACAGCGGAACATGATACCATATGAAATAAGTCTTCTCAGAATATAATACTGCAACTCTGATCCAACAAGCTCCAAAAACAAAGCTCCAAAATTCCTATCTCGATCCACTATCAAGATTTGCACCAAGCTAAACAAGTCTCGTCCATATCCAAAGAAAACTGAACTAGCTCCAGATAATCCACTGAATCTAATTATCTGAAAAACCAAACTCTAGACTGCCCGTGTAGAAAATTTTGAGCACCCAGAGTTTAGGAAATAACAATAAACTCCGGGTCAGTCATAGGACTGGTGTGAGCAAACAAAAACAGTTTATCTTTAAAAACAAACAACGAAATATTTTAAAATCAATTCGCAATGCTTTTTTTAGAAATGAGACTACCATAAGGCCTCCCGCACACACACACAATGCAAACGCAGAAACGGAGGAGATTTCTCCTTATGATAGTCAAAGATGCTTGATACGCATTAAAAGAAACATTTGATATTATTGCTATAAGTGCAAAGTGTAGTAAAAATCATTTCGAAAGTAAAGATATAAATCTTAGCCAGCATAGACATTTCGCACTTATGCCTACTATAGCTACCATGTTCAATAGCAGGTTACCGCCAAATTCCATGGCAGGTTATACAACTAAATCCGTACAAGGCACGTATTTGAAGAATGGATTTTCCAACAAATGGTCAGGCCAAGAAACTTCCCATCGCCACATGGAAACGCCTCTGGAAGGACGCCCCGAGAACCAAACTGTTCTCTGCCAAACAAAGCCGGGAATCCCTTTTCCCAAGGAATATTACAAACCCTCAGATATGCCACCCCCGGTCCTTTGGGACCTTTAAACGAGAGCTCTCTAACCAACATCACACCATAATAATAAGTGTTTCAACATGAGTAAGTATCTGGGCTCCATACCATGATACTACCCTTTTCCAGAAGGAATGGCCATACCCTAGGGAAGCTATCCCTGAAAACCTTGCCGCACAATTCCTTTTTCGACCATTACCGGTTTGTGAGGCTCGACGAAGTCTCGTCCACAAAAACACACTTTATACAAAAGCTGTGCTTTGGGTCAGCAAATGATCATAGAAATGATCACAAAGATAGACGATCAAACAAATGATCCTATCACAAATAATCAACACAATGATCATTTCACAGCAACACTCAGCATGTCACATTACCAAATTGGGAATATATCGCTGATAACCTTCAACTACATAACCTCTGAGCTCGTACGTCTCAGAGAAGGGTGTTAAGCTAAGAGAATAAATTCTCCGCCACCAACAGAAATATATTTGAAAGAAATCAGCTTTATATCTCAAATTGTAATGTCAGACATAACTATCCATACAAGTCTGTTCCGGGCTCGAACAGAACCGAAGGCACTTACAAAGAAGTCCTTGCAATCCGGATATTCACAATCCTGATCGAACTTCTCATCACTTAGGGAGTCTCTATACCGTTGCAACTCAGTGCAGAGACAATCGATAGGTCATCCTATCGTTCTCGCAAATACCTGGTCTTCAACACCGGTCTTCAAATGCTATCCATAACGATATATCACATATTCGGAATGGGTTATACGACCCCAAGGTCCTCTCTCGGCTAACCCGAATAGTGAGCGCAACATTTAAACATATGGATATGAGATTTCGATTAAGTCACAACTTAATAATTCCAAAGTTTCTTTCAAATGTTTTAAACCAATTACCATTTCAAATCTTTTAAACAAAAAGATTTATTTCACAAAGTTCACTCAGTTTCACAAAGATTCATTTACGGATTTCAAAATAATTTCCTTTTCAATTGGATTAACTCATTTAAATCTTTAAATCAAAGATTTATCTCATAGCTTTCAAGACTTATTTCCAAAGATTCATTCATACTTGGAAAATTATTTTCGATTTTATTTATACAAGTTAAAAACTTTGAGTTAATTCAAATTCCCAAAATAACGCTTTAAAAACGGTTTAAACCCCTATAACTTGTAAAGTCCTTTTTAAATCATAAATACTGAATATAGAATTCAGTTTCAGATTTCTTTTGAATTTCAATCTAAATCCTATTATTTAAATTCCAAATCTTTATTAGTTATTCAAAAATAACTTTTATTCTTAAAACAGCTTTTCAAAAGCTTTTCCACATTTAAAACTTAATTTATTTCCAAAAATATTTGAATTAAAATTCAAATTCAAACTTATTTAAAAGTCCGTGACTTAACCGATTTCCTCGTGAAATCCATATTTGTGTGTGTATAGTGTGGTCCAAGGATTTTACACAATAGTGCACAACATCAATCATCACAAATATATCAATATCGATAAGCGGTATGACCAATAACGCTTATCTTCATTCACATTTTTACAGATAAAATAAATTTATCAATCATCAAGATTCATCATTATAATTCGATGTGGGTTTCGGATAACCAACTGAAATCCGTCTCCCTGTCGCATCGAAATTCAAATGCCGTTTTAAAGGCTAAGGGTTTACAGAATAAAATCACCAATCATAATCCAGCACAGGGTAAATCAAATCTCACACATCACAATCTCAAAACAGAAATATCAATTCATTTTACAACAAACCAGATATCCAACATAATCCATAAGTAATCATCTTTAATTCTTATTGTGATAAATTCAATTTGAAATAATTTCTTTGGAATTAATTACTTAGCCCTGTATAATAGATCGTTAATTCATTATCATACTTCATTTCAAATTTGTTAATTAACCAATAAATTCTTAATCGATCATTAAGTCTTAATTACTTAATTCCTTTATTCACTTTATAAATTAATTACTTCATAATCAATTTATTTAACCTTGATTAACTATTCTTTAACCATAAATTTATAACTTTAATTATTAATTCATTTACCATTAACTACTTAGTTAATCAATTATTAGTTCTTAATTAAATTCTTTAATTAATTAACAATTAATTTTCCATTAATTAACTTAAGTAGTTAATTACTATTTACTTATCACCTAAACATAAATTAATTCAAACTCTAATTATAATTAAAATGAAATTATTCTTAATTTCTTTCAAAAATAATTACTTAATATTAATTATTCATCTTAATTAACAAAAAGTCTTCTTTAACTTGGTGAAAGTCAATGCATTATTAACCACAAACTTAAATGTTAATAAATTACTTACTTATCATGAAGTGATTACTTAGTCAAAGTAATAATAATTAAGTATTAAAAACATTGTTATGTATTAATTAAGGTAATTAACTTGTTTCTAAGTTTTAACTTAAACTGTTAAATACCCTTCAAGTTTAACAGGGTTCAAAACTTGTTGAACAATTGTTTATTTAGCATTACTTTACAAATACAATACTGCTGATAGAAGGAAACCCGATTCTATCTCTCAAATACTCGCGTATCCCTTCGAGCCAAACACCCCCTTTCCCGAGACCTCTTCTCTCCCTCTCGCGTTCTTCTTCTTCTCTTTTTTTTTTTCCTTCAAGCCAAGTTTTAAGTCCAAACGAAAAACATCAGGTAAGTCTATTTTGCACACTCGAGTTCGACCCCGAAACACTCACCCCTTGAACTCGAGAAACATCACGCGACATTTTCACCCATCACACTGACACCAAGCGAAACGTGCATGTGCACGGAGCGGCGCCGGAGCTCTGGCGAACTTCATCATCGGCGGCAAGTCGCAAACCATCCAAGCACTCGAAAACCAAACTCGATTTGCCTTCAAACATTCGAAATCGAAATATAGCCCCCAGCTCGCTCGAAAACTGAAGCTCACCACAATCAACAAATGCCTTCGCCACCGCTGCACAGGCCACCGGAGACCCTCCAAATCCACCCACGCCTCGGCAACACCCTACGCAACCACCCTCCCAAGCCTCGTGACACTCGATCACTTATAGGAATCGCACACACCTCGTTTCCAACATGTCCAGAAACTCGAACAAAAACCCTAACCCAGCCTCGTACCCTTAATCCACGCAATAACAATTTTTTTTGATAATTTTTACAAAATCACCAATGTTTATACTTGCTTCAACACAAATTTGAAGATTTATTATTAAATCAATAATCTGTAATTGATAAAAATGCACCTTTTGATCAACCATGAACTGCTTATTCAATTCTACATTAAAAATTCTCATTTCTGCTTTAAAAATTCCATTTTGTATTGAAGATTCAAGTTATCAACTTGAATTAATATTTTATAACAATTGATTTTATCAACTTAATTTTTTTGTTGCCTGCAAAACATGATTTCCAGAGTATAGATAAGTTATTTCGATTCGAAATGATTTCCAACACTTAGTTCATGAGCAAACAACAATTTTTGTTTTGATCTTAAGTCTAAATAGTTAATAGGTCAAGAGAAATTAATTTTTTTCTTTCTAGAGTTTAAACAGAGAATATACATATATGAACAAAACCTGTATACCATTCATTTTCCATAAAATTCATTCATATATATATAAACACCACCATACTTATTCACTGATATGCAAGCAATCGATTACATTTTTAAATTTCAAAAGATGAGGTTACTCACAGGTAAAAACAAAGAAGTCAAAATAAAAGAAAGAAAGTTTGCTCACCTGTTTTCCAGTAAAGCAAGCTCAGAACTTCAAGCTGAAACAGCAGTTTGAATTTTCTTTTTGAATCCTGTTTTGCTTTGAATTGAATGATGTTTGATTTTGTAAATGGTGATGTTTTCTTTTTCTTTTGGTTTTGCTGTTTGCTTTTACAGTTTTTTTTTTCTTTTCTTTCAGGCTGTCTAAATTGGGTTTGAACAAAATGAAGTAACGTAGAGGTATACATACAAATATAGAGAGGACAGTGTGCATAGGGTATAGGCTTACTTCTTTTATTAACTGCATATATTATTTTATAAAGCAAATCTCGGCTAAGAAGATATCATCAAGTCATGCTGAGGAGATATGGCATTTAATGCATGTGCTATTGGGTTTACAACTTCACACTATTTGAATCATGTATGTACAGTTCTTTGCTTTATACACAATGGTTTTGTTATGTATGTATATGCACATAGATCATTTTGTTTATTTTATTTACTTTGTATGCTAGCTTTGTTTATGTTTGCTCATATGTACTTGTATTGTATAAAAATAAATCATTTGATTTTTATATTCTGGTTTTGTTTATTTTTGTATTTAATGTTTTATGTTTTATTTGTTTTGTAAATATTTCTTTGCATTCAATTTAATATGTTGTTCACCGAGATGTCTTTTACATTGCTTGATTTAAATATGTTTTATAATATAAATGAATTCAATGTTGTTATTATTATTTATTCAAACTTTTAATTTAAATTTTCCTTTTCAACATTAACTTTACAACGTATATTTTATTTTATTTTATCTTAAACACTTTATTTCAATTCCAATTCAATTTCATTTAAAATAAGTTTCAAATCCCATTTATAAAATAAATAAGTATATATATCTAATCAAAATTGAAAAAATCAAACAAATCTATAATTTAATCCAAGAATTCAATTAAATTATAAATTTAAATTCGTCTTAAAAATCAGGATCGTTACAGACTTCCCCCCTTAAAAGAATTTCGTCCTCGAAATTCGCCAGAGAAAGATAACGAAGATAGATGAAAGATAGAGAAATATCTTTCCAGATCAACTGGATATCAATTCTGCATTTGGCTTACCAAATCAGAATTATCAACAATAGATATGAGAACAAACTCCATCAACTACGAAACAATTGGGTTATTTTATCTACGAAGTATACAGGGGTATTGGTTAGTCCGAAGGAATAACTAACCGTTCGTAGAATATATCGAAACCCAATGAAATAGATAGAAATAGATTCGATTACGATTTCAGATTCAAGATTTAACTTATTTACGATTTACTGAAAAATACAACTAAGGATAGTCCCAGTGTCGAACAAAATTCGAATAATTTAATCGTAAATGTGAAGATTACCTTACAAATTCATTTCCTTTATCTTTCTTCGATTTCTTATTGCCAAACTTCCTTTTTCTCCAATTCAATTTATTTGTATCTTCATTCTCCTCCGGATCTTTTTGCTTTTCCAAAGTATCGTATCGATAGCCCATATCAATTAATTCAGAAAAAGATTCCTTGACGTGAGTAGTCATCCTTTCCTGAAACTCCTTGTTCATGCCCCGAATAAACTTTTCATTTTTCTATAACGGTGTATTCACCAATTCTGGACCAAATCGAGATAATTCAATAAATTTGTTTAAGTATTCCTCAAACGATAAACTCCCTTGCTCTAAATCCATAAACTCCTGGTACACTCTAGAGATACCAGCAGACGGCATATATCGCTGCTCAAACACTTCCTTGAAACGACTCCAAGTAAATTCATCTGTCGACACATCCACGGTAACAGTTTCCCACCAAACTAAAGCCTCTTCCTGGAGTTGCCAATAAGCTATCAATCGCATCTGATCATTTTCTAGTTTTAATCCCTTGAAAATCTTTTCGCACGATCGAATCCATGCTTGTGCTTCGATAACGGTTTCTTTGCCAGTGAATGGCTTTCCACCTAGTCTAGAAAACTTTTGATATAAATCATCCAAATTCAATTGAGATTGAATAGGAATATCTGTCGTTGCAGGGTTTTGACCAGCTAAAGTAGTACTTTCCTGTCTCCTATTTCGTCCTCTTCTTCCACTCATTCTTACTATTTGTAAATAGTAAGAAATCCGATTTAGGCATTCCGACGAAATATCTTAGAGAATAACAACAGATAAAAGAATAGATTAAGAAATTTGTATTTTTTGGTTCCACGGGTTATACTCATTCTAGGGTATACTTCACCCTATCTCTAATGAGCCATCTAAGGTGTTACACTCCGTAGCTAAAGTTCTTACTCAACCTTCAGCTCTGATACCAATCTGTCACGACCCAAACTCGATGTCCAACAAACAACATCAAATTCGTTTCGCGGGAGCTTGCAACACCATTAAATGATAAATAACACAGCGGAAAAAAAATGATATCACTGATATATCATGAATACAATATCCGATACATCAATTTAATAAAATGATAATCATCAACATCAGAGAATATACAGCATAGAATACAGTGGAACATGATACCATATGAAATAAGTCTTCTCAGAATATAATACTGCAACTCTGATCCAACAAGCTCCAAAGACAAAGCTCCAAAATTCCTATCTCGATCCACTATCAAGATTTGCACCAAGCTAAACAAGTCTCGTCCATATCCAAAGAAAACTGAACTAGCTCCAGATAATCCACTGAATCTAATTATCTGAAAAACCAAACTCTAGACTGCCCGTGTAGAAAATTTTGATCACCCAGAGTTTAGGAAATAACAATAAACTCCGGGTCAGTCATAGGACTGGTGTGAGCAAACAAAAACAGTTTATCTTTAAAAACAAACAATGAAATATTTTAAAATCAATTCGCAATGCTTTTTTTAGAAATGAGACTACCATAAGGCCTCCCGCACACACACACAATGCAAACGCAGAAACGGAGGAGATTTCTCCTTATGATAGTCAAAGATGCTTGATACGCATTAAAAGAAACATTTGATATTATTGCTATAAGTGCAAAGTGTAGTAAAAATCATTTCGAAAGTAAAGATATAAATCTTAGCCAGCATAGACATTTCGCACTTATGCCTACTATAGCTACCATGTTCAATAGTAGGTTACCGCCAAATTCCATGGCAGGTTATACAACTAAATCCGTACAAGGCACGTATTTGAAGAATGGATTTTCCAACAAATGGTCAGGCCAAGGAACTTCCCATCGCCACATGGAAACGCCTCTGGAAGGACGACCCGAGAACCAAACTGTTCTCTGCCAAACAAAGCCGGGAATCCCTTTTCCCAAGGAATATTACAAACCCTCAGATATGCCACCCCCGGTCCTTTGGGACCTTTAAACGAGAGCTCTCTAACCAACATCACACCATAATAATAAGTGTTTCAACATGAGTAAGTATCTGGGATCCATACCATGATACTACCCTTTTCCAAAAGGAATGGCCATACCCTAGGGAAGCTATCCCTGAAAACCTTGTCGCACAATTCCTTTTTCGACCATTACCGGTTTGTGAGGCTCGACGAAGTCTCGTCCACAAAAACACACTTTATACAAAAGCTGTGCTTTGGGTCAACAAATGATCATAGAAATGATCACAAAGATAGACGATCAAACAAATGATCCTATCACAAATAATCAACACAATGATCATTTCACAGCAACACTCAGCATGTCACATTACCAAATTGGGAATATATCGCTGATAACCTTCAACTACATAACCTCTGAGCTCGTACGTCTCAGAGAAGGGTGTTAAGCTAAGAGAATAAATTCTCCGCCACCAACAGAAATATATTTGAAAGAAATCAGCTTTATATCTCAAATTGTAATGTCAGACATAACTATCCATACAAGTCTGTTCCGGGCTCGAACAGAACCGAAGGCACTTACAAAGAAGTCCTTGCAATCCGGGTATTCACAATCCTGATCGAACTTCTCATCACTTAGGGAGTCTCTATACCGTTGCAACTCAGTGCAGAGACAATCGATAGGTCAGCCTATCGTTCTCGCAAATACCTAGTCTTCAACACCGGTCTTCAAATGCTATCCATAACGATATATCACATATTCGGAATGGGTTATACGACCCAAAGGTCCTTTCCCGGCTAACCCGAATAGTGAGCGCAACATTTAAACATATGGATATGAGATTTCGATTAAGTCACAACTTAATAATTCCAAAGTTTCTTTCAAATGTTTTAAACCAATTACCATTTCAAATCTTTTAAACAAAAAGATTTATTTCACAAAGTTCACTCAGTTTCACAAAGATTCATTTACGGATTTCAAAATAATTTCCTTTTCAAATGGATTAACTCATTTAAATCTTTAAATCAAAGATTTATCTCATAGCTTTCAAGACTTATTTCCAAAGATTCATTCATACTTGGAAAATTATTTTCGATTTTATTTATACAAGTTAAAAACTTTGAGTTAATTCAAATTCCCAAAATAACGCTTTAAAAACGGTTTAAACCCCTATAACTTGTAAAGTCCTTTTTAAATCATAAATACTGAATATAGAATTCAGTTTCAGATTTCTTTTGAATTTCAATCTAAATCCTATTATTTAAATTCCAAATCTTTATTAGTTATTCAAAAATAACTTTTATTCTTAAAACAACTTTTCAAAAGCTTTTCCACATTTAAAACTTAATTTATTTCCAAAAATATTTGAATTAAAATTCAAATTCAAACTTATTTAAAAGTCCGTGACTTAACCGATTTCCTCGTGAAATCCATATTTGTGTGTGTATAGTGTGGTCCAAGGATTTTACACCATAGTGCACAACATCAATCATCACAAATATATCAATATCGATAAGCGGTATGACCAATAACGCTTATCTTCATTCACATTTTTACAGATAAAATAAATTTATCAATCATCAAGATTCATCATTATAATTCGATGTGGGTTTCGGATAACCAACTGAAATCCGTCTCCCTGTCGCATCGAAATTCAAATGCCGTTTTAAAGGCTAAGGGTTTACAGAATAAAATCACCAATCATAATCCAGCACAGGGTAAATCAAATCTCACACATCACAATCTCAAAACAGAAATATCAATTCATTTTACAACAAATCAGATATCCTACATAATCCATAAGTAATCATCTTTAATTCTTATTGTGATAAATTCAATTAGAAATAATTTCTTAGGAATTAATTACTTAGCCCTGTATAATCGATCGCTAATTCATTATCAATTAATTACATACTTCATTTCAAATTTGTTAATTAACCAATAAATTCTTAATCAATCATTAAGTCTTAATTACTTAATTCCTTTATTCACTTTATAAATTAATTACTTCATAATCAATTTATTTAACCTTGATTAACTATTCATTAACCATAAATTTATAACTTTAATTATTAATTCATTTACCATTAACTACTTAGTTAATCAATTATTAGTTCTTAATTAAATTCTTTAATTAATTAACAATTAATTTTCCATTAATTAACTTAAGTAGTTAATTACTATTTACTTATCACCTAAACATAAATTAATTCAAACTCTAATTATAATTAAAATGAAATTATTCTTAATTTCTTTCAAAAATAATTACTTAATATTAATTATTCATCTTAATTAACAAAAAGTCTTCTTTAACTTGGTGAAAGTCAATGCATTATTAACCACAAACTTAAATGTTAATAAATTACTTACTTATCATGAAGTGATTACTTAGTCAAAGTAATAATAATTAAGTATTAAAAACATTGTTATGTATTAATTAAGGTAATTAACTTGTTTCTAAGTTTTAACTTAAACTGTTAAATACCCTTCAAGTTTAACAGGGTTCAAAACTTGTTGAACAATTGTTTATTTAGCATTACTTTACAAATACAATACTGCTGATAGAAGGAAACCCGATTCTATCTCTCAAATACTCGCGTATCCCTTCGAGCCAAACACCCCCTTTCCCGAGACCTCTTCTCTCCCTCTCGCGTTCTTCTTCTTCTCTTTTTTTTTTTCCTTCAAGCCAAGTTTTAAGTCCAAACGAAAAACATCAGGTAAGTCTATTTTGCACACTCGAGTTCGACCCCGAAACACTCACCCCTTGAACTCGAGAAACATCACGCGACATTTTCACCCATCACACTGACACCAAGCGAAACGTGCACGTGCACGGAGCGGCGCCGGAGCTCTGGCGAACTTCATCATCGGCGGCAAGTCGCAAACCATCCAAGCACTCGAAAACCAAACTCGATTTGCCTTCAAACATTCGAAATCGAAATATAGCCCCCAGCTCGCTCGAAAACTGAAGCTCACCACAATCAACAAATGCCTTCGCCACCGCTGCACAGGCCACCGGAGACCCTCCAAATCCACCCACGCCTCGGCAACACCCTACGCAACCACCCTCCCAAGCTTCGTGACACTCGATCACTTATAGGAATCGCACACACCTCGTTTCCAACATGTCCAGAAACTCGAACAAAAACCCTAACCCAGCCTCGTACCCTTAATCCACGCAATAACAATTTTTTTTGATAATTTTTACAAAATCACCAATGTTTATACTTGCTTCAACACAAATTTGAAGATTTATTATTAAATCAATAATCTGTAATTGATAAAAATGCACCTTTTGATCAACCATGAACTGCTTATTCAATTCTACATTAAAAATTCTCATTTCTGCTTTAAAAATTCCATTTTGTATTGAAGATTCAAGTTATCAACTTGAATTAATATTTTATAACAATTGATTTTATCAACTTAATTTTTTTGTTGCCTGCAAAACATGATTTCCAGAGTATAGATAAGTTATTTCGATTCGAAATGATTTCCAACACTTAGTTCATGAGCAAACAACAATTTTTGTTTTGATCTTAAGTCTAAACAGTTAATAGGTCAAGAGAAATTAATTTTTTTCTTTCTAGAGTTTAAACAGAGAATATACATATATGAACAAAACCTGTATACCATTCATTTTCCACAAAATTCATTCATATATATATAAATACCACCATACTTATTCACTGATATGCAAGCAATCGATTACATTTTTAAATTTCAAAAGATGAGGTTACTCACAGGTAAAAACAAAGAAGTCAAAATAAAAGAAAGAAAGTTTGCTCACCTGTTTTCCAGTAAAGCAAGCTCAGAACTTCAAGCTGAAACAGCAGTTTGAATTTTCTTTTTGAATCCTGTTTTGCTTTGAATTGAATGATGTTTGATTTTGTAAATGGTGATATTTTCTTTTTCTTTTGGTTTTGCTGTTTGCTTTTACATTTTTTTTTCTTTTCTTTCAGGCTGTCTAAATTGGGTTTGAACAAAATGAAGTAACGTAGAGGTATACATACAAATATAGAGAGGACAGTGTGCATAGGGTATAGGCTTACTTCTTTTATTAACTGCATATATTATTTTATAAAGCAAATCTCGGCTAAGAAGATATCATCAAGTCATGCTGAGGAGATATGGCATTTAATGCATGTGCTATTGGGTTTACAACTTCACACTATTTGAATCATGTATGTATAGTTCTTTGCTTTATACACAATGGTTTTGTTATGTATGTATATGCACATAGATCATTTTGTTTATTTTATTTACTTTGTATGCTAGCTTTGTTTATGTTTGCTCATATGTACTTGTATTGTATAAAAATAACTCATTTGATTTTTATATTCTGGTTTTGTTTATTTTTGTATTTAATGTTTTATGTTTTATTTGTTTTGTAAATATTTCTTTGCATTCAATTTAATATGTTGTTCACCGAGATGTCTTTTACATTGCTTGATTTAAATATGTTTTATAATATAAATGAATTCAATGTTGTTATTATTATTTATTCAAACTTTTAATTTAAATTTTCCTTTTCAACATTAACTTTACAACGTATATTTTATTTTATTTTATCTTAAACACTTTTTTTCAATTCCAATTCAATTTCATTTAAAATAAGTTTCAAATCCCATTTATAAAATAAATAAGTATATATATCTAATCAAAATTGAAAAAATCAAACAAATCTATAATTTAATCCAAGAATTCAATTAAATTATAAATTTAAATTTGTCTTAAAAATCAGGATCGTTACATAAAGAATTGTGCATGAGGTCATGACAAGGTGATTGTACGGTTGGATGGAGGTGGATCGTCATGTGGTGGCTGTGGGTGGATATGAACATCGAAGTTGGGTTTTGTCATTTTTCGGCCACACGGCGGGTTTTGGGGCAAAGCTTTCAACTAGTGAAATGTAGGAAAGGGGCAGGGCTACCTTCGGCCAAAATTTCGTGGCCAACGGTCGACCATGGCGGCAGTAGTTTCGAATAAACACGGCCTTGTTTATGGGTTTTGTAACGACTTGGATATTTAGCCATCTGATATTGGGGTAATTAGCCAATTGTAATTATTGGAATATTTATTTTTATGAGTCATATAGATAAGTTTCCAATAATTGATGATATCTTAATCTATAAACTGATTAAATGATATAATTTTAAATGCAAATTTATGGATATGATAAATTATATAGATATATGTATATAAACTCCACCATTAATATTTAAGATAGAATATATATATATATATATATATACAAGCTCCATTTTGATGTTTAAAAATATATAAGTTTATATATGTGTATATATGTTTATGAAAATATTGTATATGCAAATAAATACATATACATGAATGTATAAACTTCATAATGGAAAATTTTCAAACTTTTGATTATGTGTGTGTGTGTATATTGGTATATGTTGTAAAATAATGCATATAAAAATATAAATATCTATATATATGGAAAAACATATGTGTACCTAAAAATATGTATATTTATATGTAGATACGATAAAAGTGTGTATATATATGTGTGTGTGTGTGTATATATGTTTATATTAAATAGAGGATATGTAGATATATGTAAATATGTAAGTATGTGAATATATGTGGTAATATAGTGTAAATGTATGCATAACTTAATATATACATATGAATGTACATGTAAACGTGATTTTTTAGAGACTTTTGGGAATTTTCAGTGGAGTGTGGAGGATGAAATTTTGAGATGATCGGTTTTGGGCGAAAAGTGAAATTCCGACGATCAAAGTGATTTCAAGGCGATTGGTTAGTCGTGGAGGAGGTTCAAGGGGTGGCGTGTATGAGAAAAATGGTTCGGCATTTTTCTATTGAGTGGGTTGGCCGGTCGAGGCGATTTTATGGTTTAGGATGGGTTGTTGTGTAGTCTCAGCTTCATAGAGATGGCGACAGCAAGAGGCGAAGGGAGGTGTGTGGTCCAGGGGGAAAGGTGGGAAAGTTGATGGCATAGCTCTAGACGAAATTTGGCGATGTATGGATGACGGTCGTGGCGTGGTGAGGCATTAGAGTGGTGGTGGTTTTTGATCCAGTTTGGTCAAGTAGATCGATTTTTGAACTAAGGCGTCGATAGTGATTTCAGGTTGCAAGGTTGGATAAGAAGGTTGTGGTTGGTTTGCGTGGGTGATCAGAGACGAGGTTTGTCGACAGGAGCTTGAGTGCGTATGCATGTGTAGAGGCGTACACGTCTTCAAGTTCGAACAAAAGCAGAGGGAAAGAAAAAACTAGGGATGAGGAGAAGAAGGGTATGGGCTTTAGCATCGAGTTTGGACCGAGTTTAATGTTTTGGGATGAGTTTGTTTTAAAAGAAATTTAATTAATTAATTTATGTCATTATCTATAAATTTTCGTAGCCTTATTCTTCTTCATTTTGAGCTCAATCGCCGTGCAGTTTGTTACATTGAGGTCTTATCGTCTAGTATTTTCATCTGAACTAATATCGTCGAATTTCCAGCAATATGAAAATTAATGATTTAAACGGTTTAAGTGAATAGAAAAGTGATATTTTATTTGATCAATTATATGTAAATTGATAAAATTATTATGTAATGAACTGATAATTCTTTAATTAATTGAGAATGAAATATTTATTTAATGCCTTGGTTAACAAAATAAATATGGATTTAAAATTTAATAACTCGATTCAATTATTTAAGACCAGTTCAGTTCTGATCTAGTAGGTGGAGTTAAAAATCTATACTTTGACTGGAAATTAGAGTTTCTAATATATATATATATATATATATATATATTAGTAGTGTAGTGTAAGTTGAGTATATTTTAAAAGGAAATTTAATTGGATTAAATTTAATGGTTTTGCAAATAGCCGAACTACGAAATGTTATATATGGAAATATTTTCTAAGTAATGGATTACAAAATTTGAGATTAGAAATATCTCTAAGCATTGGAAATATCCTGTTATGGATATAAGAATTCTGAAATTGTTTTTAAAAAAAATATTGAATGTTGAAGAGATTTGAATATATATATATACACATATATATCATAATAAAGGTATTTTTGAACTAAAAGTTTGGAAGAATTTATAAAAGGGCCTAGAGATTGCTTATGTGTGTAAATTGATAGTTGAATAACCGATTATCTAATCTGGTCAAATTCGTTGACCATTCGAAGATACCGGAATCAGATATCTGCATTATCCAAAACCACTTCGATCCAATAACCATTACGAACCTTTACGGTTATGATTTTAAAGCCCAGTGTGTTGGAATTTGAACTAACTTAACAATTTCGGCTATTTCATAAGTACTTATTCTAAGACATCATTATAATATCACTAGATTTTCTGTAAAAGAGTTTTGGTTATCGTAAGAATAAAATCCATCGTGTTTATGTGTGACGTGGTTTTACGAGTTACCTTTGTTTCTCGACGGATTCTCATAACTTAAGTATTTTAAATTAACCGTGTTTACTCACGCTATTTTCCAACCTGACTCGGGTGTTACTTTATTGTAATGTTCTGGTCAGACCAAGTATTACAGATTAAGGTTAGGATCTTTTGGAGCTCAGGAGACGAGCTGTATGGCAGAGATGTATTACGCATACTTGATTATATTCGGCTGTGTGTTGTAGACTATATATTTTGCATTTGTGAGGAAATATGAAAATAATTGCTAGATTTCTATGTTGATGATTGTACTCTGATAATTTGTTTGTATATTAACAGTTACAGTTTTTTGTATAAAATCTATTATTATGTTATATTTTCTTTCGTCGTGAGTGTGAGATTCTATGACATTGTTATTTTTGTTTCTTCTTCTATCTCTTTTCTTCTTAACCGTAACAATTTGGTATTTTCGGCACTCGATTGCGCGGCGCTCTATGCAGTGAATTTATTAGTGTCGATTTTCGTGGCTTGAAAACCGCAGGGCCGTTACACGTGGTATCATAGCAGAAGGTTGAGCGAGAACCTTGGCCTGGTGGGGATTACTCATTAGGGATAGGGTCAGTAGTACCCTAAAATGAGTTGAATGTATTATATATGAGAACGTACTTGTTATTTTCTTCTATAATAATTTTAAAGGATAAACGATTTTAAAAATATTGTTACATAATATTATATTTTGATATAAAAGGAAATAATCTTTCTGATATTTTTATAGTATGTTGTGGTGATTTATTATTGTTATCATAATCAAATAAGGTTATAAAATTTAAGTGGTCATATATATACACACACATATACAACCAAATAGAAGTTTGATAAGAATGAACTATACAAATGGGTTATGCTAAAAATCGATCAAAACAAGGATTTAAATCCTAGAAATTTTGAAAGTATTTTGATATGAAATGAGTTTACCCTGATTACAATTTATATCTGGAAATAATGTTTCAGGAAATTATTATAGAATATATGGTGTGTTTGGTTTCTAGACATGATAATATTGATTATTATCATAAATTGGCACTACACCAAACAGGCCATTTTGTCACACTTTTTTCGTTTCATTTTGTCACGGTTATTATTGTTGGAAATTTATAACGGTTATTATTGTTATATTGTTTTCTCATGGTTATTTCCGTGACAAAATTTGGGCTTTTCGTAAATAATTAGAAGACATTGGGCAGAGTTGTCATTTACGTTCCAATATGTTTGTCACGGTTCTGGCTTGTATCTTTCTTCCTAAAATGTAATTAGGTTAAAGCCGCCGTGTATATTTTGGTTTGTATACAAGTCGCCCACCGATCTTTCTAAATCTTCCGTTGCAGCCTACTTCCGTTGCAAACCTACTTCCTCGTCGCAGCCTTCCTTCATTGCGATTTCTTCCTAAATCTTCCGTTGCGAGTCGCCCGCTGATCGTCAGGTAATAATTTTCGTTTTTAATTTGGTTTTGTATGTGTTAAGATTGTTTATTTAGGGTTTTCTATGTTTTAAGGGTTTTGTCTTGTTAAAGCTTTTGCATACATTTGGTTTTGTTTATAAAAATGGTACAAAATAAAAATTGGTACAACGGTACTTAAATTTCCTGGTAATCTCACTAATCATTTCCTGACGTACTCATGTACATATATAAAATTGGTACAAAATAAAAATGAAGATGTAATACCAAATGACAGACTTGAATAACTTAAAAATAACCAATATGTAACTCAAACGGTGCTGCTTTTGTGCTGTGAAAGTACATAGTCAAAATGTGTTTAACATAACTCAAAATGTGTTGTGAATGTCACATAGTCAAAATGTGTTTGACATAACTCAAACGGTTTCAGTACCGTTTACTTATACTAGACTTTGGTTTTCTTTTTTAAATTAAATAATCACTTAAGATGGAGATGTACATAAACTTACTTATTGTGCATAGAAGAAAATCTAAGTTGATTTTTGTTTAATGAAGCATGAATATATAGGAAGATTTTTACAATCTGAATATTTTTTATAAGTACTTTGAATGGCTATAGATAATATCATTTTTTTTTAAAAATTCCAACACAATGATAATTTATATGATTATCTAGAATGTTCGCAGTTATTGATTACATGATTTTCTTTGAATTTAGTTATCATGTGCAGCGTGTGTTGAACCTATAGCTTAGCCATCACATCTACGTCATTCTTTGTTTACTTGAACACGAAAATGATTTTTATTCTAGAACATTTTCTTTGTACTAAACAAAATCAACATTCCATTAAGGAAACTTCCATGGTAAAAAGAGCTGAACTTTTTTACTTCAGTATATACTTATATTTTTCCCATGATTATCCTCTTAGTTGTCTTTTGTTTATAAGTACTAACTAGCACATAACTTGAGATATGTGACATTCAAAGTTGTCCATTGCTAGTTGGTTCTATTGTGTTGTTAAGTTTTCTGAAGCAAACTTACTTGGAGAAGGTAGAGTAGAATTGATAGAAGATATTTGGACAGTAGAATTGATATAAGATTGGAGACAAAATTCATATATGAAGATGAGCAGTTTGCTAGTAGTATGTCTGATGTGAAGTAAGTTGTTGTTTTCATGTTGTTTGCTAGTGGTGGTATGTCTACTTTGTTGAGTGGTTCAGCATTCGATGGTATGTATATGAGCTATTGAGTAGAAGTGCTGGCAGTATTGATATGAGTTGAGAAGAGGTGCAGCTGTTTATGAAGTATGTGATTAGTGGTAGTGATGATGAAATATGTGGTTAAAAGTAAAGTATGATTGGTCGTGGAGTTTATTTTGATGCCCGATGAATGAAGGCAGTGTAGTTCAGTTAAATGAAGATGGGGTTGTAATGAAATGAAATAAGGTGGAAGGTTTGAATGCAGTAATATGGCAATGTAAATGCAATGTTAATGGAAAGTGGGGTTGGTGACAGTGGAGGCTTGCTTGAGTTAAAAATTATTGCAGATGACGGGTATGAAGGAGATGGTTTATGTGGCTATATTGATGAGTTTGACCAGTGGTGGATTGTTTGGTGGTATGACTGGGATGTTGCTGCTTGAAGGTGGTGGCAGTGGTGGTCAGGAGTCTAGGCAGAGAAGTATTGGTGATGTATTGGTGATGTGAGGATGTGTAGTGCGATGGATGTATGTTGCAAGGCAGTAGATTGGTAGTATGCAGTGTGCAGTGGCTTTAGTGGTTGTGTAGTGGTAGTATGGCACTGCCTTGATCATGCATTTCAATTTTTTTAGGATGCATCAAATGGCTTGTACGTGCTTTAGTGGCCTTGACTTAGTTTATTTTTTTTACTTGTCCTATTGCTTTGAATCGTTTCTTTCCTGCCATGTTGCTTTGAGACTTAAACTATTGTTGTACATGCTTCTTGCTTTGTATAATATATGTCATATTATATAGTCTATACTATCATTTTTTATTTTTTATTTAAAAAAAATACATGCTTCACTTCTTTTCCTAGGAAACGTGCCTGTACATATTTTGTAGCCTACATCACTTTGTAAACATACATATGTTTGCTTGCCAACACATTAATATAATCAAGTGTCCCTTGCATAACCAAACATGTTGGCGTTATAAGTCTTGATCCTTTGATTTCGTTCATGCTAGGTAGGGAATTGAATGCAAAGGCATTGTCTAATTAAAAATATACACTTTAAAGTGTACTTTCTTTGATCATTGTACTTCTCGTTCACACACAAGTCTTCCTTTGCCTTGAATTTCGAAATATGCTTGGCAACTTATGTATTTATAAATAACTTAGCTTTGCATTGAAATATGGGTATATATTGCATTGTATTACTTTTGCTTTGACTTATTTTTTTTCCTATTGCCTGTACATGTTTTGTTGTTTTGAAGTCCGCGTACTCATACAAGTATTCTTGCATTGAATAATTTCGTCCCTGCCACTATAATTTATTGTTTTTTTGAGTTGTTTTACAAGTCATTTTGTTGCATTGATTTTGTCTCTGTTTGTACAACATGTTTTGAATTGTTGTGGTCAGGAGGTACAAGCTGTGGTTGTTATATTGATATGTGATGTGAGAAGGATGTATGAAGAAGGATGATGAAGATGATGTTGTATGAAGTGTTGTAATGCTGGGAATGTTGAAATGATTTGTTATTATGAGATTTGATGATGGGTTGTAAGTATGTTGATATGAAAGTGGTCTGCTGTTAACTGATCTTTGCTGGTGGAGAAAATGGTAGGCAGAGGGGAAGGCAGTGATTTTGGTGGATAGACGCTAGTCTTGATGGTTAAAGCAGAGGTGCAAGTTGAAGTATGATCAGATGACAGAAGTTTGATGGGTTATTTGATGGGTTATATGAGGAGGCAAATTAGACTTTTCCACTGTTCGTTGGAAATGAGAGAGGAAATACTCTTGTCAGGGCCTCCAACGATTGAGATAGATTCCCACTCCAACATATTGTTCAACTATTGGTCATTGATCCTTTGATCAAACCATAAACTAGTACTATCTCCGTTTGCTATTTGTCCCTATGATTTAGCTTGTTTGTGAATGTGTTTTGAGTAGCAGTTTCCATGTACATGGAGCATTGTTATCCTAAAAAACAGTCCAAAAGTTTCTACTTTTACAATATCTGTTATTCATCCATTGAGCCCACAAGCATCATTCCGGCATTTTGCAAATATTTCCTTGTAAGTTTTAGAGATACTGCTTGCATAACGTCTTCAGTTTTTCTGTTCCCCACTCCCCCTTCATAATTTAGTTTACATAAGTCATTCCAATTCAAGTTGTGTTGTTTATTTTTCCAAACAAAATTGGAACAAACTAGACTTATTTTGTTTATGACGGAAGCTGGTGAATGGAATTGAATCAAAAATATGATTATTAGATAAATCATATTTTCCAAAAATATTGCAATGCTTTCTTTTGTAAACAATACAAAAATGATTAATGCTTCGTTTAATCATGTTGTTTAATGCTTCGTTTATGTATTAATGTTGTATTTACATAAAATTATAGGAACAAATAAATTTTCTTGCTAATGTCGAAGCCTACATCGAGAGAGTGGATTAGAATTCGGCATAGGAATACCAATGAATATATACAAGGAGTTCGATATTATATGAAATTCGCGAAGAGTCATTCACCACCGGACTTTGAACTATGCAGCTGTCCTTGTATAAAGTGTAGGAATTCAAAAAAGTTGGCTTTTAAATTAGTAGAAAAACACTTGATCATTCATGGTGTGGATCCAACATACGACGAATGGTTTTTCCATGGCGAGAGAAGCGACAATGATGTGGTGGTCAATACTACGCGACATAATACCTATGGGGCTTACAACTCTAATCAATTTCAAGAACAGAACCATGTGGGAGATGCGCTTGAAGGCCTTGTTGATGATGCATATAGAGTATATGGTAGCGTTGAAGGCGTCGGTGATGGTAACCATTGGAAAAAGTATCAGGAATACAAAAGAAAAGCAAATGAAAAATTATACCCTTCTCGTGAAGATGGTCTTACAACATTAAGTGTCATTATAGAGCTTCACAATTTAAAAAAGATTTTAATTGGTCAGGAAACAGTATGACCGAGTTGTTGATACGATTGAAGCGGTGGCTTCCAAAGGAAAATACAATACCGAAGAAGTACTCGACAATGAAACAAATGTTAAAGGATTTGGGAATGAAAGTAGAGTGTATACATGCTTGTGAAAATGATTGTATATTGTTTTGGAAGGAATACAATGATGCGTTGGAATGTCAACGTTGTCATACGTCCAAATTTAAAGTTAAAAATCAAGGGGAAGTGGTAAAAATGACAAAACAACCTCGAAAAGTTTTGAAATATTTTCCGATAACTCCTAGATTAACAAGGTTGTATACTATACCATGGACAGCTCGAAAGATGTTATGGCATAGTGAAGCAAAACCTTGCTGGAATTCCATGCGTCATCCTATTGACTCAGCCGAATGGAGATCGTTGAAGAACAAGTGGCCAGAGTTTGGTAAAAATGGGTGAAATGTTTGGCTTGGTATTGCTACTGACGGGTTTAACCCTAGTGCAACACAATCAAGTAATTATAGTTTCTGGCCTTTGTATACGGTTCCTTATAACTTACCCCCTTCATTATGTACGAAGTCGAAGTTTCAAATGTTATGCTTGTTAATTCCTTGACCAAGAGCACCTAGTAAAGATATTGATGTGTATTTGGAACCCCTTGTCGATGAATTGAAGCAGCTATGGACAGAGGGAGTGCCTGCATTTGACATGGATAAGAAAGAGCATTTCACTTTGAGAGCAATGCTATTATGGGGAATTCATGATCTACCTGCATTTGGAAATTTATCTGGTTGTGTAACACATGGTTACAAAGCATGTCCTGTTTGCGCTGTGGAGACTGAATCAGAACGCATTGGAAATAAGATTGTTTATACGAAGTATAGAAGATTTTTAAAAAATGGTCATCCATATAGGGCATTGAAACATGGATGGTATAAGAATATAGAGGATAAGGAACCTCCAACACGATTGACGGGATCAACTCTTTTAGAAAAGCTTGCTCATATCAAATATGTGCCCGGTAAAATAACAAAACACAAAAAACGCATAGTAGATGATATCGACCTTGACGATGAACATTTTGTAAACGAAAATGGCGATGATGAAAGACCAGCATGGTATAAGAAGTCGATTCTTTTTGTCTTAGAGTATTGGAGTAGCCATAGAGTGCGACATACTATTGACGTGATGCACACTAAGAAGAATGTATCGGAGCATTTAATTAACTTGCTGTTTGATAGATACAAACAATCTTCCAAATTTGCATTTGATAAAACATACAGAATGCAATGTTGTCAAGTTCTAAAAGATGTAAAACTTCCATCATGCTTTGGGACTAAGTTAAACAATTTAGTAAATATTCAACCACCCAGTTTGAATATTAGAAAGTCATATGACTATCATGTTATTATCCAGTATTTTTTGCCTATCATGGTTCAACATGTTTATCCAAAGTGTCGTGACTTAAGACGTGCGATATTACAAGTATGCTTGTACTTCAATATTATTTGTTCGAAGGTTTTAATTCAAGAGCATGTCCAAGCTGCCAAAGATATGATTGCCGAGGCATTATGCGTGTTGGTGCATTATTTTCCCTCTCAATTTTTTGACATATGCATACATCTAATGGTGCATTTAGCTGATCAAGCACTACTATATGGACCAGTTAGTTATACATGGATGTATCCATTTGAAAGATGCGTCATTTTTTAAATATAATTATCACATGATTCTTTTTCAATAGTAACGTAAATGATGTATTTTTATATTAGAGCTATGAAGGAATGCAAAGACATACCAAGCAATAAAGTGGGGGCACGGGCATGGTCAACACGAGATGGTAGAGAGAAGGAGAAGCGAGGTAAGTTTTAAACTAAGGTTAATTTATATAATCTTTTGTAATTAGTAAAGTAATTACAATTTAATTATGTAATCTTATAAATGCTGTAACTCACTCGTTTTAGATCGAACTTGAATAAGATGAGCTATGTTGCACTCGTTTGGACGTTATCTAAGATATGGAATTGGTTCGGATGAATTTGGAGACCATTGAAATTTGGGCTAAAATCGGACGTCGTTCGATTTTAGTTCCAAACTGAAACGCCTCGGCGATAACAGAAATTTTTGGTGAGTTAAACTAACCTTTTTTGGATAACTATTATGAGATATAGTTGATAAAAATTATTGAATGATTGTTTGGATGAATTATTATATTTATTAGTCAGTTTGGATATATTCCCGCCTATTGAAGTGGATAAGACCCTATTACGTTCCTGTGTAAGAGCGGATGACTCTTTGTATACGAATCCCTCCTTGAAGTGGTTGATTTATATTTTATGTTCATATAAAGGTTCGAGAACTCGGTCTCGGTTTCGGTCTTTTGAAATTTGCTTGATTTCGATCAATTTCAAAATTTTGGTTTTTGTTTCGGTTTCGGCCTCGATATTGGATTTTTGTAGGTTTAATGAAATAGGGACAATAATACAAAATAGTTTATAAAGAGATTATAAACAACATAACTGCTTAAACATTAGTTAATACTAAATTTAGACATCCGTTTTCATTAACATAACTATTTTAATTAACAATACCAACCATATATTTTAAATCAGCATAACCCTTATATCAAAAGAAACAGCCAGCCCAAAGCCCATCCTATTTTATATCCCGAGTTCCTATTAAAAAAACACCTCATCCCAAAGCCCACATTATGTTTATCCCATATTCCTAACCCTAGTTTCCAAAAAAATTCACTACGTACTGAAAATGTGACGACCCGGAAATTTTCAACATTTGAAATGAAATATTTAATTGATTTTAAATATTTGGAGGTTAGTTTAACTTGAATTTCGAATATAAATATGAATTTGGCAATTAAATTATTGAGTTTAATTTATTAATGATGGGTAAAAATTAGAATTTTCAATTTTAAGCTTGTTAAAAATAATTTGATGGCTTATAAAATTCATATTGATAATACTGAAGATAATAGAAGCTTCAGAGCTGAATTTGAAACTGATTTGTTCAGTTTGAAAATATATCATTTAAATCGATATTTAAAAATAGCCTTCCGAAGCACAGTCTCGGATTTCGACGAAACCAGTTCACATCAGATCCATAATATTGTATTATTATCCGATTTCAATTTTCGTAATGTTTGGAGTTGTCGTTTACCCTGGCAGCTCAAAACGCATAGAAACTAGTTTAATCGATTTAATTTAAAATTGATCGTTTATTTCCGTAACTTGCGCATATGACCGAATTAGCCTCTGAAACACGTTCCATTGTGTTCGGAATGCGGGTAAAACCTTATGAACGCCTAGCGGTACACCTCGATAGGAGGTTAAATTCTTTGGGTTGCAAAATTCGAGGCAAGTTAAATTTAAAAATTAAAAATTAAAATATAATATATTTTTCACAGTCAAAATTCCTTCACATCAGCCATCCTATATTCCTGACCAAGCCGATCTATACCTTGCTGTTAAATCACGTATCTTCCTTCCATCCCTTCATTCTCAATTCTTAATCGAGAAGCCAAAACCAAGGAAAGATAAAAATAGGAATGGCCGATGTATTAAAACCCAAAATAGATCTCGTATACACCATATTAAATTTCACCGCTCAAATCCAAACCCTCATATAACAGTATCAAACCCAAATTCAATTTTATATAAAAGAAAATACCAAGGGGGATTGGGATCGCGAGGCGTGGGGACTCGAGTCCAGGAATGAGCTGTTGGCAAACGATCGGCGATCGAAGGGATCTTCGATTTGGAGATAGGTTGTGGATTGAATTCGATTTTGTTGCGGTGGATTGTTCCCAGTCAGATTTTGAGTCAAGATGGAACAGGCGACAGCATGGTGAAGGAGAAGGGTGTCGCAGTTCTACATTGGGAATCGCGATGTGATGTTCTCGAGCTCGCGAGGCAGAGAATTATAGATGATTGATCTCGATGGAAGCTGGGACGAAGCGACGATGGTTTCGAATCGAAGATGCCGATTTCGCCGTGACTAGGGTTTACAGCGATATGGTGGTTCGTGTAACAACCCGATATTTTCAACCATTCGCATCCGCACATGTCGGACTTGAATTTCTCAAAATACCGCGTTGTAAATAAAATTTGGCAAATCTCAGAATATAAAGTAAATACATAGTCACAGATCACAGACACAGAGTAAATAATAATGCAGCGGAAATAAAAGAGATAGTAGTTCATGAAGCTACTATATAAAAATAAGATACATCAGAGTTAAACAAGATACAACAGAAGAGTAACAAGATACATCAGGTATAAATCAGAATACATCACTGAAATCACTGGATACAAAAAAAAATAGATGGCTAGATCTTCAAGGAAAGCTCCAGCTCCAAAGGTGAATCTTGAATGCTAACTCACTCAATCTGACTCGAGCGTAAAGCAAAACACAAAACACTCGAGTCAGGACATAAATACTTATGAACTGTAAATCAACTCAAGTGAACAGTAACAAAAAATGCATCAGTAACTTAAAGAATGCTTGGGATCACCCATCCTTTAAGGATCCGTTAAACTATTTACTATGTAGTAATATTGTGCTATTATAACAATGTCTACAGTAAAATAAACATACTTTTAAATAGCGTTTCGGGCTACCCATATCACCCTTCACACATAATAGTCCCAGTAGTCCATCCAATATCATGCCATCTCCACTCCGGGTGACTGTCAGAGGATACCACACGGGCTACGGGAGAAAAACAAACTCGTAGTAAAGGCTCGGTATGGTAGGTGACACGGCACACAAGGCAATGCCAGGGTAGATATACCAATTACGCACACGGGCCGGTGGTAACGCAGCAGCCACATACGCCCACCTCGGAACACACTCCCATATCAAAATCGGAGGATGGTCATCTAAACAATCACCAGTAAGAGTATAGTATCGAAGGAATGTGTCCGATCGGAGGAATGACCTCACTTGGCCCGAGATCGCTCCTGTTTTAGCCACCTTATGCCAACTCACGGGAGTTGGGTCCACGTAATATACCTCAAGAACGTCGCCACCATCCTACTTCATTCTGGAATCTCCACCGCGTACACGGTTGTTAAAGTGGTTTTCGGAGTTGGCAGAGAGTATGACAACTTCCGATCCCGGTCTCTTTAACAACCAAACGTTATTATAACGCCGTGGTCATTTCAAAATAGTTTATACTTCAATAAGATCAAATCATTTCATTTCAAACTATATTTCTTTCAAAATAGTTTATACTTCAAAACCAAAACCATTTTTATTTCAAAGTTATTTATTCAATCAAAATAGTTTATTCTTCGAAACCAAAAACATTTCAAACATATATTCATTTCAAAATCATAATATTTTCAAAGTATAACTCTTTCGAAACCAAAAATACTTGAAACAATTACACTTTGAAAATCATAACATTTCAAAATCATACATTTGAAATCATGGGGTATTCATTCAATTCTTTACATTTTACAATTCATTCAATTAATCCCAAATTTTCAATTTCCAACTTAATTCAATTCAAACCATCAGTTTCAATTAAATTTCCCAATAACCATTTCAAATCATATCAATTTCAAATATAGATTTGATCCACAAATTAAACTATTCAATTTTCAATATATTTCAAAGCTTTAATATCCCGCATTTCAAAAACTAAATTTTATAATTTCATATATCTCAAATCTAGTTTCATTATTACTTAGTTTTGAAATATTCATTTCATAAATCCAATATTATTTAAATAAACCCAATGTACAATTAAACTGAATATCCTTTCATACCAATATAAACTTCAAATATTCATTTATCAAAAGTACATATCATTCCAATTCATATTCTTTATCAAAATAAAGATCAAATCATTTCCAAATCTTATTATCAAATCATTATTTGAATTCAAATTTAAATACTCAAATTTAAATATCATTTTTAAATCAAATAAGTCATTCATTTGTTATTTCAAGTATCATTACAAAATACATTAAAAATTCCATTCAAAAATTCATTTATCTCATTACATTTCATTCCATTTAACACATAACCAAGTAAACCTTATTTAAATTCAAATTCAAATTTAAATTCCTTAAAAATTCAAATTTAAATATTAAAATATATTCAAAAATTCTTAAATTTCACAATTAATCAATTTCCAAAAGTTAAATCATTTAACACTTTAAAATATAACTCAAACAGTGTTAAAATCTATAACGTTTCAAACATTGTCAAATTATAGTAACGACAGCATTTATAAAGTGCTATCGTAGCTTATAGCTTCCAAAAATGGTTTAGTTCAAGAATAACGGCATTTATAAAATGTCGTAATAGATATTTAGTTATTTCAAACATTGTTAGATTCAAAACAATAGCATTTAAAAATGCTGTCAAAAGACTACAACATTTTAAAGATGCTATAAAATTCCAGATTTCATTTTAGCTTTCAAAAATAATAAAAAACTCCAAATTTTTATTATAACTTAAAAATCATATTTCTAGACTTCAAAATTTCACATTTAAAATTATTTTAACATATGATTTAACACAACAAAATTTTTAGATCAAATATTCAATTTAAAAACTGCATTCATTTATTATGTCAAAATTCACTGTTTATTAACATATAAATTAAATAAAACTTAAAGTTTTACTTCAAATACAATTTCAAAACTTTAAATTTAGTTTCCATTATTTATTTACATTTTAAAATAAAATTTAAAGTCTAAAATCTCATTTACTCCAAATTTACATACTTGAATTCACTTAAATTCACAATTTCAAGATTTAATATTTAACTTTTTTAAAACCATAATATATATATATTTAAATCAAATTTTCATACTTTTGAAAATACATATTTTTAATAAAAATCATTTAAAAATATACCACGGGGTCTGTATATAATTTTCTAACCTAAGTCAAGTGATACGAATATATATCATTTCAATCCGCAGTTTACAAAGAAAACCCGGGTTCTATCATTTCAAACCCGCAATCCCAAGTCAAATAAAATACAATAAAATCGCTCAGGCCTTTCAACCCATAACGATTTTTCCCTATTCTAAAGTCCGTTCGGGTATGTATCATTTCAACCCATAATGATTCTATTCTAACAGGGAACTTGCAGTGTGAATATATGCATAAACAATATAAACAATGTCAATGTCACAATATAATGTCATATATCAGATGTCAGGTGATAATTAACAGTTTTAACATGGTAATAACATGGTATAGCATATCATATGATCAAAATTAACTTGCATAACATTTTATATTGCTAAACACTTGTCATCAATTCACTATTTCATAAGTATAAATGTCAGAGTGAGAAAGACTCACCTTTTACGAAGCTAGAGACAAACAACACACACAAGAGCGATTCCAAAGGAACGAAAAGCATGATTTAATTTGAATGGATGGAGAGCCTTGTAAACAATACACAAAATATAACATACATAAGTGCAAAATATAAATATTTTACATACAAATATAATCAACAACTTAAGTTTGCAAAACAATGGCAAAACATGAAAGATAATCGAACCTTAGAAGCAACAGACTTGCACAAGACACATAGGCTTGGCCTAAATGCAAAAGGGCTTGATCTCATCACACCTAGGCTCGGCCTAGGTCATGTGTGCTCGGCCATGAGTCATGAGATATGGTTATGTACATGAAAATGGAAGGCAAAGGCATGGAGAGGCAAAGGTAAGCAAAGGGTCAATGGATGGAAGGTTTTGGAGCAACATAGACTCGACCTATGTCAATATTTGGCTCGGTCATGCCTTGTTTCAGGTCAGGTCAGTGGAGTGGCTGATGGTCAGAGGTGATGTAGGCAGTTGGTGGTGGATGTAGGGGTGGCCAATGCAAGATATGGAGGAGATAGTGAAGATAGGCTTGGCTAGGCAATGTTTTCAAGGAGTGTTGCAATGTTTTGTGGAGTTTTGTGGTTATGTCTTCATCCAATGGTGACGGCCTGATCTAGAGGAGGGGATAGGTGGTGGTTGCTGCTGCTGGTGATGGTGGATAGTATGGTGTTGATGGTGGGTGGTAGAAGCCAAGCAAAGTTAGGTAGAGATCTAGGCAAAACAATGAAAATAGGAAGGAAAAGTAGAAGAAGAAGACCATGAACTTTGCCATTTTTTTTTCTCAAATTGAAATGCCGTGAGTTTAAGTGAAGAATGATGTTTTCTCACGTGAATTTTGAAGGGAGATACATGGCTAAGCAAGAAAAAGGTACGGCTAAAAGAAAGAAAAGGCAAAAGCAAATGAAAAGACAAGGATATGAAAAGACTAGAAAATGAAAGGACTTTGCCTCTTTGTTTTCTATTTTCTTTTTAAATTTTAAATACATGTAAAATATGTATAAATACAGATAAAATACGAAAATATAGTAAATAAAAAAAAATATTAATTAAACATAATTAAATTAAGAAAATAACAAAGAAAATGTAAATTAGGCTTGAAAATTTGAAAATAAATGAAATGAACTTTGGAAAAATTGTATGTACATGAAAAATATTTATAAATAAAGATAAAAACATAAAAATAAGATGCATACATAAAAATGAATAATTAAATTTTAATTAAATATAATTTAAATAAAGAAAATAACAGAAAAATGGAAACTAGGCTTTAAAAATAGAAAATAAATTCAATAAGCTTTGGAAAAATTCAAACATCACTTTAAAAATATTTAAAAGGTAAGAATATATGTAACATAACATATAATACAAATTAGAATAAGATATGGCAGTTAGAAAGATTATTTATATAATTTAAAATAAACAATATTGTTAAATAAAACAATTTACACCCAATTTTGTAAAAAGCATAACTTTCACAATATTATTCGGATTTCAACGAAACGAAAAGCAGTGTTCTTGAAATTTTATTTACTTTCATAACAAAAGATAAAATTCAAATTTTCAAACTTTTAAAATTTAAATTTAATAGTCAAAGTTTGACCAAATTGACCAAAAATTCACATTTTCTGGAAATATTCAATTTATGCATGTTTGAAATTCTAATCCACATCAAAATCAACATTTATATTTCAATTAACAAAATATATTCATTTTTAATAAATAAAATAATGTTTTTAAATTAGGAATTTAAATTAAAATAATTAAAATATACAATTACAATAATCAGAAAATACAGGGTTGTTACACTCTCCCCCACTCAAAACTTTTCGTCCCCGAAAAGGAATGAGGTACGGGAAAGCACAGAAAAAGATAGAATGAAATAGTATTAAGACAAGATGACAAGAAGATTAAAATTATACCTGATAACTGTTGCTATAGGTAAGTTTAACAATGTGGAGATGATCTTTACAAGATCTTCCAGAATCAAGAACACAAGCATGAAAAAAATCTTTTAGAATCTGATTCACACTTCCCGTTTGACCGACGGTCTGTGGATGGCAAGCAGTGCTTAGATTTAAAGATGAGTACCAAAGATTATTAAAGATTATAGAAAGATTTCTAAACAGACTGGTATATGCAATAGCCTCCCATTCTGTAGCAAGATAAGGGAAATTAGGACAACCAAAAGATAGTCTGAAAAAAAAAATTGAAACCATAAAATTTCAACTTAAACTGAAAATTAATTTTACATAAGTCAAATAAATCTTAAGCATCTCTAATTTCATTATCTTATCATCCAATTATCTTAAATTAACAAATCCCTAAAATCATGTATTTGAAAATTCTTTTATTATACTCAAAATGTACCAAATAAAATTTAATTCTTCTTCATTTCTAATTAAAATTAAATTTATTCCTCTCAATATATTTTATCACCTATGTTAAATATTTACACTCATTGTAACTGCCTTAAATTTATTCTTAGTTCCTTTATCATCATTTTATATTGTAAATTATTCCATTACACTTTTTCTTTATTTACCTCTGTTAATCCTTTTATAACTAAAATTTAAGTATATGACATTCACTCAAATTTTATTTATAAAATCTTTTTTTTATATTGTATATTATCCAATTACATATTCAACTTTTGAAAATTAAGGTAAGTTATATTGGAATGAAATTGTGTATTATACAAATAAAACTTTCTAATTCAATTATTTCAAGCTTGAATATTTATCCAAATCTTGAAATTACACTTAGAAATTATCTTTGTAGATAAAATTTAGGAATTAAATTTTCGATAAATTCCAAACTATTTGGAGATAAATAAATGCTCATATACTATATATATGTCCATTCGAATTTAAATCATATATCAGCATATGTTATAAATCCATTCTTATTTTAGAAATTAAAATCAATTAAATTTTCCCAAAACAAAACTGTAGCAAGACTACAGAATGGTCTCTTCACTTCGAAACTCGAAAATGAATGTCGATGATGCTGCAGTCATCACCGAAATTATTTTCCAGCGACAAAGAGAAGAACACTAAATTTAAATTTAAAATTCTTTGGAAACAAATTTCTATTCGAAAATACTTTAAATAATATATCCTTTAAAACTTTAAACACAAAGTTTGAAATACATCGGGAATTAAATTCTCAAATTCTTGTTTTACATTCATTTTAAATTTCCAAATAAATTTATAACCATGTTTTATAGTTCAATTAGATATATGAAACAATAGAAAATGATATATAAAATCAAATATTATTTCTTAACAACCAATTCAAATAAAATCCAGATAAATATTTATAATATAGTTACAAAATTTATTTCACAAAATTTGTTTCATTACTAAATTTTAAAAACATATTGTGTCAGTTTGCTCTGTTCAAGTGTTTTGGAAATCTTATCAATAGCGTTGATCAGACGAATCGATTAGAATCCCAAATCAACATCAACAAATCAAACAACACAATATATAAAACATTTTAAATATTAGTTTACAAATACACTTCAAGAATAATTTGAAGATAAGTTGGAAACAAAGATGAGATGATTAAATAACAGAATAGGGAGATGGATGAGTTTATATAAATCGCGGGCAACCTTAACCGGGTCAACCGTGACTTAAAGAATAAGATCGATGTGGATTTCTTGGGTAAATCGACATTCGATCTCAAGATGTAGAGTTCTAAATTATAAGAGATACTAGCACCTAAACAGAGGATATAGAATCTCTGGTGAATCGATGTTGTTGTAAAGGAGTTTTCCCCCTTTACAAATAAATTTGAGGTTGGCGAGACCGCCGACTCATTATGAAGATCTTTTGAAGTGGAGTTATGGGATACTCCAGAAACAAAAGAAGATAAATAGTGAGGGACACGAATGGATTTTGGAACCACATGGAATGTTCCAAAATTCAAAGGAATCGAGTCAAAAAGGAAGAGGTTTAAACTCGAATGAAAGTGATTCTGTAAATATATTTATACTATATACTGAGTTTTGCCTAGAGCTACCAAAGCTTTGATACCAACTGTAACAACCCGATATTTTCAACCATTCGCATCCGCACATGTCGGACTTGAATTGCTCAATATACCGCGTTGTAAATAAAATTTGGCAAATCTCAGAATATACAGTAAATACATAGTCACAGATCATAGACACAGAGTAAATAATAATGCAGCGGAAATAAAAGAGATAGTAGTTCATGAAGCTACTATATAAAAATAAGATACATTAGAGTTAAACAAGATACAACAGAAGAGTAACAAGATACATCAGGTATAAATCAAAATACATCACTGAAATCACTGGATACAAAAAGCAAAATAGATGGCTAGATCTTCAAGGAAAGCTCCAGCTCCAAAGGTGAATCTTGAATGCTAACTCACTCAATCTGACTCGAGCGTAAAGCAAAACACAAAACACTCGAGTTAGGACATAAATACTTATGAACTGTAAATCAACTCAAGTGAACAGTAACAAAAAATGTATCAGTAACTTAAAGAATGCTTAGGATCGCCCATCCTTTAAGGATCCGTTAAACTATTTACTATGTAGTAATATTGTGCTATTATAATAATGTCTACAGTAAAATAAACATACTTTTAAATAGCATTGCGGGCTACCCATATCACCCTTCACACATAATAGTCCCAGTAGTCCATCCAATATCATGCCATCTCCACTCCGGGTGACTGTCAGAGGATAACACACGGGCTACGGGAGAAAAACAAACTCGTAGTAAAGGCTCGGTATGGTAGGTGACACGGCACACAAGGCAATGCCAGGGTAGATATACCAATTACGCACACGGGCCGGTGGTAAAGCAGTAGCCACATACGCCCACCTCGGAACACACTCCCATATCAAAATCGGAGGATGGCCATCTAATCAATCACCAGTAAGAGTATAGTATCGAAAAATGTGTCCGATCGGAGGAATGACCTCACTTGGCCCGAGATCACCTGTTTTAGCCACCTTATGCCAACTCACGGGAGTTGGGTCCACGTAATATACCTCAAGAACGTCGCCACCATCCTACTTCATTCTGGAATCTCCACCGCGTACATGGTTGTTAAAGTGGTTTTCGGAGTTGGCAGAGAGTATGACAACTTTCGATCCCGGTTTCTTTAACAACCAAACGTTATTATAACGCCGTGGTCATTTCAAAATAGTTTATACTTCAAAAAGATCAAATCATTTCATTTCAAACTATATTTCTTTCAAAATAGTTTATACTTTGAAACCAAAACCATTTTTATTTCAAAATTATTTATTCAATCAAAATAGTTTATACTTCGAAACCAAAAACATTTCAAACATATATCCATTTCAAAATCATAATATTTTCAAAGTATAACTCTTTCGAAACCAAAAATACTTGAAACAATTACACTTTGAAAATCATAACATTTCAAAATCATACATTTGAAATCATGGGTATTCATTCAATTCTTTACATTTTACAATTCATTCAATTAATCCCAAATTTTCAATTTCCAACTTAATTCAATTCAAACCATCAGTTTCAATTAAATTTCCCAATAACCATTTAAAATCATATCAATTTCAAATATAGATTTGATCCACAAATTAAACTATTCAATTTTTAATATATTTCAAAGCTTTAATATCCCGCATTTCAAAAACTAAATTTTATAATTTCATATATCTCAAATCTAGTTTCATTATTACTTAGTTTTGAAATATTCATTTCATAAATCCAATATTATTTAAATAAACTCAATTTACAATTAAACTGAATATCCTTTCATACCAATATAAACTTCAAGTATTCATTTATCAAAAGTACATATCATTCCAATTCATATTCTTTATCAAAATAAAGATCAAATCATTTCCAAATCTTATTATCAAATCATTATTTGAATTCAAATTTAAATACTCAAATTTAAATATCATTTTTAAATCAAATAAGTCATTCATTTGTTATTTCAAGTATCATTACAAAATACATTAAAAATTCCATTCAAAAATTCATTTATCTCATTACATTTCATTCCATTTAACACATAACCAAGTAAACCTTATTTAAATTCAAATTCAAATTTAAATTCCTTAAAAATTCAAATTTAAATATTAAAATATATTCAAAAATTCTTAAATTTCACAATTAATCAATTTCCAAAAGTTAAATCATTTAACACTTTAAAATATAACTCAAACAGTGTTAAAATCTATAACATTTCAAACATTGTCAAATTATAGTAACGACAGCATTTATAAAGTGCTATTGTAGCTTATAGCTTCCAAAAATGGTTTAGTTCAAGAATAACGGCATTTATAAAATGTCGTAATAGATATTTAGTTATTTCAAACATTGTTAGATTCAAAACAATAGCATTTAAAAATGCTGTCAAAAGACTACAACATTTTAAAGATGCTATAAAATTCCAGATTTCATTTTAGCTTTCAAAAATAATAAAAAACTCCAAATTTTTATTATAACTTAAAAATCATATTTCTAGACTTCAAAATTTCACATTTAAAATTATTTTAACATATGATTTAACACAACAAAATTTTTAGATCAAATATTCAATTTAAAAACTGCATTCATTTATTATGTCAAAATTCACTGTTTATTAACATATAAATTAAATAAAACTTAAAGTTTTACTTCAAATACAATTTCAAAACTTTAAATTTAGTTTCCATTATTTATTTACATTTTAAAATAAAATTTAAAGTCTAAAATCTGATTTACTCCAAATTTACATACTTGAATTCACTTAAATTTACAATTTCAAGATTTAATATTTAACTTTCTTAAAATCATAATATATATATTTTTAAATCAAAATTTCATACTTTTGAAAATACATATTTTTAATAACAATCATTTAAAAATATTACACGGGGTCTGTATATAATTTTCTAACCTAGGTCAAGTGATACGGATATATATCATTTCAATCTGTAGTTTTCAAAGAAAACCCGGGTTCTATCATTTCAAACTCGCAATCCCAAGTCAAATAAAATACAATAAAAATCGCTCAGGCCTATCATTTCAGCCCATAACGATTTTTCCGTATTCTAAAGTCCGTTCGGGTATGTATCATTTCAACCCATAGTGATTCTATTCTAACAGGGAACTTGCAGTGTGAATATATGCATAAACAATATAAACAATGTTAATGTCACAATATAATGTCATATATCAGATGTCAGGTGATAATTAACAGTTTTAACATGGTAATAACATGGTATAGCATATCATATGATCAAAATTAACTTGCATAACATTTTATATTGCTAAAACTTGTCATCAATTCACTATTTCATAAGTATAAATGTCAGAGTGAGAAAGACTCACCTTTTACGAAGCTAGAGACAAACAACACACACAAGAGCGATTCCAAAGGCACGAAAAGCATGATTTAATTTGAATGGATGGAGAGCCTTGTAAACAATACACAAAATATAACATACATAAGTGCAAAATATAAATATTTTACATACAAATATAATCAACAACTTAAGTTTGCAAAACAATGGCAAAACATGAAAGATAATCGAACCTTAGAAGCAACAGACTTGCACAAGACACATAGGCTTGGCCTAAATGCAAAAGGGCTTGATCTCATCACACCTAGGCTCGGCCTAGGTCATGTGTGCTCGGCCATGAGTCATGAGATATGGTTATGTACATGAAAATGGAAGGCAAAGGCATGGAGAGGCAAAGGTAAGCAAAGGGTCAATGGATGAAAGGTTTTGGAGCAACATAGACTCGACCTATGTCAATATTTGGCTTGGTCATGCATTGTTTCAGGTCAGGTCAGTGGAGTGGCTGATGGTCAGAGGTGATGTAGGCAGGTGGTGGTGGATGTAGGGGTGACCAAGGCAAGATATGGAGGAGATAGTGAAGATAGGCTTGGCTAGGCAATGTTTTCAAGGAGTGTTGCAATGTTTTGTGGAGTTTTGTGGTTATGTCTTCATCCAATGGTCACGGCCTGATCTGGAGGAGGGGATAGGTGGTGGTTGCTGCTGCTGGTGATGGTGGAGAGTATGGTGTTGATGGTGGGTGGTAGAGGCCAAGCAAAGTTAGGTAGAGATCTAGGCAAAACAATGAAAATAGGAAGGAAAAGTAGAAGAAGAAGACCATGAACTTTGCCATTTTTTTTTCTCAAATTGAAATGCCGTGAGTTTAAGTGAAGAATGATGTTTTCTCACATGAATTTTGAAGGGAGATACACGGCTAAGCAAGAAAAAGGTACGGCTAAAAGAAAGAAAAGGAAAAGGCAAAAGCAAATGAAAAGACAAGGATATGAAAAGACTAGAAAATGAAAGGACTTTGCCTCTTTATTTTCTATTTTCTTTTTAAATTTTAAATACATGTAAAATATGTATAAATACAGATAAAATACGAAAATAAAGTAAATAAATAAAAATAAATAAATAAATATTAATTAAACATAATTAAATTAAGAAAATAACAAAGAAAATGTAAATTAGGCTTGAAAATTTGAAAATAAATGAAATGAACTTTGGAAAAATTGTATGTACATGAAAAATATTTATAAATAAAGATAAAAACATAAAAATAAGATGCATACATAAAAATGAATAAATAAATTTTAATTAAATATAATTTAAATAAAGAAAATAACAGAAAAATGGAAAGAAGGCTTTAAAAATAGAAAATAAATTCAATAAGCTTTGGAAAAATTCAAACATCACTTTAAAAACATTTAAAAGGTAAGAATATATGTAACATAACATATAATACAAATTAGAATAAGATATGACACTTAAAAAGATTATTTATATAATTTAAAATAAACAATATTGTTAAATAAAACAATTTACACCCAATTTTGTAAAAAGCATAACTTTCACAATATTATTCGGATTTCAACGAAACGAAAAGCAGTGTTCTTGAAATTTTATTTACTTTCATAACAAAAGATAAAATTCAAATTTTCAAACTTTTAAAATTTAAATTTAAAAGTCAAAGTTTGACCAAATTGACCATAAATTCACATTTTCTGGAAATATTCAATTTATGCATGTTTGAAATTCTAATCCACATCAAAATCAACATTTATTTTTCAATTAACAAAGTATATTCATTTTAATAAATAAAATAAAGTTTTTAAATTAGGAATTTAAATTAAAATAATTAAAATATACAATTACAATAATCAGAAAATACAGGGTTGTTACAGTTCGCGAGTTAGCGGTGAAGCGAGGTAACGATTTTTCTTTATTAATTTAATTGTATATAATGGCAGAAAGAAAAATAAATATACATTTTACAGAAAGAAATATAAATATATACATGTAGTAAGATATTTATTTAGTTTTTGAATTGATAAATATATGTGTATATATATATTTTTAAAAGGGAAATGTATCAGTTAAGTTAAATAGTTAGTTTTTAAACAATAAAATTTTAGTGGTTAAATTATTTGGTTAACCTATTTAATTTTTTTTAGTTACTAGAGGATATTTTTTAGAAATATAAAAAAGGAAAAAATTGGTTTAAAACCAAATTTATTAGTTGACTAAATTTATTAAAAAGAAATTTTAGTTTTAAGATTTAGAATTTTAGTTAAACAAATTTATTAAAGGAAATTGGTTTGAAATAAAGATCATTTGTTAAGAAAATTAATTAAATGAAAATAAATTATTCGATCATTTCGAATATTGATAAATTGTATGAAATTGTTTATACAAGGTCTAATACAATGAAGAAAACAAGTCGGATGGAAATGGATTGCATGCAAAACAAAGGTGAGATCTTCTTAATCAAATTACAATAATTTCACTCAAATTACAATAATTGAAAATTTCAGTTATTGCTTGACTGTTGAATTGTGATTGTAAAATTTAAATTGTTGATTGTGTGCTTGAATGATGGTTGTTATTTGTTGGTTTGAAATAGACCCTATACGCCGCATAATTGCGGATGATATTATATTTAAACCCATATACCGCGATATTACACCTCAAAGTGGAATTGATATTATATACGTATTTGGAGTTGTTGATTTTCCGCATTATAGAGCGGATGAGACCCTATGCGCCGCATAATAGCGGATGGTATTTCATAAATCCCATATACCACGATATTCCACCTTGAAGTGGAATTGGTATTTAATTGTTGTGCTAACGTCCGTGGATGCAGGGAAACAGGTTGAAGGGATCCAACTGGATTCCTCAAACATTTGATTGTGTTTCATATGTTGTGTGTTTATTTATCATAATCTGTGTGTGATTATATGGTGATTTAATTCGTTGAAGGCTATAATTTAGCCGAATATATTTTTGGTATCGTAGGATACCAGAAATAAATAAAATTTGATTTTTGAAATTTAATAGAAAATTTATAGTAAATTAATTTTATAAAATTAAATGAATTTAAAAGAAGGAATTTGTTTCAAAAGATAATAAATTTGGTGTTTGAAATAAAATTTGAGAATCAATTTGAAATTTGATTTGGTGTTTTGAAAATAAACTAGAAAATCAATTTGATATTGATTTGGTAAAAATAGTAAGTATTTAGGGAAATCGATCTAAAATTGACTTGATGTTTAAACCAAAATAAATTTTGCGAAACCAATTCTGAAAATGGATTTGGTCATGAAAGTGAACATTTGGGAATTGATTTGAAAATCGTGTATATGTGAATATTTGAAAATTTAAAATTCACAATGGAAATTTATAAAAGAAAGGGAAATTTGTTTTAAAAATAAATATTGTTTTAGTTTTAAAAGTGTGGAAAGGAATTTACGGATTTGGAACGTAGATTTAAAGTAAATCCAGGAGGATTTATAAACTGATTGAATGAACCATTTTGAATGAAAGGTGTACTTTCCCTGAAAAGCCGAGTATGTTTTCAATATAGTCTATAAATATGAAATTGAAGTTGTGAAGATGGTTTTAAGGAAAGGTTATTTTGGAGAAATTATTTACTTGGGTTGTTTTGAAAATCTTTAAAGTAAAGATTTATTTTAATTTATTATAGAAGTGATTATTCAAAGTTTTAATTAATATTTGCTTTAGAAATTGAATATTTGGATAGTTATATCCTATCTACTAATTTTATTTTTAAAATTGATTTGGCCTCGAATTTTTATACAAGGTTTTTATATAATATTTTCATAACTAATATTTAAGTAAGTGTTTTAAAATAGTTTTATTTTAAATATTCCCAAGTATATATGTTTGAATAATTAATTTAAATTATTTTAAAGTATTTTAATGCTTCAGACCTTCAGTGGAAACAAATAATATTGGGAATCTTATTCCACGAGTGAAAAATGATTTGAAATTTGTTTTCAAAGTATTGAACTGTGGAAAGTAATTTGAAATTTGTTTTCAAATGGTTGAAGTGTCAAATATATATATATATATATATATATATATATATATATATATATCTTGCGAAGATATTTTGAAAATAATAATTGGAAAATTATTGAAATCTCGGTGATTGTTGTGAACATTTATTGATAGTTAAATAACCGACTATCAATACTGGACTTCAAACGATGTTAGAATTTCGATGCGACTGGGGTCGGATTCCAAGTGGATATCCGAAAACCACATCGAACCTTTGTGATTGTGATGGATTTTTATTTAAAAGATCAAAGTGGAAATTGTTGTGATTTGTTTGAAATCTAAATGAACACTTATTTTTAAAACAAGCGCTTATTATTCGGATTAGCCGGGAGAGGACTTTGTGTCATAAAACCCATTCCGAATAAGGATACAACGAAATGAGATTGCGTTTGAAGACGGCGTTGAAGACTGGGTATTTTCTAAAACGAAAGGATTACCTATCGAATGTCTCTGCACCGGGTTGCTCCGGTATAGAGATTTTATCACCCTTTGTGATGGGGATTCCGGACGTGATTAGTGAATATCCGGATTGGCAAGGGCTTCTTTGAAGTGCCTTTGGTTCCGTTCGATCCCGAAATGGACTTGTATGGATGTGTGTCTGACGTTACACTTTGAAATGTAAAACTGGTCTCTATCAAATACATTTCTGTTGGTGGTGGAGAATTTATTCTCTTAGCGTAACACCCTTCTCTGAACCGTACGAGCTCAAAGGTTATGTAGTTGATGGTTACTTGTGATAGATTCCCAAATTTGTAACGTGGCATACGAAGTGCTGCTGATAATTTGTTGATCAAAGCATGACTTTGTGAAAAGTGTAGCTTTGTGGACGAGACTTCGTCGGACCTCACACCCCGAAAATGGTCAAAACAGGAAAGATGCGGCAAGGTTATGAGGGTCGCGCCCTTTAGGGTATGTCATTTCCTTCTGGAAAAGGGTGGTGTCAGGTATGGAGCCCTGATATTTAACCTTTGTGGTTACTACAAATACTTTTCTTTGTGGTTGTTGGTGTAGAGGATTCTCGGATAAAGGTCCCAAAGGACCGGGGGATAGCATACTCTAGTAGTAGTTACCTAGTTACAGAGGTAATCCGACCTTGTGTTGGTAGAGATCCTGGTAGGTTCTCGGGACGTCCCTCTAGAGAAGTACCCATGTGGCAGTAGGAAGTTCCTTAGCCTGACCATTTGTTGAAAATCCAAAGAAACAATACGCGCCCTGTACAGTTTTAATTGTATAACCTGCCATGGAATGTGGCGATGACCTGCTATTGAACGTGATAGCTATAGTAGGCATAAATGCGAAATGCCTATGCTGCCTAAGATTAATATTATACTTTCGAAATGTTTTCCACACTATGAACTAATAATAATAATAATATCAAATGATTTTGCGTATCAAGCATGTTTGACTATCATAAGGAGAAATCTCCTCTAATTCCTCGTTTGCATTATGTGTGTGGCGGGAGGCCTTATGGTGGTTTCATTTTCCAAAAGCATAGCGGATTTCTTTTTTATTTTCTTTCTGAAAATAACTGTTTTTAAGATCTCACACCAGTCCCACGACTGCCCTGGAGTTTATTGTTCTCTTTCTAAACTCTGGGTGACCATAATTTTCCACACGAGCAGCCTGGAATCAGGTTAGCAGTTATTCAGGGGCAATGTCAAGAAGTTGCTATGGAAATCAGGAGCTGGAGATGGGTAGCAAGGCGTATCACTTATATATGTAATATTTCTTTCCGCTGTTTGTTGTTGTACACTCTGATAATGTAATGTGTAATGTAATAACTGATATAGTGATTCTGTTTAGAGATATTTATTTATCTATTATATTTGTTCCACCGCGAAATGTAAGATTCTGTTATTGTTTTATTTCTTTTCCTTCTTCTTCTCCTACGTATTAATGTCGACTTTCGAAAGTCGAGAAATCGGGTCGTTACAAAGTGGTATCGAAGCATTTGGTTAAGCGATAACCTTGGCTCTGTTGGGTGTTACTCATTAGAGATAGAGTCAGTAGTACTTTAGAATGAGTTTGAGTATATTAATAGATGTGAGCGCGTATTTGTTAGTGAATATAAAATTGTTTTATATTGTTTTGATTGGTTTGTTGAGTGGTGTATGGATTCTGGTCAATACGAGTAATTAACATTATTGATAGGGATCTCTAAACACTTGTACAGAAAAAATTCAACACGATATCGTTTTAAAATAGGGTAAATGAAATAATTTTACCCAAACTATTTTCGTACATGAAAGAAATAATTTTTCTATGAATTATTATAAGTATATGGTTGCTTGGTTCTAGGAAGCTATAATATTGAATTATTATCATCGTTGTATGAGGAATTGAAATCAAAACCAAAAGCTAAGGAAATAAAAAAAAATCCAAATGGGATTTGTAATTGTAAAATTGTAAATGAGATTTATAATTTGAAATAGAATTCCATAGAAATATTTGAAAATGTTCTTGAAAATATTTGAAATTATAAATTTTGAAAATTAAATTCCATTGAGTTTGAAAATGATTTTCAAGGGTTTGGAAAAATGTTTTAAAGGGGATGAAAAGCTCTAAACTCTTTTCGGTTACTGGAAAATAATTCTGATGATGATCGCGACATCATCGGTGTTCATTTTCGAGTTTCCAGGAGTGGAATTGCTGCCAAATGATTTTAAATTGAAAATTGTTTACCAAAGTTGGGTTTGCTTTGGAAATACAAAGGGTTTTGTATACAAAAATTGACTTCAAAATGATTTAAGAAATTGTTTAAAACTCTGGAATCCTATTTAAAATGGTTATGGAATAATAAGCAAGTTTGAAAACTTAGGAAATTCAGATTTAAACTGAAATTTACTTGAGTTAATTTGAATAAAAGTGAATTTGAGAAGTCTTATGGACTAAATGCTTGGAATAAAATTATGAAGATGGAAAATAAATTGTGAATGAATGAACTAAATTTACAATTGTAAGCAAATGAAAGTGAAATTGGATGTTGAAATTCATTTCGAATTTGTAAGTAAATAGAACTGGAATTGGAATTGAATTTGGTTTATATTAAACAAAGTGAAATATTGAAATAAAATTAGTAAATAAAACTAATTAAAGGAATGACGAAATTGAATTTGATTAGAAATGAATCGAAATTCAATAATTGTAAACGAAAGTAAATATATTAACAGAGGTGAATAAAATTGAATTTTTAATCAATTGGAATAATATGAGTTTGTTTAAAAATAAAAATGAACTGAATGTAAGCAAGTGGGTTGTAAACCCTTCAAATTGAATGAAAATGGTATATGAATTAATTAAAAACAGTTGAATTAGTATTAAAACTATATAAATTGCTTACGGAAAGTGCTTAGTGTGCATTGCTTAAGGAATTCATGTGTTTAACTATTGCAAATAAGTGAAATGTTATTAAACTTCATATATATGATACTGACATGTTTTAGTTAAGTAAGTACAGGTTCAGGGAAGCCGTTGGGCTGGATTTGATTGCACAAAATGCTAATTAATAAGCCGCTTGCTTAAAAATGCTAAATAATGTACGCCTACACAATAAAAATAGGAAATATGAACTGTTTTTGTTTTTTCTGACCGGGTGGGTTGATGTATATATATTATATCTTTTGTCAAATTGCAAAAGATAGAAAAAAAAATTGGGAAAAATTTTTGTTAACGACAAACGATTTCAAAAATTGAAAATTGAAGTAAATTAGTGAATGAAACTAATTTAAAATAATAATATGAATCAGTTATAATTAAAAGATAAAATTCAATATTCAGAGTTGAAGATAAATTGAATTCATATGGTAATGGGAAAACTAATTGAATAGAAGTAGATGTGAAAACTTCTGTAAGAAAATGTATAAAATGATTTTAAAGGCTATGAATGGATATTATTACTAAGTAGGATATACGGGTGTGTTAAAGACAAAGGATAGATTGGATTTGATTTTCGAAGATAAAATTGAATTGCTCGACAAAAACGTACGTATTTAAATTTCTATATGAAATTTGGTGATTTTCTTGTCAAGTCACTTGGCTTTTTGTTTTCTTTTTGAATCTGAGGGCCTATGGTGCCATTTTGTAGTTGTACCGAGCTAGCTGCGCAAAGGAAACGCTGGCGAAATTTTCCGAAAATTTGGGGTGTTAGAAAAAGTTTTGAGAAAAATTTGAAAGTTTGAAATTTAAATTTGAATTGTGAAGTAAACAATATTGTTTGGAAACTATGGAAGATTTGGGAAAGTTGGTTGAAATGAATTTTTTAAAAAAAGATTTGGGTTGATAAATTGATAAAACTCTTCGATTTTGGGAAAATAAAAAATGGGTTGAGGATCATTCTTCTTAACTTGTAATTTCGGGACGAAATTCTTTTAAGGGGGAAGGATGTGACGACCCAGAAATTTTAACATTTGAAATGGAATATTTAATTGATTTTAAATATTTGGAGGTTAGTTTAACTTGAATTTCGAATATAAATATGAATTTGGCAATTAAAATTCTTGAGTTTAATTTATTAATGATGGGTAAAAATTTGAATTTTCAATTTTAAGCTTACTAAAAATAATTTGATGGCTTGTAAAATTCATATTGATAATACTGAAGATAATAGAAGCTTCGAAGTTGAATTTGAAACTGATTTGTTCAGTTTTGAAAATATATCGTTTAAATCGATATGTAAAAATAGCCTTCCGAGGCACAGTCTCGGATTTCGACGAAACCGGTTCCATTGGATCCATAATATTGTATTATTATCGAATTTCAATTTTCGTAATGTTTGGAGTTGTCGTTTGACCCTGGCAGCTCAAAACACATAGAAACTCTTTTAATTGATTTAATTTAAAATTGATCGTTTGTTTCTGTAACTTGCGCATATGATCGAATTAGCCTCCAAAACACGTTCCATTGTGCTCTCAATGCAGGTAAAACATTATAAATGCCTAGCGGCCTGCCTCGATTGGAGGTTAAATTTTTTGGGTTGCAAAATTCGAGGTAAGTTAAATTCAAAATTTAAAAATTTAAATATAATATATTTTTCATAGTCAAAATTCCTTCCCATCAACCATCCTATATTCCTGACCAAGCCGACCTATACCTCCCTGTTAAATCACATATCTTCCTTCCTTCCCTTCATTCTCAATTCTTAATCGAGAAGCCAAAACCAAGGAAAGATAAAAATAGGAATGGCTGATGTATTAAAACCCAAAATAGATCTCGTATCCACCATATTAAATTTCACCGCTCAAATCCAAACCCTCGTGTAACAGTATCAAACCCAAATTCGATTTTATATAAAAGAAAATACTAAGGGGGATTGGGATCGCGAGGCATGGGGACTCGAGTTCAGGAACGAGTTGCGGGCAAACGATCGGCGATCAAAGGGATCTTCGATTTGGAGATAGGTTGTGGATTGCGTTCGATTTTGTTGCGGTGGATTTTGCCCAGTCAAATTTTGGGTCAAGATGGAACAGGCGGCAGCATGGTGAAGAAGAAGGGTGTCGCAGTCCTACAGTAGGAATCGCGATGTGATATTCTCGAGCTCGCGAGGCAGAGAATTGTGGATGGTTGGTCTCGATGGAAGCTGGGGCGAAGCGACGATAGTTTCGAATCGAAGATGCCAATGTCGCCGTGACTAGGGTTACACCGATATGGTGGTTCGCGAGTTAGCGATGAAGTGAGGTAACGATTTTTCTTTATTAATTTAATTGTATATATAATGGCAGAAAGAAAAATAAATAAAATAAATATACATTTTACAGAAAGAAATATAAATATACACATGCAGTAAGATATTTATTTAGTTTTTGAATTGATAAATATATGTGTATATATATTTTTAGAAGGGAAATTTATCAGTTAAGTTAAATAGTTAGTTTTTAAACAATAAAATTTTAGTGGTTAAATTACTTGGTTAACCTATTTAATTTTTTTAGTTACTAAAGGATATTTTTTAGAAAGGAAAAAAAGGAAAAAATTGGTTTAAAACCAAATTTATTAGTTGACTAAATTTATTAAAAAGAAATTTTAGTTTTGAGATTTAAAATTTTAGTTAAACAAATTTATTAAAGAAAATTGGTTTGAAATAAAGATCATTTGTTAAGCAAATTAATTAAATGAAAATAAACTGTTCGATCATTTCGAATATTAATAAATTGTACGAAATCGTTATACAAGGTCTAATACAATGAAGAAAACAAGTCGGGATGGAAATGGATTGCATGCAAACAAAGGTGAGATCTTCTCACTCAAATTACAATAATTTCACTCAAATTACAATAATTGAAAATTTCAGTTATTGATTGATTGTTGAATACTGATAGTAAAATTTAAATTGTTGATTGTGTGCTTGAATAATGGTTGTTATTTATTGGTTTGAAATAGATCCTATACGCCGCATAATAGCGGATGATATTATATTTAGACCCATATACCACGATATTCCACCTCGAAGTGGAATTGGTATTATTTATGTAATTGGAGTTGTTGATTTCCCGCATTATACAACGGGTGAGACCCTATGCGCGACATAATAGCGGATGATATTTTATAAATCTCATATACCGCGATATTCCACCTCGAAGTGGAATTGGTATTTAATTGTTGTGCTAACGTTTGTGGATGCAGGGAAACAGGTTGGAGGGATCCAACTGGATTCCTCAAACATTTGATTTTGTTTCATATGTTGTGTGTTTATTTATTATAATCTGTGTGTGATTATATGGTGATTTAAATCGTTGAAGGCTATAATTTAGACGGACATATTTTTGATATCGTAGGATACCAGAAATAAATAAAATTTGATTTTTGAAATTTAATAGAAAATTTATAGTAAATTAATTTTAGAAAATTGATAAATTTAAAAGAAGGAATTTTGTTTCAAAAGATAATAAATTTGGTGTTTGAGATAAAATTTGATAATCAATTTGAAATTTGATTTGGTATTTTGAAAATAAACTAGAAAATCAATTTGATATTGATTTGGTAAAAATAACAAGTATTTGAGAAATCGATCTAAAATTGACTTGATGTTTAAACAAAAATAAATTTTAGGAAACCAATTCTGAAAATGGATTTGGTGTTGGAAGTGTACATTTGGGAATTGATTTGAAAATCGTGTATCTGTGAATATTTGAAAATTTAAAATTCACAATGGGAATTTATAAAAGAAAGGGAAATTTGTTTTAAAAATAAATATTTTTTTATTTTTAAAAGTGTGGAAAGGAATTTACGGATTTGGAACATAGATTTAAAGTAAATCATGGAGGATTTATAAATTGATTGAATGAACCATTTTGAATGAAAGGTGTACTTTCCTTGAAAAGCCGAGTATGTTTTCAATATAGTCTATAAATATGAAATTGAAGTTGTGAAGATGGTTTTAAAGAAAGATTATTTTGGAGAAATTATTTACTTGGGTTGTTTTGAAAATCTTTAAAGTAAAGATTTATTTTAATTTATTATAGAAGTGATTGTTTAAAGTTTTAATTAATATTTGTTTTAGAAATTGAATATTTAGATAGTTATATCCTATCTACTAATTTTATTTTTAAAATTGGTTTGGCTTCAATTTTTATAAAAGATTTTTATATAATATTTTCATAACTAATATTTAAGTAAGTGTTTTAAAATAGTTTTATTTTAAATATTTCCAAGTATATATGTTTGAATAAGTAATTTAAATTATTTTAAAGCATTTTAACTCGGCCGACCTTCAGTGGAAACAAATAATATCGAGAATCTTATTCCACGAGTGAAAAATGATTTGAAATTTGTTTTCAAAGTATTGAACTGTGGAAAGTAATTTGAAATTTGTTTTCAAATGGTTGAAGTGTTAAATATATATATATATGTGTATATATATATATATCTTGCGAAGATATTTTGAAAATAATAATTGGAAAATTATTGAAATCTCGGTGATTGTTGTGAACATTTATTGACAGTTAAATAACCGACTATCAATACTGGGCTTTAAACGACATTAGAATTTCGATGCGACCGGGGGTCGGATTCCAAGTGGATATCCGAGAACCACATCGAACCTTTGTGATTGTGATGGATCTTTATTTAGAAGATCAAAATATAAATTGTTGTGATTTGTTTGAAATCTGAATGAACACTTATTTTTAATATAAGCGCTCGTTATTCGGATTAGCCGGAGAGGACTTTGTGTCATAAAACCCATTCCGAATAACGATACGACGAAATTGGATTGCGTTTGAAGACGATGTTGAAGACCGGGTATTTTCGAAAATGAAAGGATTACCTGTCGAATGTCTCTGCACCGGGTTTCTCCGGTATAGAGATTTTATCACCGTTTGTGATGGGGATTCCGGACATGATTAGTGAATATCTGGATTGGCAAGGGCTTCTTTGAAGTGTCGTCGGTCCCATTCGATCCCGGAATGGACTTGTATGGATGTGCGTCTGACGTTATGCTTTGAGATGTAAAACTGATCTCTATCAAATACATTTCTATTGATGGTGGAGAATTTGTTCTCTTAGCTTAACACCCTTCTCTGAGATGTACGAGCTCAGATGTTATGTAGTTGATGGTTACTAGTGATACATTCCCAATTGGTAACGTGGCATATGAAGTGCTGCTGATCATTTGTTGATCAAAGCATGACTTTATGAAAAGTGTAGCTTTGCGGAAGAGACTTCGTCGGGCCTTACACCCCGAAAATGGTCAAAACAGGAAAGATGCGGCAAGGTTATGAGGATCGCGCCCTTGAGGGTATGTCATTTCCTTTTGGAAAAGGGTGGTGTCAGGTATGGAGCCCTGATATTTAACATTTGTGGTTACTGCTAATACTTTTCTTTGTGGTTGTTGGTGTAGTGGATCCTCGGATAAAGGTCCCAAAGGACCGGAGGATGGCACACTCGAGTAGTAGTTACCTAGTTATAGAGGTAACCCGGCCTTGTGTTGGCAGAGATCCGGGTAGGTTCTCGGGACGTCCCTCCAGAGGCGTACCCATGTGGCAGTAGGAAGTTTCTTAGCCTGACCATTTGTTGGAAATCTAAAGAAAAAATACGCGACCTGTACGGTTTTAATTGTATAACCTGCCATGGAATATGGCGGTAACCTGCTATTGAACATGGTAGCTATAGTAGGCATAAGTGTGAAATGCCTATGCTGGCTATGAATAATATTATACTTTCAAAATGTTTTCCACACTATGCAATAATAATAATAATATCAAATGATTTTGCGTATCAAGCATGTTTGACTACCATAAGGAGAAATCTCCTCCAATTCTGCGTTTGCATTGTGTGTGCGGCGGGAGGCCATATGGTAGTTTCATTTTCCAAAAGCATAGCGGATTTCTTTTTTATTTTCTTTGTGAAAATAACTGTTTTTAAGATCTCACACTAGTCCCACGACTGATCTGGAGTTTATTGTTCCCTTTCTAAACTCTGGGTGCCCATAATTTTCCATACGGGTAGCCTAGAGTTAGTTTAGCAGTTATTCGGGGCGAAGTCAAGAAGTTGCTGTGGAAATCAGGAGTTGGAGCTGGATAGCGAGGCGTATCACTTATATACGTAATATTTCTTTCCGCTGTTTGTTGTTGTACACTTTGATAATGTAATGTGATGTAATGTAATAACTGATATAGTGATTCTGTTTAAAGATATTTATTTATCTATTATATTTGTTCCGCTACGAAATGTGAGATTCTGTTATTGTTCTATTTCTTTTCCTTCTTCTTCTTCTACCTCTTCTTCGTTAAACCCTAATGGTTCGGTTCGCCAGCTTTTGATGGTTCGGCAGTTGATACAGTGGACGTATTAATGTCGACTTTCGAAAGTCGAGAAATCAGGTCGTTACAGAAAAGAACAAATGGAAAGAAAAAATGTGCAACTGGTCGAATTGAAAAATCAACGAGATCAATGATGCAAACATACTCGAATTCCTTTTCTCCTCTGATGCTCGAATTCCTTTCCACCCTCTGATGCTCGAATTCCTTTCCTCCCTCTGACGCTCTTGGTTTCCTAGGTAATTTTTTATTTACATTGAGACTAAGTTTTTTTGATGCTAAATTTGATTCCGTTTGCTTTCTTTTGATATCATTTTTCTTTCTTTTCCACTTGTTGTAGCATGCTCGAATTTTTCTGTTTTTTTCGATCAGTCTCAAGGATGGGATTTTAACTTAATCCCATCCAACCTTCGGTCGAAACCAACCGAGATGGTCGGAATCTCGAGGTTCCCGCTGGAACATTATACCATGGTTTATATACTATTGTGATGCAGGGGACAAATTGGAGGGATCCAACATGATTTCTTGTTGAATTGTTTCAATAGTATTTCTTTTATATGGATTATTGGATAATGAACATGATTGTGAAAATTGTGATTTTAACATCATTCTATGTGTGAAAATAAAACCCAGTAGTGATAGAAAATCAATATCGATATTGGTTAAGTGTTAGGTTACTATTGGCCTCAAATTAGTATTTTAAAAATACTATAAATTGCCATTTAAGTTGAAATTGGTCTCTGAGACAAGAAATGATTTTTTAATCTAAAATTGGATTTCAGAAATATTTTGTTTTAAGGATTATCTATTTAATTATAATAATAATATTTTAAGGTTATTTAATTATATTAATATTGCTCTAAAGTTAATTAACTATAATAATATCATTTTACGGTTACTTAATTATATTAATATTGTTTTAAAGTTAATGAATTATAATAATATTATTTTAAGTTTATTTAATTATATTAGCATTGTCTCAAAGTTATTTATTTATAGTTAATTTTGTTTTAAAGTATTTACCAAAATGTTAATATCTTGAAAAGGTAATTATTTAAGAATGATTTTGGTTTGAAACTAATAACAAAGATTATTAATAAGGTTTTGAAAATAAATTATTATTTATAAAAATGTTAAATATTAATTACTATTGTTAATTTAACAATATTTTGAAATTATTAATTTTTATTAAGATGTTTAAAGTTAATAATTTTCACTTATTTCTAATTTTATTGTTAATAATTATTATCAATGATGTTTTGAAGTAAAGATTTTTAATTGTTTATAAATGTTTTAAAAGACCCCAATTAGAGTTGGAAGAGATGGATTTTATAAAGGAGCTTATAAAATGGTTTGGAGACATAAGGAAGATTATTTACAAGGTGAAGATTTTTATAATGAGTTTTATAAATGGACTTAAGAAACGGGTTTATAGACTTATAAAAGTTTTATAAATGGTTTAGAGATTATAAAGGATTTATAAATGAGTTTTAGAAGTGTATAAAGAGGATTTATAATTAATTGAAATGTATAAAAGAAGTTCTATAAATGGTTCCAGAAGTCCTATAAATGGTTTATAAATTGTTTTAGAGAATAAGGAGGAGATTATGAGTATTTTTTGAATCGAATAAAAATTGGAATCTTTCTCGGTTTGTAAATATATTTATACCATTGAGATAAGTATATAAATATTTTCTAAGTACTAAAAATATAGGAATTGGTGGATATATCTTTGTAAAAGTATTCTTATACAAGAAATTTACAAAGTGGTTTTTATTTATAAAGATTTATAAAAGAAGGCTAGTGATTGCTTATATTCTTAACCAATGTTGGTTTTTCCTATGAAATAAATTCTTGATTGAATGTTGTTATTCGGTAGTTAAATAGCTGACTATCGAAAATAGACCCAAACATAACTTTGAAAATATCTAGAAAAAACACATGAGTCATATAGCACAGTCATCTCCGATGATGCTGTACTGTGCGTATAAATCTCGTTTCCTTCTCCTAGGACAATGATAAGAATTTTTTCCAATAACGGTTAGGAGTTGATCTTCGATCTTATCTTTGACTCTTTATTTCCTAAAGAATAGGGGTTGATTTTACCAGGAATTATCGAAAAGTTGTTTCGAAGAGATCGGGATTGGGTCTATTATATGAAAACCACTTTGATCCAATGAACGTGTATCGAATTAAAGACATCTTGAAGATGATGGAAGTTTAAAGACGGAGTTCTCAAGTGTTTCGTTCAGTCCCAGAACAGACTTGTATGGATGAATGCTGGTATTGCATTATTGCTTAAAAGGCAGTATTAGCATTCTATGTGGGAAGTGCTATATAAAAGGTAAAACGTAGACTCAAGCCTCATCAACCAGGAAAGACTAAAACATGAGAGATGTAGCAAGGCTAAGTCGGTCGCTCAAAAGTAGGGTATGATTATCCCTGTTTAGAGTTGCTATTATCTCTCATTTGTCTACTTCGAGGACCATTGACGGAGGGGTGATCATACTTCGTACAATCTAGTAAGGGGTTGGATGGTTCTATGTTGGTAGGGGTTGGGCAGTTCAACCTCGGTGTTATATGTCTAGAGAGGCACCTTGACGGGTTGTACCCTAGTAGCCTAGTCATTATATGGAATTCATTCTCCAATAAATGCCGTACGGACATAGTTGTATCCAACTATGCTGAAATGTGAGATGCAAGCATTTTAGCTATATTCATATTTTACTTTAAACCCTAGACTTTATTATAATATAAATGGATTTTCATAGAAAATGTTTTTGCTATCGTAAGGTAAAAACCCGTCCGTTTTTATGTGCAGCGTGGTCTTACGAGATACTCTTGATTTTCAAAGGGTTTATTTAACTTTAAAAATCCAGTTGGGTGTGTTTTCTCATGTTGGTTTTCCAAACTGACTCGGATGTTATGTTATTATAATGCTTGGGTCAGACCAAGCAAATTTACAAAATTTAGTTGGATATTTTAGAGCTTCAGGAGATGAGTTGGAGGTCCAGAGATGTATTCACGCATATGGTTATTTTTCCTTGTGTTCATTGTTGCATTTATCAGCAATTGTTAGGACGGGTTGTTATATCTGAGGCTGAAATAGGTTTGTATACTCTGATTGATGTTCGTATATACATATATTGCAGTTTGACTTTTATATAAAGATTTGTTGTATGCTATAGCTCCTTCATTCCGCTGAGAGATTCTATGTTGTTTATTTTCTACTTATTTTCTTCCTTCCTTCTTTTTCTATAACAATCGGGTTTTCCAGCATTCGATTTCTCGGTATGTAATATAGCGAACGCATTAGTGTCGATTTTTGAAAGTCGAAAATCCCAGTTGTTACAATTTTATTTCAAAAGGGTTTGAAATTGAACCTAGTGTTTAGTTCTAAAGTTTTCTTGATAAGTTATTTCACGAACACATGTAGCCTATGCATCATGACAGTATGGTATGTGCATCATGATATGATAAGTTATTTGAAAATTTTTATTTGTTAAAATGAAACGGAATTTTCGACGTTTTGGATAGTCTGAAACTTCTGAATCATTATAGAACGTAAAGCTAAGTGTTCTATAAACGTATAAAAGTTAAGTTTTTGTAACTCTTGAATTGAGAATGTAGAAAGTTGAAATAAGTTTTGAAATTATTAAACATGCTAGTTAAGTAAAACAAATTTTATGTTTTGTATGTACTCTTAGGATATAGTAGAGTATTAGACGAGTAATAAAGGTGAAGTACGTTTTCATGAAATATTTTATAAATGAAGTTATAAAATGTTTATAAACTTGAAGTTAATGTTTTTTTAAACGGTTCATAAATGATTTTAGTATGAAGTGATATAATATTTGTTTAGAAGTATGTGATTTAAAGAATACTGGTATAGTTAAGAAACCAATATAATAAATACATAAGTTGTACATAGATCGTTTTCTTCGCATGATTGTTCTTGATCCACTATCCGAACACACGGTTTCATGGTGATTTACATCGGTCCAACAAGGATCTTTCATTTGATTCTTGATGGACGAACACTTGATACAAATTCTTGATAAAATCTCGATGTTTTTTTATTATAGTATACAACCATGTAAGAAGAATGGAGGTTTCTAATTAAGAAACTTGATCGGAGTCTGTACTAGAGAGGTCATGTGATCTATACTAGTTTAGAAGTTAAATATGTAATCGAGCAAGTGATCGGATTTGATATTGTGAACGGTTGACCCATTTACATCGTATGAGTTTTAGCATACGCATACTATGTTTTGTTGGCTTATGGAGAGTTTAGGTAATGACTCTTCGATTTGTTATGAAGTAGTGTGAATCGTCAACTAAGTAATAACTTGAGGCTGTTGAGTGTAACGTATGCTTTGTAAACTATTTATTGTCCTTGTGGATAAGAGGATTTTTGAACCCGAGCAAACAATAAGCATTGTTTACTTGAATTGCAATGCTGTTAAATATTGATGTATGATCATTCACTTTGTTGCTCATGTTGGAATTTCGGGGATGAAATATTCTAAGTTGAGGAGAATATAACGACCTGGAATATTGGATACTTTGTATTTAAATATCTGAATTATTTAAATATTTGAATCATGTATTAAATGTTATTAAATTGATTTAATAACTTTATTAATCTCTTTTTTAATAATAACTAATTGTAGTAAAAATTTTTGTGGAGTTTGTTTACAAAAAAAATAAATACTTCGAAGATGTTGGTAAATTTTTGGTCTCACAACACCATAATTGATCGTATAGTAACTAAGGCTTTCCATTACTTCCACAATTTTAGAATCAACAAATTTAAATAATATTAAATTTGCTTTTGAGTAGTAATTGTGTTGCTAGAAGCTTACATAATCAAGTAGTTGCACTCTAACCGTTTGTTAAAATGTCAAATCAGATTTGACATTTTACTAATGGTTTGAAGTTGGATGAAATTTTAAGTAAAATAATTAAGTAATAATGCATAAAAATAAAAGACACGGGATCTTTATGTGGTTCAGATATTTTCAAAATCTTAGGTCCATGGATCAAATTTTTGATTATATCTTTCCTCCTTGTTATAATTTTACATGGATGAGAGCAAAAATAGAAGATGCAATTCTTTCGATTTTCCAAAAAAGGATCCCCTTTCCATTTCAGAGTATCTTCTATTCACAGTGCAGGGGATGTACGAGGATCCCTCAATCACTCTTCTTCTGCCATTTTGATGCACATCATTGGATCATGTCATGTATCATTCATCTGCATCATTTGCTTGGTGTGTATAGATTATTGATATGTTATTGATGAAAAACCATATTTTGAACGGCTAAATTCTAGGCATTGACGTGAAGCTCGAAATTGAAGTGGAAACATTTGAATTTGAGCGGGAATATCAGACATCGGAGCAGTGAACCTAAATTTGAGTATGCTCCCTGCTTCTGGCCTGAGGAGCGGACGACATCTGAGCTGCCTCCATTCAGGAATAAGAATGTGATGAGGTGTTCCTCTCTTGTTCAACCCTAGGTGTCATTGACTCCCTGGGGTTGACTTTTAGGGTCTGCTTGTGCATTGTTGGTTTGATACTGCTATAAGAATTGAGGTGAGGTTGGATTGTAAGCGTAGGACATCACCAGAGCCCCGTTTAAGTGGCCACAGCTGGCCATGTTTATCTAACATCACACAGAGGGTAGCTAGAGTTGAGTTGCTTTACTCAATGGACTGCACGAGTTATCAATGAGGGAGAATTATATCTTCGCCATTTACTTACCATCATGGATCTGCATGGACTATTTGAGTGGTCACGTGTACAGCCCTTGGGTTGTTTTTGGCTCCACGTGGTATTGCTTAGGTTGCCCCCAATGAGTGTGATGTGGATCCTTTCTTGGAGGTATTTGCGAGGCACAAGATTTTGGAATGATATTGGGGTTTATTTAGCCCTTTGAGTACGGTGCAGTCTTTGTGCCAATGTCTTGAAGGCGGTGCGCTTTCTTATTGACTTGTCTTGGTGGAGGCGCGTTAAGCCATTTCACTCCTCATTAGTGTTAAAAGAAGGGGGCAGTGCATCCCTATTTTTCTTCAATGCAAGATTGTTAGCATGGTTTTATTATTTGCATACATCGATCCATGAATGCATCATATTATCGCTCATACCTAGCCCCTCTTTTATTTAAAGTGAAGTGTGTTATGCTTAAAATGATTAACATGACTCTTTATGCCGTAGCACAGTACTAACATCTTATTTTTATTTGAGAGTTGGTTTCGTTGTGGTTCCGAGTATTATAATTGCGGATTATCCTACCTAGGAGGTCTCCTATATGAGATGTAGTCCCATTCTACCACTCTATCCTTTTACCAACGTCAAGCCAACACTATGTATGTCATTGGTATCGTGCTAATCAAAAGTTATTTCTTCGACGACCTATCAAATGCCACACATGGGACACGCTGACGTCATACCGACATCATCGGTGAATTTTACCGATGCCGTTTCAAAATGATGAATCTGGATTTATCGAAACTTTGCTGAAACATTTTTGTTGCATCTCCGCAGCATGCTAGAGTAGATCATATTCATGCATGTGAGCAGGACAAATAAATACATGCAAGAAATCTACTAAATAAATAACTGAAAAATAAAGTTCATTATTATACTAGAATTGTCTTTGGTGATAATAGATCAAGCAATGCATCAGTCACGTCCCAAAAAATAAACCTATCCAAAGCAATTATAAATAAGTAGGAACAAACTCATCCACCTGTTACTAGTACTTCATGCGATGGTAATAGCAATGGTAAAAGCAGCACCAAGACCAACCATCATCTAATCATTACCAAAGGTGGTCTCTTTTGCCTAAAAAATAAAAGATAGAAAAATGAAGACAACATCAAAAAGTATGTACAAAAAACATACATTAAAATCACTATTTTGGGTTAAAATGGAACCAATGTTCAGTGCTTAATTCAAACGGTCATTGATAATAATGTGGAATTTATTTGTAGTGCTTAAATGTGATTCAAAAAATAATGGTTAGTGCAATCACATAATAGGTAGGCATTATAATTAGTACAAATTGGGCATTATAATAAAGCTATGTAAAGGTAGAATTAACTGCCCGTGAAATAAACAATCTAGAATATGATTCATAGCATTGCACAATTTCTAGAACTCAATTCGAATGGGCATTGTAATGTAATTAAAGAATAAAACAATTTCAGCTAAAATGGATGTATGAGTATGCAATCATTTATAAGATGGACTTACCCATGCTAGCAGTTCAAGCACTTTGTCTAAAGGGAGTTCCAAACTTTAGTAAATCAAGCAAACTGAAAATCTTAGGAAATGAATACCACAGGTGAAAATTTTATTTACAGTTGAATAAAATATCCAAATGAAAATCAAGTAAACGTGTGATTACTAACTATCATCTCTACTACTAATAAAGAAAATTGGTTGAACTAATTAACTCGGTGTTTTTTTAAAATTTCAAAAATGTCATTTCTTTCCGTTTACATGTTTGCACTCAATCAAAATATCAACGTACGCAATAATACAAACAACCCGTGTGCAAAGCACGGGCTCATACTAGTCCTGGATAATAAGATTTGCAAGGGCCAGTGAAATAGAAATATGTTTAAAGTTGACTAGCAGATCGGATCAAAAAAAAAGTTTGTAGTTTACTGCATTTAACATCATGTTATTAACTTAATTAATTAATTAATTTCACTATTTAACATATGCAGTTGTCAAATAAAAACCTAAATCTACTGAGGATTGAAGCACTGCTAAAAAGCAGCATGAAAGGATAGCTAAAGTTTTCCGAAATCCAAAAATGGTATAGCTATCATTACATTAAAATAACAGTTGATGTACTGTTTTGTAAACAATATTGATCAGAGATAAAATGATTTCTCATTTATTATTGAGAATGAAATGAATGATACAATGTCTATTTTCTCTGTACATGATATTCTCTTTATAAGAGTAATAGTCGGAATATTAGGCTTCAAGTTAACAGCTCAGACCAATTGAATTTATGTGATTCAAATATTTTCCAAAGAAGACAAGAAAATAATTAATTGATTCCGTCAATCAATTAATTAGGCTATATATGGAGAGATAAAGAGGAAGGATATATGTGATATCTTTTAGAAAAGGAAAACTAATTAATTGCTAACCAATTAATTAGTCAAAGAATCTGTCATATGAAGAAAGAAAAGATTGCTGATGAAGATTGATTCAAGCAAGGAAAATTATGGAAACCAAGATCACCATTATCCATTTACATAGAAATCAAATCATGGATATTTGGAAAGGTTTCAAACATAATCTGATAATTAATTTCTTAATCTCCAAGTAACTCCTTCATTAAGTCTATTTAAATGAAGGAAGTTCATATTCATATTTGTGTGAGTGCGAGAGAGCATCTACCATTATCCTCTTCTTCAGTGAACCCTAATTTCTAGAGTCAATCAATTAGGGGCTTTTAGCATAAGCAAGTCTTTGGATAAATTGATTATTCAATTTGTAATTATAGATTAGTCTCTCCACTACCGTCTATAATTTTGTAATCCCTTTCTTTTGTACTCTCCTTCTTCAATGAAATAAAGAATAGTTGTTGGGTCCATGGGTGTAGGCGATCTAGCCGAACCACGTTAAATATTTATGCTCTCTGCTTTTCTGTTTCTCTTTGTTTGGTGATTATTTTTATTGAATTTGCGGTTGGTAATTAATCGACAAACTAGATTCTTCTTTTGATTGTTTCAACGCTTCATCATTCCGCTGTTTTTGGAGTTAGTGCATAGCAATTGAAATTTTCACACAACAGTTTGGTATCGGAGCTAGCTGTCTTGTTCTAGACTAGTTACCAATGACAAATTCTTTTAGTAGTGGTATGAAAAATTATGGCATCACCAAATTTGTTAGAAAAGGAGTTTTTGGGACATGGAAGGTGAAGACTAATGATGGTGTTCTTCAGCAACAACTTCATTCGTTTGGAAAAAGAGATAAAAGCCAGAAGCGCCTTGGAGGTAGAAGAGATATGCGTGAGGTCTCATTTCATGGGTCCTAGAAGGGGTGCTTGCTATTATTGTAAGAAGAAGGAACATTTCATACGGGATTGTCCGGCTCATAGAAAGAACAGAGAGAAGAAGGAGAAAGCTACAATTTTACTAGCAGTTAGATCAGATGCGGATAGAAGTGACTGTAATACATCATCACTTTTAGAGAATACAAGTAGGGCGATTGATTCTGGAGCCTCTTGTCTTATAACGCCAGATAGGAGCTGTTTTGTCAGTTACAAGAAAATTGATGGCAGAGCAGTTCATATGGGGAATGACACATCTTGTCATATTGTGGGCGTTGGAAGTGTGAGATTAGGATGCATGATGGTGTTGTTAGGATTATCAAGGATGTTAGACATGTTCGGATGATGCGTAAAAGTTTGTTATTAGTTGGAGCTTTGAGTAGACTTGGTATGAGGATAATAATAGATGGAGAGAATTTGAGAGTGGCAAAGGGTTCCTTGGTAGTAATGAAAGGGGTGCGAGTTAATGATATTTATGTGTTTCATAGGGAGATAGTATTAGAAAAATTGGTAGTTTACTGATTCTACTATTTCAGATTCTACTCAGTTATGGGATCTTCGTTTAGGTCACGTTGATGAGGAGAGTCTTGAAGTATTAAAGAAGCATGGGTTGATTGATAGTGTTTGTCAGTCGAAGCCTAGTTCTTGTGGAGATTGTTCTTTTGGAAAGAAGAAGTATGTCACATTTACTGTTGGAAGACCTGGAGCTACAAAGTTTCTAGAGTATGTTTATTCTTATGTGCGAGGACCCACCCCAGTTGCATCTTTTGGTGGAGCTAGTTATTTCGTCTTATTTGTGGATGATTTCTCATATTAGGTATAGGTCTATTTCTTAAAGGCCAAAGATGAAATATTTTCCCAGTTTTGTAAGTGGAAGACCTTGGTAGAAAAGCGGCCGAGGAAGCATTTGAAGGTTCTCAAAGTTGGAAATATTAGTGAAATTATGTCACAAGAATTCACTAACTATTGTGAGTCCGAGCATGTAATTAGAGATTTTTCCATTTATGTTGAGTCACATTGTTATGGAATGGCAGAGAGCATGTGTCGGATATTGTGGGAGAGAGCTATAAGCTTAAGAACGACTGTTGGTCTAGAAGAGAGATTTTGGGCAGAAGCGATATCTATGGCGGTATTTCTCATCAACCGCACACCTTCTATTGCCATAGATATGAAGATTCCAGAAGAGATATGCAAAAGAGAGCCTGTTGATTATTCATACCTTAAAGTGTTTGGTTGTTCAGCTTATTTAGAAGATGAGAGACATGATAGGTTGAAGCTTAGAGAAAGCAAGCACATTTTGTTAGGCTATAAGAAGGAGTGAAGAGGTATAGGTTGTGGTGTAAAACAACTAGGAGAATTGTGACTAGCAGGCATGCGATATTTGATGAGAGGTCTTTGTTGAAGGTGGATCCTCTATCAAGTGATGACATTGCGAGGATGGAAAATTTCCCAACACATTGGGAGTCATCCGATTGTTCCCATATTCGGAGAGATATTGGTATTTCCGATGATACCATGGTTGATGAGAAGATTACAGAGGTTCGGATTCTAGGTGGAGCTCATTTGCTGGAAAGGCCTTTTGGTTCAATTGGCCCTATTTGTAAGCATATTTGTAGCGATGATTCTTCATTTTATGCTTTGAATGTTGTGGAGCTTGTTGGTGAGTCTGTTGATGTTGACTTAGGAAAGTCTGGCAAAGTTCTTGTGGAGGAGATTGGAGTAGATAATATTGAGTATGTCCTCACTCAATTTAGAATGGAGAAGGTGAAGCGTGCTGTTAAATCTCCATTGGTCTCTCGAAGATTAGTATCTACATGTTCGTCTCCAACATCGGATTTGTTGAAGAATTTTGGTACTTTATCGTATGCATTATGTTTGCTGATGTGTATACTATCTTTTTTGTGCTTGGGAAAGATTAGGAAGCTCTGTTTGGGCATTATTGCCCAAAATAGTTCACATTGAGCTTGTTGACGTAGACCCAATAATTTGTCGAGATGTGGTGATGCAGAGAGATTGTTATATTTGAATCAAGGTGGAGTGTTGAATTTATGTGATTCAAATATTTTCCAAAGAAGAAAAGAAAATAATTAATTGATTCTGTCAATCAATTAATTATGCTATATATGGAAAGATAAGGAGGAAGGATATAAGTGATATCTTTTAGAAAAGGAAAACTAATTAATTGCTAACCAATTAATTAGTCAAAGAATTTGTTATATGAAGAAAGAAAAGATTGCTGATGGAGATTGATTCAAGCAAGGAAAATTATGGAAACCAAGATCACCATTATCCATTTACATAGAAATCAAATCATGGATATTCGAAAAGGTTTCAAACATAATCTAAAAATTAATTTTCTTAACCTCTAAGTAACTCCTTCATTAAGTCTATTTAAATGAAGAAAGTTCATATTCGTATTTGTGATTGTGAGAGAGCATCCACCATTATCCTCTTCTTCAATAAACCCTAATTTCTACAGTCAATCAATTATGGGCTTTGAGCGTAAGCAAGTCTTTGGATAAATTGATTATTCAATTTGTAATTATAGGTTAGTCTCTCCACTACTATCTGTAATTTTGTAATCTCTCTCTTTTGTACTCTCTTTCTTCAGTGAAATAAAGAATAGTTGTTAGGTCCGTGTACATAGGCGCTCTAGGCGAACCACGTTAAATCTTTGTGCCCTCTGCTTTCATGTTTCTCTTTGTTTGGTGATTATTTTTATTGAATTTGCGGTTGGTAATTAATCGACAAGCTAGATCCTTCTTTTGATTGTTTCTGCGCTTCATCATTCTGCTACAGTTTTGGAGTTAATGTAAAGCAATTGAAATTTCCGCACAACAAGACCTGAATCTACAAAGCTTAAGATATTACTGGCCATTGGATTGAGAACCGACGGTTGAGATCTTCTCTTGTGTAACAGGAGATAATATAAGCTTTGTAGCTGCCGCTTTCTATTCATTTCCAATACGCCCCCTCAAACCCTATTACGGCTAGGGTTTGCTACGATTTATTTCAAATTCTTCTTCTACATCAGTTGCTTGCGAATCTGATGAAATTTAGTTGGGAAAGAACAAGAAATAAGTGTAGATCAAGGAGTACGGCGAGAAAAAATCAAAGCTTTGGTTGATTGTCGTTTGAAAATGACAATCAATCAGAGAATCCAGAGCCGCTTACTTCTACACCTCAATAATTCTGATTCGTAACTTTAAGATCATCCTGAAAGATGTCAACATGGTTGTTCATATGCTTTCTAGCATGTGAACAGTCATTCAGGCTTTTGATTGTGGCTTTCATCGAGGCAAATTTATTTGTCTCAGACGTAAATTTGAGGCTTTTAGACATGGATCTAAGCTCCCTTGAAGTGAATTTGAAGCTTTTGAGAAGATCATAAAGTTTGTATATGCCGCTTTCTTACTATACTTGTTTCCAGAATGTTCAACTTTCAGATCTTACTTTAATCGAAGAAATTCTTCTTCGACAAGGGTTTTGTGAGTATATTTGCCCTTTGGTAAGTTGCAGGTACGTAATTAACATTGAGATTGCCTTTAATAACCTGTTCCCTGACAACGTATAATTCTAATTCCATATATTTTGTTCTTGAATGCAATACTGGATTGGCAGTGAGCGCTATTGTGCTCATGTTATCGCACAAGACCGTAGATTTATTGTGAGTTTTGACCTTTAATTCATGTAGCAATGATTCTATCCACATGATTTTAACTGTAGCACTTGCTACACTTCTGTATTCAGCTTCAGTGCTGGATCTAGATATAGTTGTTTGTTTTTCAGAACACCATGATACTGGATTATTACCCAAATATATGCAATAGCTGTAGTAGACTTTCTGTCATCAATATTTGTTACCCAGTCTACATCTGCATATGCTATGATATTAATTGCATTGCTTGATTGTAAAGTCAAACCATGGTCCAGAGTGCCATTTAGATATCTCAAAATTCTTTTAACAACTTTCCAATGCTCATCTATAGGATTTTCCATGAATTGACTGGCCTTGTTGACACTATAGGAAATTTCTGGTCTAGTGATGGTCGCATATTGCAGAGCTCCTACTATACTTCTGTACCACTTAACATTTGATATATGTTCTTCTTTATTCTTTGATAAATGTAAATTGCTCTTCATAGGAGTTGGTAGGGCTTTGACATTTTCCATATTGGCTTTCATAAGAATTTCAGCAACATATTTCCTTTGGCTCAGTTGAATTTTTGTAGCTGAAATTTTGTTGACTTTTATTCCCAAGAAGTAATTAACATTGCCAAGCTCTTTAATAAAGAATTCTTTATTCAGCTGATTTTTAATACAATTGATTTCTTGTTCACTGTTTCCTGTAATTAAAAAATCATCAACATATATTAGAATATAAGTAACTTCATTGTTGTAAAATTTAGTAAATAAGGAGTTGTCTGATTTTGTGGGATTATATCCCTGTTTAGCCAAGTTTTTAACTTGTCAAACCAAACCCTTGGTGCTTGCTTCAAACCATATATGATTTTTTTAGTTTGCATATAAGTTTTTCTATTCCTTCCTTTTTGAATCCAATTGGTTGCTCCATGTATACTTCTTCCTGCAATTCACCATCCAAAAAGGCATTATTTACATCAAGTTGTTTTATGGTCCAATTTTTATGTAAGGCAATTGTAAATATTATTCTGATTGATGTAGGTTTCACAATAGGTGAGAATGTTTCATTAAAATCAAAACCATTCTATTATGAATACCCTTTTGCCACCAATCTTACCTTGTAGTTAGAAATTGAACAATCAGAATTTTTCTTTAATCTATATATCCATTTGCATCCAATAATATTTTTGTCACTTGGTAATGGTACAAGATCCCAAGTTCTGTTTTTTTGTAATGCTTCAAACTCTTCATTCATGGAAATTTTCCATTTTTCACATTGAATTGCTTGATGATAAGTGCATGGCTCTTCATTTTCAATTGTTGCATTGTATACTTTTGGCTTGAATATTCTCTTCTTTGCTCTTGTGATCATGCGATGACCAGTACTTTCTGGAATTATTTGTTGAACAACTTCTATAGCATTTTGTTGATCAGTATTGTGACTTGGAGGATCTTGTTGATCAAGAGGTGATTCTAAATTGCCTATTGGTTGAAAATGATCAGAATGTCTACTAGTGTGACTGCTACTCCGATGTAGATCTTCAAAACCGCTTCTCTGATTGTCATTTGCTCTTGAGATGGATAAGAGTTGTTGATGATATGACACATTTTGATTACTTTCAGTTGCAACTTGTTCCACCAATTCAGGTAATGAAGATATAAATTTTTTTGTGTTGTATATTTTATGAGATGTTTTCATATGTGTTTAACTACATGGAAATGTTTGTTCATTAAATACAACATGTCTAGACACAAACACCTTTTCATTGCTATACACTTGTAAACCTTCATATTAGTAGCATAAGCTAAGAAAGTACATGGGGAGGACCTAAAATTCAACTTATGTGAATTATATGGTCTTAAATAAGGAAAACATAGACATCTAAACACTTTAAGGTCATGATAATTTAGTTTAATACCATAAAGCACTTCTATAGAACTTTTATACTGCAGAGTTTTTGTTGGTAATATATTTGTTAGATATACACTAGTCGCAAATGCATCAGGCTAGAATTTTTGTGGTAAAGAGGCCTAAGCAAGAAGTGTTAAACCAGTTTCAACAATATGTCTATGTTTTATTTCTATTAAGCCATTTTGTTCAGAAGTATAAGGACAAGTAATTCTATGATTGATTCCTTTTTTCTAAAAATATTGCTTTAAAGGATAGAATTCAGTTCCACCATCAGTTTGAAAATTCTTAACCTGACAGTTTGTTTGATTCTCAACTAAATTGATGAATTGAACTACAACATTGCAAGTTTCAGATTTAGATTTTAAGAAGTACATCCATACATGTCTAGAGAAAGCATCTATAAAAGAAATGTAATATTTAAATCCATAGTTTGTGGTTATAGGTGTAGGGCCCCATAAGTCATTGGCAATCAACTCTAATGGTTTAGTGTAAGCAGCCTCAGAATAAAAAAAAGAAGTTTATAACTCTTATCCATTTGACAATGTGTATATACATAAGGCATATAAATGTTAGGAAAAGAAATATTATTATTCTTCAATACTTTCTTTATAATATTTGCATTGACATGCCCTAGTTTGTAATGCCATATATCAAAAGCCTTACAATTACTTGCTTGAGTTATTTCAGAACTGTTATACCATTTATCTCTACATTCTTGACTTTTAGAATTGTCAACACTAAATTTGTACAGTCCTCTACACTCTTTACCTTGCAAAAGAATTTCATTAGACTTAATGTCTTTGACTAGAAAGTAAGTAGGAAAGAATTCAAAATATACTTGATTATCTTTAGCAAATTGAGATACACTAAGCAAGTTTTTTGTAATTAAAGGCACTCTCAAGGGATTATTGAGATATAATTTTCTTACACTTGGATACATGCACTGTCAGTGTGAGTAATACTTATGGGCTTACCATTTCCCATGAGAATAAATTGTTTATCTTTGTACTCTTGGTTTTCAAGATTCAGATTCCCAAGATTGTTTGTTACATGATTAGTTGCCCCAGAGTCAGGAAACTAGCTTTGATCTTGTGAATCATCTGTGTTGACAGTATTTTCTTTCTGACTAATTGAATCATGTTGAATGTTGATCATACTTGCACTTTGATAATTCCTTTGATTGCCGTTTCCCTGCTGAGATGGTACAGAGTTTGAATCAAATCTAAAATAGCATTTGTTAGCACTATGCCCAAACTTTTCACACATTTGGCATCTCAGTCTATTATTGTTGTTGTTGTGAAATCTGCCACCACTGCCTCTTGATCTGTTGGATGAACCACCTCTGTAAGATGATCCACCTCTTTGATTTTTGCTATTGTATGTCTTTTCTTGATTTTTTGAAACATAGTTAACAGAAAATCCTTGAATAGATTTCTTTTGCTCTATTCTTCCTTATAAGACAGTAGAATAGAACTGACATACTCAATAGATGGTGTTTTTCTTGATATGAAATTTTTGCCACAACAGCTTCATACTCATCATCTAGAACATTTAAGATAGATAATACCTGTTTTGCATCAGACATTTTATGACCTGCTGCAGCTAGTTGATTACACAAATTCTAGATCTTGGTCAGATACTCTCTCATACTTATCCCATCTTTTCTCAAGTTCTGCAGTTGTCTTTTATAATAGAGAACTCTTGCTGCAGACCGAGTGTCATTGAATGACATATTTTATGAGATGTTTCACAACCTATAAGTTGAGGTAGAATGGTAGGACCAATAGAAGATAACGACTAAGAACTAATAAGACTATCTTGCTTTTGGTAGGTAGAGTAATATTTTTTAATTACAAGATTTTCCTCACTATCAGTGACATATTTTGCGGGAGTAATAAGTGTTTCAAACACATACTCCTCAACATCATATCCCCTTATAGCTGTATCGATTTGAAATTTCCACAGCATATAATTTAATTCATTAAGAATTGTTGATACTAACTGACTTTTTGGTTTGATTATTGATTTCTGCCGATCTTGTGAATTAGAATGATGAGAGGTGGCAGTTCTTGTAGTATTGAGAGAATCTTGAACATCATTAACATTGTCTCCTTCCATGATGATGATTTTGAACACAAAAACAGATGATCAAATGAAGAATTTTGATATGTGAGATCAACAAATGGTGCAGCCAGAGAATTCTGATGATGAGATAGTCTCTGAAGATGACCTCTAGGCGAGGCATTGCTGCTAACAAACTGAAAAGTGATCAGAAACCAGAAAAGTTTACAGTTCCTGATCAAGAACTGTAAAGCAAACGGTGGGTAAAGGATTAAACTGATGGTTAAAGAATTGGAAAACAGCTTCCTCGATGATGACACTAATCTGAGAGGAGCACTGGTGCAGCCACCGTTAGGTGATGAGATATTTTCTGATAATGGTTAGGCAGGGCACCTTTAATTGATAACAACCGTTAGGTTGATTTCTAGCTCCGATGCCATGTAAAGAATATTGATCATAGATAAAATGATTTCTCTTTTATTATCGAGAATGAAATGAATGATACAATGTCTATTTTCTCTGTACATGATATACTATTTATAAGAGTAATAGTTGTAATATTGGGCTTCAAGTTAACAGCCCAGACCTACATCTACAAAGCTTAAGATATTACTGGACACCGGATTGAGAACTAGTGGTTGAGATCTGTTAGAACCCTGAGTTTACGATTTCGACGACGACAACTATAAAATGGAAATAATATATATATCATACGCAGATACAAAGCAAGACCAACCACTACCATGATAAGACAATGACTAAAGCATTAAAGAAATTCATCTAGAAAGTTGCATGAAGATCGAAGGAACAAACACTTAAGAATGAACCTAGAAAAACCTCACTTGATAGGTTCAGACATCTGAATGTAGAACTTCAGACGTCTGAACGTAGATGCTAGACTAAATTAATAATAGATTCCAGATGTCTGAAAACAACATTCAGAAGTCTGAAATTGGGCTCAGGGCAAAATTTTCAAATAACAACTGTCATCTTCGAAAAGACACAACTCCATCTCTCCTCTACAACTCTTCACCAGTGAACAGTAACGACTCTAGACTGGAAAGGAAGAGATGCAACTATTAGAAGCAACACTCTATAACTATATAGACAAGAATCAAGAAGGATCAAATTTCAACTCGACTTTCTATCTTGATCATCTCTTGTTCTAATCATCTACATGCTATCCAATCTATAAATCTGAGACCATACACTTCTATATTCTCTCTAACAATATTGTATTCAATCATTCAAGAGATATAGGAAGTTCAATTGTACTATATAGTCAAAATCCATGTAATAGAGAACAAATAGTTGATAAAGAAACTCTGCTATTGTAAACCTGTTCCTCCGGGTAAAGTGACGGTTATTTGGTGAAAGGAAATTCCATATAGGAGCTTCGAAACTGGACATAGGACGGGAGGTCCGAACCAGTATAAAAACCCTTGTGTGATTATTCTTATTTACATTCTTTACTAATCATTGCACTATAGTTTAATTTAGTTATATACTTGTCATTTGTATAATCAATCCACCCTAAGTTAGTCTTTCAATTGGTATCAGAGTAAGGTTTGAAAAGTACTGTAACAAGTCTTTGAATCACTAATATGGCAAGTATCTTTCAAGAAGGTCAGTCTACCACACGTCCTCTACTATTTAATGGCTCAAACTATGCATATTGGTCAACTCATATGCGTATTTTTATAGAATCCAATGGTCTAGAAATATGGTCTGCTACACAAAACAAATATGAAGCACCTGACACTGCTATGAACTCTTGGACCGATGCACAAAAGACCTTAGCATCAAACAATGCTAAAGCTATGAATGTTTTATTTTGCTCTCTAGATAAAAAATCAATTTTCACGTGTCATGTTATGCACAACTGCATTTGACATTTGGCGTACCTTACAAATTACACACGAAGGTACAACAAAGGTCAAACAAACTAAGATTTCAATTTTGCAAAACCAGTTCTCTTCTTTGAAAATGAAGCAAAATGAAACTATTATTGACATGTATTCTAGATTTCAAACTATCCAACATGATCTTATGGCATTAGGAGTTAAGTTTATTGATTTTGATTTAGTTTCTCGAATACTTAACTCTTTAACATCGGATTGGGATAGGAAGGTATTAGCTATTGAAGAAGCTAATGGTATCTCTACTCTCAAGATTGACGAGATGATAGGAAATTTAATGTCCTATAAAGCTAACTTACAGGCTAGAAAAGAACAAAATGCTGAAAAGAAGAACATAGCAATTTAAGCAAAGAATGATGACTCGGATTTGGATGAAGATGAGATAGTCTTCATTGCCAAGAATTATAACAAATTCAAGAAATTTAGAAAGATGACCAAATTCCAAAAAGAAGGGAAGTCCAATACAACAAATCTATCTCAAATCAAGTGCTATGAATGTGATCAATATGGACATATAAAGAAGGATTGTACTAAATGCAACAATGAGAAAAAGAACAAATTTGATAAATTTAAGAAGAAAAGAGCTTTTAAAGTCACTTGAAACGATTTCAATTCATCATCATCTTTCGAGAGTGATAGTGATAACAATGGAGAACAAGCAAATGTATGTTTTATGGCTAACACTGATGAGGTATGTCCTGAACTTAGCTATAATGTATTTTTAGAGTTAAGTATTGAACTTGATGACAAGCTTAGACAAATAAAAAAATTGAATAAAGAACACCTAGCCAAAATAAATCGACTAGAACAGGAAATTGAATTATTAAAGGATGAAAAAGTTATTTTAGAAGAAGAATTAGAGATTTCACAAGAAAAAAGTAAAAAGTGTATCGAATATGATACACAACTTAGAGAAATAGATAGATTAAAACTTGAGAATAATAATTTGATTAAGGAAAATATTGAACTAAAAAGTAGCATAGAAATTTCAAAAAATGAAATTTGTGAATTAAAGAATAAACTAGAAAAAATTACCAACTATATTTCAAAGTTTAACAAAGGAAAACAAGATCTTGATAAGTTAATTGAAATTTCGAAACCCTTTGGTAATCGAAATGGATTAGGATTTGAAAAGAATTCACAAAAGAAAAAAGGTAATACTATAAAGCAAAGTATCTTATATCAAAGTTTCAAAAAGATACCAAAGTTAAGTGAAGATGTAAAATCTAAAAATATAAAAAAATGGATACAAAAGTCTAATAATAAGTTAATTAGACAAAAACATGTCGATAGTTTTCTATCAAGTGTAGTATTAAAGGACACAAAACCACTTGGGTATGGCTACCCTCCCTTCCTAACATTTAAGACCCCAATAAAAGAAGTGGGTACAAATCGAATAATTTTTTTTATAGGCACCCAAAAATAAAAGCAAGGAGAAATGGATATCGATAGTGGTTATTCAAAACACATGACCGGGAATGCCAAGATGCTCTGAAATATAAAATATATCGATGGAGGCACCGTAACCTTTGGAGACAACTCAAAAGGATATGTCATCGAAATTGGAGAAGTCATAAACATCGGTATTTCTGACTCTCCTATTATCTCTAATGTTTTATTAGTAGAAAATTTAAAACAAAATTTACTAAGCATTAGTCAACTACGTGATAAAGGTTTTCAAATAAATTTTGAGAAAAATCAATGCAATATATTGGATAATAATAAAATTAGTTATTTGAAGGATTTCGAAATAAAAATATTTATATTTTGAAAATGAATATAAAACAAAATTCGAATTTATGCTTGACCGCTAAGCTTGATGATCCATGGCTATGGCAAAAACGATTTTGTCACATGAATTTCAAATATATAAATAAATTATCAAAACATGAAGTAGTTAGAAGTTTACAAAGAATAAATTATAAAATAGATAATTGTGTGATGCATGTCAAATTGGAAAATTAAAAAAGAGTTCTTTTAAATATAAAAATAATATTTCAGCAAAACAACTATTAGAATTGTTGCATTTACATTTATTTGGTCCAACTCAAGTAAGATCAATAAATCAAAACAAGGGTGTTTCTGTAATTGTTGATGATTTTTCAAGATATACATGGACTTTGTTTTTAAAACATAAAAGTGGCACTTTTGGTATGTTTAAAACTTTTGCAAAAAGAATTAATAATCAAATGAATTTGAAAATTAGAAATATTCGTAATGATCACGGAGGAGAATTCGAAAATGAAGTGTTTACAAATTTTTGCAATAAAAAGGTGAATTAGTCATAATTTTTCAATTTCACGTACACCACAACAAAATGGTGTAGTTGAATGAAAAAATCAAATATTGCAAGAATGTGCAAGAACAATATTAAATAGTAGTAATCTACCAAAACATTTTTAGGCTGAAGCTATTGCTACAGCTTGTTATGTTTTGAATAGAGTGACACTACGACCAATGAAAAAATCACGTGTTATGAAATATTTTTTGGTAAGAAACCTAAGGTGTCATATTTTAGAACATTTGGATCAAAAAATTTCATATTAAATACTAAAGACAATTTCGGAAAATTTGATCCTAAGGCCGATGAAGGAATATTTGTTGGCTATTCAGATCGTAGCAAAGCTTATAGAATTTATAACAAAAGATAAATATTATAGAAGAAAGTTTACATGTTTCTTTTGATGAAAATTTTATAACTACACAAATTAATGACGAAGAAGAAATATATCCAAATGATTATTCTAACACATCTCACAATAATAATGAAGCTATTGATCAAGATAATACTTTAGTTTCACCTCTTAGGATTTTAAAGAATCATCCTATAGATAACATTATTGGAGATTTAAATTCTAGAGTAACTCAAAATCAACTAAATCAAACAAGTCATGTTGCATTCGTTTCTAATTTTGAACCAAAGAACTATAATGAAGCCTCTAAAGATGATTTTTGGATATTAGCTATGCAAGAAGAATTAAATTAGTTCGAATGAAATAATGTTGGGAACTCGTTCCAAGACTAGAAGATCAATCCGTCATTGGAACTGAATGGGTGCTTAAAAACAAAGCCGATGAAACCGGAAATATAGTTCGAAATAAAGCACGTTTAGTAGCACAAGGGTATAATCAAGAAGAAGGAATTGATTATGATGAAACTTTTGCACCTGTAGCTAGATTAGAAGCTATACGAACTCTACTCGCTTTTGCTTGTCGTAACAATTTTGAATTATATCAAATGGATGTCAAAAGTGCATTTTTGAATGGTTTTATCAAAGAAAATGTTTATGTCAAACAATCACCATTATTTGAACATGAAAATTTTCCAAATCATGTTTTTAAATTAAATAAAGCATTATATGGGTTCAAACAAGGCCCTAGAGCATGGCACGATAGGCTTAAAAGTCATTTAATTTCATCAGGATTTCAAATTGGTAAAATTGACACGACTCTATTTATTAAAAGAGAAAATGATGATATTTTAGTAGTTCAAATTTACGTCGATGATATCGTATTTGGATCAACTAATGAAAATTTATGTGTACAATTTTCTAATATAATAAAAAAATGAAATTGAAATGTCACACATAGGCGAATTAAATTTCTTTTTAGGATTACAAATAAAGCAACTAGAAAATGGTATCTTTATACATCAAGAAAAATATTGTAATGAACTATTAAAACGTTTCGGTATGGATAAAACATCTAGTAAACCTACACCTATGAGTACAACGGTTCATCTTGATAAAGATGAAAACGGAAAAGATTTTGAAGAAAAATTATATAGGAGTATGATTGGTTCGTTATTATATTTAGCTACAAGTTGACCCGATATAATGATGAGTGCTTGTCTTTGCGCACGTTTTCAAGCAAAACCAAAAGAATCTCATTAAAGAGCCGGTAAACGTATTCTGAGATATTTATCTAACACGTAAAACTATGGACTATTCTACCCGAATGGATCTTCCTTTGAACTTGTATCATATAGCGATGCGGATTTTGGAAGATGCAAAATGGATAGAAAAAGCACTAGTGGAACATGTCATTTCATTGGACAATCTCTCGTCACATGGTTTAGTAGAAAACAAAATTGTGTTTCTTTATGCACCTACGAAGCCGAATATATTTCAGCGGCATTAGCATGTGCACAAGTAATTTGCATGTAACAAACCTTAAAAGATTTTGGAAAAATAGTTGAAAAGTCCTCGATTTATTATGATAACACTAGTGCAATCAATCTATCTAAAAATCCGGTAAATTATTCTCGAACTAAAGATATAGATATAAGACATCATTTCTTAAGAGATAATGTCGAAAAAGGAACTATAAATTTAGAATATGTTAACATTGAAAATCGAATAGCCGGTACCTTTTCAGAACCATTAAGCGAACAAAATTTTGTAAAATTACGACTAGATTTAGGCATTTGTTCACCTAATGAACTTTTAAACTAAGAAAAAATTTCTTATATCCACAAGTTTTTAGTCGATTAAACACCTTTTAAAATTTAGAAAATAATTTTGGACTGTAAAAATACTACCTATTTTTATATTTGGATTGTTATAAATCTAACTTTCAGAAGGTTCTCTTGAAAAATATATCTAATATAAAAATCAAAATGTCATCTCAAGAAATAACTCCATATAGTTCTGGATCGCCATCCTCAAACATATCCACTCCTTCTCTTCGTACTCCTTCACCTTCTCATTCTCTACCCTCTCTGACTTACCAAAAGTCGATGGGGATTATCACCTCTACTGAAGAAAGCCTAACGATAAAAACCACCTACAATCCACGATAAACTTGATGAAATATCAAATTATCAATTCGCAATGATGGATGCTCAAAAGAAAATATACTACATACATGAATGAACAATCAAACATTTGAACTTCCTGGAAAAGGCTCTATATGCTATATGTGGCCATTCTTCAATAAAGAAGTGTTTACATAAAAAATCTCCATACTTTATTGAAACTCCGAGAGATGAACCGTCGACTTCGTCACCCAAAGCTCCTTCCTGGTCCCAATCAATTATGGTCATCCCATCTACGAACCAAATTCATGGGATCGTCAGGAATGGAACCAGGAAAAATAAACTATTATATTTGAAGACGATTATATACATATATATTTGTTTGTATTGTATTCTATTCAATAAATTAATTTTTTTCTTCATGAAAATATCAACAAAAAAACTAATCTGGAGTTTTTCAGACGTCTGATTCCAGACGTCTGAAATAGGAATCTGAAACTTCTAATAAATGTTCCTAGACGTTTGAACTCTCTTCCAGACGTCTGAAGTTACTCTCTGTCTAGTATTTGAACTTTCCAGATGTCTAAGTACTATTTCCAGACGTCTGATTTTACTCTCTATTTCTACATTAAGCATCTCCAGACTTTTGGTCCACTATTTCAGACGTCTGGAACTGGAAACGACAATTTTTTTAAAACCCTATCTCTGATTGATCAATTCCCTTTTCCTATTTCAAATCATTTCCAAATCAAAATTTATCATTATCAAAGTCTAATAATCGAATTTCTCACCTAATTAATGCCACCACGAACAAAAAAAATGGGAATTAAGAAAAGAAGCATGGAGAAGGATCCTCTTCTCAACCCTTGATGGTAGCTGACACTCAAATCAAAGATTGGTTATTCCACAATCCAACAACTATAAGACAGTTTAAAGACTTGAAGATTAAGAAGATGCATCTCGGTCCCTTCTATAGCCTAATCAAAATTCCTTCTTATGATATGGATGACATATGTGAGCAAGGTGAACTGTAAACTCTTATTTCTTTTAATGCTAATGATGTTTCTATCGATAAATTAGCTATATATCTATTTTACACTAATCTGGATAGTTCATCCATATGGACTACTGAGAATGATGAACAGTGGTTATGGACGAGTGTCTATGGGACAACAATCAAGTTAACCCGTACTATAATTGGACGAATATTAGAATGCTCTTATACGGGTCACAAATTATCTAAAATAGAGGATATGAGATTCAAACCTCGTGGTATTATAACTCATCAGTTATGGGAAAATTGAATGCCTCAGTTTTCATCCAAATTCCTTAGGCGACATGCTAAGCTCCTTACCCGAATGCTTATAAATATAGTTATCCCCCGATTAGGTAGCCGTGAACAACTATACACATTATTTAATCACACTAAGATCAATTGGGCTCAGTTCATCTTCGACGAGCTAAAAGGTTTTTGGAATAGATCTCGCCAGACTATTATTTACCCGACTTATATTATGTGAATCATCAAAGCACTAAGCATCCTATCATACATTTCTGCTTTTGAGGAGTTACCTATCAAATAAAGTAGAACAAAATTTTTCAACCTTATGCATTTGCCGGAGGAACCACCATCTTATATGACTTTTCTAGAATGGAGAAATGCACAAGATTAACCTCCTCCTACTACACAACAACAAGAACAACAACAACAAGAAGGTAATACAGACCTACCAAGGCAACCATCTCCACCTCCTCCTTCCTTGTTTGAATATCACTCTGATATGGAGATTTTGGAAGCACGAACTCAGCCTAATGCTAATGAAAGTATTGCTCAATTAACTTTACAAAACCAAATGCTTCTATCTAGAAATCAAATTCTCCTTGGTAAACAAATAGCAAGGCTTGATCACACATTGTCCACAAGGCTTTCCAAAGTTGAAGACTCTATTGCTTCAGTAGTTTCCAAACTTGATCAAGCACTTCAACAAGCTCGACAACCTTCTACTGACTGGTCTACACCTTCTCCATCTCATCATACATCGCCAAAGACAGGTGATAAGAACAAAGGAAAATTGGACTCCTCTCATGATGAACTATCTTGACTTCATTCAAGATATTCTGTTGTATTCCACTACCTTCTCATAATTCTGGTAAGACACTATCAGTATTTTGCTGTGCTTCAAGATGTAATCGTAATTTTTTTTACTATTGTAATTATGTCTGTATATCATACTTGTCTTTGCATTATGGTTCTTCAATTATATTTGATAGTGATAAAGGAGGAGAAAAATAGATATGCACACCTATAAGAGGAGATTACATTTAGGGGGAGAATCTGTCTGTAATTATTATCTAAGTACGTTGTATGGTTGTCATCATCAAAAAGGGGGAGAATGTTAGAACCCCGAGTTTACGATTTCGACGATGACAACTATACAATAGAAATCATATATATATATATATATATATATATATATACCATAACAGATACAAAGCCAGACAAATCACTACCTTGACAAGACAATGACTAAAGCATTAAAGAAATTCATCTACAAAGTTGCATGAAAATCGAAGGAACAAACACTCAAGAATGAACCCAGGAATACCTCACTTGACAGGTTCAGACGTCTGAATGCAGAACTTCAGACTTCTGAATATAGATGCTGGACTAAAATTAATAATAGGTTCCAGATGTCTGAAATCAACATTCAGACGTCTGAAACTGGGCTTGGGGCAAAAAATTCAAATAACAACTATCATCTCTGAAAAGACACAACTCCATCTCTCCTCCACAACTCTTCACCAATGAACAGTAACGACTCTAGACTGAAAAGAAAGAGATGCAATTACTAGAAGCAACACTCTGCAACTATATAAACAAGAATCAAGAATGATCAAAATACAACTCGACTTTCTATCTTGATCTCGACTTTCTATCTTGATCATCTCTTGTTCTAATCATCTACTTGCTATCCAATCTGTAAATCTAAGATCATACACTTCTATATTCTCACGAACAATATTGTATTCAATCATTCAAGAGATATAGGAAGTTCAATTGTATTATACAGTCAAAATCCGTGTAATAGAGAACACATAATTGACAAAGAAACTCTGTTATTGTAAACATGTTCCTCTGGGTGAAGTGAAGGTTATTTGGTGAAAGGAAATTCCGAAGAGGAGCTTCGAAACTAGACGTAGGACGGAAGGTCCGAATCAGTATAAGAACCCTGGTGTGATTATTCTTATTTACATTCTTTACTAATCATTAAACTATAGTTTAATTTAGTTATATACTTATCATTTGTATAATCGATCCACCATCAGTTAGTCTTTCAAGATCTTCTCTTGTGTAACAGGAGATAATATAATCTTTGTATTTTCCGCTTTCTATTCATTTCCAATATGCTTGATTAGTAGCTATTATCAGTTTCAACTTTTATCAGTACAAGCTTTTGTTATTTTTATTCCACCAGAAATATTAGCTATAAATTTTCTAACCAGCCTCTCCCAGTTTGTCTAGATATATCACCTCAGATCTGATGAAGTGTCAGTGATTTATGATGCTCAAGGGTATGCAGAAACTGCAGAAGATACAATTTAGGGCGTTTTTTAAGTTTGTAAAATACGTCTTCACGTGTCAACTAAATTTTACAGCCAGTACTCAACGTTCAGAGCATGAGGACCATGAATTTTTGACTCTATTAACAATGCACTAACAATATGTATGTTAGGAACGGATGTAGCTTATACCAAGTGTGCACAAAGAGGAAAAAATACTTGGCAATTAAAGCGCAAGTTAAGGCATTTTCCCACTGAAAAATACACTATTAACCACTAAGAAGTTATTCAAGGTTAAACTATACCGATAACTAAAGGGAGGAGCGAACAGAGTCGAATACAAATAATTAAAATGTAACATATGAATACTAACATCGCGAAAACTAAATTCAAACCTCTAAGTTGAGGGCGAGATCATCTGAGGCAGTCTTGATGAAGCTTCTCATGCAGTCCCCCACCCGATAATAGTTTATTTAAGAGAAATTTTCATCACTTTGCATTTTGGAGTTCGTCGAATGGGATCCAATGCTTCACGCTTGATCATGACAATTTACGACTCAAGTATGTCTGTTATGGTTGGCTCTCGGCTGACTCGTTGTAGCTTTGCTGAAGCAGGCACACGACTTGCTAAGACAATGAAGAAGGTGCTATGCAACCTGCTAGGGATGTTGCTGGTTGGGCGATTTACGGCCCCTACTTTTTCTAAAGCCAAAATCTTTTTCATAAAGAAAAATTATCCAACCAAACATCCCGTTAAGGCCGGAATTTAACCAAGTTTCCAGATGTATGTCCTTTAATTTTGAACAGCTTAAATTGTTGTGTTCTCTACCAAGTTAGAGAGAGAAAATTATCTTGGTAAAATGTTAGGCATACTTAGTTTTTTGCCCCCCACACGCAACACATTTTAAAATTTGTCATTATTTTGTTGGCCTGCAAAAACAAAAATCAACAGAATTGTTAAATTTTATGTTAGTAAAACTGCTAGTTATTAAAACTAAGCAAATTCAACACTTGTCCCCTTTGCCCCCCATGGCTTCCTCTATATAATATGCCCTACATTTTCAATTACATTCATCATAAACTGATCGGAATGGCTACTCTAAACATGAGATTCATTATACTCACTTTTGCGCTCTCCTCATTCTTTCTTTCAAGTCATTACGCAGTTGCTGATGGTGACTGCAATGGCAGCATTCCACAACTAGCTTTACTTTGTCAACAGTTTGCACTAAAGAATGGCCTACTAATAGATCCATCTGAACAATGCTGTGCAATGATTGAGAATGTGACGCAGCGTAGGAAGCGAATTCGATGATGTAAATCGAATTCGTCCAAGATCTCACACGATTAGCGGAAATAATCGGTGAATCGATGATAAATCGATGAATTTAAGAATACCGAAGGCCCAAATCCGTTGACCACGAAGATACCGGACTTTAGCAATCTTCGACAAGTTGATCGCGCACGATACCATGAGAGAAGATCTTCAATTCTTCGAACGTTGATCAAGCGCACTTGATTCTGTGAATTGGCTTCAACAATCGTTGATTCTAGCGCACTCGAATATCCGAAAGTGGAGATAGAAGATAACACTCAACTACCAATTTAAATGGAGGCACAAAGCTTCACAAACAAAAAATTATTCCAAATTCAACAACCTGTACAAATGACAACACATCCCTATTTATAGGGAAAAATTACAACAGACACGACTTAAGAAGAATTACAACACAAACAGTACAATGACTTTACAACAACACACAGACGCACTTGACTTAAACAGTAATGACCTAAAGAAATCTCCTGCGAAAGTAATCAGCGACCCTAAAACTTCACGACTTAAGTCTGAGTGACATATGCTTCACGGTCTAAGGAAGAAGCGACATAACACTTTGCGACCTAACTTCTGTAGCTCGCTCGTGGCCTAAATATTTGAGAGTTCGCGACCTATAATGCAGAAGAACTGGGACAACTCATGACCTTCGACATAGGAACCTCGGCATACTGGAGTTTCGCGTCATAGGGTTAGATCGGAATTTGATGGAGCTTCGCGACATAGGATTAGGTCGCTCGCAACTTACTGGAATTGGCATAGGTCGTTCGCGACCTAGATTTGGCTCGCGACATACGATGTTGGAGTGATTTCATTTGCGACCTAAGGAGGCAGGAAGCTTGCGACCCAGAGAAGATCGTTCACAATCTAGAGCTTGTTTGCGACCTAAGTAAGGTCGTTCGCGACTTACTGAATTTCGTCGTGACCTAAAGAGGAGGAGGAGGAGCGACTTAGGCGGCTTTGCAAATTCTGGAGCTGTGATTAAGGTATGCGCTGCATCATCCTCCCCTGGTTGAGAAAAATTCGTCCTCGAATTTAAAAGTTCTTCCCCATTGGGTTGTTCATCTCCATAATAAGGTATTAAGTGTTTGACATTGAACACATCAGAAGTATGAACCTCTTCCGGCAACCTTAACCTTTATGCATTATCATTGATCTTCTTCAAGATTTCTACTGGACCAATCTTTCGTGTTTTCAACTTGTTGTAAGTTCCAACTGGAAAACGATCTTTCGTTAACACAGCATACACCCAATCACCCTCGTTGAACTCTACACTTCTTCTCTTTTTATCTACAGCTTGTTTATACTTCTCATTTGATGCAAGCAATCGTTCATGAACAGTTCTGTGGCACTCCTGCAACTCATTCACAAAATCCCCAGCTCGTTTAATAACTCCTTTCTGAATTGGCACTGTTGGTAATTCCAACGGTCCTTTTGGAATTGCTGAATAAACAACTTAAAACGGACTGAAACCAGTACTTCGATTAACATCATGATTATGTGAAAATTCCGCTTGACATAACTTCATATCCCAGCTCTTCAAATTATCTTTTACAAGACATCTCGGTAAGTTTCCCAATGATCTATTCACTACCTCTGTTTGACCATCCGTTTGTGGATGATAGGCGCTACTAAAATTCAGCTTCGTTCCAACCATCTTCCACAAACTCAACCAAAAGTGGCTTAGAAATCGAGTGTCCCTATCAGAAACAATGGTCTCAGGTAACCCATGCAATCGATAAATCTCTTTAAAGAATAACTGAGCAACCCGGACTGCATCAACGGTGTTCTTACAGGCTATGAAATGTGCCATTTTCGAAAATCTATCTACCACCATATATATTGAATCATTTCCTCGCTGAGTTCTTGGCAAACCCAAAACGAAATCCATGCTGATATCAACCCATGGCCTGGTAGGCACAGGTAATGGCATATATAATCCCGCATTCGTAGCTGTTCCCTTAGAAACTTGACAGATATGGCATCTCTCCACAAATCTCTCAATTTCTTTTCTCATTGAGGCCAAAAATAAGATTGAGAAATCAACTGCAATGTACGATCTCTGCCCATATGGCCTTCTTCATGTAACTCTTTGATAATCTTCATTCGCAAACTTCCTTCTGGTATGCACAATCGATTCCCCTTGAATAGAAACTCATCTATCATCACATGTTCATCCGTCTTTCCTTCCTCGACTTCATCTAAAAACTTCGCAAAGTAAGGATCTTCTTCAAACAACTCTGGCAATAGTTCAAATCCTGTCACTTCAACCTTCATTGTCGTCAACAAATGATTCCTCCTGCTCAAAGCATCAGCTATACGATTCGTCACCCCTGATTTGTGCTTTACAGCAAAAGTAAACTGCTGAAGATACGCGACCCATGAAGCGTGCCTAGCTGAAATTTTGTCCCGCCCTTGCAAATGCTTCAAAGCTTCATGATCCGTATAGAGAACAAACTCCTTCTGAAACAGATAATGTTTCCAGTGCTTCACAGCTTGAACAATCGCGTAAAACTCCACGTCATAAGTGCTATACTTTCTCTTGGCTCCAAACAACTTTTCACTGAAATAAGCAACTGGTCTTTCACTCTGACTCAATACTCCACCAATCCCAACCTTCGAAGCATCAATATGTAACTCAAACAACAACTGAAAATCCGGCAATACTAGAATTGGTGCTGTCGTCAACAGTGTCTTGATCTTCTCAAAAGCAACCCCTACTTCCTCTGACGACTCAAACTTCTTTCCTTTCATGCAATCGGTTGCAGGTGCCATCACACTGCTAAAATGTGGAATGAATCTTCGATAAAAAGATACCAACCCATGAAAACTCCTTACTTCCGTAATTGTCTTGGGTTGTGGCCAACTCCTGACAGCTTCCACTTTGCTTTCATCCACTTGAATACCCTCCTTCGACAGAACATACCCCAAAAATAAAACACTATGCGTCATGAACACGCATTTCTTCGTTGCAGCATAAAATTGTTCCTGTCGCAGTATCATCAATACTTCTCTCAGATGATGCAAGTGTTCTTCTGGGCTTCCACTATATATCAGTATATCATCAAAATACACCACCACGAACTTCCCAATAAACGTCTAAAGATTTTATTCATCACCCGCATAAACGCACTAGGTGCATTTGAAAGACTAAACGGCATAACCAGCCATTCGTATAGACCTTCTCTAGTTTTAAAAGCAATCTTCCACTCATCACGCGGTCTAATACGAATCTGATGGTATCCACTCTTCAAGTCAATCTTTGAGAACACAACAGCCCCACTCAACTGATCAATCAAATCGTCGAACCTCGGCATAGGAAACCTGTATCTCACAGTGATCTTGTTCAGAGCCCGACTGTCTGTACACATCCGCTAAGTTCCATCCTTCTTCGGTACCAATAAGGCCAGCACTGCACAAGGACTCAAGCTCTCCTGAACACGCCCCTGTTCTAACAACTCCTCCACCTGCCTTCTTAGTTCCTCATGCTCCTTAGGACTCATCCGGTAATGTGGCCTGTGAGGTAATACTGCTCCTGGCACAAGATCAATCTGATGCTGTATATCTCTTAACGGTGGTAATTCTTTGGGTAGCTCTTCAGGAAACACATCCTCGAATTCTTCCAACACTGGTTTGATTTCCTCTGGAACTACAACAGATTCAGTAGCTTCACGTCCAATCAACAAAAACACCTCTGGACTCTTCTCTACCTCATCAAGAAAATCTTTCAAAGTCAACAAAGTCTTCAGCTCCTCAATTTCTTCTGACTTGCTCTCTCCTTGCTGTCTCTTCTTCGGAACTAAAATGATCTTAACACCTTCAAACATAAAGATGTAGCTATTGGCTCGACCATCATACCGCACTGCTCTATCATACTGCCATGGTCTTCCCAAAAGCAAGTGACAAACATCCATCTCCACCACATCACACCAGAACTCGTCTTTATACTTCTTCCCAATAGAAAATGGAACATGAACTCGCCTATCCACCTTCACCTCTCCTCCTTTTCTCAACCACGCTAACTTGTAAGGATTTGGATGCTTCTCCGTCTTCAACTTCAACTTTCTCACAGCTTCAGTAGAAATGATATTGTCACAACTTCCCACATCAATCACAAATTTATACACCTTTCCTAGTATAGTGCATGTCGATTGAAAAATATTACTCCTCAACCAACTAGTCTCTTCTTCCTGTTTCGGTGTCAAACATGATCTCCTCAACATTAGATTACATCCTTCATCTCCCGATGCGATATCCTGTTTATCCTCCTCAACTGGACTAGAATAACCTTCATCAACATCCTCACCTTCAATCTCAGCAATCATTGCCCGCTTCTTCGGCTTTAGACATTCATTGCTCTTGTGGCCAAACTCTTAACAATTAAAGCATTTGATACTACTATTGACCTTTGCCTTCGCAACCTCATTCACAACTGGTTTACTGACAGCCTTGGAAATGTTAGCATTGCTACTAGCTTCCTTCACTTGATTGTTGGAAATTGTAAACACACCACCCCCTCGTCTTCCCTGCTTCTCCCAAGCCAACGCTTTCTGGTGCGCTTCAACCACAGATCTAGGGTCAAACATATTTACCATGTCCTGGATCTGGATCCTCAACCCCCCAACAAATCTAGCGGTCAACTGTTCTTCCGTCTCCATGATGTCATTTCGAGCAATCAGTTGATAAAACTCATCAGCATAATCATTAACAGTCTTTGTCCCCTGCCGTAGATTTTGTAAGCGTTGATACATAAGAGATTGATAATTGTAAGGTAAGAAAGTAGCTTTCATTAACTTCTTCATCTTTTCCCATGAAACAACCTTTGACTTCCCCATTCTCTCTCGTGTAAGTTTAGTCTGCTGCCACCACGCCATAGCTCTCCCTCTCAATCTCGTAGCAACCAACTTCACTCTACGATTCTCTGGAACCTCCTTGAAATCAAAGATCTCTTCAGCATTAGATAAACAATCTAGAAATTCTTCAGCCTGCATACCACCCTTAAACTCTGGAATTTCAATTTTCATTCCGGACTCCCATTTGTGATCATACTCTGAATGGTTTCTTCCTTGGCTTCAATTTCGACTATGAACACTACCACCATCAAACTCCTCATCAAAATCTGATGCATATCGTTGTCGATCATGACCACCAACATCTCTACCACCACCATTTCTTCGATCTACATTCCTCTGATCACGATAATCCACATCTCTCCGATTTCGTTCATCAACATTCCTATCACGATCGTCAACATTCCTACGATCATGATCTCCTCTTCTCACCCGATCTGACTATGGTGAAACTCTGTTTCCCCCATGACTCGATTCAAGTGAAACCCTTCTTCTACTTTGATTCATTTCAAGCAACATTCTCTCTAATCGACCAATCCCTTCATTCAACTTCTCAGTGAAACTCTCGTTGATTCGTTGCTCCATTTCATCGGCCTCTTCTCTTCCATACAAAGCATTAATATTGCGATGACGTTGAGCTCGTCTCGGTGGCATGATTGAACTCCAACAAATTCAAAAAAAAAAAATTCAAACACTTTCCGATCTTTGATCCAAATGATATGGATCGAAACTCCCAACTAGTTGCAACTTCACGATGAACACGATGAACACCAACTTCTCAACAATTGCAAATCCGATCTCCAAACTTCAAATGATGCAAACTCCTTCCGATCTAGCTCTGATACCAAACTGACGCAGCGTAGGAAGCTAATTCGATGATGTAAATCGAATCCGTCCAGGATCTCACACGATTAGCGGAAATAATCGGTGAATCGATGATAAATCGATGAATTTAAGAATACCGAAGGCCCAAATCCGTTGATCACGAAGATACCGGACTTTAGCAATCTTCGACATGTTGATCGCGCACGATACCGTGAGAGAAGATCTTCAATTCTTCGAACGTTGATCAAGCGCACTTGATTCCGTGAATTGGCTTCAACAATCGTTGATTCGAGCGCACTCGAATATCCGAAAGTGGAGATAGGAGATAACACTCTACTACCAATTTAAATGGAGGCACAAAGCTTCACAAACAAAAAATTATTCCAAATTCAACAACCTTTACAAATGACAACACATCCCTATTTATAGGGAAAAGTTACAACACACACGACTTAAGAAGAATTACAACACAAACAGTACAACGACTTTACAACAACACACAGCCGCACTCGACTTAAATAGTAACGACCTAAAGAAATCTCCAGCGAAAGTAATCAGCGACCCTAAAACTTCGCGACTTAAGTCTAAGCGACATATTCTTCACGGTCTAAGGAAGAAGCGACAGAACACTTTGCGACCTAACTTCTGTAGCTCGCTCGCGGCCTAAATATTTGAGAGTTCGCGACCTACAATGCAGAAGAACTGGGACAACTCGCGACCTTCGACATACGAACCTCGGCATACTGGAGTTTCACGTCTTAGGGTTAGATCAGAATTTGATGGAGCTTCGCGACTTAGGATTAGGTCGCTCGCGACTTACTGGAATTGGCATAGGTCGTTCGCAACCTAGATTTGGCTCGCGACATACGATGTTGGAGTGATTTCGTTTGCAACCTAAGGAGGCAGGAAGCTCGCCACCCAGAGAAGATCGTTCACGACCTAGAGCTCGTTTGCGACCTAAGTAAGGTCGTTCGCAACTTACTGAATTTCGCCGCGACCTAAAGAGCAGGAGGAGCGACTTAGGCGGCTTTGCGAATTCTGGAGCTGTGATTAAGGTATGCGCTGCATCAGCATGTAGAAGTCCTTGCGTCTGTAGCCATATTCCTAAGGTTTAGAAAACATCTTTAGCATGGAAAAGGTTGTTTATGTTGCTAAGTTCTGCGGAAACCCTTTGAAGCCTGGAATTAAATGTGGAGGTAATTCAATCATTCGTTGTATTTTACTACTTATTCCTATTTATATTTCTTTTACATATTTTTTATTCATGAGTTTGGGTTAACTTACTATACACATACAGGTTTGATTTATTCTTTCTTCTTTTACAGATTATACAATTCCAAATAACCCTTGAAGTTTGTGGAAGACGTTAACTAGAGTGGAACAATATGTTTGTTGTATTGGCTAGTTTCGTTATGATTGTCCTGATGATGATTTAGGTGATCAATAATAACAAATTTCCTGAAAATGTTTAGTTTGATTTATTCATGTGCGCTGCTTGCATTTGTGTTTCTGATTTAAGACATTTGGCCTATCAGTATGAACATCCACGATAATGTGATCTGAATTTGCTGGATATGCTATATTATATAATTTATAAACCTGTGTATGATATACTAATATACCACTTAATATCATCCGCCTTCAACTAACAAAATGCTGTATACAAAATGAAACAAATAATATACGATCCAGAAAAATAAGAAAAATAATGTATGCAAAATTAATATTAAAATTAAATCTAGATCTTATACAAGATACAAAATTAGATAAAAATATAGCATTTCTCCCAATTTGAAGTGAAAAATGTTGGTGATATGTGTTCACTCGCGTCACTTAAAGTATAAACTAGGATGGAACCCGTGTTTTACACTAACAAAGTTGAAGAATTTTAAAGCATGACATTAAATCTACCATTTCTCTCTTCTCTCTCGTTAAATGTCTCTAGATATTTTATATTAAAATTTTGATTCTATACTTTAATTCATGAAATAAATACATAATAACACGTTATCATTAAGCAAGCCTACCAACAATTCCAAATTCCAACATATATCAACTGTAACGATCCGTCTATTCGTACAATTCAAGCTGACAATAAATCACACTGTCCAACCCAAATCGAACCAAAAGACAAACAGTTATGAGAAAAAACAGAAAAGAAGAAGAGTGAAGCAGAAGAAGAGAAGAAACTAAAACCAACACAGAATGTCACAATCGCGGTGGAACAATATATAATATAAAATCAATAATCTTTAAAAAGGAGAAACTGTTATATACATACAACCATCAGAGTACAACAACGATCACAGTCATCGGTCTGGACAGTTATAACAATCTGCCCTCACAATTGCTGATGATTTCAACAAAAAACAGCGGAAAAATAATATATACATGATTATGACTTGACGACTCCAACTCGTCTTTTGAGCTCCAACACATTAGAACCAATCTGTAATATACCCGATCTGACCCGAACATTATAATAAAATAACGCCCGAGTCAGTCTGGAAAACCAGCGTGAGAAAACACACCCAACGGGATTTTAAAGTAAAATATGAATATAACTGAAATGCTTGCGTTTCACGTTTTAGCATAATTGAGCACAACTAATTCCGTACGACACTTATTGGAGAATGTATTCCATACAATGACTGGGCTACTGGGGTACCGCCAGTCACGGTGCATCTCTAGATAAAATAATAGCGAAGACCTTACTTGAATCCCTAGCCAACACAGGACTGGCCTACCACTTGTCTAGTCGTACTGAATATGATCATCCCGCTTTGGGCCCCAAAGCATACAATTTTGAGAGATAATAGCAATTCTAGATAGGGATGACCATACCCTACTTGGGAGCGACCCACTTAGCCCTGCTGAATCTTCCATGTTTTAGTCATTCCCGATTGATGAGGCAGGAGGCTACATTTTACCTTTTATATAGCACTTTCCACTTGAAATGCTAATACTACCTTCCAAACAACAATGTAATACCAGAATTCATCCATAAAAGTCCGTTTTGGAACTGAACGAAACATTTGAGGGCTCCGTCTTCACACTCCATCATCTTCAAGATGTCTTCACTTTTAAACGCATTTGTTGGATCGAAGTGGTTTTTGGATAACGTATCCGGTCTTGGTCTCTTCGAAAAAACTTTCGATAAGTCATGGTAAACTCAACCCCGATTCTTTAGGAAATAAACAGTCAAAATAAGATCGGAGACCACGTCCAAACCGTTAGTGGATGGATTTCCTTACCATTGTCATAGGAGAACAAAATGAGATTTATACGCACAGTACAACATCATCGAAGATGACTGTGCCTTATAACTCACGTGTTTCGCCTAGATATTTTCAAAGTTACATTTTTGGTTTGAATTTGATAGTCGGTTATTTAACCATCAAATAACAATAATTTAATCAGGAATTCAATTTTATGGGAAAACAACATTGGTTAAGCACCAAGCAACACTAGGCCTTTATTAACTAATCCTTTAGTAATTAAATTCACTTTGTAAATATTCGTCTCAAAACCCATTTACAAAGATATATATATATATATATATATATATATATATATATATCCCTATATTTTCAATACTTAAAGAATATCCATATATTTATTTCAATGCTATAAGTATATTCATAAAATTAGGTAAAGTTTCCTTTCTTTACAATTTAAAAATCATTTTACAAATCTCATACCAATTTCAAAAACCATTGATAAAGCCTTATCTGTAAGTCTCGAAAACATTTATAAATAAATAATAATCATTCACTTTAAAACAATATTGTATATAATAATAACATTATAAATAAATAAGTATCAACTTTAAACATTCTGAAAATAGTAATTGATAAATTGCAAACATTCTTAATAAATAATAATAAATAATTTTCAACATTTTTATAATTACTAATAATTAATTTCCAAAACTTTACTAATAAATAATTATAATCAATTTCAAACCATACTAATATTTTAAATAATTAACCTTCCAAAAATATTTAAAATATTGGTAAACAAATTTTAAACAATATTAATATTAATAAACAACCTTTAAAATATAAATATATTTTCCTAATAAAAATCCATACTTAATTCAACATAATCATTTCCATATTTATAAACCATGTTTATAAATCTCTTCCCATCTTATAAAACTTCCTTTCATAAAAAAATTCCTTTATTTATGAACCCATGTATACCTTTATTCCTTTATAAATCCTGCTTATTTATCAAACCCCATCCTAACATATTTTCAACCGTTTAACCTTGCTCTCATAGGTATAAATTCCTTTGATAAATTTCCATCAATTTATAAAACATCGTTTAACACATCCCAAATTTTACCTCATCTTAAATTTCTAAAAGAGAATAAACTATTTTCTAAAATATCATTCCTCATCTTGTAATAATCCACTGTTTGATTTATTTCTCCAATCTATTAAATAACAATAGTTTCTTTTTAATTTAAAAAAACATGTTATAAATCCATCCCTCTATAAATAAATACGGATTTCAGAAATCTAATCTTTATTTGTAAAATGTCACTTTATACATTATCATCTTCATAAATGTCCATATTTATGAATAAATCTTAATATTTTTATATGTCATATACATTTTACTTTATATAAAATGGTTAATAATTATTTCTATCTTTTTTTTAAATCGTAATCCTTTATTTTAAAACACGGGCTTATTTCTAAGATTGTAAAAATCTTTATTCGCAGATCAAAATCTCTATTTAAAATATTTTATAAAACCATAAATTTATAGTCTCTAAAAATCATACCTTTACTTTAGAAAAATTATTTAAACATATATAATTTCCAAAATTATTGAAATTTCTTTTTAAATCAAATCACTAGCTTATAGCATTTTCAAAATACCAAAATAAGGCCAAGTGCTACTAAAGCACTAATTAAGCAAAATCATGTTCATGTCATCCAATATAACATCCAACATATCATATACCATAATAAATGAAATAAAATCAACAGTGAGAGGAATCACGTTGGATCCCTCCAACCTATTTCCCTGCATCAAATACAGTTTATATAATCATAAAAATACAAATCAACCACTTCAAGGCGAGATTTTTATAGATGGGTCATCCGCTCTTACACGGAAACGTAAAGGCGGGATTTGTATACATGGGTCATCCAATCTTACACCGGAACGTAATAGAGTCTCATCCGCTCTAATAGGCACGAATATATCCAACCCAACTAATATAAAATATTAAATTATCCAAACAACCAATAACAATCAATGATAAAATATCTATCCATCTAATAAATAACTTTATTGACTAAATAATATTTCTAATTTGCCACAAAGGTGAGATTAACTCACTTGATTTTAATATCGTCAAAACATTCCGGTTTGGATTAAAATTGTACGACTGTTCAATTTAACCCAAAATTCCATCTAGCTCCGAATTTGTCTAATTCAACTCCATGACATATTGCTCGTTGATACGAACGCAATGCGACTCATCGCGTTCAATTTGGACTTCATATGAATAAGTTATGCATTATTAAACATTCGATATCATTATATTAAATTAACTTAAAAAAAATTAAAATCTTTTCTCCCATTCTCTCTTCCTCACGTTGCTCTTCCCCAGGCTCGCGTGCTCTCACGCATTCTATTCACTTTTTTGAAACTTCGATTGCGCTCAACCACTGCTGCGCCCACCAGCGTCACCGCCACTCTACCGTCGAACGCGCCAGTAGCCACTACCGCCGCCACGACCGCTGCTCCATCACCCCACCACATGCTCGCTCACGTACATCATCGCCGAGCATCAAATCCCCTCGACCTGTCGACGCCGTCGCGCCTCGTCCGCGCCTCATTCCACGTGCACGCGCCCACTTTCTTTGTTTATTTCCTCTCTGTAGTTTTTATTCTTTTTTTGTTTTCAAGTCTGAAAATGGAAAATGTCCTTTAATTTGGCTGTAGACATTCTTTATAACATGGAGGGTACGAGAAGACGTGGGGAAATGTGGGCATGTATGGCTGAAAATATAAGGGGTTGCTGAACAGTGTAGGAGTATGGGAATTATAATATGTGTGCGTGTGTGTGTAATTTTCAATTTAAAATATCGATTTACCAAACATCCGAAAATTCCGAACACCAATCGAGACGTGCTACCAGGCGTTCTATATGTAATACCCTTATTTCGAACACAATTGAACTTGTCTCGAGACCTAATTCAATCATATGCAGAAGATAGCTTTTCAAACTCAGTTATTTTAATTAAAATTCCTTTACAAAATTTCTACCCATTTCGATCTCGCACGTCCAAACGATACGTCCAATTGCCATGAAATTTGTCGGCATACTATAATATACTATAATGGATCTAATGAAACTGGTTTCACCGAAATCCGAGACTATGCCCCGGAAGACTACTTTTATATGTTAATTAAAACGAGTAATTTTCAAAATCGGTCAAATCACTTTTAAATCCAATTTAAAATTTTACAATACTCCTTCTTATTTAAATAGAATTTAAATCAACTTTCTAAATCATTTATTCATTTCAAATTCAAGATTCAATTATTTTAAATATTCCCAAAATTTTATATAACAATTTAATTATCAAATAAACAAATCGTCATAATTGAAATTCAAGTTATTTAACTTATAAAATTAATGTTTTCAATATTTAATATAAATTAAATTAGATTAAATATCATTTTCAGTTAGATTGAATATCATGTTCAATTAGATTAATGGCGACCTCCGATTTGGCAATTTTCGCGTTCCTTTCGTAACATTCTCGTTTCTAGATCTTCCTCCGCCTGCCCCATTCATCTTCGCCCTTCCTTTCCTTCCTTTCACCTACCTCTCCCTATTCCCTTGAAGAAGAATTCACTTTTGGATCTGGTTTGCGTTTCTAGCGAGCTCTTGGCTTCAGCGAGCGTTAATGCATCTGTGCCTCCATGTATTTCTAACGTGCTTCCTGTTGCCTCTTGTTCGTATCGCGACTGCGCCTTGCCTTCGGAGGTGCTTGTTTGCCCTTTGTCTGGTATTTTGTCAGACTTAATATCACCAGCTTCAACTGCTCCAGCTGTTCATGGCAACAATTCGAAATCTGGTAAGTCCCCTCTGTCGTCGTTCTTAGCTTCATCTTCTGATAATGCTCGGTAGATATTAGAGGTGGATCTTCCTGTAGTCACTAATTTGGAAGTTGTTGGATCTGAGATATATGATAATTGAATCGAGGGTAAGGCAGACATGTTGGCGGCTTCAGCCGATGATAATAGGAATGTTATTTGTTCTATAGTGGTGCCAAATGGTCAAACTTTGGTTGGGTTGAACATTGGATCTGGAGTTGGTGAATCCATGGCAGGGCGTTCTGGTCATGCTCTTGCATCTGATTGTGCGGTAGAATCTAATGGCCATGTTGACACTGATGTGTTCTTCAAGGCTAAAACTAGTTTAGCTTTGGGTAGCACATCAGGTGCTTGTTGTATTGCCAAAAACAATATTCCCATGTCCGTTGGTTCTCATGCTAATTCTTTGGTCCCTCCTTTGCCACGGCCTGCTTCAAAGTGGTCATCTTTGTCTACCAAGCTGCCTAATAATGCCAGTATGCATTCGCCTCAACGGTTTGACAAAGTTGAGAATGAGGTGTGATGATTCCGCCCATGGAAGTGATTGAGGCCGGCGTGGATTTTTGGAAAGAGCACTTGGTTGGTTTCTTTCTTGACTCCAATCCTCCCTATCATTTAGTTAAGTCGAGGTGCAACCAGGCGTGAAAGCCTAGGGGTGGTTTGAGTGTTCACTTTGATAATGAAATGTTCTTTTTTAAGTTCACGCGTAGTGATGAAAGGCAACATATTTTGGAGGCCAACCAAATTCTTATTGATGGAAAATCATTCATTATCACAACATGAAGTCCTTCTGTGGATCGTGCGAAAGAACAAGTTTTATCTATTCCTGTCCGGGCCCACTTTTCTCATATTCCATCTGTTCTCCAGCCACTTATCGGGATTAACTGGCTAGCTGGTCTAGTAGGTAGGTGATATGTTATGATGCAAATATTGTGGCTAGAAAGAAGCTGGTTTATGCCAAAGCTCTAATTGAAATTACTCCTGACAAACCTTTGCGTATGGTTTTAATGGTCAGATTAGATGAGAGCCATGTAGTTGAGGTCGGAGTTTGCTATAGTTGGAAACCTGAGATTTGCTCATCTTGTCAGTCCTTTGGCCATTGTGTTGTTGCCTGTTTTGGACCGGTTGTTCCCCTTGTTGACCGGATTCCTCTTCCTCGTCTGCCTGTCCGAAAGGGGATAAAGAAGGTTGCTCCTCTAGTTCCCTTAGTTGATGCACCGGTAGCTCCCATTGTTGTTCCCCCATTTTGGATCCCCCTGTTGTTGCTCCAGTTTGCATAGCTCCTACTATTTCAGTACTTGTTATGTCCCCATCTTTTGGTTCTCCTCCTTCGTCCCAGGAGGTGGATCATTCTGCTTCCACTTCTAATATCATTTCTTGGAATTCCGATGAACGTGCTTGGGTTCACGCTCCTTTTGATATGAGATATTTGCCAGAGAGGGACACTTTTTATGCATTTATCAGTGATATTGGGGGCGAGTGTCATTTTCCTATCTATCATATTGAGGGAGATGGTTTGTGCCACACTAGAGTTAGTGAGATTGGTGAGAAGAACAAAAGTAAGTTTTATGTTGTCACGTGGGATAGGAAATTTCATTATCACCTGACTCAGATGGATATGATCCTCGTCTGGCTGCTCTTTTCTCAGGGTTTTCTCATGTTATTGGACCTTCATTGGTTGTTGGTCGTGATTGTTCATCCTCTTCTGAGGAAGATTAGTCATGCTCTTATAGTAGTTTAGGCTCTTTTGTCTAGCTCTTGTGCTTTCAAATTTTGCCCTTCTAGTTGCTCTGTGCATGTGCAGAGCACATGTTTTTCCATTATATATCCAGTGGCACGACCCACTATAAAGCCGGCTAGCTCTGCTAAAAAAAATTCCAATTTTAAATGACTAAAATTCTGGGTCGTTATATTCTTCTCCCTTAAAAGAATTTCGTCCCTGAAATTGCCAAGGTAAGAAAAATGTCACAAACCCATTAACTTTTCAAAAACAATTAGTTGAAATTGATTACAAATTTCTTTTAAACCCTTTAACTTTTCGAAATCAATTAGTAGAAACATTGTTATCAAATTTTCTAAATCTTTAAATTCATTTCATAGTTATTAACTAATACCGTTCCAAAAATCAACTAATATCATTTAAAGTTATAACTCAAAGTCAAAATTTTAGTTATCAAAATATTTTTTTCCAAAAGTTTCAAAAAAAATTACGCCTCAAATTTCAGGAAAATTTCACCTGCGTCTCCTTTGCGTAGTTCGATCTCGTAAATCACAATATATATATATATATATATATATATATATATATATCACAAATATACATTTCATTTTCGAGAATGAGGCATCCCTTAGGAAAAAATTAATATAAAAGTACAATATGTAATCTAAGATATGTACCTTTTATTATATTACCGAGCATATACAGCGTGTATAATGCGAAAGCGAGCTCTAACGCAAAGCATGCACCATCCGCACCTACTAATCACCCAACCACAAGTGAGAACATGTATATTGAAAGTAGTATCAACATATAACACGTACCAATAAAATAACTGTATGCAAATATAGCAAATTCAACAAGAGAAACCGTCAACAATTAATATTCAACCAATTTTACTTACCACCATATCAATTTTGCATTTCCAAATGTCAACACTATATACTTCTACTTCTTATTAACATTTAATTTTTTTTTTCTCATTCAATTGATTGACATTAAATTCATTTACTTTCAATTATTTGCATCCAATTAGTTAACATTCATTTTATTCTCCTTTACTTTACTTACATTCCCCTTATATTCAATTTAAGGTCAACAACAATTCATTTGCATATTAACTCGTTTATGGACCATTTCCATTAAACAATTACTTAAGTTCGCATTCAGTCCTTTAACATTCTCTTTACAACTTAAGTTCGCATTCAATTCTTTAACATTCTCTTTACAACTTAAGTTCACATTCAATTTTTTAACATTCTCTTCACAACTTAAGTTCATATTTATTTCTAGCAAATAACATTCCAAAACATCTTCAATTTATTTAACAACTCAAATTCATATTTCATTTCACTAATTTACTTCATTAGTACATTTCATTAATCTACATACAATTTAAATCAAATCTAATTATTCACTTTAATTTCACTTTTACAACTTAAGTTCATTTTAAACTCAAATTCCCATTCACTCCATTACTTCGCTTAATTCATTCCAAATCCAATTCAACTTTATCTAACCTTTCTTGAGTAAACTTCCCTTTTAAAATCCATTTTATTCAACTTAGCTTAAGTTAAATCTCATTTTAAATCAAATTCAATTTCATTATCTCCATTTATTTTACTTTCTTAAGTTAAATTTAATTACCAATCTCCATGTATGATTTTCATTCCTTAACATATCCAAAAAAGTTAGAAATTTGTTTTAACTATCCCTTTTTAATTCATATGTTGTAAACTTATTTCATATCATACCATTTTCAAATTTCAAAAACTTATTATCTTAAGCTTCTCAAAACATTTAGATAGAAATATTCAGGATTTTAAACACTCGGTTTTATTTTCAATCATTTTGAAATCATATATATATATATGTATATATATATATGTATGTATAACTCCTTTGTATATCAAATTCCACTCCTAGAGTCTAAAAATAATTCGTTTTATCAAAACAAAACTTCAATGGTAGCAATCCATCATTTAGAAACTCGAAAATAAAAACTGATGATGCGGCCGTTATCAGCAGAATTATTTTCCAATGACTGTGAATTCAGTGCTTTTTATTTATTTTAAATTCTATTTCAAAATATTTCTAACACAAATATATTTAAAATAATACAATTATTATTTTTCCAAAACCCATATAAAACAATTTCCCAATTAGCAGGGCTTAAATTCTCAAATTCCTTGTTTTAAAACCATTCCCATTTACAAAATCATATCTATAAACATGCTTATGGAAATTTCATTTCCTTTCCATTTATAAATCATCGGTATTTATTTTCTTAATGAAATAATACTAACGATGTTTGTCGTTGTTTATATTACAATAATAACTTTTATTAGACAACAAATAACAAATTATAATAATCAAATATTATCACTCACTAACAACCAAACACACCATATATAGCTTATAATAATTTCTAAAAATTATTCTTTTATATATAAAATAAATTTTAGGAATAATTAATTCATTTACACACTTTAAAATAATATTGTATCAGTTTGCCTTGTTTAAGCGTTTAGAAACCCCTATCTATATCGTGGCGTCCCATGTATCGATCAGAATTCATAAGCCACTCAACAAATAAATTAACAAAATATAAAACATTTTTTTATCACTAACAAATACATGCTCATATATATATATATATATATATATATATATATAAACTCAAACTCATCCTAGGGTCTCACTTACCCTATCTTAAATGAGTAAATTCCCACCAAAGCCTAGGTATTCTTCAACCTAAACTCTGATACCAACTGTAACGACCCATTAATCTGTACAATTCAAGCTAAAAATAAACCATACATGTTCAACCCAAATCAAACGAAAAGATATATAGTTATGGGAAAGAAAGTGGAAAGACAAAGAAGAGAAAAGAAACTAAAACCAACACAGAATCTCACAATTGCAGCGGAATAATATATAATATAAAATCAATAATCTTTACAAAGGAGAAACTGTAATATACATACATCCATCAAAGTACAAAAACAATCACAATCATCAGCCTGGACAGTTATAACAATCTGCCCTCACAGTTGTTGATGATTCCAATAATAAAGCAGCGGAAAAATAATATACACCTGAATACGACTTAACGACCTCTAGCTCGTCCCTTGAGCTCCAGTGCATCCAAAGCAATCTATAACATACTATGTCTGATCCGAGCATTATAATAAAGTAACGCCTAAGTCAGTCTGGAAAACCAGCCTGAGAAAACACATCCAGCTGGATTTCAAAGTTCTAGAAAACCATTTGGAAATCAACAGTGTCTCACAAGACCATGCCGCATATAAACACGGACGGGTTTTTACCTTATGATAACCAAAACAATTTCAATAGAAAATCCATTTATATTATAATAATGTCTAAGGGTCAAAGTAAAATATGAATATAGCTGAAATGCTTGCATCTCACGTTTCAGCATAGTTGGGCACAACTAAGTTCGTACGACTCTTATTGGAGAATGGATTCCATAAAATAGATGGGCTATTGGGATACCGCCGGTCACAGTGCATCTTTAGCCAAAATAACACGGAGGACTTTCCTGGATCCCCTGCCAACATAGGACCGACCTACCACTTGACTAGTAGTACCGAATATGATCGCCCCGCTTTCGGCTCCGAAGCATATAATTTTAAGAGTTAATGGCAACTCTAGATAGAGATGATCATACCCTACTTGGGAGTGACCCACTTAGCCCTGTTGCATCTCCACTGTTTTAGTCATTCCCGGTTGATGAGGCCTAAGGCTATGTTTTACCTTTTATATAGCACTTTCCACTTGGAATGCTAATACTGCACTACAGGCAACAATGCAATACCAGCATCAAGTCCATTCTAGGACCGAACGAAAAACTTGAGAGCTCCGTATTCAAAGTCCATCTCTTCAAGATGTCTTCACTTCGAAACGCATTTGTTGGATCGAGGTGGTTTTCGGATAACCTATCTGGTTCTGGTCTCTTCGAAACAACTTACGATAATTTTCGATAAACACAACCCCGGTTCTTTATGAAATAAACAGTCAAAAATAATACTGAAGATCACCTCCTAACCATCGGCGAATGGATTTCCTAACCATTATCCTAGGAGAACAAAACGAGATTTGTACGCATAGTGCAGCATCATCGAAGATGACTGTGCCCTATAACTCATTCCCCAAGATATTTCCAAAATTACTTTTTGGGTCCAAATTCGATAGTCGGTTATTTAACCACTGAATAACAATCATTTAATCAGGAATTTAATTCCATGAGAAAACAACATTGGTTAAGCACCAAGCAGCACTAGGCCTTCATTAAGTAGTCCTTTATTAATTAATTTCACTTTGTAAATATTCGTATCAAAACCGTTTTACAAATATATATAAATATATATATCCACAATCCTTATATTTTCAATGCTTAGAGAATATCCCTATACCTATCTCAACGCTATAAGTATATTCATAAAATTGGGAAGGTTTCCTTTCTTTAAAATTTAATAATCTTTTTACATGTCCCTTAAAAATCTCAAAAACCATTTATAAAACCTTATTTATAAATATCGAAAGCATTTATAAATAAATAATAACCATTCACTTCAAAACACTATTATATAATAATAACATTATAAATAAATAAGTATTAACTTTAAACATCTTTAAAATAGTAATTGATAAATTTCAAACATTCTTAATAAACAATAATAAATTATTTTCAACATTTTATAATTACTAATAAATAATTTCCAAAACTTTACTGATAAATAATTGTAATCAATTTCAAACCATATTAACATTTCAAATAATTAACCTTCCCAAAATATTTAAAATATTGGTAAATAATTTTTAAACAATATTAATATTAATAAACAACCAGAGCGGAATTTACGATAACAAGTTCAATGGCATCTGAGTGAAATTTTCCGGCATCCATAATCTCCGCCTTTCCGTTCATTTGAATTCAGTTCGTCCCTACCGTGCTTTCTCCTTGACTTCCCCCTTTGCTCCTTCCTTGCTTCTTCGTCGTTTGCTACTCATGTCGCGAGAAAAGAAATCGTTAGTTCTTTCTGTTTCGCCAGATCTGGGTGAATCCATTACTCGCTCCAGAACCCGCTTTACCTCATTAGTTCGTGCTTTTGCAATCGAGATTTTTGTACGACTGCGGTGCCTCCAAGTAGCAACCCTCTGTTCATTGTCCCTGATTTGGATCTGTCTGCCTTGGTAATCCTCTTCTGGGATAATGAACGATTTGAACTCCACCTCAATCGATGCTCCTGTGCTACCATGCAGTGCCTTAGATCACGGTAAGCATCATCTCTCCCCTCTATTCGCCACTGTAAACAGCACCGCTTGGTCAGTTAATGATGTTGGCTTGGTCGATAATATAATTGGGCATAAGTTGGTATCTACTATTCAGTGTGTGATGCATGATGCCCATGATAGTTTGGAACGTGATATTCGGGAAACGGTGCTCATTTCTAATCAGTTTGGTAAAATTAAAGCATGCTCTACTAGTGTTTGCTTAAATGCCGAAATACCAAAATCTAGCTCTTCTCCCACTAACGTTGCAGAAGTTGATACAAGCTCTAGTCTGTTGGCTTCTCCAATTTCGCCTGCTACCAAATGGTCATCTTTATACACTAAATTACCTAAGAATGCGGGTATTCATTCCCCTTGGTGTTTCGATAATGTTGAGCTTGCTGGAATCGTGGTTCCGCTAAAGGAGGTTATTAATGTGGGCGTTGATTATTGGAAATATTATTTGGTTGGTTTTTTCATTGATTCCAATCCCGTATATCACCTTGTAAAAGCGCGTTGCAAGTAGGTTTGGAAGCGGAGAGGGGTTTGAGTGTTCAACAATTCCTCACGGATCGACCCGTACTCACTACATACTAAAATTGTACACCATGCACTTGCGGTTATTTTTATTATAAATTGTACCCCAATATTTAATTATTCCATTTACGTTGTTTATATTACAATAATAGCTTTTATTAGACAACAAATAACAAATGATAATAATCAAATATTATCATTCACTAACAAACAAACACTCCATATATAGCTTATAATAATTTCTAAAGATTATTCTTTTATATATAAAATAAATTTTAGGTATAATTATTTCATTTACCCACTTTAAAATAATATCATATCAGTTTGCCTTGTTTAAGCGTTTAGAAACCCCTATCTATATCATGGCATCCCACGTATCGACCAGAATTCATAAGCCACTCAATAGATAAATTAACACAATATAAAATATTTTTATACCACTAACAAATACATGCTCATATATATATATGTGTATATATATGTGTATATATATGTATATGTATACATATATATGTATGTATATATATATATATGTATGTATATATATATGTATGTGTGTATATATATATATAAACTCAAACTCATCCTAGGGTCTCACTTACCCTATCTCAAGTGAGTAAATTCCCACCAAAGCCTAGGTATTTGTTCAACCTAAACTCTGAACCAACTGTAACGACCCGTTAATCCGTACAATTCAAGCTAATAATAAACCATACATGTTTAACCCAAATCAAACGAAATATAGATAGTTATGGGAAAGAAAGTGGAAAGACAAAGAAGAGAAAAGAAACTAAAAACAACACAGAATCTCACAATTGCAGCGGAATAGTATATAATATAAAATCAATAATCTTTACAAAGGAGAAACTGTTATATACATACATCCATCAAAGTACAATAACAATCACAATCAACAACCTGGACAGTTATAACAATCTCCCCTCATAATTGCTGATGATTTCAATAACAAAGCAACGAAAAAATAATATATACATGAATACGACTTAACGACCTCCAGCCCGTCTCTTGAGCTCCAACGCATCTAAAAAAATCTGTAATATACTCGGTCTGATCCGAGCATTATAATAAAGTAACACCTTTGTCAGTCTGGAAAACCAGCCTGAGAAAACACACCCAACTGGATTTTAAAGTTCTAGAAAACCATTTGTAAATCAACATGTCTCGTAAGACCATGCCGCATATAAACACGGACGGGTTTTTACCTTGCGATAACCAAAACAATTTCAATAGAAAATCCATTTATATTATAATAATGTCTAAGGGTCAAAGTAAAATATGAATATAGCTGAAATGCTTGCATCTCACATTTCCACATAGTTGGGCATAACTAAGTTCGTACGACTCTTATTGGAGAATGGATTCCATACAATGAATGAGCTATTGGGGTATCTCCTGTCACAATGCATCTTTAGATAAAATAACAAGGACTTGCCTGGATCCCCTGCCAACATAGGACCGGCCTACCACTTGACTATTAGTTTCGAATATGATCGCCCCGCTTTCGGCTCTGAAGCATATAATTTTGAGAGTTAATGGCAACTCTAGATAGAGATGATCATACCCTACTTGGGAGCGACCCACTTAACCCTGTTGCATCTCCTCTGTTTTAGTCATTCCCGGTTGATGAGGCTTGAGGCTATGTTTTACCTTTTATATAGCACTTCCCACTTGGAATGCAAATACTGCACTCCAAGCAACAATGCAATACCAGTATCAAGTCCATTCGAGGACTGAACGAAAAACTTGAGAGCTCTGTCTTCAAACACCATCATATTCAAGATGTCTTCACTTCGAAACGCATTTGTTGGATCGAAGTGGCTTTCGGATAACCTATCTAATCCCGGTCTCTTCTAAACAACTTACGATAATTCTCGGTAAACACAACCCTGGTTCTTTACGAAATAAATAGTCAAAGATAAGATTGAAGATCAACTCCTAACCGTCAGTGAATGGATTTCCTAACCATTATCCTAGGAGAACAAAACGAGATTTATACGCATAGTGCAACATCATCGAAGATGACCGTGCCCTATAACTCATTCCCCTAGATATTTCCAAAATTACTTTTTGGATCCAAATTTGATAGTCGGTCATTTAACCACTGAATAACAATCATTTAATCAGGAATTTAATTCCACGGGAAAACAACATTGGTTAAGCACCAAGCAACACAAGGCCTTTATTAAGTAGTCCTTTATTAAATAAATTCACATTGTAAATATTCGTATCAAAACCCTTTTACAAAGATATATAAATATATATATCCACAATCCCTATATTTTCAATACTTAGATAATATCCCTATACTTATCTCAACGCTATAACTATATTCATAAAATTGGGAAAGGTTTCCTTTCTTTAAAATTTAATAATCATTTTACAAATCCCTTACAAATCTCAAAAACCATTTATAAAACCTTATTTATAAATCTCGGAAACATTTATAAATAAATAATAATCATTCACTTTAAAACACTATTATATAATAATAACATTATAAATAAATAAGTATTAACTTTAAACATCTTTAAAATAGTAACTGATAAATTTCAAACATTCTTAATAAGCAATAATAAATTATTTTCAACATTTTTATAATTATTAATAAATTATTTCCAAAACTTTACTAATAAATAATTGTAATCAGTTTCAAACCGTATTAACATTTTAAATAATTAACCTTCCCAAAATATTGGTAAACAATTTTTAAACAATATTAATATTAATAAACAACTAGAGCGGAATTTATGATAACAAGTTCAATGGCGTTTGAGAAAAAATTTCTGGCATCCATAATCTCTGCCTTTCCGTTCATTTGAATTCGGTTCGTCCCTACCGTGCTTTCTCCTTGACTTTCCCCCTCCGCTCCTTCCTCGCTTCTTCGTCGTTTGCCCCTCATGCCATCGAAAAAGAAATTGTTAGTTATTTCTATTTCGCCAAATCTGGGTGAATCCATTACTCGCTTCAGTACCCGCTTCGCCTCGTCAGTTCGTGCTTTTGCAATCAAGATTTTTTGTAGGACTGTGGTGCCTCCAAGTAACAACCCTTTGTTCATTGTCCCTGATTTGGATCAGTCTGCGCTGGTAATCCTCTTCTGGGATAATGAACGATTTGAACTCCACTTCAATCGATGCTCCTATGCTCCCACGCAGTGCCTTAGATCCCAGGAAGCATCATCTCTTCCCTCTATTCGCCACTGTAAACAGCGCCTCTTGGTCAGTTAATGATGTTGGCTTGGTCGATAATATAATTGGGCATAAGTTGGTTTCTACTATTCAGTTTGTGAAGCATGATGCTCATGATAGTTTGGAACGTGGTATTTGGGAAACGGTGCTCATTTCTAATCAGTTTGGTAAAATTAAAGCATGCTCTACTGGTGTTTGCTTAAATGCTGAAATACCAAAATCTAGCTCTTCTCCCACTAGCGCTGCAGAAGTTGATACAAGCTCTAGTCTGTTGGCTTCTCCAATTTCGCCTGCTACCAAATGGTCATCTTTATACACTAAATTGCCTAAGAATGCGGGTGTTCATTCCCATCGGTGTTTTGATAATGTTGAGCTTGCTGGAATCATGGTTTCGCCAAAGGAAGTTATTAATGTAGGCGTTGATTATTGGAAATATTATTTGGTTGGTTTTTTCATTGATTCCAATCCCACATATCACCTTGTAAAAGTGCGTTGCAATTAGGTTTGGAAGAGGAAGGGGGTTTGAGTGTTCATTATGATATATGCTATGTTCTACTTGAAATTCTCCTACTTTGATGAAAGATAGAGAATTTTGGAAGCAGACCCTATTCTCATAGAAGGGAAACCCTTCATTATTACAATCTGGAGCCCATAAGTTGATCGGGCCATTGATTAGGTTTTATCTATTTCTGTCCGGGCACACTTTTCTCACATCCCATCTATTCTGTAGCCTCTCATTGGGCTTGATTGGCTTGCTGGCCTTGTTGGTAAGGTTATTTGTTATGACGCTGACACATGTGGTCAGAATGAGACTAGTATATGCCAAAGCTCTGATTGAAATAACTCTGCCAAATCCTTACCTTCGGTGTTAAAAGTCCGACTCGATGATGGCCATTTTGCTGATGTCAGAGTCCGCTACAGTTGGAAACCTGAGATTTGTACGTCATGTCAGTCTTTTGGGTGTCTTGCAGATGCATATTCTAGTTCGACGTCTATGTCCATGTTCCACTTGCTGATCGAATTCCTCTTCCCCGTCCCTCGATACAAAAATGGGTTCCAAAGTTGTGCCATCTACATCTGATCCAATTACCACCTCCCATATTGATGCGGGACCTATTGATGATGCTCCTGTCACCCCTTCCTCCCCCAGTTTGTCTCTAACTCTGATTGAGGCTAACACTACCTCTTTGACTGATTCTATTACTTGGAACCCGGACGAGCGGGACTGGTTACATGTTCCTTCTGATATGAGGTACTCGTCCGAGACTGACACCTTTTATGCATTTGTCAACGATATTGAGGGAGAGAGTCATGGTCTTTCATATCACATTGAGGGTAAGGGTCTGTCCCTTACTAAGGTTGGCGAGGTTGGTGAGGCAAATAAAAGTTATTTTTATGATGTCACCTGGGATAAGAAATTTATTTACTCTCCGGATTTTGTTGGCTATGACACGAATATGGCTACACTTTTCTCTAGTTTCTCTCATGTGTTTGGATCTGCATCAATTGATTGTCGGGCCTGCTCCTCCTCTTCTGAGGGTGCTTAGTTATGTTTTTCTAGTAGTTTAGACACTTTTGTCTAGCTCCTATGCTTTTTTTCGGATTATTCTCTAAACCTTAGTAGTTGTTCCGTGCATGTACTGAACACCTATTTTCCCATCTTTATATAGTGGCACGGCCCACTTTAAAGCCGGCTAACTTTTTCCATAAAATATATATTAATAAACAACCTTTAAAATGTAAATATATTTTCTTGATAAAAATTCGTACTTAATTCGACGTAATCATTTCCATATTTATAAACCATGTTTATAAATCTCTTTCCATCTTGTAAAACATCCTTTCATAAAAAAAATTCTTTTGTTTCTGAACCCATTTATACCTTTATTTCTTTATAAATCCTGCTTATTTATAAAAATCCACCCACACATATTTTCAACCGTTTGACATTGCTTTCATTATTCGTCGACGGGAATTCTATCGAGTTAGAAATCTATCAAATGAATTTATAATAAAAATAACCGCAAGTGCATGGTGTACAATTTTAGTACGTAGTGAGTACAGGTCGATCCGTAGGGAATTGTTGATTTTAAAAATCTATTTAATCAAATTAAACCAAAGTTGAAGAAAGTGTTAAGCTAAAAAAGGAGAAAACTAACAAAATGATAAAAATATGAGAGTGTGAAGGTAATTTAGAGGCAATTTCCACACTCTAGATCATATAAATCCAAAAAATGAAGTTATAATCTCTCTTTTCTTGTCATTAGTTTAATTAGTTGATGTGTTTATCATAAGTATGGTATATTTGTGTTATTAATTAGCCCAGTATAAACCATCAATCTATAACACAACCACTAATACACATTTAACTCTCATGAAATATGACAACAAAGTTGAAAACAAAAACTATTTTAAGCTTGGCCTATTAACTATTGTTTAGAAATATAGGCCATCAAAATTTATTTTCAAAAATCACTTCATTACCATCACCATATGTAGATGAAGAGTAAATTATTGTTTGTGATTGTTTAAGCATAGCTTATTTGGTGTCAAATATATAGGCTATCAAATTCAAATCAAAAACAACAAGTTAAACTACTTCAAATGTTTCATTAAGCATAAAAGGAGAGCATAAGCATTAAAATGTTGCATCTACATACTAGAGAGCTTCATTACCCCTAAATTGTAAGGATTAGCCTCTCATATTTTTTATCAAACCAAAAAATTTAGAAAGCAACATGAAATAAACAAGAGGAAAAAGAAAGCAAAATGAAAAGAAAAGCTAAGTAAAAAGAAATGAACACTAATCTACTTGCATGAAAAGTAAACTACACTACTAACATAAGAAGAGAAACATGTAAATAACATAGAACACTAATTAACATTTCATTAAAAAAGGAAATTACATGAAATAAAAATGGCTAAGTAGCTATGAAAAGAGAAATAGAGCTTTCTTTTATTTTTAATCTAACTAAAAACTATCCAAGGAAGATCCTAAAAGAAGAGAGACTAATTACATGAAGATAAGGTGTATTTATGCAAGTTTAAAACCCTAATTCGCTTTTTTGGGGAATGCTCAAACTACCCTCGTAGGAAGTGTGGTGGCCAAATTATCATTAACTTCAAATAATCATCCATTAAGTATGCATGAAGATTTAACGGCCTTTTAACATGTGCATTAGCTTTTAAGTGTACATTAAGGTAGGTGGGTAAGTGGGGTCCTCCATGATCACCACTTTGAATTATTTCCATTTCCATTCCTTTGTATTCACTCTTGTGCATGCATTTCTTCGTGAAACCACTTGTAAAATTCACTGAAATTCCTACAAAAAACATAGAAATTTTCAATTAAATTTATAAAATTAATATATGCACAAAAATGACCGTTTTGCCCCTATATGAAGATGAATATGTGATGATTTGAAATAATCTGAATTTTGATTTAAATAAATTAAAATACCCAGTATGACCATTTATTTAATTTAAATAGATTAAATATAGTGGTAAAATTATGCACATTTACGTGCACATCAAATACCCCCACACTTTTCTTTTTATTCGTCATCGAATAAAGAAAAACTAAGATAAATCTTTTTTCGTAGGGAGCACGATTACATTGAGCGTATCAACAAGCCATTAAACCTCTGTGTGTCCCCAGTAGGATGAGTGTTGTCTTGTGAGGGCGTTCAGCAGACACTACCTATAAAATCCAAATGCAGGATGAAAATATTTACAAAAATGTAAGATTTATTTACAAAGAGATGAATGCGACTTTTTGAACATATTTACAAATGAAAGATTTACTGTAAATAGATAAAGATAAGTTAAACATAAGTTTTGGTCATTATCTTGAAAATTTAAGTCATTTATTCGTCAAAACATCCAACAAAAACCAAGTTATCATAACAAATAGACTATAGTTTAACTAGTTGTTTCGGTTGATAACATAGTGTAACTATGAAATGGATCCTTAGTTGATTAACAAAGTTTATCAAAGTTGTATTTTCATTTCTTTTCAATAACAAGTCAAATCAAACAAGTTAAAATAGTGCTTGGATTTCATTTGCTTACCCTCTCTATTTTTTGAAAATTTTATTGATATTTACAATATTTACATATGCCTAACTCAGATAAACTGAGGCTAGATATGTCACTCATGCACTGCCTTTTGGGCTTACGTGAGGGGAACACAGAGATTGGCGAGTGAACACACAAGTGTGAACACTTATTGACTGTAGGCATTATTAGTAAAAGATTTTTTATATACTTACACCTAACTCAGGTAAACTGAGGCCAGCAATACCGATCGTGCACTGCCTTTCGGGCTTATGTAAGAAGGGTACAGAGCATGGTGAGTGAACAGAAGAATGTGAACACATGACTCTAGGTGTTAATAAAAATTCTATACATATATAAAAATATATTTTTTTGTTTTTTTGTTTTTTTTTTGTTTTTTAAAGAGAGTTTTGCAAAATCATCTTAGCATCATTTCTTATAAGACAAAAAAATGTTATATCCTTTACTTTAAATTCACCACTTTTTTAAATAAAGATTTTCAATTAGGATATACTTCATAACTATCATCATGAACCTACCTATATAATAGTTAAACCATTGTTATTCGTAATCAAACTTCATCTTTATTTTTGTTAAGACAAATAAATTTTCAAAATTTTCAATTTAATAAACAAAACCGTATATTTATCCTATAGTGTTTCTTTAAAAATAAATCATAATGCTTAAAAAAATTCTGTATTTGAATTTATTTTTGAGTTTTGGGAGAAAAATGAAAAATTAATCATGAAAAATCAAAAAGAAAATGAATCTCCACCCACATTTGATTTTGACTGTGTCCCCACAGTCAACCCAAGTAAAAGGAGAAAAATAAAAAAAATAAAAACGATGATCTATATTTACATGAACATAAATGGTATTTACGTGAGATCAGAAAGTATATCATCAAAAAGTAAATGAAACGGTCTTTCAAAGACCAATTCATTTGTCTCATCAAGCATGCGAGACACAGCTTAAGCGCAAAAAACCAAACCATAAAAGATTTTGAAGTTGAATGTGGATTTGGAAAAATGAATGTCGTTTTATTGAAAACCATGTGAGTTGTTTTATTTCCGATGATTTTTGGGGTTGATAAAACAATTGATTGAAATTCAAGTTTATTTTCACCAAATTGAAATTTAAGCTCGTCATTAACAAATGTTTCAAAATTATTGCTTTCAAAATTGAAATGGTGATTCAAATCTTCCCCTTCAGGATTTAACAACTCATTTTTGAAAATTCCTAAGAAATCGTGTTCATTGAGTTCATCTTCCTTTATTGAATTATTAACAACTTTATTACATGTATCGAGTTCAAAATCCTATGTTTTTGTGTTCAAAATTTCAAAATCGGGAAAAGTAAGATCGAATCTTAAATCGAGTTTCTCATCCTCAAAAGAATTGAAATCCAACTCAATTACTATATTTTCAACAACTTCATTAAGATCATCATTTTCAGTTTCAAAAGTTGTTGTTTAAAAATCATTGATTTGGGTAAAACGTGGATTATCATTTGACTCGTCACATGTTGGGATTTGGTTTTGTTTCTAATGTTGTTTCATATATGTTTCGAATAATAATTCCATGTGATCATTGTAAATTTCGTCCATTTGTTAGACAAAATCCAATTTATAGTTATTAACTTGAGAATTTTCAATTTGAATTTGTTGGGAACAAAAAATTTCACTCTCATTGTAGTCGAAATTATTTCCATTGCTAAAATTATTTGAAAAGTGATTCACATTTCCATTTTGAAATTCGTTCTGGAATTCGAAATTGTATTGGCATGAGTTACACTCGAAATCGTTTAAATTTAGAAGTGAATTCATGTTTTGATCACTTTGAAAACTTGGCCTTGAATCAATGCATAAATATAAATTACACAAATCATTTATCTCTTGATTTTTTTGTGTAGAGAGTTCGTGTAAAGGCCCGCAAATCCGTACCCCTTTGAACTAACAAAATTCCACAACAGTTCAATCCAAAGTGGCACAAAAGTACGAGTCTTCGGGTAAAAGAAGAAAGAGGTAGAAGAAGAAGAAATAAAAACAACATCAGAATCTCACATCGCAGCGGAACAAAATATAATATATAGAATACAGTTTTTAATACAAGAAATCTGTACTGTTATACATATATATACATACATACCATCATCAGAGTACATCAAACATCCATACAGAGACAACTAGTAATTGTCCATACACAGCGGAATTAATAGTCAAATGCGGAAGTACGCTCTGTCATCAGCTCGTCTCCTGAGCTCCTTAGCTTTAACCTGATCCTGTTTAACTCGGTCTGACCCGAGCATCATATAAAACAACACCCGAGTCAGTTTGGAAAACCAGCGTGAGAAAATCACACTCAATTGGATTATTAAAGTTTCAAAAATCTTTTAATAAACAAAAAGCATCTCGTAAGACCACGCCACAAATAAACATGTCGGGTTTTTACCTTACGATAGCCAAAACATTTTTATTAAATTCGTCTGATATTATAATAGTGTCTATAGAAAGTAAAATAGAATCTAGCTGAAATGCTTGCATCTCACGTTTCATCAATAGTTGGGCACAATCAAAACCGTACAGGCGCTTATTGGAGATTGGATTCCATACAATGACAGGGCTACTGGGGTACCGCCCGTCACAGTACCTGGTCTAGATCAGAGTACCGAGGAGCCACCCTAACTCCCCTGCAACACAAGACCGAAACCATCCCTTACTGGACAGTCCCAAGCAAGATCACCCCGTGGTTGGCGCAACCAACCACCCACTAAGCCGAAATAAAAGGGACATCTAGACAGGGGAAACCTCACTCTCCAGTGGGGGCTACCCACGAAGTCTTGCTGCACCTCCCCTGTTTTAGCCATTCCTGGTTGATGAGGCTTGAGGCTAAGCATTACCTTTCAAGAACGAGTCCCACTTAGAATGCTCATCGTCCACCTGACGATGTTCTGAAAGCATTCAATCCATACAAGTTGCCCGGGGTCTGGACAAACCGAATCACCGTCTTCAACTCTTCACGGTCTTCATTCGTAATCGTTCAAACCGGATCGAAGTGGTTTTCGGATAATTAAATCCGATCCCGGACTCTTCGAAACGATCAGCGCATTGTCCAATATTGATAGTTGGTGATTTAACTATCAATTAATCATTCACAAGCAACCATCAAATAATTTCCATAAATTATTTATCTCAAATATCATTCAGATATTACTTCCATTTTATCCCGTTTGAAAAAAGTTTCAAAGTCCTTTATTTCCATGAAATCACTTAACTGATTTCTTATACTCACCCACATTTTGATTTACCTTTTGAAAATATCCTTTATTTTCTTATTCCTTCCTCCAAAATCAATTTACACTTTCCTTATAATTCTCAAACCCACTTTCTCCACTTAATAAGATTTCTCCTAAATCTTATCTCAGTTAAATTAATTTTTTTACCATCACAAGAGGATTTTAATTGGATTTTAAAAGCAATTTCGAACATCTACATTTATAAAATAAGAAGTATGGTTTTATACAAATTATGGTTCGTGTTTGCGCCAAAATTGGTCACAAACCCCGAATACCGTGAAAGCACCAGTGTATGAATATAAATCGATAATATTCAAACACAAATCTTGGATCTCAGCCAATATTAAACAACAATCCAAAAGTAAAGAACAGAGACACAAGTTTTATAGTGGTTCGGCTATCTCCGGCCTACATCCACTCCAAAGTTTTTTATCCTTTTATTGATTATACTTGATGATTACAGATGATTACAGCAGTTACAAAGTCCGAAACTTGAAATAAATTGCAGTAATGATGTTATGGAGTGACCCTGGCAGCGTCTGGGCGTACTTTCTCTCTCCAAATTCTCCGACCCCCTTTTCTGAATGACCAGGGGCTCTATTTATAGGCGTAGGAGGCTGATATTTCTCCTAAAAATCCGGTAGACCGCTTCAAGCACGTGAGGGAGCCCACGCGCCCGAAATCTGGAGGTCCGGGCCCACATCAGGATCGATTCAAAGTAAGGTTCGAATCGATCAAGAAATCATCCAACTGAGCTGAAATTTGGTGAGAACATTCTTCAACATGTATGTAAGCTACTGTAAAAATTTCATTGCATTTGGATCATCGGTTTGGAAGATGTGATTGATTCAAGTTCAAAGTTCTGTGTGTTCTGCCTGGTTCGAATCCATGCTTCGAACCCACCTCCTTCGAACCCATCTCCTCCGAATCCATCTCCTTTGAATCCATCTCCTTCGAATCCATTGCTTCGAGTCCATCTCCTTCGTGAAGGCTTTCCTTGTATTAACTCTCAAACGATTGGTACGAACCACTCAGCTAGAATCCAAACACTTCCCTTTCGTATCGATCCAATACTGATCGATAGGAAGAACATCCACGCATCCATTCCGTCATATTACATCGAGGCGAAGTTCATCGATTCGTAGTAAACTCCATACGCCTTTCTATTTAAATCCAGCCATCGAGCCAAGATCCATCGACCTTTCCCACCTGATCGATACGAACGCGGAGTTCGTATCCATATTGATTGATACGAATGCTATCGATTCGAAGCCATTCCAACCTAATCGTTATGAAGGGAATCGATTCGAAGAACCTCCACATTTCTTTTGGGTTGATATGAAGTAACCGAGTCTCATCCATGCCAATCGATACGAAGTGTATCGATTCGAAGTCCTTCACCTTGCTTTGCCTTGGACCAATACGAACACTATCGAGTCGAACCAACACCTAATGCGAACCTCTCAGAGCCGAATCCATACCAATCGATACGAAGTGTATCGATTCGAACCATCCCTGTGCCTTGCCCTCGATCGATGCAAACCTGATGGGTTCGAACCCGATGGATTCAAACCGAGCACCACCTTGACCCCCTCGATGGATTCGAACAGCATGCCTCTCCTACCCTGAATCGATCATAACTCCTCTATACGAACTCCGATTAACCTGAAATTTGAAACATAGCCTTTCCCAGTCCTTATTATCATTTCCAATTAGTTTCATCCCGATCGGAGTTCAACTAAATTTTGACGATATCGATCGTAGCCTCGATTCCAACCGATCTCCAATCCTGATATCCATAATTCCTTGCCAATTTGTTGATATTCCAGTTTTGACCAAAAATGGGATAACACTCTGCACCCCAAAACATGCCTTGTGATAACAAGGCGTGTTTTGAATAGTTCCGAATCCAAAATCCGAAGTCCATGGCCATATTGTCAGAGTATATCATCCTTGATTGCTCCGAGTCGACGTCCAATTCTAGATCCAATAACCAAAGCCTTAGCCACTTCCATATCCATTCGAACTCGACAACCGAGTCCTAATCCATCCTAGTCCAATAGCCAATAACCGAATCCAAGACCTCTTCGGGTCGATATCCAAATCCGTAACCTCTCCGGGCTCTTGCCAAGCGCAATCCATACTTGACGACTGTGGTCCAGTGTCCCTGGACGTTGAGCTAACCTCTCCGGGTTCTTGCCAGGCGTAATCCACACTTGACGACCTTGGTCCAGTGTCCCTGGACGCTGTGCAAAGCCATGGCTTAAGTCCTAAGCCGAATCCTGGTCTCTCCGGACCCTTGTCGAGCATAGTCCATACTCAACGACCTGAAAATAACGGTTGATAATACATGGCCTAAGTCCTAGGCCGAATCCTGGTCACTCCGGACCCTTGCCAAGCATAGTCCATACTTGACGACCTGAATGAGCCAATTTACCACGTTCGGGCAAAGTGATTCACCCCTTGCCAGGCATAATCCATACCCGACGACCGTTTATCAAAAACCAGATAAAAATCCAATCAAAATCCAATCCAGAATCCAAATCCCAAAAATCCAAATCAAAATCAAAGAATCAGAAATCCAAACCAGCATCCAGAACCAAAAACAATCATTCAATGGAAACTTCAAATCAAAAAAGCAAGCAAAACCAGGAGTTCGATCCGAACTCCAAAACCAAATCCAAAAAGAAAAGCAGTGTCCAATCAAAAAGCAAAAGATAAGTTTCACAAACCACAGCTTCGCAGTTTATCATCATTCAGAGCATGCCTAGGGGCTATCTCCGTCCCCATACATGTGTAAATGACTTGGTTGCTTGCCAGTAGTTCGTTACTTATTTCACATTATCCTGATCAGTGGATGACCAATCGACCATCATCCCTGGGCCTCACATCATCACGGCGTGAGGTGGTTGGTGGTTGCTCCTGCTCCACCGTTGCATTCCGAGTTCCGACATATTGCTGTAACTGTCCATTCCTTACATGCTCCTCGATTATATCCTTTAAGTGCCTACAGCTGTTGGTATCATGTCCATCTAAATCATGGAAGAGGCGGTGCCTTCCTGATGTCCTTTCCCGTTCTGATGGTTCTCTCCCAGCCGGCCTTCGGTAAGGAAGGCGATTCTGAGTATCTAGGTATGTCCGCTCCAGCGTCTCGCTCAATCCTGTATATGTGGAAAACTTTGGATCTTTCCATCGCTTCCTTGCGTTTCCAGAATCGTCATCCAACTTCCTTTTCCCTTTATCTTTATCCAAACCTTTGCTGGATGGTCCTACATCCTGAGTTGCATTAACCCCTCTCACCTTTAAATCCGTACTCGCGTCTTCTTGCCGGAGGAACCTTTCTGCCTCATGAAAGAATTCGTCGAGATCCTGTAGGGGATCTCGTATCAGAGACACCTTAAAATCCGAGTCCTCCCTAACTCCTGATACTGCTGCCATTAAAACCATTGATGGATCAGCCCGATCCACCGAAGCGACTTCCGCACTGAATCGAGTTAGAAAAGCTCTAAGCGATTCATCCATCCTTTGCTTCACCGATGTTAACGTCATCACATTCTTCGACCTCTTGACGTGAACCCGAAATTGTCCCAAAAAATTTTCTACCAATTCCCTCCAAGTCCTTATAGATCCTTCTCCCAGCTGCCTAAACCACATTGCAGCTAAGTCGGTTAAATACAAAGGGAAACATCGGGCCATTACTTCCTCCGATGCCCCCAGCACCTCCATTTGTCTGGTGTACCTCATCAAGTGATCAGTTGGGTCCGCCTTACCATCATATACCTCCACGCTAGGTAGCTTGAACTTAGGTAGATTCTGAGCCATCCTTATTTCCCGAGCGAACGGACTCCTATTCACTCCTTCCAAGTCTCTGTTGGTCAAACCACCTTGCACAGTTCTTCTGATGATTTCTACTAATCCAGTATTGTCTGTTGGGGGTTGCCCCCATGCCCCCGAGGGAACTCTGGCACATATTGCTCATGTGGTTCACTAGCAACAACGTTAGCTCTAGCCTGCTGAACTCCTTCCAAAGGTCCTCCTGTGTTAGATCCGGTGGGTATGCCCCCAAGCCCTTGTTGGTTGCCTTCCGGCTCTGTATCATGTCCTCTATCGGGTTCCACAACCCAGCTCCTTGTCCTACATCCACAGCAGCTGTAGCTGTTCCTAGGTTCTGCATCCCTGCAGCTCTCATTTGCTCCAAGAAAGTTTGCATCATTTCCTGTTGACTCTTCAACAACCTCTCCTGCAGTGAATTCGTCATGGCTTCCATTTCATCCCGGGTTATGTAGATTGAAGCCTGTCCTTCCCCATCTCCGGAGGATGCTTGTTGACTTCCTTCCTGTTGGCTTCGCCCAGCCCTTTGCGTTCTACTGTTTTTCCTAGTCATTGTCTTCAAATCGAAACCCCTCAAACTTCTTCAAATCCAAACTTCAAATCCGATGTAGCGGGTGCTAGTCCCTCTCAATGAAAGCACCAAAGTGTTTGCGCCAAAATTGGTCACAAACCCCGAATACCGTGAAAGCACCAGTGTATGAAAATAAATCGATAATATTCAAACACAAATCTTGGATCTCAGCCAATATTAAACAGCAATCCAAAAGTAAAGAACAGAGACACAATTTTTATAGTGGTTCGGCTATCTCCGGCCTACGTCCACTCCAAAGTTTTTTATCCTTTTATTGATTATACTTGATGATTACAGATGATTACAGCAGTTACAAAGTCCAAAACTTGAAATAAATTGCAGTAATGATGTTATGGAGTGACTCTGGCAGCGTCCGAGCGTGCTTTCTCTCTCCAAATTCTCTGACCCCCTTTTCTGAATGACCAGGGGCTCTATTTATACGCGTAGGAGGCTGATATTTCTCCTAAAAATCTGGTAGACCGCTTCAAGCATGTGAGGGGGCCCACGCGCCCGAAATCGGGAGGTCCGGGCCCACATCAGGATCGATTCGAAGTAAGGTTCGAATCGATCAAGAAATCATCCAACTAAGCTGAAATTTGGTGAGAACATTCTTCAACATGTATGTAAGCTACTATAAAAATTTCATTGCATTTGGATCATCGGTTTGGAAGATGTGATTGATTCAAGTTCAAAGTTCTGTGTGTTCTGCCTGGTTCGAATCCATGCTTCGAACCCACCTCCTTCGAACCCATCTCCTCCGAATCCATCTCCTTCGAATCCATTGCTTCGAGTCCATCTCCTTCGTGAACTCTTTCCTTGTATTGACTCTCAAACGATTGGTACGAACCACTCAGCTAGAATCCAAACACTTCCCTTTCGTATCGATCCAATACTGATCGACACGAAGAACATCTGCGCATCCAGTCCGTCATATTACATTGAGGCGAAGTTCGTCGATTCGTAGTAAACTCCATACGCCTTTCTATTTAAATCCAGCCATCGAGCCAAGATCCATCGACCTTTCCCACCTGATCGATACGAACGCGGAGTTCGTATCCATATTGATTGATACGAATGTTATTGATTCGAAGCCATTCCAACCTAATCGTTATGAAGGGAATCGATTCGAAGAACCTCCACATTTCTTTTGGATCGATACGAAGTAACCGAGTCTCGTCCATGCCAATCGATACGAAGTGTATCGATTCGAAGTCCTTCACCTTGCTTTGCCTTGGACCGATACGAACACTATCGAGTCGAACCAACACCTAATGCGAACCTCTCAGAGCCGAATCCATACCAATCGATACGAAGTGTATCGATTCGAACCATCCCTGTGCCTTGCCCTCGATCGATGCGAACCTGATGGGTTCGAATCTGATGGATTCGAACCGAGCACAACCTTGACTCCCTCGATGGATTCGAACAACATACCTCTCCTACCCTGAATCGATCATACTCCTCCATACGAACTCCGATTAACCTGAAATTTGAAACATAGCCTTTCCCAGTCCTTATCATCATTTCCAATTAGTTTCGTCCCAATCGGAGTTCAACCAAATTTTGACGATATCGATCGTAGCCTCGATTCCAACCGATCTCCAATCCTGATATCCATAATTCCTTGCCAAATTGTTGATATTCCAGTTTTGACCAAAAATGGGATAACAGTTCGAAAGTAATAGTTTATATAAATATTAAAGTTCATATCCAGTTAATGATAAAAATTCAAAACTGGTTTTAGAAAATAGAGTTTATTAATAAATATTTGTCAAGCCTTCAAAGTAACTAATTCAAAAATATTTTACATTCAAATAATAGTTTATAAAAAGATTTATATAGTATAGTAATCTAAAAATATTCCCTTCTAAAATAAATTTAAAATTTTGGAAAATCCAATATTCATCTATAAATGCCTCTTGTCCATAATTCACTTCTTACTTTCGAAAATATTCTACTATTTCCGTTTCAAACAAATTTATAACTCAATATAAGTTCACCTTGACTTATCCTTACCAATAAACACTGATATTTTCCTATCTTGTTTATAAACTCCATTTATAAATTTATAAAATCCCTTTGAGTTCACTTTATTTATAAAGATAGTTTTATTTAAGAATTCCACCTTAATAATTTATTTCTTTTATATAAATTTTCATATTGCTCTTTAAATAAATTCCATTCATTGCTTAATAAAATTCCTTTTTATTTCTTAATAAAAATCTCTTGTTTGTACTTCTTAACAACATTTTCTTTTTATTCTTAAATAAAATTTTACTTGTTGATTACAATAATTCTTCCAGTGTTTAATATATTAAATTTTCTCAAAAACTCAACTTTAACCAATTTCAATTTATAAGATGCTTTTATTTCTTTTTCTTCATTCTCAACTTGAAGTTTCAAATTCCAATAATATTTCCTATTTGAGTTTTATTTAACTTCTTTGAATTAATTATCAATAGTAGTAAATTTTCAAATTTCAGCTTCTTTGTTATTCAACAGTTAATAATTCAATTTTTATACAAGGCCACCCATCTCAATTTATCATCTTGTCACAGAACAACATATATATGAGATAAAATAAATATCTTTGAGGAATCATGTTGGATCCCTCAAACCTGTTTCCCTGCATCCACAGATGTTAGCACAAACAAAATACCAATTCCACTTCAATGGTGGAATATTGCAGTATATGGGATTCATATATTATCATCCGCTATTATGCGGCATATAGGGTCTATTTAATTATTCACTAATTTCAATCATCATTCAATCAATTCAACAATAAATTTAAATTCAACAATTTAAATTTAAAATCAACTGAGTGAGATTAACTCACCTTTGATTTTGGGTTTGCCAAACCGATCCAATCCTGACTCGTTTCCATATTTTTGACCTTAAATAACAATTGCATAGATTTTATTAATATTCGAACAATCGAATAATCGTTTAAATAAATTTATGTTAATCTAATAATTTAATTTTAACTGGTGGTGAAATTTTAAACAAAAGAATTAAATCCTATATGTATATATTTTTACTCTAAAGAAAATTAATTTATTTCTTAACATATATTTTTAATTTAAAACAAAAAGAATTTTTAACTTTACAGTAAAAATATTTTTCCTTCTGTTTCTGCATATATAAAAATCTGCGTATTTCTCTTACTAAAATCCTATTTTTAAACTTTACTGTTTTTTCCCTATATATATATATATATATATACTTTCCTTACTTTATATACATACAAACTGTACATAATATATTTATATTTTCTTTTCTGTAAAATGAACAAAAAAAACAGGATTTTCTTTACTGTAATTTTTTTTTATACATATACATTTGTAAAATAAAACAGATCTAGATTTAAATTTCTAAATATATGTATACAGATATCTTTTCTCTGTTAACTATATATACATATATATTAGATTTTAATTTTCATAAAAAAATTGATAATCCATATACCTTACTGCCATCAGATTCGAGACCACTGCATCTCACTTCATCGATGCTGCTCTGGCTTTAACCCATCCAACGCGCGCCCATCACCTACAGGTCAGATTGCTTTCAAGCACAAGCCCCCATCCCCGAGCAACCTTCGAAATCAAGAACAGCATCCCCCAATTTCCCATTCGACTCGCCAACATCACCTTGGATTGCACGCGAAGTCGCGGCTCCCAATCACACGCCGCCGCCACGAACGAGCCGACACCATCACCTGCGACGCGCCTGAGACGCAACTGCCCTCTCTCTTTTGTTGAACACAATCGCGCTGCCCCACGGATCTCACCATCGCGAGCAGATTGAACGCGATTCGATTCGAGTTAGGGTTTTCTTTTTTTTTCTTTTTTATGTCGAATGCCGTCGAATCTGGCTTTAGGGAAAATAAGAAAACGAAGAAGACTTCTTTCGATTTAGGGGATATGAGGAAAATAAATAGCGGCCATTTATTTTTGAGAGTGAATATCGTTTTGATTGGGGAAAATAGAAGTAGGGATTTCGAATTGAACGATGAGTTTCAGAAAATTTGATTCGGCCATTAATTTGATTTTTTTTTCCTTTCTTGTTTTTTGAACGAAGGGAGAAACAGGAAGCATCGCGTTATAAAGAAAAAGGAAAGCGTATGAAGGAAAACGAGTAACAGTATTCTGATGGGACGAAAGTGTGTTGAGGAAGCTAGGTTAATTATTTTATTTTAAACCTTATATTTAAATCTTCTCGAATTTTCAAATAAATTTTAGCGCGTTTGCTTATCGTACAATCACATGGTAGTTCCGAATTACAAAATTTGAAATCCGACAATAATTCAATATTACGAATCCAACGGAACTGGTTTCGTCGAATTCCGAGACTGTGCCTCGGAAGGATATCGTTTAAATATTAATTTAAACAATATATTTTTAAAATCGGACAAACCACTGTAAAATTCAAATTTTAACTCATCTATTATTTTCAGTATTATTAATATAAATTTTATAAGCCCTTAAAATATTTTAATCAAGCTTACTACCACCGATTTAACATTTTACCCGATATTCAATAACTATTTTTAATAATTAATTAATTCAACAGGTCATTATAATTAAATTCTGAATCCTTTTATTAAATAAAAAAACCAAACTTTTCATATTCAAAATCAATTCACAACTCAAACCAGATATTTAAATCCATTTAAATATCTCAAATTAACCGTCCAAAAATCCGGATCGTTACATTCCTCCACCCTTAAAAGAATTTCATCCCTGAAATTACTAGTTAGGAAGAATGGTCCAATACCCATTACTATTTCTCCAAAATCAACAATTCAACATCTTTTTAATAAAAGACGCATTACCCTTCTTATTAACTTTCTAAACTTTTCCTTAGTTTCAAACTATTCTATTAGTTTAACCATTCAGGTTTCAATTTAAAACCAAATTTTGCATTATCGAAATTTCTCAAAAAATTTCTAGCTCCTTAAAATTCCCGAAAATTTTTGCCAGCGTCTCCTTTGCGCGGCTAGCTCGGTACAACTACAAAATGGCTCTACGGCCTCCCAAATCTCAAAAGAAAACAAAACGCCAAGTGGCTCGATCAAAATCTCAATCAATTTCCATATAGAAATTTAAACACATACCTTTTTGTCGAGCATTTCTAATTTATCTTCTGAAACCAAATCAATTCTCTTTACCTTTACATTACCTGCATAACTTACACAGCAATATGTCCAATCACAATATTCAAAACGTTTCATCGACTTTCTTACAAATGTCAATACCTACTCATTCAAATATTATTTTAGATTATATTTGAAATATCAATTCCCAATTGAGAATGCATCATTCCTTACTTAAGTTAATATAAGCATTTTATGTGTTTCTTATTATTTATTTCCATCTTACTACTTTAGTTTGTATCTATTCTTATTCAAATTGATTCTTCCATTTCCACATGAATTCAATTTATCTTTAACTCTGAATATTTAAATTCTATTTTTCATTTATAACAAATTCATGTCATTATTTTAAATTAGTTTCATTCACTAAGTTATTTCAATTTCCAATTTGAAAACGTTTATCGTTAACAAAATTTTCTAAAATTTCAAAAAAATTCTAACTCCCAAAATTTCCGAAAATTTTTGGCAGAGTCCCCTCTGTACGGAGGAGCTTTTGCAATTTGACAATAGATATAAATATATATACGTCGACCCACACGGTCGAAAAAACCAAAAACAGTTCATATTTCCTAGTTTGTATTGCGTAGGCGTACTTATTTAGCATTTTAAGCAAGCGACATATTTTAGTTTAGCATTTACGTGCCCTAAAATCCCGCTATACAGTCTTCTGGTGCCTGTACTTACTCAATTCAAACACATAAGTAACATATTTATGAAATTTATAATATTTTACGTATTCAAACAACCACAACAATCAATAACATAAGTAATGCATTCCGAATGACTTACGTATGCAATTGGTATGGTTTCTAACTTTAGTTCAATTTGTTTTTAATCGATTATATACCATTTGCATTCAGCTTTAAGTGAGTTACGACTCATTTACTTATCTTCAATTCCTCTTCAGTTCTAGACAAACCCATTTTCAATTTACTTGATTTCAAAATCAATTCTTCTACTTATCAATTCAAAGTCATATTCTATAAACAATATATACAAGCAGTTTGTATAAACAATTGATAAGGTTCCAATTAAATCCAATTGCTTTTACTCAGTTTATAACATCATATCCAATTCAGAATGATTTTCAATATCATTCTTTTTATATTCAATTTATTTTTAATTCAATCTATTTTATATTCATGGCAATTGATGAAAAACAAGTTTATTTACTTCTATCATTCCATAGAACTTATTTAATCTTGTTTACGACAACAACAATTACTTCGATGCAAATTCGTCAATATCCATTCAAACAACAGTTTCTTTAGTTTTATAACTATTTTAAAATTAATTCCACTCAATTTATATTTAAATCCGTTCCATTCCAATTTCTTTAACATCCATATATTTGCATTTACTTTATTTTTACATTGATTTTTATTCAAACCCATTTTATAAAGCTTGACAACTTCCATGCTTATGATTAATAACCATTTTCTCAAATTTATACAAGTCATGCATCATTCAATTTTACATTTAAGTCGATTCACTTTAAATCATCTAAATTTCATAACTTAAGTTCATTTCATTTGCCCATAAATTCTTTTTCAATTTAATTTGATTCTATTTAAATCTAATCTCTTTCATTTACCACCTGGCTCAGTTAATTTATGTACTCAATTCATTTAAAAATAACAATTTCCATGTTCGATTCATTCTCGAACTTATTTAATTAATTTCAAGATCATCTCCACTTTATTTATATCATTTGGATTTTATTCGCACTTCAAGCCAATTCATTTATAATCCAATTTCATTTTTCTTGCTAACCAATCCAAGTTGAATTTTATATTTATAACTCAAGGTCTACTCCTCCCATTCACTTTAATTTACAATCAAATTTTATTAATTCTCAATTCAACTTCTATTTGACCAATTCAAATTTCATTTACATATTCAATTTTGGATTTCTATTACATTTTCAAAGTTCAAAACAATTCTATTTTGGCTTATTTATTTCACTTCAAACTCCAGATCTTACCAGTATTAAACAAGCATACATTTTATATCAAGCATTTAAATTCTTTTGATAAGCCATCGGAGTTTATTTATACAAATTAAATTTTTATCCAACTATTTTTATTCGAATAAAGATTTTATTTCATTCAACTTAAATTATTCAAGCTTTTATTAAATAAACTTTCACTTTCCTCGAAGCTACGCTTCTATAAAGTTTAATCCTAAGTTAATTTACTTATTTCAATTTCAAGCTTAAATTCATTTCCAATTTATTTGATACTCACCTAGATCAAATTCCATTTATTTTGTTAGATGAAATCTAAGGCCATATTTATTCCATCCATACTTGAATTGGATTTTATCTTCAAAAATCATCTTATTATTTTATATGTGTTCAATTTTATTTTAATTCAAGTTTGGATTTTTATTTCATTCTCCAAATACAAAACAGTTTTATTTTGACTTACTATTTACTTTTATTTATTTGAGTAAGAATTTAATTTAGTTAACATCATTTGTAACTCAACTGAATTTTATTTCGATTCAATTTATTTAGCTTAACTTCCGTTAAATCAAGCATCATACCATACTCTTCAACCCACTAATTCACTTGGATTTAATTAAGTAAGAACATAATTTCGTTTAATATCATTCATATCTCAATTCATTTCAATTCAATCTTAAATTTAAATCCAATTATTAAGCTTAAGTTAATCTCAACCAAAATTTATTTCTATTAAATTTCCCCATCCAATTCATTTACATTCTAAATTTGATTTACCTCAATTTATTTATATCATTATTATTATTTTCCATCATTAGTTAAATTCTAAAAAAACAAAAAAAATTAAATTTTCAACTTAATCCAAGTTAAATCCTCAATTTTTTTTTAACTTTACTTTTAATTTTAATTTCAAACTTCAATCTCATACTTCCCTTGGCTATATAAGCCATTTTAAATCTTTATAATTTTATTTGTCTATAATACTATCATCCAACATTCAAGTTATATAATAATTTCAGAAAATTATTTCTTTTTATATCAAAACATATTTTGGATGAAATTATTTCATTTACCCACTTTTGAAAACAATATTGTGTCGAATTGTTCTATTCAAGTGTTTAGAAACCCCTTCGACACAGTTGTACAGACTCTGTTGACGAAGGTTCATATGCCACTCAATAAATCAATCAACACAATATAAAACCATTTTATATTCACTAAAAAATACGCGCTCATATCTATTAATACGCTCAAACTCATTCTAGAGTACTAATAACTCTATCTCTAATAAAATTCCCACCAGAGCCAAGGTTCTCGCTTAACCTTACTGCTCTGATACCAAGTGTAAAGGCTCGCAAATCCGTACCCCTTTGAACTAACAAAATTCCACAACAGTTCAATCCAAAGTGGCATAAAAGTACGAGTCTTCGGGTAAAAGAAGAAAGAGGTAGAAGAAGAAGAAATAAAAACAACATCAGAATCTCACATCGCAGCGGAACAAAATAAAATATATAGAATACAGTTTTAAATACAAGAAATCTGTACTGTTCTACATATGTGTACATACATACCATCATCAGACTACATCAAACATCCATACAGAGACAACTAGTAATTGTCCATACACAGTGGAATTAATAGTCAAATACGGAAGTACGCTCTGTCATCAGCTCGTCTCCTGAGCTCCTTAGCTTTAACCTGATCCTGTTTAACTCGGTCTGACCCGAGCATTATATAAAACAACACCCGAGTCAGTCTGGAAAACCAGCGTGAGAAAATCACACTCAATTGGATTATTAAAGTTTCAAAAATCTTTTAATAAACAAAAAGCATCTCGTAAGACCACGCCACAGATAAACATGTCGGGTTTTTACCTGACGATAGCCAAAACATTTTTATTAAATTCGTCTGATATTATAATAGTGTCTATAGAAAGTAAAATAGAATCTAACTGAAATGCTTGCATCTCACGTTTCAGCAATAGTTGGGCACAATCAAAACCGTACAGGCACTTATTGGAGATTGGATTCCATACAATGGCAGGGCTACTGGGGTACCGCCCGTCACAGTACCTGGTCTAGATCAGAGTACCGAGGAGCCACCCTAACTCCTCTGCAACACAAGACCGGAACCATCTCTTACTGGACAGTCCCAAGCAAGATCACCCCATGGTTGGCGCGACCAACCACCCACTAAGCCGAAATAAAAGGGACATCAAGACAGGGGAAACCTCACTCTCCAGTGGGGGCTACCCACGAAGTCTTGCTGCACCTCCCCTGTTTTAGCCATTCCTGGTTGATGAGGCTTGAGGCTAAGCGTTACCTTTCAAGAACAAGTCCCACTTAGAATGCTCATCGTCCAGCTCATGTTCTGAAAGCATTCAATCGATACAGGTTGCCCTGGGTCTGGACAAACTGAATCACCGTCTTCAACTCTTCACAGTCTTCATTCGTAATCGTTCAAACCGGATCGAAGTGGTTTTCGGATAATTAAATCTGATCCCGGACTCTTCGAAACGATCAGCGCATTGTCCAATATTGATAGTCGGTGATTTAACTATCAATTAATCATTCACAAGCAACCATCAAATAAATTCCATAAACTATTTATCTCAAATATCATTCAGATATTACTTCCATTTTATCCCGTTTGAAATAAATTTCAAAGTCCTTTATTTCCATGAAATCATTTAACTGATTTCTTATACTCACCCACATTTTGATTTACCCTTTGAAAATATCCTTTATTTTCTCATTCCTTCCCCAAAAATAATTTACACTTTCCTTATAATTCTCAAACCCACTTTCTCCACTTAATAAGATTTCTCCTAAATCTTATCTTAGTTAAATTAATTTTTTTACCACCACAAGAGGATTTTAATTGGATTTTAAAAGAAATTTCAAACATCTACATTTATAAAATAAGAAGTATGGTTTTATACAAACTATGGTTCGAATGTAATAGTTTATATAAATATTAAAGTTCATATCCAATTAATGATAAAAATTCAAAACTGGTTTTAGAAAATAGAGTTTATTAATAAATATTTGTCAAGCCTTCAAAGTAAGTAATTCGAAAATATTTTACATTCAAATAATAGTTTGTAAAAAGATTTATATAGTATAGTAATTTAAAAATATTCCCTTTTAAAATAAATTTAAAATTTTGGAAAACCCGATATTCATCTATAAATGCCTCTTGTCCATAATTCACTTCTTACTTTCGAAAATATTCTACTATTTTTGTTTCAAACAAATTTATAACTCAATATAAGTTCACCTTGACTTATCCTTACCAATAAACACTTATATTTTCCTATCTTGTTTATAAACTCCATTTACAAATTTATAAAATCCCTTTGAGTTCACTTTATTTATAAAGATAGTTTTATTTAAGAATTCCACCTTAATAATTTATTTCTTTTATATAAATTTTTTTTTTGGCATGGCCTTCTTTTATATAAATTTTCATATTGCTCTTTAAATAAATTCCATTCATTACTTAATAAAATTCCTTTTTATTTCTTAATAAAAATAACTTATTTATACTACTTAACAACATTTTCTTTTTATTCTTAAATAAAATTTTACTTGTTGATTACAATAATTCTTCCAGTGTTTAATATATTAAATTTTCCCAAAAACTCAACTTTAACCAATTTCAGTTTATAAGATGCTTTTATTTCTTTTTCTTCATTCTCAACTTAAATTTTCAAATTCCAATAATATTTCCTATTTGAGTTTTATTTAACTTCTTTGAATTAATTTATCAATAGTAGTAAAATTTCAAATTTTAGCTTCTTTGTTATTCAACAGTTAATAATTCAATTTATATACAAGGCCACCCATCTCAATTTATCATCTTGTCAAAGAACAACATATATATGAGATAAAATAAATATCTTTGAGGAATCATGTTGGATCCCTCCAACCTGTTTCCCTGCATCCACAGATGTTAGCTCAAATAAAATACCAATTCCACTTCAATGGTGGAATATTGCAGTATATGGGATTCATATATTATCATCCGCTATTATGCGGCATATAGGGTCTATTTAATTATTCAATAATTTCAATCATCATTCAAGCAATTCAACAATAAATTTAAATTCAACAATTTAAAATTAAAATCAACTGAATGAGATTAACTCACCTTTAATTTTGGGTTTGCCAAACCGATCCAATCCTGACTCGTTTCCATATTTTGTGACCTTAAATAACAATTGCATGGATTTTATTAATATTCGAATCACCGTAATATTTATATATGGTTATTACTCTGTCGTAGCCTAGACACCAAGAAAGTAAATTCTTTAAAGAAGACAATTTTTCAGTATACAATTAAGTGTATCGGTGTCTAACCGCTATTACTAATCAAATTTTAAGATGAAATGCAAAATTGAAACTAAACATGTATTAACAATGCAACAATGAATGGATATTTGTTTTTTTTTGGTTTTTTGAATTTTTTTTTCTTTTATAAAAACAAAGGAATCAACTATGCAAATAAAAAAGTATAAGAGAGCAAAAAAATTTTATAAGCAAGCAATTTATATGGCAAGCAGAGTGGCAGTTTTCAGCAAGCTATTTTTCCTTTTATTTTTTGTAATCTGAAAATGGAAACAAGATACATATACCCTTTCTTTTCAAATATCAAAGAAGTAACCAAAAAACAAGCTAAAACCATTTAAAAACAACTCTTTTTTTTCTTTTTTTTTAAAGATAAGACTACACTAAAACAAAAAACAGAGCAAACTCTTTTTTTTTGAAATTAGAATGGACTTAAAAAAATTAAAAAAATAAAACAAAATAAAAGATATCAATATAAACAAAATATATCAATTAAAACTTGTGCTTGATTTTACGGGTAGCCCGGCCGATGGGCCAAGAAAATTCGTACTCCACTTGCATCAAACTCACAATTAACAGATAAAACATCTTGCTCACGATTAAACAAAAAAATTCAAAAATTCAACCGCAGCTCTTAATTCACCATTGACATATAAAAATTCATACTTCAAAATCAAGAAGAGGCTAGATGGTGAGGTTACGGTAGAAGGCGATTGGGTAAAGGATTGATTTGGGAACTCGCGATTTGTCAGGCGTGGTGGTTAGGTTGAAGTCGTGGATATGTTTGATTGTAATAGTTGGGTTGAGGAGCGATTGTGGTAATCGAATTGCTTGTCGTGGTTTGTTTTGGGTCTGGTCGAGGGATGGTCGTCGACTGTTGCATATTGATGCGGTTGGCTACAGCAAAGGAGCAGAAAGAAGAAGAAATAAGAAAAATTGAATTAAGAAGAGGAAGAAGAAGACAGGTAAGAAATTTTGAAATACTTTCTTCATATCCTTTCCTTTCTACTCTCGTACATTTATAATAAGATTCTAATAGACTTTGCCAGCTGGCAGACTCTATACCCTCGTAACAACCTGGTGCATAGCCTTGCATCCATTTAAAACAGAAATTCATAAAAAGAAAAAAAAGAAAAAGCTAAAAGTAGCACGTTCTTGTAACTGAATTGCTGGAGGTGCAGTGCTCACTATTTTCTTTCATTCCAGGTACCTCCTTGGTATGTTTATCCTTCTTTTGAGCCTTGTGCATGTTTCCCTTGGAGTATCAGTAGTGTCAGTAGTATCAGCCGTATCACCACCTACCGCTTCAAGATCAACCTTACCCTCAAGGTTGGTTGGATTGGTGTCTGATGGAAGGCTTCGTTGTTCGGTGAGATCTGGTTTAGGGCATAATTTGAGTAGTGACACATGGAACACTGGGTGAATGCGTGATTCTGGAGGCAGGTTGAGTTTATAAGCTACTGGGCCGATACGCTCGATGATTCGAAATGGACCAAAATATTTTTTTGAAAGCTTATTGTAGTTGTTTTGGACCGAGGTATGACGGTGTGCCTGCAATTTAGCGAATACCCATGAGCCAACGTAAAATTCTTTATCAGTACGCCGCTGGTTTGCCTGATTCTTCATTCTGGACTGAGCTCTTTGTAGGTTATTTTTAATGAGGTGGAGTAATTGGTCGCGGGAAGCAGCCCAGGCCGTTAAGTCTGGTAACTAGTTGGTGCTGGTGATGTAATTAGAGATTACCGAAGGGGGTCGACCATACACCACATGAAAAGGTGACATACCTAAAGCTGTATGCTTAGTGGCATTGTACCACCATTCAGCCCACGGCAGGCACTTCACCCACCTGTACGGGACATCACCTGTGACAGCCCAAAGATATGTTTCTAAACATCGATTGAGTACTTCAGACTGGCCATCCGTTTGTGGATGGTAAACGCTGCTCAACTTTTAGCTTGGTACCATGGAGGCGAAATAATTCCTTCCAGAATAGGCTGGTGAACAGGGGGTCACGGTCAGAGACGATTGAACGGGGAAATCCGTGTAAGCGGACATATTCCTGTAGGAAGTGGGAGGCGAGTTGTGAGGCAGAAACGGATGGAGGTAGCGCACAGAAGTGGGCGTATTTGGAGATACGATCGACAATCACCCAAATCGTTGTTTTGCCTCCGGATGGTGGTAGATGCGTGATGAAGTCCATTGCAATATCGTTTCAGATTTGGTCGGGTATTGGCAATGGCTGAAGAAGCTCTTTGTACGGTTTGTTGTCTGTTATAGTCTTGAGGCAAGTGTTGCAGTTGTTGACTAAGTTTTTGACTGTCAGAGCTAACTTTGGCCAATAAAAGTTGCTGGCGACTCTAGCAACAGTTGCTTTGACGCAGGAATGTCCGTCGATTTTGGATGAGTGCAGTTCCGTAATTATATTGTTGCGGAGTTCATCATTCGAAGGGATATAAAGCCTGTTTTCCCAAAACAGCAAATCATTTCTCAATTGAAATTTAGGGTTCTGGCAAGTACTTGAGCGCAGCTGTGAGACGATGGCTTGTGCTTCCGGATCATCGCGTAAGGCGGTGCTAATATCTGTTAAGACTGGAAATGTGGGGCCGGAGAATGCATTCATCGAAGCTTCAGTTTTGAATCTGGAAAGGCCGCCAGCGACGACGTTGAGCTTCCCTGGTTTGTAGTGAATGGTGAAATCAAAGCCTAGAAGCTTCGTCAGCCACTTTTGCTGTTCTGGAGTTTGAATGGATTGTGACGTGAGTTGACGCAGACTCTGATGATCTGTGTAGATCTGGAATGGCCTACCGAGTAAATAATGACGCCATTTCTTTATCGAGGAAGTAATAGCGAACATTTCACGAGAGTAAGCAGAAGATTTATGAAGGTGTTGAGGAAGTTTAAGACTGAAGAAAGAAATTGGGTGCTCATCTTGAGCAAGTACTGCTCCTATAGCTGTAGCCGAGGCATCGGCGGTGATAGTGAAGGGACGAGTGAAATCAGGTATGGATAATATTGGGGTTTGGGTAACCGCATTTTTGAGGGAGATGAAGGCTTGTTGGGCTAATGGGCTCCAAGTGAATTTGTCTTTCTTAAGTAAATCCGTTAACGGGCTTGCAATTTGGGCATAGTGTTTAATAAAGCAGCGGTAATAGCCCGTAAGCCCCAAAAATCCTCTAATGGTTGTAACCTACGTTGGTGGAGGCCACTCAACCATAGCATTAATTTTCGAACGGTCTACACTCACCCCTTGACTTGAAATTATATGTCCAAGGTACGACAATTCGGTTAAACCGAAACTGCACTTGGCCAAATTGGCAAAAAAATTATGTGTATCCAATATGTGCAATGTTGTTTGCAGATGGTCCAAATGTGCGGTCCAAGTGGAGCTGTAAACTAGCATATCATCGAAAAATACTAAGTTGAATTTTTGCAAGTGAGGGCGGAAAATGCTATTCATGGTAGCTTGAAATGTGGAAGGCGCGTTTGTTAATCTGAATGGAATTACTAGAAATTCATAATGGCCTTCGTGTGTTCGAAACGCTGTTTTTGGGATATCGGGAGGATGAACTCTAATTTCGAAATAGCCATTTCAAAGGTCAAGTTTGGAGAAAAAATTGGCACCATAGAGTTCATCTAATAATTCATCCACAGTTGGTATTGGAAAACGGTCTTTAACCATAATCGTGTTGAGTGCTCTATAGTCCACACTGAACCATCTTTTTTTTGACCAAATGAACCGGTGATGAGAATGGGCTAGTGGATGGTTGGATAAGTTTTGATTGGAGCATTTCTTGGATTTGACGTTCGATTTCAATTTTTTGGAAGTATGGGTATCTGTACGGCTTTATATTGATCGGTTTAGAGTTGGGGATAAGGTTAATGTGGTGATTAAGTGTACGGGTTGGTGGTAGGCTAGTGGTCTTTTGGAATAGGCAATCGAAGGAGGATAATAATTTTTTTAGTTGTGGGTTGTTATTGGGTTGGGTTTGTGGTTCCTGTACGGTTTGAAGAGGCTAGATTTGTAGGTAGAGAAAGTTGGAAATAGAGGATATACTTTCCATTCGTTTAAGCTATTGCAAGGAAATTAGCGAAGATGGACTTGTTGGGCCTAGCCCAGTCAAGCAAACAGTCTGGTTGTTGAAAGTAAAGCCCATGGTGAGTTTTTTATGGTCCATGGTTACCGGTCTAAGTTGCTCTAACCATTGAATTCCACAGACTGCATCGGAACTGACTATTTCTAATAAATGGAAATCGATCAAGAAATCATACCCCTGGATATCCACTTGAACTTGTGAGCAGAAACCATCGCTTCTCAATTTTTCGCCGTTTTCGACCGTCACGACAAAAGAGCTGCCTGCGGTTGTTTTTAAGCCCAAGAATCTTGCGGTTTTCGGATGGATATAGTTGTGAGTAGATCCTGTATCTACCAAAATCGAAATTGGATTACCATATATCGAAGCTGGAAGTTGAAGCGCGCGTGGATGGGAAGAGGCAGTGAGGACATGGAAGGACATTTCTTGAGGATGGTCTAAGGTAGGATCTGGGTCGGTTGTAGTGTCGGCGGTGGGTATTTGGTCATTGATTGGTGGTGCGTCATCTGAATGTAATTCTAGGAGTATCATCAGTATATGAGTGGGCTTACAACGATGACCAAATTGATATTTCTCGTCGCAATTAAAGGATAATCCCTGTTGTTTATGAATATTCATTTCAATGGGAGAAAGTTGCTTGATCGGAATATTTGGTTTGGTCGTGGGTGTGTTAGGTGTTTGAGGTAATGCTTGAATGGATTGCGAGTTGTTGAATGGTTTCTGGGTAGGGAACTGGGTCTTGTGAGATGAAAAACGAGGTGAATTAGCATGTTTTCGTTCGATTAACTTTGCTGTATCAATTGCCTCTGAGATGTTGGATGGCTTTAGCAAGAGTAGGTCATTTTGAATGTGTGGCTTAAGGCCAGAGATGAAGCACTGCAGAATGGAATCATTTGATAATGTGGTGATTCGATTGCAAAGGGTTTCGAAAGTGGATTAGTAGTTGTCAACGGTGGAGAGTTGCTTAAGCTTGAATAGTGTAGCTTGCGGCTTAAGGAAAGTGGGGGGTCCAAACCGCTGCTCGATGGACCGTGCCAATGCCGGCCAAGATGTGAGATGCTTATTTCGATGCATCCACTAAAACCATGACATCGCTTGACCCTACATGTGGTAGCTTGCTAGATCAACACGCCGGTCTTCTGGAGTAGCATAATATGCAAAAAAAAAAACGGTCAGCCTGAAAATTCCAATCATGTGGATTTGAGCCATCAAATTGAGATAGGGAGCATTTGGGTGTTCGAGTTGATGTTGGTGTAGAGAGTATTGGAGGTTGTCGGTTCATGGTTGGTGGTTGGTGGTTGGTAAGTGGCTGATGTTTGATGCGTTGGTGAGGGTGGAGGTTGTAGATCTAATTTCCTGTTAATGTCTGATATTGCTTTGGTGAGATCTTGGAGTGTGGCTTTAATATCAATAATGTCTGTGTGTTGGTTTTCAAGCGTGGATCCATGGCTGGATTAGGTGTTTTGGATGTCTGCAATGGTTTCTTGTTGCACGGAAATTTGTTGGAGGGCATCATCCACTTTGGTCATGGTGGTAGAGTGGTTCGGATGTTAGAGAAGGAGGATTGAGGTCGAGAATGAAAGCACCAAATTGATGCGGTTGGGTATAGCAAAGGAGCAGAAAGAAGAAGAAATAAGAAAAAATGAATTAAGAAGAGGAAGAAGAAGACTGGTAAGAAATTTTGAAATACTTTCTTCATATCCTTTCCTTTCTATTCTCGTACATTTATAACAAGATTCTAACAGACTTTGCCAGCTGGCAGACTCTATACCCTCGTAACAACCTGGTGCATAGCCTTGCATCCATTTAAAATAGAAATTCATAAAAAGAAAAAAAGAAAAAAAGAAAAAGCTAAAAGTAGCACGTTCTTGTAACCGAATTGTTGTAGGTGCATGTGCTCACTATTTTCTTTCATTCCAGGTACCTCCTTGGTATGTTTATCCTTCTTTTGGACCTTGTGCATGTTTCCCTTGGAGTATCAGTAGTGTCAGTAGTATCAGCTGTATCACATATGTATTGGAGGCTGTTCGATGTGAGTATTGAGGAGGAAGGGGAATTGATATGTTCATAGTGGCGCTGTTGTTGTTTGGTTTTTTTTCTTTTTGCGTGCAGTCAGGGGGGTTTGAGTGGTACAGCATTGAAGCATAGGTCTTATTGGAAGACGATGGTGACTGTGGTGGTGTTTGGTGGGCTGCTGCAGTGGCAGGTGGTTGAGGTTGTCAGTGATGAAGTTGGTTTCATTCGATTTGGGCAGTTCAACGATTTGGGTGGTTAGAATTTTAGAGTTGTGGTTTGTATTGGGTGTCCGTAAGTTGGTGGATTTGGGGATTGGTCGATTGACGAGAATTTGGGGAAGTTGCGGCAGTGATGAGGCAAGTAGGGGAGGTTCTCTGGTGGGCTACTGTGATGTATGGAGTCGTGGTGGAGGATGCAAGCAGCACAGTGGTGATCAAGTGCGTGAGTGTAATGGTTTTCTGGAAGTTTGGGTAGTCGAGTTGAATTGCGATAGGGTTCTGGCTATGGAAGAGGAGTTGGGTGACTCTCGGGTTCGTGGCGATAGCTGCTGTCAGTAGTTGAGGAAAGATGCTTGAGTGAGCAGTTGGTTCAAGAGTGACTGTGATGATGGCAGTGAATGTTGGAAGTGGTAAAAGCAGGTAATCGAGATGGTATAACAGTGGTGTTTTGATGTTGTATTTTTAGCTATGAATACAAGGTATGTGCAACAGTAGAGGAAGTGCGTCAGTTTTTTTTGGCAGTAGTTCGTAGAGGCTGGAGGAAGCTGTTTGCAAAGGGGCAGTGCTTTGGTTGTTCTGGTGATAACAGCGACGATGTTTGTAGACAACGAGGAGTAGGTGGTGAATGTGTACAGTATGTAATGGCAAATTGAAGTTGTATGTGGATAGAGAAATCAAATGGCAAGGAGGTATTGGATGTGTGTAATATGCAATTGTGTTGCTGCTGTTTGGTGGAGGTAGAAGGTTAGCTTGTATGGACAGTGGTGGTTTGTGAGTTGTTGTGTGATGTCTGGAAATGTCTATGGTGTAGTAAGGCATAGTGTGCACACAGTGATGAAGGTTATGAGTCAGCAGCTTCGCGTTGATGGTTTTGGATGGAAGGCGATGCACAGTGATAGTAAACAAATAGTGGCAGTGCACAGTGACTTTTTTTGCAAATGTAAAAAAGAAAAAGAAAAAAAAAGATGTAAATAGATAAATGTAGATTCGAAAATGAAAATTCTAATGTGAATTGATAAAAAAAATTGAAATTGTGTATGTTATTTTTGTTTTAAAATATATATGCAAATGCAAATTGAAAAACAAGAGATGCACCAAATAAAATCACACAACAAACACACAAAAAAATTTATTATTTTTTTAATGCAAAGAAACACACAAAAAAAGCATACAAAATCAAACAAATGATTCGAAGAATAGAAGAAAAAAAATCAAAGAAATTCCCCGACAACGACGGCAGAAACTTGGTCGTCGACGAAAATTCTATCGAGTTAGAAATCTGTCGAATGAATTTATCATAAAAATAACCACAAGCACACGGCGTACGATTTTAATACGTAGTGAGTATGGGTCGATCCATAGGGAATTGTTGATTTTAAAAGTCCATTCAATCAAATTAAACGGAAGTTAAAAGTATGAGAGTGTAAAGGCAATTTCCACTCTCTAAATCACATAAATCCGCAAGATGAAGTTAAGATCTCTCTTTTCTTTTCATTAGTATAATTAGTTGATATGCTTATCAAAAATATGGTATATTTGTGCTACTAATTAGCCAAATATAAACCATCAAACTATAACACAACCACTATTTAACTCTCATGAAATATGACAACAAAGTTGAAAGCAAAATCTATTTTAAGCATGGCCTATTAACTATTGTTTAGAAATATATGCCATCAAATATTAATTTCAACAGTCACTTCATTACCATCATCATATATAAATGAAGAGGTAATTATTATTTGTGGTCATTTAAGCATAGCCTATTTGGTGCAAACAATATAGGCTATCATATTCGAATCAAAAACAACAAGTAAAACCTCTTCAAATGTTTCATTAAGCACAAAAAGAGAGCATAAACATTAAAATGTTACATGTGACGCCCCAGCTCTATGCTCACAATAACAAAGTTTATTATAAGGAATAACGTCTGCTATTGCGAAGAATAAGGCTTGTTAGAAGCGACCATCCGTACGTTATGCCTTAGACGAGCATTGATTACATTGATAGGAGTTATATAACTTACTCCCAAAGATATAAATTCAATCCAAATCTAAAACAAAACTACGGTGGCTAAATAAAAATCCAGAACAACTCATAACAACAACAACACTGATAGTACAATCACATCAGAACGGAAATATCAGATATATAGCGGAAGACAAGTCTGGCATACATGCTACAACAATCGATAGTTCACATGAACCAAATGTACATATACATATCCCTCAATACATACATAAGATGAGGGCTAATAAACCAAAAGTACTCCTCGAGGACTAGACAAAAGATGATGCGAATCCCAAAAGCTGGAGCTGCTACAGAATCAAGATAGGAATCACCCTAAAATAACTCGGTCTGACTCGAGTATTATTTAAAAGAAAATAATTAACGGACCAGTCTAATTTATTCTTAGAAGTGAATCATACACAACATCAAAGAAAAATAATAATAATCTCGAATGGGACTATTCAACATAAGAAATCAACATAGTTAAATGAAGAAATCACATCAAACTCCATCAAAATCAACTTTCAAATTCATAATTGAATTCAAAACAGCAATTCAGAAAATCTAGAAACCAAAAATAGATAACTAGAAAAATCAACATAAAATTGGATCGATCTCATCATATGGCGAGTCTAAGCCACGCCGCACGTGCATCAACGTATGGCCGAAGCCTAGCAAGTACTGTCATCATAATTTTTGGCGCCCAACAAATGACCCGAAGGTCCAACATATGACCCAAAGGTCTAGTACTGGTATTTGACTCGAAGGTCCATCATATGGCCCGAAGGTCCAACATAGTGGCTCGAAAGCCCATCAAATATCGTCAAATGTTTCGATTAATAAGTCCGGAATTAACCGAAATAGTAAAAGTGTGGTTCCATACTCCGCACATTTGCTAAATCGTTTAAATCGCTTCATCGTTTCCTTGAAAGTGCAAAATTGTGTATTTTAAATAAACAACATTTTACGTTCTCAAACGGACAAGTCCAGAATTAAACTAATCAGTAAAAGTAAGGGTTCATAGTCCTCAATTTTGCTGAAGCGTTTAAATCGATTCCTCATTCTTTTGAAGACGTAAACTGTTCAATTTTTGAAAACAATTTTATTTTAAAAGCGATTTTTAAAACATGTGATTAAAACAGCAACAACTGTAGCAATTTCAACAAGGAAATTGCGTTTCTCAAAACACCGTAAAAAGGGATATCAAATATGCGTTGCAAAATAACCGCCTGAAATCCACTTTAGAATTGACGTTTACTGAAGTAAAAAAACAACAGTAAATTTGTTCGTCAAAAATGTCATCAAACAACACGCATCGGAAATATAATACCGGCGTAAAAATCTGTTATGAAAAGAATGCCAACAAAATACGTTTTACAACGTAACACCGGTTCAATGCAACTTTAGTAACGGACTGCGCTAAAATTTCAATGAAGTCGGGCATGAAATTTTTGATGAAGATAAAGCACAAGCTCTCATCGTCTTTTCTCATGCAATACGAAAATATGGCCTAACACGCTCATAGCATGCTAAAAATTATCTCCCGCATGTAAAAGTTTTCACCCCAAAAAGATAAAGTTTGAAACCTAGCATGAAGTAGCAACCTGTGCACTATTCGAATTATTTACTTAGACACGCATGCAAACTCACGCAACTATTAAAATGCACACACGAAGTAGCAACCTGTGCAAAAGCAATGTGCACGTGATGATTAAATTTCAATGCAAAACCTGGATATACAATCCAATATAAGGCACGGCCTGTGCAAAAGCAACATGCACCAATATACTAGTTAAAATGCCACTTTCTCAAGGCAGTTATACTTCCTCAAAACAATTAGCTAGGCTAAACGAAATGTAGGAACGGATAGCACGTAAATAACAACCTATATGTAGTCCACGTGTTTTGCTTATATACAACAGTTTCAGCTTGTTGGAAGAAAAATCTTGGTTGGCTCAGTTTATATAGCTGAAGACTAAATATAATTTCACACAGAGAATAGAAAAAAGAATGAATGCCTGGACATGCAAGGATCAAACATGAAAATGAAGTGCATCATCCATACCTTCAGGCAACAATACAAACCACGCTCTTAAGTGACAAAATTGTTCTCTGGAGTTAATTTGTAAACACGTACACAAGCAACTACACGGTTTCTTGACTCATTTATACATGCATTGTATTACAACACTTAATCATATAAGAAATGGCCTCTGGAAACTTTATATACAAAACTGCACCCACCCATAATAAAACATAAATGCACACACACTTCAATAGCTAGCAAAACACAGCCATGTTAACTCACACATTCAATACACATAAAAATGAAATGCACGCACCAAATTGCAAAGGAAAAAGACCTGGTAGTCGGTTATTCCACATGCAGACACGTAATAACCTTTAGGCAAATATAAATTGGACATAGTTCGTGCTATATAATGTATATGCGCATGAAACAAATTTGTGGCCTGCAAACGCCTATGATTCAAAAAATAAAAAAAAGAAAGAACAAGAGTACCCGGAGCTTGCTACGTACTGCTCATATATGTGCACAAAGATGAAGTGAGGGATAAATCAAAGATGTGAGTTTTGAACTCACTTTGACTCGCTTCGAAATCAGCTAGAAGTAGGAATCCAAAGAAGGCAAGGCATTCGAACGGCCATTAATAAGTTTTCAAAGCTACTGGAAAATGATGGAACCAAAAAGAAGTGATGTAGAGCTACTTCTTTTAACAAATATGCTCAAGTCAAAAGAAATGTGTGCGGCCTACATTTTGTACCAAACCAATTAATGAAAACGTGCTCTAAGAAGAGAAGGACATACTGCATATAAAAGATAATGATGACAGCAAAGCAAGTTTTCAAACTTTGGTTAAAAATATGTGACAGCAACGAAGTTTTCATATTTGCTACTGAATTGGCTATACATTTTTCACGCATGAAAACAAATTAAAAATAACGTAACTTTGTTATTTGTTTCAACTGATTTGTAAATGACATTGCATTTACATTTTCTACAAATTTGAAATTTTAATTTAGAATTTTATATTTAAAATACTTACTCCGACAGTAATTCAAAAATCACCGCAATTTTCATACTAGAAGTAGTCACTAACACAATTAGTTCATCACAACAAAGAAAAAAATAGAAAAGATAGATCAAGAATGTTCACCTCCACCCGAAGAGGAGAGAAAACCGGGATAAGAACGCTCGATGAATTCTCGGGTTTCCCAAGTGCAATCTTGGGGGTTTGCGGACCATTGAATTTTCAAAAGCGGGACTTCTTTATTCCGAAGGCGTTCAACCTCCGAAGCTAGCACACAAATAGGATTTTACACAATAGACAAGTCGGGTGAGATCTCAGGATCTTGCAAAATATGAGGATCAATAACAGAATCTGAATCTCGAAGGCATCGACGAAGCTGAGATATATGAAATACGTCGTGAATTCTCGAAAACTGAACAGGTAGCGATACTCGATAAGCAACAGGGCCAATACGTTCCGTAATACGAAACAGCCCAATATAACGAGGAGCCAATTTCTCGGAGCTATTAAAACGCACCATACTCTTCATCGGGGAAACACGAATGAATACAAGATCGCCAACAGAAAATTCCAAAGGCTTCCTACGATGATCGGCATAAGATTTCTGCGTATTCTGAGCCTCCTTCATTCTCTGTCTGATAATATTAATCCTCATAGAAGAATCACGAATATAATCGAGGCCGAGAACTAACTTTTCCCCCGATTCCAACCAACAAGATGGTGATCGACACGGCCTTCCGTAAAGAGCTTCGAAAGGAGCCATACCGATACTAGATTGAAAACTGTTGTTATAAGAGAACTCAACAAGAGATAAGTGGTCTTCCCAACTACCACCAAAATCAAGAATGCAAGCTCGAAGGAGATCCTCTAAAACCTGATTCACCTTTTCAGTCTGACCATCAGACTGTGGATGATAAGCTGTACTGAGATTAAGCCTAGTGCCCAAAGCTTTCTGAAGACTCCGCCAGAAACCACTAGTGAAAAGCGGATCTCTGTCACTAACAATAGAACTAGGCACACCATGAAGTCGAACGATTTCCTTAGTAAACAGCTTAGCCAATAAAGAAGCAGTCCGATTGGACTTGATAGGAATAAAATGGGCTGATTTAGTCAATCTGTCAACAATCACCCAAATACTAGTATGGCCCGACCTCGAACGAGGTAGACCATCAATGAAGTCCATGGAAATCTGATCCCATTTCCATAATGGAATCTCAAGAGGCTGCAAAAGACCACTGGGACGCTGGTATTCTGCTTTAGCAAGTTGACAAGTCATGCTTCGACTTACATAACTTGCAATATCATGCTTCATACCCTCCTAATAGTATAAGCGTTTCATATCAGCATACATCTTACTACTACCCAGATGGATAGTATACTTAAAACGATGGCAGTCCTCGAGAATGTCATTTCTAAGATTAAAAACATCAGGCACGATCAATCTACCCTTCTTTCGAATATAATCATGAACATCAATATCGAAATCCTTTATATCATCACTTCGGGATTCCGATTTACAACTCTGAATAAAATAAGTAATATGTGGATCATGTTTCTGGGTATCGGCAAGACGATCCAACAAAGTAGGACGAGCTTCCATGCTAAATAAAAGCACGGAAGAATCATAAACTGAAGGACGGTCTCTAATATCACAAAGAGATAAATCTTCGAAAATATTCCACTCTGCTAGCATCATGGAAACAACAACCTGCTGCTTGCGACTAAGCGCATCAGCAACTCTATTACCCTTACCAGGGGTATACTGAATATCGAAATCATATGAAGCAAGAAATTCGAGCCAATGTTGTTGCCTCATATTAAGCTCTTTCTGAGTAAATAAATACTTCAGAGATTTATGATATGTGAAGAAAATAAAACGCTCGCCCAATAAATAATATCGCCAAATCTTTAGAGCAAATACTACGGAAGTAAACTCCAAATCATGGGTAGCATAACGAATCTCATTAGGCTTTAGTTGTCTAGAAGCATAGGCAACTATTCTATCCTTTTGCATGAGAACAACACCGAGCCCAAAACCACTGGCATCGGTATAAACAACAAGATCATGATTCCCTTCGGGAACCACTAAGATAGGAGAATGAGTAAGGAGATCCTTTAACTTCAAGAAAGAATTCTCACACTTATCCGACCAAATAAAAGGAACAGCTTTTCTCGTGAGAGTGGTAAGCGGTAAAGCAATACGAGAAAAGTCCTTAATAAACCGGCGATAATAACCCGCCAATCCAAGAAAACTACGGATCTCTGTAACAGTCTTGGGCCTCTTCCAATTCTGAATAGATTCAATCTTGGCAGGATCGACAGAGATACCATCAAGAAACTTCACCCTATTCTCTCAGAAGTGACACTTGGAGAATTTGGCATAAAGCTGATGCTGACGAAGAGTGCTCAAAACAATCTCCAAATGCTGAATATGATCGGCTTCAGATTTGGAATAAATAATAATATCACCAATGAAAACCAAGATGAACTTCTCGAGATATTCCCGGAATATTCGATTCATAAGATCTACAAAATACGCCGGAGTGTTCGTCAAACCGAACCGCATAACAAGCCATTCGTAAGAATCATAACGAGTACGGAATGCAGTGAGAGGAATGATATCTTCCACCACTCGTAACTGATGAAAACCGGTGGCAAGATCGAGTTGGGAGAAGAGCTTAGCACCACTTAATTGATCGAACATGTCATCTATTCTAGGTAATGGATACCTATTTTTGATAGTGAGCTCGTTAAGCTTGCGATAATCAATGCAAAGCTTAAGAGTACCATCTGGCTTCTTAACGAAGACAACGGCAGCGCTCTAAGGAGACGAACTAGAGCGAATAAAATGTGTGGCTTCCAACTAAGATAATTGTTGCTTGAGTTTCTCATTTTCCTTAGCAGACATCCTCGTGGGAGGACGACTGACAGGATGTGCACCAGAGGTAAGATCAATACGGAACTCAATTTCCCTCTTCGGCGGCAAACAAGAAATAGGCTCGAAAACATCAGAAAAATCACAAACAACTGGAATATTATCTATGACATCCTCCGATTCGAAGGAAGAAATGAAAGCATTCGAAGTATGATCCGTGCTTCGAAATATGATAGATACTGATCGCTAGCATCGGGATGCTTGAGATATAAAGTTCTTTCGGGACATAAAATATGAACTTCATAACAGACGAGCCAATCCATACCCAATATCATATCAAAACCAAGATGATCCATAACATGCAGATTCGCATGAAAGGAGAAACCATAAAGAATAATCTCAACATCAACACATAATAATCCAAGGGTAGCGGATCCACCAATAGGATTTACGATCCTCAAAGGGTCGCAAAGAGTAACAACATCTAAATGAATATTATCAACAAGCTCCTACGACACGAATGAATGTGATGCACCCATATCGAAAAGAACTCTAATAGAACGGCCATGAAATAAAATGAAGCCCTCTAAAATAGAAGGAGTAATAGCTTTGGACTTAGAAGAATCACCAGAAGCTTTAGCAACATTAAGCTTCCCGGATTTGAAACCCTTAGGAGCAATAGGACAATCAGAAACCCAATGACATTCTTTCTTGCAATAACGGCAAATGCGAGGCTTAGTACAATTGCGAAGAAGATGATCCAAAGAACCGCAATTATAGCACGCCCTCTGAACAGAAGGTGCACTACTAGGCTGAGAACTAGAGGTAGCTTGCTTCTTCTTCTTCTGGTTGGAAGAATTAGGCTTACGAAATGAAAACCTCTTCTTGTTGTGGTTCTTAGAAACCTCAACATCATCACCACTATCACGTTCCTTTTCAATAGCTTCAAGACAAAGAGCCGAATTAACAAGCTCCTCAAAAGAGAGCTTAAGTTGAAGCAAAAAGAACTTTCTTCAAATACTTCTTCAAACCATCAACAAAACGAAGATTTTTCTTACGCGGAGTGTTAATGAACTCAACTCCGTATTTGGATAAGGCCTCGAAAGATGCAACAAAATCAGAAACAGAGGACTTTTCTTGCTTCAACTCAGGGAAACTACTAGCAAGATTAGCCTTTTCCGATTCAGGAACGAACATAAGTTCGAATCGTTCCTTAAACCGAACCCATGATGGAGTGGACTCATCAACTTTTGAAATAAAGAGCTCATACCAATCAAGTGCACGCTCTTGCAACATGCTAGATGCTACGAGAACGCGATGATGATACGAAAGATCCATCTGAGAAAATATGCGCTCACAAGTGCACAACCAAGTCTAAACCTCCATAACACTTTCCGATCCCTTGAAAGGCTAACCTCCAAGGTGGGAATAGTCACTACACATGCGGGCGAAGGCAGACTTATGAGCAGGAGCTGCGGGAGTAGCAACAGGAGGCTAAGTACCTCAAAATAGCTCCATAAACTGATCAGCTGACATACAGACACCGTCCGAATGAGATCCACTAGACGGGCCTGTAGAAGAACGCTTCCCTCTACCTCTTCCAGCCATGGGCTGAGAGACAAGAGAAGGTAAGGATTAGTTAAAACAATACACAATTGATAATAAGTTTAACAAATGGAATACTACGGGACATATAATTTATTCCTAGACGTACTCCACATGTTAAAGCGGAAAGAATAGATCAGAAAAGGCACAAATAAAACCCTCGAATAGTTGTAACACATGTTCCATTCAGTTCTGTTCTGTGTTTATTACAATTTGTTATGAATTTCAGCTTTGATACCAAGCTGTGACATCCCACCTCTATGCTCACAATAACAAATTTTATTATAAGGAATAACGTCTGCTACTGCGAAGAATAAGGCTTGTTAGAAGCGACCATCCGTACATTATGCCTTAGACGGACATTGATAACATCGATAGGAGTTGTATAACTTACTCCCAAAGATATAAATTCAATCCAAATCTAAAATGAAACTACAGTGGCTAAAGAAAAATCCAGAACAACTCATAATAACAACAACACTGATAGTACAATCACATCAGAACGAAAATATCAGATATATAGCAGAAGACAAGTCTGGAATACATGCTACAACAATCGATAGTTCACATGAACCAAATGTACATATACATATCCCTCAATACATACATAAGATGAGGGCTAATAAACCAAAAGTACTCCTCGAGGACTAGACAAAAGATGATGCGAATCCCAAAAGCTGGAGCTGCACAGAATCAAAGATAGAGATCACCCTAAAATAACTCGGTCTGACCCGAGTATTATTTAAAAGAAAATAATTAACGGATCAGTCTAATTTATTCATAGAAGTGAATGCATCATACACAACATCAAAGAAAAATAATAATAATCTCGAATGGGACTATTCAACATAAGAAATCAACATAGTTAAATGAAGAAATCACATCAAACTCCATCAAAATCAACTTTTAAATTCATAATTGAATTCAAAATAGCAATTCGCAAAATCTAGAAATCAAAAATAGATAACTAGAAAAATCAACACGTGCATCAACATATGGCCGAAGCCTAGCAAGTACTGTCACCATAATTTTTAGCGCCCAACAAATGACCCGAAGGTCCAACATATGACCCGAAGGTCTAGTACTGGTATTTGACCCGAAGGTCCATCATATGACCGAAGGTCCAACATAGTGGCTCAAAAGCCCATCAAAATCATCAAATATCATCAAATATTTCGATTAACGAGTCCGGAATTAACCGAAATAGTAAAAGTGTGGTTCCATATTCCGCACTTTTGCTAAATCGTTTAAATCTCTTCATCGTTTCCTTGAAAGTGCAAAATTGTGTATTTTAAATAAAGAACATTTTACGTTCTCAAACGGACAAGTCCGGAATTAAACGAATCAGTAAAAGTAAGGGTTCATAGTCCTCAATTTTGCTGAAGCGTTTAAATCGATTCCTTATTCTTTTGAAGACATAAACTGTTCAATTTTTGAAAACAATTTTATTTTAAAAATGATTTTTAAAACATGTGATTAAAACAGCAAGAACTGTAGCAATTTCAACGAGGAAATTGCGCTTCTCAAAACACCGTAAAAACGGATATCAAATCAGCGTTGCAGAATAACCGCCTGAAATCCACTTTAAAATTGACGTTTACTAAAGTAAAAAACAACAGTAAATTTGTTCGTCAAAGATGTCATCAAAACCACACGCATCGGAACTATAATATCGGCGCAAAAATTCCGTTATGAAAATAACGGCAACAAAATACGTTTTACAACGTAACACTGGTTCAATGCAACTTTAATAACGGACTGCACTAAAATTTCAATGAAGTCAGGCATCAAATTTTAATGAAGATAAAGCACGAGCTCTCATCATCTTTTCTCATGCAATATGAAAATATGGCCTAACACGCTCATAGCATGCTAAAAATTATCTCATGCATGTAAAAGTTTTCACCCCAAAAAGATAAAGTTTGAAACCTACGCATGAAGTAGCAACCTGTGCACTATTCGAATTATTTACTTAGAAACGCATGCAAACTCACGCAATGATTAAAATGCACACATGATGTAGCAACCTGTGCAAAAGCAATGTGCACATGATGATTAAATTTCAATGCAAAACTTGGATATACAATCCAATATAAGGCACGGCCTGTGCAAAAGCAACATGCACCAATATACTAGTTAAAATGCCACTTTCTCAAGGCGGTTATACTTCCTCAGAACAATTAGCAAGGCTAAACGAAACGTGGGAACAGATAGCACGTAAATAACAACCTATATGTAGTCCACGCGTTTTGCTTATATACAACAGTTTCAGCTTGTTGGAAGAAAAATCTTGGTTGGCTCAGTTTATATAGCTGAAGACTAAATATAATTTCACACAGAGAATAGAAAAAAGAACGAATGCCTGGACACGCAAGGATCAAACATGAAAATGCAGTGCATCATCCATCCCTTCAGGCAACAATACAAACCACGCTCTTAAGTGACAAAATTGTTCTCTGAAGTTAATTTGTAAGCACGTACGCAAGCAACTACACGGTTTCTTGACTCATTTATGCATGTGTGATATCCCGAAAATTTGGCAATATAAATTTAATAATCTGTGCTAAAAATTGAATTGATTTGATAAATTTTGATAATAAAATTTGAATTGATTTAATAATCATCTTTTAATAAATATTGAAATTTGTAGATTGAATCTTTTTAAAACTAATAAATTGTTTTCTGTTTATAATGTATATAATTGTATATATTGTAAATTGATAAACTTTGATTTAGAATTTTGTAAATAAATCAATTTTCTAATTTTAATTTATATTTGGTAAATTTGAAATTTGATTTAACATTTAACTTTTCAACAAAATTCAATAAATAATTTTATGATTTATACTTATGGAAAATCTTATTTGTTTGAATTTATATTTTAATTAGCTTAAATATGAATTTAAATTAGATTAACATCAAAGCTTGGTTTTATTTTATTTTTAAATATTGTTTGAATTTATATATAAGAGTTTAAAATACAATTTACATGTGATCTTAATTTATTAAGTAGTAGAAGTAATTTATGATCTCTTTTACAAATCATTTTAAATATTGTTTAATTTGTTATTTTAGGATAATAATGACAATACTTAGTTCTTATGAACATAAATAGATTTTTATAGAAATAAGTTTTGTTATTTTTAATTTTAGTAAGAGTTATATATGAATATATATATATATATATAACTTGATTTTTAAATTAGGTTTTATAATTTAATTTAAATTTAAATTTGATGTTGTGAAAATTTAAAAGAATAAATGTTTAAAATATTTGAATAATCTTTTGTTTATAATTTGTTTTGTTTTGTTTTTGTAAAAAAAATAAGGGAGAGATTTATATATACATAGGAAATAGTAAAATAAGATTTAAAAGCTCTTATAAAATAAGTTAGAGTTTTATAAACAATTTACAATTAGAATAAAATTAAAATACTCATAAGACATGTGTTAATCTCATAACACCTAAATTGACATGTGTAAGCCATTAAATAAATCAAAGTTACAAATGTTAAGGTTAGAACAAGTGTATTATTTAATTTTCTTTTTCTTTTATTTTTAAAATTTACTTATATAAACATATTACTCCTCATCTTATTCTTTTTCCATTCTTCTTTTCTTCAAAACTTAAGAAATTATTCAGATCTAAAATCTGAAATCATCTACATGCAAAAACAGAAACTTTTGGTCAAAAATTAATCTGAAATTCTGTTCAATAAAATCTGCCAATCTCTTCTTCAAACCTGTTTGAATCTTCCTCTAAACCAAAACTATCTTCAAAACTGAATGCATGTGAATCTAAAGTGAAAACCATCCTCAAAACCGTAGTCCTCAATTCAAATACCAGAAATTCATTTGCAACTTCAAAATCATGCATGCATCTGCAGTCTGCATTTTTATCAACCTAGAAACAAACATGCATGCAAATGAATGTGGAAGCCTCTAATTCATTGTTTTCTGGAAAGCATGCATCTGAAATTCATTTTGCAACAGAAAAGTTTAATGAAAGCCTGCAAATGAAATCTGGGAGCAAACATTTGCAGTAAAACCAGATGGAAGTTTTTTAAAAAGTAAAATTAAAATTTAAAAAGCAAAATATAAGAAGAAGCAACCTGAAGCTTTTAAAGGCCTGCAATTTTTTTTCTCTGGAACTTGCATTCATCTGAAAATCATCTGAAGCCATATAATCATTCTGCAAAAAAATTCAAATGCCTGCATTTTTCTGGGAAGCATGCATCCAGGAAAGCTTTTCCAGAAAATAAGTTTGCTCTGCCCCTAAAAATCTGTGAGTAACATTTTATAAATTTAAATATTTAGTTGCTGTTTTACTTTAGAAATGAAATGTTTGTATGTTTTTTTTCCAAGCCTATACTAGTACATAGATGAATGTATGTGTAAGGCATGCTGCAGTGTAAACTGTTTCCTGATTTTAAGTGTTAGGTTATAGAATTTGCTTGAATTTCCATTTCAGATGATTAAATATGTGTTAAGTTTTAAGATTCAAAACAAATTTTTTTTATGTAATGTAAATTAAGTTTTAAATTTTATTTTAAAAAAAATGATGATAAAAACTATGATGTCTCTAGATAAACAAAATGCAACAGAGCAAATTTTTTTAAGTAATTTTTAAATGTTTCATATTCATTGATTTAAGTTTATAAACCAATTACTTAAACAATGACTTGATTTTTAAAACTATAATTTGAATTTTTAGTTTGCATTCAACTGTGTATTTCTGGTTTAACCAGAAATCACATTTGGGGTTTGTTCTGTCAACTTAGGGATTTGGAGTGGCCAGTGTTTCTCTGGTTGATGGAATGATGATTGTAGATGCGAGAAAAAATGGTGGGATGTGAATCAATGCAGTGTGGCGTTGGGAATTTTGAATCTAAGAATATAACCCTAGTTTTTCTATGAGCAAGAAATTTTAGTGTCACGGCTTTATAAGCAACCGAGCTTTTCCAGATTTGGGGGAGGGATAGATGGAGTATGGAAGTGGACGTGGCCGGAGGTGGAACTTCTCAGGTGATCGGAGTTTGGTGATTGAGACAATTACTAGATGCGACATTTTTCCTATTTGAAGCTTGAATGCTCGATTTTGGAATTGGGATTCTGCATTCGATTTGAAGGTCGAATTGGTATTGGATGTTGATCTTTGACTTGCATGAGAGATCGCGAACGGTCAGTGGTGACGGCAGTGACGGTGCAGGTGCACGAGGATTTGTGGCGTGTCAGTTTGATTTGGGGAAGATGGTATTCTCGAGTTTGTTTTTGGGTTCTTTCGTGAGTTGCTCGAAGTATGGGGTTATTTTTCTCAAAGTGGTTGTTGAGTAACTCGGGTGAGTTTGTTTGTACAGGGTTAAGTAAAATCTGTCAGTTTTAGTTTGAGGGTTTCAAAATGAATGATACTCGAGTTACTCGAGTTGTTTGAGTCTGGAAGTAGCTAGGTTACTGCAGTTTAGAAAATTTGTCGCGTTTCAAATTTTTTCTTAAACTAAAATTTAAAATACTAAGTAAAGATTTAAATTAAGTTTTAATTCTGACTTTAAATTATGAATTCAAATTTTAATTTGAATCATAGCTGGAAATAAATAAGTTAACATTCAAATTTGTTTAAAATACTTTAAAATATTTATTGTTTAAAAATGTTTTGAAGGAATTTGAATTTGAATTTTAAATTGAAATGTAAAGAAATGTTTAAACAAGTTTAAATTTGATTCAAATCTGAATTTGAATATTTGGTTTAAAATAAATTTGAGTTTTATAAATATGAGTGTTTAAACAAATTTGAGTGATAATGTAAAATTTGAATGTTTGAATTTAAAAAGAAATTTGTTTTAAATCTTGTAAAAATTTCTTTTATAAGAAAAGTATTATTTATCGTGGAAATTTAAAGGTTTAAGTTGTTTTTAAAACTTACTGAAGTTAAATTATAAATTGATGATTTGTTATTCATTTAATTATTAGGGTAATTAAATGTATAATTAATTTATTAAATAATTAATGGAAGGAATAATTACTCAAAGTAATTAAGGGTTTAATCTTAAAGAATTAAGATTAATTATTCTTAGAATAATTAACTTGTAATTTTAGAATCATTAATTAAATAAGATTAGTTTTTAATTAATGATTAATAATCAATTAATCAAGTAATAATGGATTTAATTAAGTTTTAATTAACACTTAATTATATAATTAATTAGGGATTAATTAATGGGTTAATTAATGATTTATTAATTTGTTATTAATAATGATTAAAATAAGTTAATTATTTTAGAAGAAAAATTAATGAATTGTTAAATAGTTAATGATGGTCATTAACTAAGGGATTATTTAATAATTAATTAATATGATTAATTTTAATAATTAATTAGATTAATTAATTTAAAGATAATCATTTGTGTAAGTTATTAAGTATAATTACTTACGGAAGTAATTAAGGAAATTAATTACTTATTGTAATTAATTGAGTTTAATTTGATTAGATTAAGTTAATTAATTCGGTCTAATTAATTTTAAATAATCATTTGACGATTTTGGAATATAATTACTTAGTGTAATTAAATGAAGAGAAATTACTTAGAGAAGTAATTAATGGTAATTACTGTATGTAATTAATTGGAAGTGATTTGATGATGGAAGTAATTTGAGTATAATTACTTTGTAAATTAATCAAGGGATTAATTTGAGATAATTATTAATGAGTAATTAATTAGTTTGGTAGTAATTAAGGGTAGTTAATTACTAAATGGGGTTAATCAAGGGTGATTAACAATTATGGTTTAAATAAAGATTAATTACTTAATGTAATTAATTTAAATAGAAATGTAACTAGAGATCATTAATTATTATAATTAATGATGTAATTAAGAATGGATTTAATTAGAAATAATTAGTAATGAAGGAATTAATTAATGTAATTAATTAAGAAGTAATGTAATTAATTATAGTTAATTAATTAATAAAGTAATTAAAGATTAATTACTGTATTTGGTTAAGTTGAGAAATTAATTAGTGAATAATTACTTGAATATAATTAAAAATTAATTAATCGGGGATAATTAATTAGAATGAATAATTGGTTGATGATTAATTAACTGATTGATAATTAATCAATAGTGATATAAGAAAGTTGATATTGATTAAGTAATTAATTTAATTTACTTCAAATTAATTTGAATGATGTAATTAATTTAACTCTTTTTAAATTAATTATATTTGGTGTGATTATAAATCATGGCTTATATGGTTGGATAATATTGTTTGCCTGGAATGGTTTGATCTCGGATATGAGATAGATAATGTTGAGTGATATGGATGCATTTGTTGCATTGTGATGATTTAGATTATCTTTTGGATAATGATAATATGGTTTATCTATTGTGATGATAATGTGATTATCTGTTGTGAATCTGTGATTTATCTATCTGTGTATATAGATAATTGAATTGTTTTAAACCTCTAAAACAACTTGGCCTTAAAAGACACGCTTTGGATTTCGATGAGACCGAAATCGGGTTTCCATATTTGGATATCCGAAAACCACATCGATCCAAATTAACGATAGGTCGTGGATCTCTCGTGAAGAGTGAAGACTCGAGATGTAAGGACTATACGTCAGTATAACTCTGGGGGTGATTCCGTGATGAGTTTGACGGAGACAGTTCTTATAGGTTCGAGATGGTGATTTAGAGTGCAAGGGTTATCATCGTTAACTCTGAGGGTGATTCCAAAATGAGTGTAACGAGATAATGCCTTCGGTTTCGTTCGAACCCGGAACGAACTTGTATGAATTGAATGCTTTCAGAACATCGTCAGGTGGACGATGAGCATTCTAAGAGATGTTTTCTATAAAGGTAATCGTAGCCTCAAGCCTCATCAACCGGGAATGGCTAAAACAGGGGAGGTGCAGCAAGGCTTCATGGGTAGCTCCCACTGGAGAGCGAGATTTACCCCTGTCTAGAGGTCCCTTTTTATTTCGGTTGTGTGGGCGGTTGGAACCTAAGCCAACTGCGGGGCTGTCTTGTTCGGGACTGTCCAGTAAAGGATGGTTCCGGCCTTGTGTTGCAGGGGAGCGGGCGTACTCCTCGGTACGTTGATCTAGGTCATGTACTGTGACGGGCGGTACCCCAGTAGCCCTGCCATTGTATGGAATCCACAATCCAATAAGTGCCAACGGTTTTGATTGTATTACCCACTTTTGTGGCTAGTAGCTGGAATTTAATAAATGTAACAATTTCGGCTATTTCATATTTACTTAAAAACCCTAGACCTATTATAATATCACTGGATTTCCTATCAAACGTTTTGGTTTGCGTAAGGTAAAAACTTTTCCATGTTTATGTGTGGGAAGTCTTACATGATACCTTTTCTTTTCAAAAGGTTTTGAAAGTTAAGCAACTTTAACCTGTTACTCACACCAGACCCATGTCTGACCCAGAGTTTATCTTTTGTTTTCTTAAACTCTTGGGTACTCAAATTTTTACGAGTAGCCAAGGGAATCAGGTTGGCTTTGACGAATTATGGAGGAGCAAATGGAGAAGGAGGCTTCTGCTTGTAGATATATCGTTCCGCTGTGTATTCTTTGTGTAGTATCTCTCTGTTGAGTTGTATAACTAGACAGGTGTTTATAACTGTCTAGTATGTGATGTATATTCTGTGTAATTCTGATAATGGTTGTAAACTATGTAATATTTATGATACTAATATAATTTATTCGTTCCGCTGTTTAGATTCTGATGTGTTGTCTCTTTCTTCTTCTCTTTCTTTCTATTCTCTATCCCTTTCTTTCTTCAAGATGATGCGATTGTCTGTGATGAGAAAGTCCGGTCGTCACAGGTGGTATCAGAGCCAGGTTGAGTGAATACCTAGGCTTTGAAGTGATTTTCTTTCTTGAGAGAGCGTATTTGTAATTTTAAATATATATAAATATATTTACTTCTACTTATTTGTTGGGTTACATGTTCGGGTTACCCAATATAAGTTATAAAGGTAGATAAGGTAGTGGGGTGTGTAACACGACTACTACCATTGGTTGAAGTTTGGTGTTTGAGGTTGGAAGTGTATCTGTCGAGACTGTGAATCTAATACCATCTCAAGTGAGTTTTTCTTGGAGTAAGGATTTCATAGATCTCTGAAGGTAACCTGTAAAGGTTCGGATTCTATCTTTGAAGTTGGATGAGTTGAGTTTGGATCTGTCGGTTAGGCAGAAGAAAATGATGGTATCTTGATACCTCAAGAATTAGTAGCTGTGTGATGAGATGCAGTGACTATGGATGTCTCCGAAGATTTTTTTTGGGACAAGTTTTGGAAGTATATCTGCTTCGATGTTGTGGCTGGGTTCAGTAGGATGTTTCTGTCCGGTTTGAGGCCCGAGTTTCTCGAAGAGCTTTAGATTAGGATGTCTTTGGCATCGGTGTCAGCAATGCAGCTCAGAGTGTTCTGTGTGCTAGCAAGAAGATCTTCAGGTTAGCAGTTTTTCTGAAGGAGTGGATCCGTTTCTTCGATGGATTGGCTAGATAAGCGTAAGCTGTTCTGATTAGTAAAGTGATGCAACTCAAGTTAGAAGAGAAGAGATAAGTCGTACACGACTTAAGGAGGAGTTAAGTCGTCCACGACTTAAGAAGGAAGATATAGGTCGTTCCCGACCTAAAGATTCACGTGAGGAGGAGCTGCGAGTCAATGAAGTCGCTTTGAGACATCTGCGACCTAAAGACTTAAGTCGGCTACGACATAAGGATACAGGAGGAGACTAAAGTCGGCTACAACATAAGGATACAGGAGGAGCAGGACGAGTAGAGCAACGACCTAGTGTGAGTCGTATGTGATAAGTCGGTCGTGTTTAGGTCGCGTGATGGTAGGTCTGTGTTGTTGAATCGTGTTGTGTTATATTTTATGTCGTCACCGACCTATGTGTTGTAATATGGGAGAGGAATTATTGCTAAGTCGCTACCGACTCAAGGTGAGTCGTGAGTCGTGTTGTTTTAAGATGTTCGGTTCTTAACTCGGTTGTGTTTTAGGTCGCACCTAATTAGGTCGGCTGTATATTGTAAGTCATAAGCTGTGTACAAATGGTTGTAATTGAGTCGTATGTGTTGTTATGAGGGTTTGTTAGGTCGGAAACGACTTAAGAAGTGTTAGGTCGGCAACGACTTAAGAAGTGTCAGGTCGGCAACGACTTAAGGGTCTGTGCTATAAATAGGCGTGCGTTGTAACTTGTAAAGGTTGTTGATTTTGAATAAAATTCTTGTTTGATTGTTGTGTGCTTTCATCCTAAATTGGTAGTTGAGTGTAATCTCCTATCTCCATTTTCGGTTAATCGAGTGCGCTCGATTCAACGATTTTTGAAGCCAATTCACGGTATCAAGTGTGCTTGATCAACGTTTGAAGAATTGTAGATCTTCTTTCATGGTATCGTGCGCGATCAACGTGTCGAAGATAGCTAGAATTCGGTATCTTTGTGATCAACGAATTTGGGCATTTCAGTATCTTCAATTCACCGAGTGCTACTTTCATCGATCTATATCGTTTTGTGATTATCCGCTGCGTCAGTTTTTGGTATCAGAGCTTGTCATAGCTTAGACGAGTCTTGGAGCCAAGGAGTTTGAAGTTTGGTGTTCATCGTGTTCATCTTGAAGTTGCAACAAGTTAGAAGCTTTCGATCCATATTCTTTTAGATCAAAGTGTGGAAGTTGTTTGAATTTGGCCGTGAGATTTTTGCGCGCCAAAGTTTGAAAGTAAAGTGCGTGAAGTCATGCTTGTTGAAGCCAAGTCGACCTAAGCCTAGGTCGTTGCCTATTGTCAAGTTAGTGGGAGGCCGTGACTTGTTGTTCAAGTTTGGGGTTTGGAAAGTTGTGAAGTTTGAAGATTGTGAAGTTCAACCATGCCACCAAGGAAAGCTAATCGTCATCAAAATGTTGAGGCGTTGTATAGAAGAGAAGAAGCCGAGCAAATGGAACAACGCATTAATGAGAAATTTGATGAAGGCATTGGAAAGTTAGAGAAATTAATGAATGATTTGAATCAAAGTCAAAGGAGGAGATCACCAATCTCGAACCATGGAGGAAACAGAGTTTCGCCATCGGTTACGGAAGCGAGGAAGGTATCACCACAATCTTTTAGAGAAAGAAGAGATACATCAATTACGTCAAGAAGAGAGCACCATGATTATGGACATGAAGAGAGAAGAACTCCACGTGAGTTTAAAGATGAGCCATATAGAGATGAAGAGAGACATAGTAGAAGAGACATGCATGATCAAAGGGATGTTGATGATCGAGATCGATATAGACGTACATTTGATTATGATGAAAATGGTGATAGAGCTAGCATTCATTATCAAGATCGAGACCAAGTTCGAAATGTATATCGGGAGGTAGATGATGATCGTCGATGGGAGTCGGGTATGAAGATGGAAATTCCATAATTTAAGGGAGGAATGGTAGCAGAAGAATTCCTTGATTGGTTGTCAAATGTTGAAGAGATCTTTGATTTCAAAGAAGTCCCGGAGAATCGAAGAGTTAAGTTGGTTGCTACTCGTTTGAGAGGTAGAGCTTTAGCATGGTGGCAGCAAACTAAACTTACAAGGGAGAGAATGGGAAAGTCAAAGATTGAATCATGGGAGAAGATGAAGAAGTTGATGAAAGCTACATTTTTACCTTACAATTATCAGTCACTCATGTATCAGAGATTGCAGAACTTGAGACAAGGAACGAAGTCAGTTAATGATTATGCTGATGAATTCTATCAACTGATTGCTCGAAATGATGTTATGGAGACAGAGGAACAGCTGACTACTAGATTTGTTGGAGGATTGAGAATGCAAATCCAGGATATGGTGAATATGTTCGATCCAAGATCTGTGACGGAAGCACATCAGAAAGCATTGGCTTGGGAGAAGCAGGGAAGGCGTGGAGGTGGTGTGTTTACTAATTTCAATAATCCAGTGAAGGGTGCCAGTGGAAGTTCTAATATGTCTAAACCTATCAGTAAACCAGTGGTGAAGGAGGCTGAGAAGGCGAAGGTTAACAGTGGTTTCAAATGTTATAATTGCCAGGAGTTGGGTCACAAAAGCAATGAATGTCCAAAGCCAAAGAAGAGAACCATGGTTGCAGAAGTTGAGGAGGCTGACGATGGAGAGGCAGAATGTACTAATTCATTACCAGTTGAGGAGGAAGACTTATTGTCGGGAGATGAAGGATATAATCTAATGATGAGGAGAAGTTATTTGGCACCGAAACAGGAAGAGGAAAACAGTTGGTTGAGGAATAACATATTTCAGTCTACATGCACTATTCTGGGAAAGGTTTGCAAGTTCGTCATTGATGCTGGGAGTTGTGACAATATTATCTCTACAGAAGCAGCAAAGAAGTTGAACTTGAAAGCTGTGAAGAATCCTAAACCATACAAGCTAGCATGGTTAAGGAAGGGTGGTGAAGTGAAAGTTGGACGAAGAGCTTGCGTGAATTTTTCAATTGGGAAGAAGTACAAAGATGAAATCTGGTGTGATGTTGTAGGCATGGATGTGTGTCATCTGTTGTTGGGCAGACCATGGCAGTTTGATAGAACAGTACAACACGATGGTCGTGCTAATAGTTACAGTTTCATGTTTGAAGGTACTAAGATTATTTTAGTCCCTAAGAAGCAACAACAGAAGGAAAGCAAGTTGGAGGAGAGTGAAGAGCTGAAAACCTTATTATCTTTGAAGGAGTTTGTTAAGGAAGTTGAAGAGGAACCTGAAGTGTACTTGTTGATAGGGCGTGAGAGCAGTGAAGAGGTTGAAATTCCAGAAGAAGCAAAGCCAGTTTCGAAAGAATTTGAGGATGTATTTCCAGAAGAGTTGCCTAAGGAGTTACCGCCGCTGAGAGACATTCAACATCAAATAGATCTTCTTCCGGGAGCAGTATTACCGCATAGACCACACTATCGAATGAGTCCGAAGGAACATGAAGAGTTGAGGAGGCAGGTGGAAGAGTTGCTTGAACAGGGGCGAGTGCAGGAGAGTTTGACTCCGTGTGCTGTGCCAGCTTTGTTGGTACCAAAGAAGGATGGAACATGGAGGATGTGCACTGACAGTCGAGCATTGAATAAGATTACTGTGAGATATAGATTCCCAATGCCGAGGTTGGATGACTTGCTAGATCAGTTGAGTGGGGCTATTATATTTTCGAAGATTGATTTGAAGAGCGGATATCATCAAATTCGAATTAGACCAAGAGACGAATGGAAGACAGCATTCAAGACGAGGGAAGGATTATATGAATGGTTGGTTATGCCGTTTGGTCTATCGAATGCACCGAGTACATTTATGAGGGTGATGAATCAAATTTTCAGACCATACATTGGGAAGTTTGTGGTAGTTTATTTTGATGATATTCTGATCTATAGTGGAAGTACAGAGGAGCATGTAGAGCATTTGCGGAAAGTGTTAATTATTCTTCGAGAAGAGCAGTTCTATGTCGCAACAAAGAAATGTGTGTTTATGACAAGGAGTGTTTTATTTCTGGGGTATGTTGTGTCAGGAGAAGGTATCCAGGTGGACCAGAATAAAGTTGAAGCAGTCAGGAATTGGCCACAAGCGAGGACAATTACAGAAGTGAGAAGTTTTCATGGGCTAGCGTCATTCTACCGAAGATTCATTCCACACTTCAGTAGTGTGATGGCTCCAGTTACTGATTGTATGAAGGAGAAGAAGTTTTCATGGTCAAAGGAAGCAGGGGTTGCGTTTGAGAAGATCAAGACACTGTTGACGACGACACTGATTCTAGTTTTACCGAACTTTCAGTTGTTATTTGAGCTACATACTGATGCATCTAAAGTTGGGATTGGTGGAGTATTGAGTTAGAGTGGGAGACCAGTTGCTTATTTCAGTGAGAAGTTGTCAGGAGCTAAGTTGAGATATAGTACTTATGACGTTGAGTTTTATGCAATTGTTCAAGCTGTGAAGCACTGGAGACATTATCTATTTCAGAAAGAGTTTGTTCTTTACACTGATCATGGGGCTTTGAAACATTTGCAAGGGCAGAATAAGATTTCAGCGAGACATGCATCATGGATTGCCTATTTGCAGCAATTTACTTTTGTCGTGAAACATAAGTCAGGGGTGACGAATCGTGTGGCTGATGCTTTGAGTAGGAGGAGTCATTTATTAACGACATTGAAAATTGAGGTGACAGGATTTGAATTATTGCCAGAATTGTTTGAGGAGTATCCATACTTTGCAAAGTTCGTTGAGAAATTTAAGGGTGGAGATACTGATGAATTTACATTGGTAGATGGTTTCTTACTCAAGGTGAATCGATTATGTATACCAGAGAGCAGTTTGAGAATGAAGATTATCAAGGAGTTGCACGAGGAAGGACATGTGGGCCGTGATCGTACATTGCATTTGGTTTCTCAATCTTACTTTTGGCCGTCAATGAGAAAAGAGGTTGAAAGGTTTGTGGAGAGATGTCATATCTGTCAGATTTCGAAGGGAACCACGACAAATACAGGATTGTATATGCCGTTACTTGTGCCGACTAAACCGTGGGTTGATATCAGCATGGATTTCGTTTTGGGTTTGCCTAGAACTCAAAGGGGGAATGATTCTATATTTGTTGTAGTAGACAGGTTTTCGAAAATGGTACATTTTATTGCTTGTAAGAAGACGGCGGATGCTGTTCATGTTGCCCAGTTGTTCTTAAAGGAAATCTATCGTTTACATGGGTTGCCGGAGTCTATTGTTTCAGACAGGGATACCAGATTTTTGAGTCATTTTTGGCTAAGTTTGTGGAAGATGGTTGGAACGAAGCTGAAATTTAGTAGCGCTTATCATCCGCAAACAGATGGACAGACCGAAGTTGTTAACAGATCGTTGGGAAATTTGTTGCGATGTCTTGTGAAGGATAATCTGAAGAGTTGGGACATGAAGTTATGCCAAGCAGAGTTTGCACATAATCATACAGTTAATAGAAGCACAGGTTACAGTCCATTTCAGATTGTATATTCAAATCTGCCCAGGGGACCGCTGGATTTAGCGGCAGTGCCACAACCAAAGGGGACGGTTAAACAAGCTGTAGACTTTGTTGATGGGTTGACGGAATGTCATAAAATCGTTCAGGAACGATTGGAGAAGTCAAATGAGAAGTATAAAAGATCCGTAGATAAGAGGCGAAGAGGTATTGAGTTTAATGAAGGAGATATGGTATATGCTGTGTTAACGAAGGATCGTTTTCCAGCGGGCGCTTATAACAAGTTGAAAGCCAGAAAATTTGGTCCTGTAAAAGTTGTGAAACGGATTAATGAAAATGCTTATAAATTGAAGCTGTCGGAGGATGTGTACACTTCTGACGTGTTCAATGTTAAGCATCTTGCACCACATTATGGAGATGGACAATCTGATGAGAAAGAATTTATAAATTCGAGGATGAATTTCTCTCAACCAGGAGAGGATGATGCAGCTCAAGTTAGAAGAGAAGAGATAAGTCGTACACGACTTAAGGAGGAGTTAAGTCGTCCACGACTTAAGAAGGAAGATATAGGTCGTTCCCGACCTAAAGATTCACGTGAGGAGGAGCTGCGAGTCAATGAAGCCGCTTTGAGTCATCTGCGACCTAAAGACTTAAGTCGGCTACGACATAAGGATACAGGAGGAGACTTAAGTCGGCTACGACATAAGGATACAGGAGGTGCAGCATGAGTGGAGCAACGACCTAGTGTGAGTCGTATGTGATAAGTCGGTCGTGTTTAGGTCACGTGATGGTAGGTCTATGTTGTTGAATCGTGTTGTGTTATATTTTATGTCGTCACCGACCTATGTGTTGTAATATGGGAGAGGAATTATTGCTAACTCGCTACCGACTCAAGGTGAGTCGTGAGTCGTGTTGTTTTAAGATATTCGGTTCTTAAGTCGGTTGTGTTTTAGGTCGCACCTAGTTAGGTCGGCCGTATATTGTAAGTCATAAGCTGTGTACAAATGGTTGTAATTGAGTCGTATGTGTTGTTATGAGGGTTTGTTAGGTCGGCAACGACTTAAGAAGTGTTAGGTCGGCAACGACTTAAGAAGTGTCAGGTCGGCAACGACTTAAGGGTCTGTGCTATAAATAGGCGTGCGTTGTAACTTGTAAAGGTTGTTGATTTTGAATAAAATTCTTGTTTGATTGCTGTGTGCTTTCATCCTAAATTGGTAGTTGAGTGTAATCTCCTATCTCCACTTTCGGTTAATCGAGTGCGCTCGATTCAACGATTGTTGAAGCCAATTCACGGTATCAAGTGCGCTTGATCAACGTTTGAAGAATTGTAGATCTTCTTTCACGGTATCGTGCGCGATCAACGTGTCGAAGATAGCTAGAATTCGGTATCTTTGTGATCAACGAATTTGGCCATTTCAGTATCTTCAATTCACCGAGTGCTACTTTCGTCGATCTATATCGTTTTTTTATTATCCGCTGCGTCATAAAGGGAGAACAGTTTTCTTTGGATATTGGACTGGTTGATCGCAAAAGTGACTTGCGATAGTTTGAGTATTCTCTTGAACTATGAGAAGTTTGTCCGCATCTGGAGGTTGAGATTTCTTATCGACTGGATTTCCAGAAGTGCTACCGGTGGTTCCGTTTAGTAGAAGGATGACTTCTTGAGCAAAGTTTTGGTGAAGCGGCTTAGGATCAGGTAGGACATCTGAGTTTTCTTTTATGGATCGATTGAACTATATTTCTGAGATGTGTTGTCCAGTTTGTGCTCGAGTTTTTCTTCTACTCCAGATCAGAGTTGTGCAGCGGGAGCAGTTTGGTAGTGCTTTTGTTTTATCTTTTCCGGATAGGAGAAGTAAGTTAGTCTTCTGATATTTGTGGAGTAGAGTTGGTATTCTTGATTTGGGATTGATCTTGAGGAGATCATTCTGTTGAATTGTTTTGGTCCAGTTTGTTTCTAGAGACATCAGCGAAGGTTCAGCTGATCGGGAGAGATGAAGGCAGCACAAGATCATCAAAAATATTTTGTAGATAAGAGACGAAGGAATTTAGATTCCGGAGTTAGAGATTTGATTTTGGGGTAAGTTTTCTTTGATCTAAGGGGCTATAAGATTGAGTAAGACTGGGTAAGTCAGCTCCGAGGTGTTTTGGATCTTTTCTGTATTCTTGTGAGGATTGGTGTTTGATTTTCAAGGTTGAATTGCCAGTTTGGATAACTGGAATTCGATGTGTTTCACGTATCTCTGAGGGAGTACGTGTATGATCTATTTCTGGTTGTGGAACCAGCATTTCTTGAGGATGTGATTGTTGAGTCAGACTTGTTTGTAGTCTGATATACTGTTTAGTTTGTAGATCTAGTTGGATAGGAACTCTGTAGCTTAATAGTATCGATTGTTTGAATCTTGTAGAGCGAGTATCCCGATATTTATACCGGGGAAACTCGTGGAAGTTCTATCCAGAATTTTTATCTAGATAGTTAGATTTGTTTGTTTGAATGAATTGGTTGCTATGATTGTTAGCATATGATTGATATATGCTTGTGTTTTAAAATAAAATCTTAAGATAGATTATTAAATTACCTTTGCTTTTAAATTTCGGGGAAGAAATTCTTTTAAGGGGGAAGGAATGTGATATCCCGGAAATTTGGCAATATAAATTTAATAATCTGTACTAAAACTTGAATTGATTTGATAAATTTTGATAATAAAATTTGAATTGATTTAATAATCATCTTTTAATAAATATTGAAATTGGTAGATTTAATCGTTCGAAAACTAATAAATTTTTTCTGTTTATAATATATATAATTGTATATATTGTAAATTGATAAACTTTGATTTGGAATTTAGTAAATAAATCAATTTTCTAATTTTAATTTATATTTGGTAAATTTGAAATTTGATTTAACATTTAACTTTTCAACTCAATTCAATAAATAATTTTATGATTTATACTTATGGAAAATCATATTTGTTTAAATTTATATTTTAATTAGCTTAAATATGAATTTAAATTAGATTAACATCAAAGCTTGGTTTTATTTTATTTTTAAATATTGTTTGAATTTATATATAAGAGTTTAAAATACAATTTACATGTGATCTTAATTTATTAAGTAATAGAAGTAATTTATGATCTCTTTTATAAATCATTTTAAATATTGTTTAATTTGTTACTTTCAGATAATAATGACAATACTTAGTTCTTATGAACATAAATAGATTTTTATAGAAATAAGTTTTGTATTTTTAATTTTAGTAAGAGTTATATATGAATATATATATATATATAACTTGATTTTTAAATTAGGTTTTATAATTTAATTTAAATTTAAATTTGATGTTGTGAAAATTTAAAAGAATAAATGTTTAAAATATTTGAATAAGCTTTTGTTTATAACTTGTTTTGTTTTGTTTTTCTAAAAAAAATAAGGCAGAGTTTATTTATACATAGGAAATAGTGAAATAAGATTTAAAAGCTCTTATAAAATAAGTTAGAGTTTTATAAACAATTTAGAATTAGAATAAAATTAAAATACTCATAGGACATGTGTTAATCTCCTAACACCTAAATTGACATGTGTAAGCCATTAAATAAATCAAAGTGACAAATGTTAAGGTTAGAACAAGTGTATTATTTAATTTTCTTTTTTTTTATTTTTAAAATTTACTTATATAAACATATTACTCCTCATCTTATTCTTTTTCCATTCTTCTTTTCTTCAAAACTTAAGAAATTATTCAGATCTAAAATCTGAAATCATCTACATGCAAAAACTGAAACTTTTTATCAAAAACTAATCTGAAATTCTGTTTAATAAAATCTGCCAATCTCTTCTTCAAACCTGTTTGAATCTTCATCTAAACCAAAATTATCTTCAAAACTGAATGCATGTGAATCTGAAGTGAAAACCATCCTCAAAACTGTAGCGCCTCAATTCAAATACCTAATATTCATTTGCAACTTCAAAATCATGCATGCATCTGCAGTCTGCATTTTATCAACCTGGAAACAAACATGCATGCAAATGAATGTGGAAGCCTGCAATTCATTGTTTTCTGGAAAGCATGCATCTGAAATTCATTTTGCAACAATAAAGTTCAATCAAAGCCTGCAAATGAAATCTGGGAGCAAACATTTGCAGTAAAACTAGATGGAAGTTTTTTAAAAAGCAAAATTAAAATTTAAAAAGCAATATATAAGAAGAAGCAGCCTGAAGCTTTTAAAGGCCTGCAATTTTTTTTTCTCTGGAACTTGCATGCATCTGAAAATCATCTGAAACCATATAATCATTCTACAAAAAAATTCAAATGCTTGCATTTTTCTAGGAAGCATGCATCAGGGAAAGCATTTCCATAAAATAAGTTTGCTCTGCCCCTAAAAATCTGTGAGTAACATTTTATAAATTTAAATATTTATTTGCTGTTTTACTTTAGAAATGAAATGTTTGTATGTTTTTTTTCCAAGCCTATACTAGTATATAGATGAATGTATGTGTAAGGCATCCTGTAGTGTAAACTGTTTCCTGATCTTAAGTGTCAGGTTATAGAATTTGCTTGAATTTCCATTTCAGATGATTAATATGTGTTAAGTTTTAAGATTCAAAACAAATTTGGTTATGTAATGTAAATTAAGTTTTAAATTTTATTTTAAAAAAATGATGATAAAACTGTGATGTCTCTGGATAAACAAAATGCAGCAGAGCAAATTTTTGTAAGTAATTTTTAAATGTCTCAGATTCATTGATTTAAGTTTATAAACCAATTACTTGAATGATGACTTGATTTTTAAAACTATAATTTGAATTTTTAGTTTGCATTCAACTGTGTATTTCTGGTTTAACCAGAAATCACATTTGGGGTTGGTTCTGTCAACTTAGGGGTTTGGAGTGGCCGGTGTTTCTCTGGTTGATGGAATGATGATCGTAGATGCAAGAAAAAATGGTGGGATGTGAATCAATGTAGTGTGGCGTTGGGAATTTTGAATCTAAGAATATAACCCTAGTTTTTCTATAAGCAAGAAATTTGAGTGTCGCGGCTTTTATAAGCAACCGAGCTTTTCCAGATTTGGGGGAGGGATAGATGGAGTATGGAAGTGGATGTGGCCGGAGGTGGAACTTCTCAGGTGATCGGAGTTTGGTGATTGAGACAATTACCGGTTGTGACATTTCTCCTATTTGAAGCTTGAATGCTCGATTTTGGAATTGGGATTTTACATTCGATTTGAGGGTCGAATTGGTATTGGATGTTGATCTTTGACTTGCATGAGAGGTCGCGAACGGTCAGTGGTGACGGCTGTTACGGTGCAGGTGCACGAGGATATGCGGCGTGTCAGTTTGATTTGGGGAAGATGGTATTCCCGAGTTTGTTTTCGAGTTCTTTTGTGAGTTGCTCGAAGTATAGGGTTATTTGTCTCGAAGTGGTTGTTGAGTAACTCGGGTGAGTTTGTTTGTACAGGATTGAGTAAAATCTATCAGTTTTAGTTTGAGGGTTTCAAAATGAATGATACTCGAGTTACTTGAGTTGTTTGAGTCTGGCACGAGCTAGTTTACTGCAGTTTAGAAAATTTGTCGTGTTTCAATTTTTTTTTTTTGAACTAAAATTTAAAATACTAAGTAAAGATTTAAATTAAGTTTTAAATCTAACTTTAAATTATGAATTCAAATTTTAGTTTGAATCATAGCTGGAAATAAATAAGTTAACCTTCAAATTTTTTTAAAATACTTTAAAAGATTTATTGTTTAAAATGTTTTGAAGGAATTTGAATTTCAATTTGAAATTCAAATGAAAAGAAATGTTTAAACAAGTTTAAATTTGATTCAAATCTGAATTTGAATATTTGGTTTAAAAAAATTTGAGTTTTATAAATATAAGTGTTTAAACAAATTTGAGTGATAATGTAAAATTTGAATGTTTGAATTTAAAAAGAAATTTGTTTTAAATCTTGTAAAAATTTCTTTTATAAGAAAAGTATTATTTATCATGGGAATTTAAAGGTTTAAGTTGTTTTTAAAACGTATTGAAGTTAAATTATAAATTGACGATTTGTTATTCATTTAATTATTAGGGTAATTAAATGTATAATTAATTTATTAAATAATTAATGGAAGGAAAAATTACTCAAAGTAATTAAGGGTTTAATCTTAAAGAATTAAGATTAATTATTCTTAGAATAATTAACTTGTAATTTTAGAATCATTAATTAAATAAGATTAGTTTTTAATTAATGATTAATAATTAATTAATCAAGTAATAATGGGTTTAATTAAGTTTTAATTAACACTTAATTATTTAATTAATTAGGGAATAATTAATGGGTTAATTAATGATTTATTAATTTGTAATTAATAATGATTAAAATAAGTTAGTTACTTTATAAGAAAAATTAATGAATTGTTAAATAGTTAATGATGGTCATTAACTAAGGATTATTTAATAATTAATTAATGTGATTAATTTTAATAATTAATTAGATTAATTAATTTAAAGATAATCATTTGTGTAAGTTATTAAGTATAATTACTTATGGAATTAATTAAGGAAATTATTTACTTATTGTAATTAATTGAGTTTAATTTGATTAGATTAAGTTAATTAATTCAGTTTAATTAATTTTAAATAATCATTTGATGATTTTGGAATATAATTACTTAGTGTAATTAAATGGAGAGAAATTACTTAGAGAAGTAATTAATGGTAATTACTGTATGTAATTAATTGGAAGTGATTTGATGATGGAAGTAATTTGAGTATAATTACTTTGTAAATTATTCAAGGAATTGATTTGAGATAATTGATTAATGAGTAATTAATTTGTTTGGTAAAGTAATTAAGGGTAGTTATTACTGAATGGGGTTAATCAAGGGTGATTAACAATTATGGTTTAAATAAAGATTAATTACTTAATGTAATTAATTTAAATAGAAATGTAACTAGAGATCATTATATATTATAATTAATGATGTAATTAAGAATGGATTTAATTAGAAATAATTAGTAATGAAGTAATTAATTAATGTAATTAATTAAGAAGTAATGTAATTAATTATAGTTAATTAATTAAGAAAGTAATTAAAGATTAATTACTGTATTTGGTTAAGTTGAGAAATTAATTAGTGAATAATTACTTGAATATAATTAAAAATTAATTAATCAGGGATGATTAATTAGAACGAATAATTGGTGGATGATTAATTAATTGATTGATAATTAATCAATTGTGATATAAGCAAGTTGATATTGATGAAGTAATTAATTTAATTTACTTTAAATTAATTTAAATGATGTAATTAATTTAATTCGTTTTAAATTAATTATATTTGGTATGATTATAAATCATGGCTCATATGGTTGGATAATGTTGTTTGCCTGGAATGGTTTGATCTCGGATATGAGATAGATAATGTTGAGTGATATGGATGCATTTTTTGCATTGTGATGATGATTTATATTATCTTTTGGATAATGATAATATGGTATATCTGTTGTGATGATAATGTGATTATCTGTTGTGAATCTGTGATTTATCTATCTGTGTATATAGATAATTGAATTGTTTTAAACCTTTAAAACAACTTGGCCTTAAAAGACACGCTTTGGATTTCGATGAGACTGGGATCGGGTTTCCATATTTGGATATCCGAAAACCACATCGATTCAAATTAACGATAGGTCATGGATCTCTTGTGAAAAGTGAAGACTTGAGATGTAAGGACTATACGTCAGTATAACTCTGGGGGTGATTCCATGATGAGTCTGACGGAGATAGTACTTATAGGTTCGAGATGGTGATTTAGAGTGCAAGGGTTATCGTCATTAACTCTAAGGGTGATTACAAAATGAGTGTAACGAGATAATGGCTTCAGTTTCGTTCGAACCTGGAACGAACTTGTATGGATTGAATGCTTTCAGAACATCGTCAGGTGGACGATGAGCATTCTAAGAGATGTGTTCTATAAAGGTAATCGTAGCCTTAAGCCTCGTCAACTGGGAATGGCTAAAACAGGGGAGGTGCAGCAAGGCTTCATGGGTAGCTCCCACTGGAGAGTGAGTTTTACCTTTGTCTAGAGGTCCCTTTTTATTTCGGCTGTGTGGGCGGTTGGAACGTAAGCGAACTGTAGGGTTGTCCTGTTCGGGACTGTCCAGTAAGGGATGGTTCCGGTCTTGTGTTGCAGGGGAGCGGGCGTACTCCTCGGTACATTGATCTAGACCACGAACTGTGACGGGTGGTACCCCAGTAGCCCTGCCATTGTATGGAGTCCACAATCCAATAAGTACCAACGGTTTTGATTGTATTACCCACTTTTGTGGCTAGTAGCTGGAATATAATAAATGTAACAATTTCGGCTATTTCATATTTACTTGAAAACCCTAGACCTATTATAATATCACTGGATTTCCTATCAAACGTTTTGGTTAGCGTAAGGTAAAAACTTTTCCATGTTTGTGTGTGGGAAGTCTTACGTGATACCTTTTCTTTTCAAAAGGTTTTGAAAGTTAAGCAACTTTAACCTGTTACTCACACCAGACCCATGTCTGACCCAGAGGTTATCTTTTGTTTTCTTAAACTCTTGGGTACTCAAATTTTTATGAGTAGCCAAGGGAATCAGGTTAGCTTTGACGAATTATGGAGGAGCAAATGGAGCAGGGGGCTTCTGCGTGCAGATATACAGTTCCATTGTGTATTCTCTATGTAGTATCTCTCTGTTGAGTTGTATAACTAGACAGGTGTTTATAACTGTCTAGTATGTGATGTATATTCTGTGTAACTCTGATAATGGTTGTAAACTATGTAATATTTATGATATTAATATAATTTATTCGTTCCGCTGTTTAGATTCTGATGTGTTGTCTCTTTCTTCTTCTCTTTCTTTCTATTCGCTATCCCTTTCTTTCTTCAAGATGATGTGATTTTCTGTGGTGAGAAAGTTGGGTCGTTACAGCATGCATTGTATTACAACACTTAATCATATAAGAAATGGCCTATGGAAACATTATATACCAAACTGCACCCACCCAAAATAAAACATAAATGCACACACTTCAATGGCTAGCAAGACACAGCCATGTTAACTCACACATTTTATACACATAAAAATGAAATGCACGCACCAAATTGCAGAGGAAAAAGACCTGGTAGTCGGTTACTCCACATGAAGACACGTAACAACCTTTAGGCAAATATAAATTGGACATAGTTTGTGCTATATAATGTATATGCGCACGAAACAAATTTGTAGCCTAGAAATGCCCATGATAAAAAAATAAAAATAAAAAGAATAAGAGTACCCGGAGCTTGCTACGTGCTGCTCATATATGTGCACAAAGATGAAGTGAGGGATAAATCAGAGATGTGAGTTTTGAACACACTTTGACTCACTTCGAAATCAGCTAGAAGTAGGAATCCAAAGAAGGCAAGGCATTCGAACGGCCATTAATAAGTTTTCAAAGCTACTGGAAAATGATGGAACCAAAAAGAAGTGATGTAGAGCTACTTCTTTTCACAAATATGCTCAAGTCAAAAGAAATGTGTGCTGGCCTACATTTTGTACCAAAGCAATTAATGAAAACCTGCTTTAGAGAAGAGAAGGACATGCTGCATATAAAAGATAATGATGACATCAAAGCAAGTTTTCAAACTTTGGTTAAAAATATGTAACAGCAACGAAGTGTTCATATTTGCTACTGAATTGGCTATGCATTTTCACTCGTGAAAACAAATTAAAAATAACGTAACTTTTATCATTTGTTTCAACTGATTTGTAAATAATATTGCATTTACATTTTCTACAAATTTGACATTTTAAATTAAAAATTTCTATTTAAAATACTTACTCCGACAGTAATTCAAAAATCACGGTTGTTACTTGCATCTACATACTAGAGAGCTTCATTACCCCGTAGAGATTAGCCTCTCGTATTTGTTATCAAATCAACAAATTTAGAAAGCAATATGAAACAAATAAGAGGAAAAAGAGAGCAAAATGAAAAGAAAGCTAGGTAAAAAGAAATGAACACTAATCTACTTGCATGAAAAGTAAACAACACTACTAACATAAGAAGTGAAGCATGTAAATAACATAGAACCCTAATTAACATTTCATAAAAAAGGAAATTACATGAAATAAAAATGTCTAAGTAGCCATGAAAAGAGAAAGAGAGCTTTCTTTTATTTTTAATATAACTAAAAAATAACTAAGACAAGAGCCTAAGAGAAGAGAGACAAATTACATGAAGATAAGGGGTATTTAAACAAGTTTAAACCCTAATTCACTTTTTTGAAGAATGCCCAAACTACCCTCTTAAAAAGTACGGTGGCCAAGTTATCACTAACTTCAAATAATCATCCATTAAGTGTACATGAAGATTTAATGGTCTTTTAGCATATTCATTAGCTCCTAAGTGTACATTAAGGTAGGTAGGTAAGTAGGGTCCTACATGATCATCACTTTGAATTATTTCCATCTCCATTCCTTTGTATTCACTCTTATGCATGCATATCTTCATGAAGACACTTGTAAAATTCACTAAAATTCCTACAAAACAACATTGAAATTTTCAATTGAATATTAGAAAATTAACATATGCACAAAAATTACCATTTTGCTCCTATACGAAGACGAATATGTGACGATTTTAAATAATCTGAATTTTGGTTTAAACAGGTTAAAATGCCCAATATGATCATTTATTTAATTTGAATAGATTAAATATGGTGGTAAAAATATGCACATTTACGTGCACACCTTAGGTATAAATTCCTTTTATAAATTTCCTTCAATTTATAAAATATCCTTTAACACATCCCAAATTTTACCTCATTACAAATTTCTAAAATAAAATCAACTATTTTCTAAAATATCATTCCTCATCTTGTAACAATCCATCATTTGATTTATTTCTCCAATCTAATAAATAACAATAGTTTCTTTTTAATTTATAATCATCGTTTATAAATTCTTCCCTCTAAAATAAATACGGATTTACAGATCTTAACATTATTTGTAAAGTAACACTTTATACATTATCACCTTTATAAATCTCCAAATTTATAAATAAATCTTAGTATTTGTATATAATATATACGTATTACTTTATACAAAATGGTTAATAATTATTTCTATCTTTTTTTTAAACCGTAATGCTTTATTTTAAAACACCGACTTATTTCCAGGATCTTAAAAATCTTTATTCACAGATCAAAATCTCCATTTAAAATATTTTATAAAACCATAAATTTATAATCTCTAAAAATTATACCTTTAATTTAGAAAAATTATTTAAACATATATAATTTCCAAACTTACTTGAAATTCCTTTTTAAATCATATAACTAGTTTATAGTATTTTTAAAATATCAAAATAAGGCTAAGTGCTACTAAAAACACTAATTAAGCAAAATTATGTTCATGTCATCCAATATAATATCCAACATATCATATATTATAGTATACATGAAAATAAAATCAACAGTTTGGGGAATCCTGTTGGATCCCTCCAACCTTTTTTCTAGCATCAAATACAGTATATATAATCATAAAAATATAAATCAACTGCTTCGAGGCGGGATTTGTATGAAGGGTCGTCCGCTCTTACACGAGAACGTAATAGGGTCTCATCCACTCCAATAGGCGGGAATAATCCAACTAATATAAAATATTAAATAATCCAAACAACCAATAACAATCAACGATAAAATATCTACGCGTCCAATAATTAATTTTATTGACTAAATAATATTTTTGATTAGCCAAAAAAGTGAGATTAACTCACATTGATTTTAATAGTCATCAAAAGGTTCTGGTTTGGATTAAAATTGAATGGTCGTTCAATTTAACAAAAAATTCCATCTTGCTCTGAATTCATCCAATCGAACTCCATGACGTAGTGCTTGTTGATAAGAACGCAACGTGACTCGTCGCGTTCAATTTGGACCTCATACGAACAAGTTATGCATTATTAAACATTCGATACCATTAAATTAAATTAACTTAGAAAAAGGTAAACTTTAAAACCATTTCTCCCACTCTCTCTTCCTCATGTTGCCCTTCTCTAGGCTCACACGCTCTCATGTGTTTCATTTTTTGTGAAACTTCAATCACACATGGTCAATGCAGTCCCCACCAGCATCGCCGCCTCTCTGCCGTCGCGTGCGCCAGTAGACGCCGCTGCCGCCTTGACTGCCGCTCCAGCCCCCTCACTACGCGCTCGGCCACGTACGCCATCATCGAGCATCAAATCCCTTCGACCTTCTGATGCCGCCATGCCTCGCTCCATGCACATGCGTCCACGTTCTTTATTTTTTTCTCTTCGTAGTTTTATTTATTTATTTTTATTTTCAAGTTTGAAAATGGAGAAGACCTTTAATTTGGTTACAGACAATCTTTACAACTGGTAAGGTATGGAAAAGCCGTGGGAAAGTGAAAATGTTGGCGGTTGCTGAACAGTGTAGGAGTATGGGTAGGGTATGTGAATTATAACATATATGGATAATTTTCAATTTAAAATATTGATTTACAAAATGTCCAAAAATTCCAAACTATAATCGAAACGTGCCGCCAGACGTTCTATATGTAATACTCCTATTTCGAACACAATAAAACTTGTCTCGAGACCTAATTCGATCATATGTAGAAGATAATTTTTCAAACCCAATTATTTTAATTAAAATTCCTTTAATCAATTTCTATGCGTTTCAATCTCGTATATTCAAACGATACGTCCAACTTCCACGAAATTTGTTGGTGCACTATAATATACTATTACGAACCCAATGAAATTAGTTTCGTCGAAATCTGATATTTTTCCCTAGAAGGCTATTTTTATACGTTAATTAAAACAAGTAATTTCCAAAATTAGTCAATTCACTTTTAAATCCAATTTAAAAGTTTACAATCTTCCTTATTTAAATAGAATCTAAATCAACTTTTGAAATCATTTTTATTCATTTCAAATCCAAGATTCAATTATTTTAAATATTTCCAAAGTTTTATTTAACAATTTAATTGTCAAATAAATCACTATTATTGAAATTCAAGTTATTTAACTTATAAAGTTAATTTTTCAATATTTAAAATAAATTAAATATTCCATTTTTAAATGACTGAAATTCGGGATCGTTATACCAACGGTTGTAACGACCCACTATCTTGAACCATTCAAATCGACAATAAAACCACACATGTCGTACTTGAATCATTCAAAACAAAAAAATGTTAATTTATTTGGGGTAAATAGAATCAATCACAAAATCACAGACATAGAATATGCAGCGGAATAAATAAAACATAGTAGTTCATGAAGCTACTACAGAAACAACAGAGTCAGAAGCAAATACAATAGAAATCCAAATACATAGAAGTTCGCTAATACATAGGCAAATGAAAAATGTCTAAAAAGAAATAACAAAGATAACTGAAATCGCTAAGCAGATAGATAGATCGATCGATCTCTAGCAAAGTCTCCAGCTCCAAAGGGTGAATCCTGAATGCTGTGGAACTCAAACTAACCCGAGCATAAAGTAAAAACAAAACACTCGAGTCAGGATTAACATTCTCATGTAAGTAAATCAACTCAAGTGAAATGTAACAAATGAAATGCAGCAATAACTTAAAGGATGTTTAGGATCCTTATCCTTTAAGGATCCGTTAAATTATCTACTATGTAGTAATATATGCTATATATGTAATGTCTAGCAGTAAAGTATAGTATACTGAAAATAGCATTAAGGCGTTACCCATATCCCCCTTAGCACATTTTATAAATGTCGTAGTCTATACAGTACTATAAACTCCACCAAACCGGTGGGGTATCAGAGAGCACTCCATAGGTATGATATAAAACAAAATCGTAGCGGGATTAATAAGGCATATGACAAGGCATGCGAGGCTATGCCCAGGGTAGGAATCTACTGTTTTGCACTCCCGGGCTAGTGGTAACACGTAGCAGCTACTACCGCCCACCTCAAGACACACTCCCATAATCAAAGGTGCGCACCAATCAACCACAAAGTTATAGAGATGGTTTCGAAGAAGCATGCTCGATCGGAGTAGCGATCTCACTTAGCCTGGTACAACTTCTGTTTTAATCATATCAAGATGACCAGAGGGTCAGTTCTGCATTTCTTACCTCATACCAGAAGCGTCCACCAAACCATCCTACTTCGTTCTGGATCCTCCACCGCCTGTACAGTTGTTAAAGTGGTTTTGAAATTGGCAGAGAGTATGACAATATCCGACCCTTGTCTCTATAACAACCAATCGTTCTATTTTTCCACACAGTGGTCATTTTTATAAAATTTTAAATATTAAATATTAAGTTAGAATTTAAAATCAATACTAAATATTTTAGCTTCAATTACATTTTAGATTTAAAACATTTATTTTGAAATTCATACTAAATCAAATTATTACATTCTAAAAATCATATCTTTAAAAATTAACTTAAATCTTATTTAAATTCTAAATCGTTTAAATAAAATTTAATTACAAATTATTCTCCGCTTAACTTCTTAAACTTGTTTATTAAAGTTATTATATATAATCTATATTTATTACATTAAAGTAAAACTATATTTATTATACTAAATAAACTATATTTATTATATTATATTAAAATTTTAATTATCTAAAACAACATAAAATTATAAGTTAAAATTTTAAAATTTCCTTTAATCATATTTAGCTTATAATTTAAACTTTGAAACATATATTATTTTCCAAATGTAAATTTTTAAATAAAATAATTAAATTAAATTAATGAAAATTAAATTTATTAAATCAAAACATACTTTATAATTTAGAAAATAATTTAAAATAAATTTAAAACCGAGCAACGATGTCTGTATATAATTTTCTAACCTATGGTCAAGTGATTGGATATATATCATTTCAACCCATAATTAAATTTCCAAGTTTATAATATTTCAACCCTTATGCCAAATTCAAATCAATAAAATCTCCTGGGTCTACCATTTCAACCCATAACGATTTTTTCTAATCTAAAAGATCGTTCGGGTATGTATCATTTCAACCCATAGTTAGGAAACTTGCAGTGTGATATAAATAAATGAATAACATAGCATCTCAGTACATATCACAGAACATATTACATTGTGTCACAGTTGAGCATCGTATCATATCATATAATATTAACTAAGCAAATCAAATCTAACTATCGCAACATTTCAATTGACATTTCACAAGATGTCCATTCACTTAAACATAAGAATTTAGTCGTGAGTGATTGCTCACATTTCGTAGCAATTTAAAGAAACGACTTACGAACAGACACGAAACGGATACGACACGGACATGGAGACCACAAGTCAAGCAACAATGATCCAAACCAAGACACGAACACGAATGATCCATGTTCCAAAACTTTGAATTTTTTTAATAAAATGAAGAAGAGGAGTGCAAATAGGTTCGGCCCTAAGCTAAGTGGCTCGGCCTATGGTGCTAAGGTGTATGGTCGGTTGGGTGAAGGGTAGGCCGTGGGTAGGTGGGTGTGTAGGCCGAAGGGAGGAGGGTGGATGGATGGCGTGTGGGCGTGTGGAGGGAAAGGGGGTGGGTGGGTATGTGGGTTTGTGGGGTGTGACCGTGGGTAGGTGGAGGGTAATGGTGGTGTGTGGGTGAAGGCCGAGAGGGTAGGGTAGGGGATGGGGTCGACGGCAAAGGCCAGGGAAAGGGTACGGCTGGAGTAGGCTAGGGGAAGAGGGAGTGGAAAGAAAGGGAGATAGAGGGCCTAGAGGAGTTAGGCCAGGCTAGGCTTTGGATTGGAGATGGAGGAAGGAGACGGAGATGGAGTTGTTTACTGTAAAATGATTTTTGACAGAAAGAATGAGGAGAAGGAAGAAGCGGGAAACAAACGTACGTACAGAAGTTTCTTTTCTCAACCGGTATATCTATTTAGAAAAGACACATACCCATTTAGGTGACCTCTAGGATTCCATGCCCAACAACCAAGCCCAAACCCAAAATCCAAATAAAAGAATATAGGAAAATACACAAATAAATGCGCCTTTTTACATAGATTAGAATTCGGTCTAGTATCATAAAAAAGAGTAAAATTTCAAATTTAACTTTTTCAACCGAAGTCAAACTTTTGACCAAGTTTGACCAAAATTTGAAATTTCACAAAATTTTCTATGTTATTGAATATGGAAAAATATATTACTCAGCATCCAAAATTGTTATTTTAAATTCACATTTATCTAAATTTTAAAATATTTAATTCAAAAATTCAAATAAAATTACTTCAAAAAATTTGATTGAACTTACGGGTCGTTGCACTCTCCCCCACTCAAAGCTTTTCGTCCTCGAAAAGAACGAGACACAAGAATAGAAGCAAAGAAAGATAATATAGATTAACGAATAGTACTTGGAAAAAACAACTCCGAATTCGAAGCACGCATGCTCTCCTTTTTCTCCTAGGTACAATCCCGACCATCAGTACTCCACTACACCTTGATCAGGTTGACAGCTTTCCTCCTCAGCTGCTTCATACCTATGTCAACAATACGAAGTGGCTTCCTCTCAACAGTGAGGTTTGGCTTAACATCCAAACTCTCGAGTAAAGCAGGTTGAACAATCAAAGAAGGATCATGGAAATACTTATGAAGATGCGAAACATGGAACGCATTGTGCACTCCAGATGGCATCTCTGGTAAATCCACCTGATAAGCTAAAGGATCAACTCTCTCTAAGATGCGGAAATGACCAATGAATCTAGGAGCAAGCTTCCCTCACCTACCAAACGAATCACAATCTTCAATGGCGAGATTTTTAGAAAAACCAGATTTCCCACTGAAAAGTCCAAATCCCTTCTCCGCCTATCAGCATATTTCTTCTGCTTATCCTGAGCATCCTCATCTTCGTACTGATCTCCTCAACCTTCTTGAATGCTTCTAGAATCATATCGGGTCCAAGAACCAAATGATCATCAGACTCAATCCAGTAAGATGAAGATTTACAAGGTCATCCGTAAAGAGTGGCAAACGGAGACATTACGATGCTAGCCTGAATTCAAAGGATGAGATTAAATAGATTGATGCTTATATTAACCTTAATTTAAAAATTAAGATTATACCTGATAGTTATTATTATAAGTGAATTCAACGAGATAGAAATGACCTTCCCAAGATCCTCCATTGTTAAGAACATAGGCACAAAGAAGATTTTCAAAATCTGATTAACTCTTTCCGTCTGACCATCGGTCAGCGGATGATAAGTTGTGCTTAGATCCAGACGAGTACCCAGAACTTCCTGAAATGTTTTCCAAAACTATTTACTATGTAGTAATATACGCTATATATGTAATGTCTAGCAGTAAAGTATATTATACTGAAAATAGCGTTAAAGCGTTACCCATATCCCCCTTAGCACATTTTATAAATGTCGTAGTCTATACAATATTGTAAACTCCACCGAACCGGTGGGCTATCAAGGAGCACTCCATAGGTATGACAGAAAAAATATCGTAGTGGACTCGATAAGGCATATGACAAGGCACGTGAGGCTATGCCCAGGGTAGGATTCTACCGTTTTGCACTCCCGGACTGGTAGTAATGTATAGCAGCTACTACCGCCCACCCCGAGACACACTCACATAATCAAAGGTGCGCACCAAATCATTCACAAAGTAATAGAGATGGTTTCGAAGAAGCATGCTCGATTGGAGGAGCGACCTCACTTGGCCCGGTATAGCTCCTGTTTTTAGTCATACCAAGCTGACTAGGGGGTCAGGTCTGCGTTTCTTATCTCATACCAAAAGCGTCCACCAAGCCATCCTACTTCGTTCTAGATCCTTTACCGCGTGTACAGTTGTTAAAGTGGTTTCGAAATTAGCAAAGAGTATGATAATATCCGACTCTGGTCTCTTTAACAACCAATCGTTATATTTTTCCACACCGTGGTCATTTTTATAAAGCTATAAATATTAAATCTTAAATTATAATTTTAAATCAATACTAAATATTTTAACTACAAGTACATTTTAGATTTAAAACATTTATTTTGAAATTCATATTAAATCAAGTTATTACATTCCAAAAATCATACCTTTAAAACTTATTTAAATTTTAAATCCTTTAAATGAAATTTAATTACAAATTATTCTCCACTAAACTTCTTAAACTTATTTATTGTAGTTAATATATAAAATCTATATTTATTATATTAAATTAAAACTATATTTATTATCCTAAATAAACTATATTTATTATATTAAATTAAAATTTTAATTATTTTAATTATGTATTTTAAAATCAAATAAAATTATAAGTTAAAATCTTAAAATTTCCTTTAAATCATATTTAGCTTATAATTTTAACTTTGAAACATATATATATTATTATTTTCCAAAAATAAATTTTTAAATAAAATCATTAAATTAAATTTTGAAAAAAAATCAAATTTATTAAATCAGAACATACTTTATAATTTAGAAAGTAATTTAAATAATTTAAAATAAATTTAAAATCGACCAACTATGTCTGTATATAATTTTCTACCCTATGGTCAAGTGATTGGATATATATCATTTCAACCCAAAATTATAATTAAATTTCCGGGTATATATCATTTCAACCAGTATCCCAAATTCAAATTAATAAAATCATTTGGGTCTATCATTTCAACCCATAACGATTTTTCCAAATCTAAAAGATTATTCGGGCATGTATCATTTCAACCCATAGTCAGGGAACTTGCAGTGTGATATAAATAAAATGAATAACATAGCATATCAGTACATATCACAGAACATATCATATCGTGTCACAGGTTGGCATCGTATCATATCATATAATATTAACTAGGAAAATCAAATCTATCACAACATTTCTATTGGCATTTCATAAGATGTTCATTCATTTAAACATAAGAATTTAGTCGTGAGTCATTGCTCACGTTTCGTGGCAATTGAAAGAGACGATTATATGAACGGATACGACACGGAGATGGCGACCACAAGTCAAGCAACAACGATCCAAACCAAGACATGAACATGAACGATCGAAGATCCATAACTTTGAAAAAAAAAATCTTTTTTTTATAAAGTAAAGAAGAGTGCAAATGGATTCGGCCCTAAGCTAAGTGGCACGGCCTATGGTGCTAGGGTGTGTGGTGGGTTGGGTGGAGGGTAGGCCGAAGGAAGGAGGGTGGATGGGTGGCGTGTGGGTGTGTGGAGGCCTAGGGGGTGGATAGGTGATTGAGTGTGTGGGTTTGTGGGGTGTGGCCTTGGGTAAGTAGAGGGCGATGGTGGTGTATGGGTGGAGGTCGAGAGGGTAGGGTAGGAATGGGGTCAGCGGCAAAGGCTAGGGGAAGGGTACGACTGGAGTAGGCTAGGGGAAGAGAGAGAGGAAAGAGAGGGGGAGAGAGAGAGGCTAGAGGAGTTAGGCTAGGCTATGCTTTGGACTGGAGATGGGGGAAGGAGATGGATACTGTAAAATGATTTCTGACAGGAAGAACAAGGAGAAGGAAGAAGCAGGAAACAAACATACGTGCAGAAGTTTCTTTTCTCAACCGGTATATCTATTCAGAAAAGCCATATACCAATTTAGGTGACATCTAGGATTCCAGGCCCAACAACCAAGCCTGGATAAATCAAACCTAAACCCAAACCCAAATAAAAGAAAATAGGGAATTACACACAAATAAACGCGCGTTTTTACGTAGAAAATTACAGAATTGAAGATGTAGAAATCGAATTTTCACGAAACGAAAAGTGGATAGGAGATTAGAATTCGGTCTAGAATCATAAAAAATAATAAATATTTAAACTTTACAATTTTCGACCAAAAGTCAAACTTTGACCAAGTTTGACTAAAATTTGAAATTTCAGAAAATTTACTATTTTATTAAATATGGAAAAATATATTACTCAACATCCAAAAAAATTATTTTAAATTCAAATTTATCTAAATTTTAAAATATTTAATTCAAAAATTCAAATAAAATTACTTAAAAAAATTGACTGAATTTACAGGTTGTTACAACGGTTAAAATAGCTTACTGTTAATACATATTAATGCTTTATTTAAAATTAACATGTTAATACTCAAAAGTAAGCATATCAAAAAATAGAGCTTGTAACTTGTGCTAATAGTATTAATGTCAAAACATTGTTGTAGTAAATTTGTTAAGCACATTGCAACCATATTTAGTACTTAATAGCCAGCCTTGTGACTGGGTCATATTCGGACGAATCTGATTAGCCAAACTCGAAGGTTATCGAGGCAGAGAGCCAAGAAAGATAATTGTAACAACCTGCATATTTTACAATTGTATATTTAAAATATTTTATTTAAATATAACATCGTTAGTCGGATTAAAGTCCGGAATACTACTTTTTGCAAGCAGTCGAATTAGGACTCGAGACCACTTCCATTGAGTTCAAAATATCGTTTGCAACCTTTTTGAGTATAAACATCAATATGTTTGGAGTTGAGTAAAATTTTGATGTTTTGATTTAGGGCTTTGAGTTTGGGTTTGGGTTTCAGCCCGCTAGCCCAACTCATCTTATATCCTAACTCCACCCCCTCTCCTCTTCATTCATTCTATTATTTTCCTAACACTATAATATTTAGCATAAATGGGGGAGGAGATTGGAAACTAAAATCCTAAGCCCTAGTTTTCTTTGCAAGTTCAAGTTCAAGCTCCAAAATCAAAGAGAAGCTTAGGTAAGCATCATCTTCTTCTTCTCCGTCTCAATCTCTCTCCAATTTCAGAAATTTTCTATAACCTAACTTGGGAAATATTTGCTTATGATCTTAGATTGGAGCTTTTAGAGTTGAAGTTGAACAGTAGTTGATCTTCCCTTTGTTTTCAAGCTTCTCCTTTGTTGTTTTTGAGTTTTAAAGGTGAGTTTTTGAACTCACATCTATGTTTATAGCCTTCTTTGTGGTAAGGTATGAATTCCTAACATCTATTCATGTTCATTTGCTTTTGATTTGAATGGATTTGGTGAATTTTCCAATTATTGATTCTTGTTGTCCAATTTATGAAAATCCTACTAGGGATATTTGGACATGTTTTTGGGATGTGTCGTAGAGCCTATAAGGTTGGGTTGTCTCGTGGCATAAATACCTAGTCGTCATTGCTCGATCGCCTTCGCTTGGTTTTCTCCCTTCATTGGGGCTAAGCTGAAAATACTGGACATCCCAGTATCAGTCGACTGAACTGGGAAGTCAGTCGACTGAACAGAGCCCGAGAATTTTCTTGAGCCAATATCAGTCGACTGACCCTTATGGTCCAGTCGACTGAACCTGAAAACCAAAAGTTTCCGGGGATAGTTCAGTCGATTGACCATTTAGGTCCAGTCGACTGAATCTGCTATCTCAGCCAATCTTGCCTTTTTGTGTGGACTTCCACCATTTAATCGATTCTAGTGGATCCAATTTGTTGTTATCACCTTTGTTGACTTTGATAATCTCTTTTGGGGGATTTCGAGAATGTCCATTTTGATAGATTTTGTATCGATTCCTTTGGATTTAAATTCACGTCTTCGAATGTGAATTTCTGGTGATTAATTGTTTCTACAATCACTACTATGGTTTGTCACTTTAAAATGCAAAGGTTTCTATACTAGTAGTAAATAACAAAACTCTTTCATCAAAACGATTTCAACACTATTTTAATACAAAGCTCGTTTATTAAAACCATTTTCCAATCTATTAGTACGTATATACAAACCTTTACCTCGTTCGCATGAGAAAATCTAATTAAACGGTGAAACGCTTGCGTTTACTTCATTGGTTAATTTTTGGACTTGTTCGATTGAAACTCTTCTGACAATTTTCGAGTGAAAATCTACAATTTGTTCGTAAATATTTAAGTTAAGCCAGTGGTTATGGGAAATGAAGCTAAACTCATTTATATACTAGCTTAGTGTAATTCACACTTTTTATTGATCAATGATGATCATTTTGTGATTTAGACTTGTGATATGCTACGTCTCTTTATCCACGTGGGGGACTGTACCTCGTTTTATTGAGTTTCGTCTCATTTCTTTTGTAGGCTAACGACCTATTGGTTCTTTGCAGTTTCGACTCATTTTTGTGGGCCAACGACCCATGTTCTTTTATGGAGTTCGGTTCATCGGACGTACCGTTGTACTACGTCGTTGCTCCAAATTATTTGAGTTTCGGGTTCTTATGGCATACCGATATTGTACTATGTCATTGTTTCGAATTATTTTAGTTTCAGGTTCTTCGGACGTACCGATATTGTACTACGTCGTTGCACCGGCTCTATGATTAGCGACCATGGGATAGCGTCCCGTTTGTGAACACGTGTTGGTGAGTTTTCATGCTCCCGTTTTGTGATAGGCCTCCCCCTTTGTGATTTTTGGATTTTTAATTGATGATTTCTAGAATTTGTGTTTCACCAATTTTGTGATTGGCAATGATATGTTTGCCGATATTTGGGGTTTGGTGAATAAAATAAAGAATATGACATCCTTTTTAGTGCTTTGAGATTTCTTGAGATATTGTATGATTTTTGTGTTGTCTAATGTACACTTTTCATAGTATGACATTATTGTTATCATGCGTTTTTGTCATATCACTTATTCTATCTCATTTTTATCTGATATTTATAGCTTTGATCCATTTATTGTTTTCTTAATAATAATACTCGGGTCAGACCGAGATGTTTACAAGTGCTTCTGCTTGACTCCTCTTCTGGGAACATTATCTGACTTTTGACTAACTACTCTAGTTTAGTAGTTTTTGTTGTTATACATACGAGATAGAGACTCCTTGATGTATACTTATTCTTTTGTCTAGTACTTGTACCTATTCTTTTGTGATATTGTGGATCTTATTAGACCACTACTCTGATGTACACATCTATGTGTTATATTCATATCTGTTTCCGCCTTTGTGATATGGACATCTGTGACTGATTTGTGTTATGCTTATTTTTATATTTGTTTCCGAAGATCATATAGCCACTGTGTAGTAGCTTTGAGTTTGTATCGGTATGTCGGATTTCCTTATACTATCTGACATTTCGGTCCTCCCATAAAGCAATTACACGAATGATCGCTCCTCAACATCCTATTCTTCGTGCTAGTTGACGACATTACCTTGTAGTGTCCTTGGCTAGCGTGAGTATAAAGGTGGGGTGTCACAATAACTACCAAACTTTGATGCTAGGAACAACCAAGAGAACAAGCCCAAAGCATAGCAAATTAATTACCAAAAGAAGACCAATACCCCCTACACCTATAAAAAAAACAAATCTAAAAGCCATCTATAGAAGAAGTTATGGATCGGTACCGGCTCCTGAAAGTTCTCCAAAATCCCCTGTCCTATCATGTACCATAATCCTATGATTCTCACAATCCTTCTCAAGCATTGTTGGATAATTCGCAAGCAATTAGCATCAATCACCAAGTACACTTGAAATCAAGAACTGCATTCCACCACCGAACCAAAATAAATCATCCAGAACCAAACATTTAGCCAAGCAACCACGGTGGAACAGGTGAAGGCACAAACAAGTCGCACTTACCCAAGGCCATAAAAGAGATCATGAAGCTTTCTTATGGATCGGTACCGATCCCTGATCATGAATCGATACCGATCCCTAGAAACGGCTGATGTGGACATGACCTTCCTAGCATTGCTCTTTCTGAACGTGGAGAATGAGAGTGTAAATATGGTGGAGATGATTTGACGACCTTCAGGTATAAATAGAGGGGAGAGTGATGTTTTGAGGGATCTTTTTAAGTTGTTTACAAATTTAAATATTCCTTTTGCAATTTCATGGAATATCATCGATCCATAAGAATAGCTCTTGTAAACAGCAACCAAATCAACAATAAAGTTAACTGGACATAGCAATGATTAGCCGAACCACTATAAGGTTTGTTTGTCTTGTTAATTCTCATTTTAATTTCTTCACATAATTCTCTACTTTAATTCTCCGATGTTTATGCCACTTTTTGGTGTAAACAATACTCAAAAAACATTACAACATTAATTTAAATTAATATCTTTATAAGATTGTTCTAGATGCCCACATTACAACATAAAATAAACAAATTTTTTATAAAAACATCAGTCCAAATCGTGGATAACACAACCCCCTATTTTTTTAAGTCATTCCAATCTATAGTCACAAAAAACAATGTTAAAAAAATTAAACGTATAGCCATATAAGAAATCAAATTAAAAATAATTGTACATAATAAATAAATGACCATCTCAAAAAAACAATGCAAAAAAAGTACCTGTAGTTGTATAAAAAACCTAAGTAAAAAGAATTGTATAAAAGGAATACACATTTCAACTTGGTCTATTTCGTTCAAATTATATATAAAAAAATACCTTCTCCAGATATATGACGGTGCTCAACTTAGATAGTTCTCTATATCTCAATTTCTTAATCCCAATATGTTATTTTCCATACTTTTATGTATATTGAAATAAATACCTTTTATATACGGTGTAAGTATAATAACTTTCTTATTATGTATTTGATTCAGTTAAATTGTCCGTACTATAGTTTACGAACATATTATTACGCATAGACAAACTAATTATTCTCGTTGAAAAAGCAACTAAAATTTGAAAAATAACAAATATCCAAAAAGGTCAGCATATTTTCCTTGATATATTGTTTTTGTCAATTTAAAAGCAACAATGATTCTTTATGGTCCATAAGCTTATACAAAACATTGTTACTAACATTATTGATTATGATTGTTAAAACAAAAGGTAAAAAATAGTATCCTAGGTCTTTTTAGTACTTACAAACCTTACAATTAATGCAGTAGGGAATACCGTTGAACTTATCTCATAAACCTTCTGCCTATCATGGAGAAGATACCATGGTTCTTATTCATTCACTAGAATGGGCTTAAAATGAAAGTGTGTTATGGATAGTGTGATATGGATATATGATAATACAGGGTATAGTGATGATAGTAATACTGTAAATAGTGTGAAATATAAAAGCAGTATAGTAAAATGACACCAAAGATTTTTATACTGGTTCGGAGCATTGTCCTACGTCCAGTCTCAGACTCCTTCTGGAATTTCGCTAAAACAACACCCTCACTTAACCCGGAGGAACAGGTCTATACAACCTCTGAGCAGCCGAACAGGGACCTGAGCAGCCGAACAGGGAACTGAGCAGCATAATAGGATTTCGCCTCAGCAGCCGAAGAGGACTTCACACGCATGAGCAGCAAAGCAGGAGTTCAAAAATACAAAAATAGTTTTGACTTTGTGTGTTCTTGATAACACAGATTTGTCACTTGTAGTACACACTTCCTATAATCTTCTCCTCGAGTATACATATACATATACATATATATATATATATATATATATTTGAAGTATATGAAGAATAGAAAGGTATAGCATTGCTTTAATGTAGAATAATTGAAAGTATAATAGCGAATAGATTCAAGAGTGTTAGATTAGAGATAAGAAAATTCGGTGGTAAATCAGATTGCGAGTACATGATTTGGAATCAAGTTGGACTTTGTATTTATAAAGGTTAGAAAGCAGCGACTGTTGATGAAGAGTTTCAATTGAAGTGTTGCATCCAAATATTTTCGTAGAGGTTCGTAACTCTTCATAAAAAGTCGTGTCTTTTCAAAAAGTAGCTGTTGTAGAAATTCAGTCAACTGAGCTTCTGGGTCAGTCGACTGAATAATCAAACGAATTTAAAATATATATTTGAATACTTGTGCACCTGCGCATGTTTTACAGATTTTCCAGTGTCAGTCGACCGAACCTCTAGGTCAGTCGACTGACCTGGTGAACTCTGTGCAATATGCACAGTTTTCATACGTATAGTAATATATATAACTTTAAAATACCTTTTTATATATTTTATATGCTTATATATATATAATATTTGAGAATAGATGATTAAGTATATAAGCTAATATATACGTAATCGAGGAGAGATTTTAACAAAATTGACCTAAGACTCAAAACTAAAATAATATAATATAATTGATGCACCGGTTTTGAAGTCATCTCCTAGTAGTATATATTTTATTTTTGTCATAGGAGTCGTCAAATCTGTAAGTCGTAGCGATAGCTTCGTGTCATGAATCAAAACTAAGTCTTTACCTTCTCCCCCCTTTTGATTGATGACAACCTGTAAATAGATATAGATTTCGACTGTATATATATAATATAAATATTTACTCCCCTGAATTTTTGACGCTCTATATCCTGCATTCTTAATGTTAGCAATAATATTTCTCCCACTTTGTCATCGACAAAAAGGAACAAGGAATATAAAAGTATCAAGCCATAATGGCATAGATATTACGAAGGAAACAATCATTCATACATTAAACTTCCATAAACTAGAGTGTTTGAAATAATATGAATAGAGTGGCTGATTAGTACAAGCCATACGAAATAAATACTAATGTTTTTATAAAAAGAAAACATCTTATGCCATTGGTTGCTTACCCCTACCACTATGTGATGTTTGACCACCACTATCGCCTCCATCTCCACCATCGTCACAACTACTTTCTTGATCATCGGAGGATGAAGACTAAATGAAGATGGGTTGCTTACCAGGATCGCCTATTATAGTTGTGGAAGTCCCGGATGAACAGGAAATAGCTTGCCATAAATTCGTAAAAAATCCTTTAACCTTATCAAGCTTTTTGTCTTCTTTAGCGATATGGGTTGGAAGAACTTGTTGGTTGCGGCATATCATTGAAATCGACTCATATGGAGGTAGGTTCAGATTAAGGATCAAAATTTCATCTTATTGACGACGAGTGGATATTTGGCGGGATAGACCTTGAGATGCTTCGCCATGTTGTTGTGGTTGAGCTTGAGATAATTGTCGTTGAGTCCATTCTTCGAAAGACATGATAGGAGGTGGTCGAGCAACCAGTGGCTTCATTAATGCCAAAGTGCGAGAATTTAAACATCCAACGGTAGAAACTGGCGAGTCAGGTTTTGGAATCTCATAAGCCTTTAGCAATCGCATAATATATTCACCATAGTAGACGATATTCATTCGACCGTTGTTGAAGCTAGGGAATTCATCAAGAATTAATCGTAACCAATTGACTTTAATATTTCCAAAGACAGCGTACATGGCTTTAAAGTTATTTTCATAAACAATTTCATGACTCTCGGCTCGCGGAGTTACGGTCTTCATTAAAGCACGATGTATAATCTTGTTTTTGGTCTTAAGGACATGGACTTGAATTGGTGCATGTCGTCTTCTAAGAATAAATGACTGATATGGTCACGAACGACCAAATAAAAATCAACACTGGTCAATTCTATACCATCATTTTCAGTTCTTAAAATATGAGCCATGCGGTCTGAAGAAAAAAAGACCGGTTTTCCACAAACTAGGCTCGATACACAATCTTGTTGATTTAAACGGTTTGGTGACCCAAGTTAAGATTTGAATAGAATAATTTGACCATTATTTGATTAATGTTGTGCTTATTATCGTCAATGTTGAATAAAGATTCCAAATTGCTCCTACGAGCTAATTCTTGGATATGGTATTGAGAGAAATCGGAAAACTTTATGAACGAACCTTCGAAGATCCGGTAATCTTGCATTCTTCTCCACCTCCTAATTGCGGTATCATCAAATAGCCATTATTGGATTTGCTCGTTTGAAGGAGGTTGATACGATGAAGAAGCTTGTCCTTTTCTCTTAAGAGCCATTAACTTGAATGTTTGAGGAATAAAAATTGAGTTTTTGAGAAATTAGAGTTTTGGAAAAACTTTGAAATCTGAGATGAAAATGGTGAAAAAGGGTAAAGTAGAAGTTAAAAAGTGGAAAGGGAGTGGGTGGGAGTAATAAATTTACTCAGATTTACAATTCAGTCGACTAAATCAGTGTTCAGTCGACTGAAGCTGAAAATCAAAAATTTTCATCCTTCTGGTCCAGTCGATTGATGTACTGAGATAGTCACTGACCGTACTTTTAAAAAACATTTTACCTCTGTGTCAGTCGATTGACCCCCTGGTTCAGTCGACTGACCTGGATGAATTTCTATAGTGAATTTTTCTGGAGTAAATTTATATAATTTGTTTGTATACATTAGCGTTGTAGTTTATTTTTGAATATTATAATCAGTTTACATATGAATGATGAAAAAGAAATAAATTATTCCAAAAACAAAAGTACATACTTTGTGTAGAATTATTCGTAAATAAAACAAAAATAACAACTATATTTATTTTGAACGACTTGACATTTTGTAGCCCTTTAGTTGTTTCCGACGAGCATCAAAACAACATGTACGTCTATTGGATGTGAAGACGCCCGGCAGAACTTCATAGCAATATGCTCGATAATTCCTAATCGTTTGAAGTTAATCTTTTGTTCGCAGTACATTTCACGTTGTAGCATTAACGATTCTTGTAAAATAATGATGCAGATCATCCAATCTTTTGCTTAGTATTTGGAGATATGCCAATCGTCTTCTTCCTTTTCTTTTTATCCAGTGTATATCCGGTATGATAGGTAGAAAATGGTGAAGTTTGATTAACCGGAGTCTTTGGTGAATTGTTTGAGGCAAGAATTTCAATGGAATCAGTGGATGAAGAGTTTAACATCTTGAAAATTAGTTTTGGAAAAGACACGAATGAAGCTTTTGTTTGGATTTCTGTTTGATTGTGGAAAAAGATTGGAGTAGGCATATCTATTTATAGCCTAAGTTTAGAGCAAAACTAGGTAGAAATAAGTGGCTTATCTTGAATTTAGCCAAGTAATAGGGTAGTTCATTGGTTTTTCTGTTGTTTGTTTTATCATATGTAATATAATGTTCATAAAACAAGTAAAGTATATTTATAAAGTTAAATGTTACATATAATTTTTAGTATATTGATGTCACCATATAATAAAATCCCCATAATAGACTGTAACAGAAATAATCAATAGCTTAGGTGGTTAAGACACTTGGGCTATTCATAGCAGATCATAGATTCGAGTCTCAGCATAGTCAGAATTATGAATTTCTTGTAAAAAAATTATTTTTGAGTTTTTAGTCAAAATTTTTGTATCTATATATCTTTAATTGACATTATACCGAGTTCACGTCATAATTTTATAAAAGTATTTTCTAACAATGGTTTAGTAAAAATATCAGCTAATTGATTTTCTGATGGTACATAGTCTAAATTTATCGCTTCTTTTTCTATATTATCGCGTAAAAAATAATGTCTAATATCTATATGTTTAGTCCTTGAATGGTTTACTGGATTTTTGGATAGATTTATTGCACTAGAATTATCGCAGTAAAATTTTGATTTTGATAGATTGACTCCGAAATCTTTAAGTGCCTATTGCATATAAATTACTTGTGTGCAAGCTACTGCTGCAGAGATATATTCTGCTTCACAAGTTGATAGTGAGACAGTTTTGTTTCTTGCTAAACCATGATATTAAAGACTTACAAATGAAGTGAAACGTACCGCTTGTACTTTTTCTATCTGTTCGTGATTCTCCAAAATCAGCATCGTTGTATGATACTAACTCGAACGAGTACTCTTTCGGATAGAAATGTCCAAAATTTGTAGTTTTACTAAGATAGCGTAATATTCGTTTTACGGCTCGTAAATGTGATTCTTTCGAGTTAGCTTGAAATCGTGCATATAGACGCACACTCATCATAATATCTGGTCTATTAGCTGTTAGATAAATTAGTGATCCTATCATACTACGATATAGCTTTTGGTCTATACTTGCGCCATTTTCATCTTTATCAAGATGTGTTCTTATGCTCATAGGTGTTGGTTTGACAGAAGTATTTTTCAATCCAAAACGTTTGATAAGATTATTACAGTATTTTTTTTGATTAATGAATATTCCATTTGAAACTTGTTTTATTTAAAGACCTAGAAAATATGATAATTCTTCCATATGGGACATTTCAAATTCTCTAGTCATTATTTCAGAAAATTCATTACATAATTCATTATTAGTTGATCCAAATATAATGTCGTCGACATATATTTGAACTATAAAAATATCATTTTTAGAATGCTTTATAAATAGAGTTTGATTTACTTTTCCTATTTCGAATCATGAGTTAATTAGATGGCTTTTAAGGCGTTCATACCAAGGACGTGGTGCTTGTTTTAAACCATATAAAGCTTTGTTAAGTTTATAGACGTAATCTGGGTATTTTTCATGAATAAATAAAGGAGGTTGTTCAACATAAACATTTTCTTTAACATAGCAATTTAAAAATGCACTTTTAACATTCATTTGATAGAGTTTAAAGTTACTAAAACATGCGTACGCTAGTAAGATTCGCATTGCTTCTAGTCCAGCGACTGGAGCAAACGTTTCTTCGTAGTCTATTCGTTCTTCTTGGTTATATCCTTGTGCTACTAATCTCGCTTTGTTTCTAGTTATATTTCCTAATTCGTCTGCTTTATTTTTATAAACCCATTTAGTTCCAATAACAGTCTGATCGGTCGGTCTGGGTACTGGCTCCCAAACTTCATTTCGTTCAAACTGATTGAGTTCTTCATGCATAGCGATAATCCAATTTTCATCAAATGATGCTTCCTTAGTATTTTTAGGTTCTATAGTAGAGAAAAAGGCTACATTACTCATTAAATTTAGTTGATTTCAAGTTCGAGCATTTGAATTTATTTCTCCAATTATATTTTCTGTAGGATGATTTCGTAAGATTCTTCGAGAAGATCTTATTATATTAGTAATACTTCTATTTTCTAAATTATTAACAATGTTTTCATCTTCTCTAGGATTATAAACAATATCGTTATCATCTCTTGAATTATTTATTATTGTACTTGTTTTATTAAGTAAATCATTGTCATTATTTGTTTTGAAATAAGTTTAGAGTTCTCATCAAAGGATACATGAAGTGACTCTTCGATAGTATTAGTTCGCTTATTAAAAATTCGATGAGCTTTGCTTCGATTTGAATACCCAAGAAATATACCTTCGTCACATTTTGAATAAAATTTGCCAAGCTGATCTTAGATATTCAGTATAAAACATTTTGATCCAAATATTTTAAAATAAGATATATTCGGTTTTCTACCACTCAAAAGTTCGTAAGGAGTATTCTTAGTGAGAGGTCTAATAGAAACACGATTCAAAACATAACAGGCAGTTGCAACAGCTTCAACATAAAAATATTTTGGTAACATACTTTCATTTAGTAAAGTTCTTGAACATTCTTGTAGAGTTCGATTTTTTCGTTCAACAACTCCATTTTGTTGTGGAATTCTAGGAAATGAAAATTTATGAAATATTCCTTCCTTTTTACAATAGTTATCAAACTCTATATTTTCGAATTCACCTCCATGATCACTTCTAATATTTTTAATTCTAATGCCTTTTAAATTTTGAATTTGTTTAACAAAAGTTTTGAAATTTTCAAAGGTATCACTTTTATTTTTCATAAAGATAGTCAATGTATATCTAGAAAAATCATCAACTATTACAAAGACGTATTTATTGTGATTTATGGATTGAATTTGGGTAGGTCCAAATAAATCCATATGAACTAACTCAAGTGGTTGTAATGTCGAAATAACTTTCTTTGACTTAAACGAGAATTTAGTTAATTTACCTAATTGACATAAGTCACATATATTATTAATTTTAAAATTCATCTTCGGTAATCCTTTCACAAGATTATTTTTAGAAATTTTATTTATATTTTTGAAATTGATATGACAAAATCGTTTGTGCCATATCCAAGGATCATTTTCTTTAGCTATTAAACACATATCTGAGTTATGATTAACTTCATATTCAAAACGTAAATTTTTTACCTCTATTTCCTTTGAAAATAAGATTTTGATTTTGATCAAGAATACTACATTTATTTTCAGAAAAGGATATTTTAAAACCTTTACCGCATAATTGACTTATACTTAATAGATTATGTTTTAGATCCTTAACTAATAGAACGTTTGTAATAAAAGGTAAACTAGATGTACCGTAGTTGCTCACATCGCCTTTGCCGATGATATAGCCCTTGGAATTATCTCCAAAAGTGACAGAACCTCCATCTGAGTATGTAATATTTATCAGCATATTTTTGTCTCCTGTCATGTGTTTTGAACAACCACTGTCGAGTATCCATTTTTCTCTTTTCTTGAGTGAGACCTGCAAAAAATATGAGACAACGTTGGTACCACTTTTTAATAGGGTCCTAAGAGTTAGCTCTTAGGAAATCAAACCCAAGTGGGTTTAGTATCCCTTTTATAAATATAATTTTTATTATTATGAACATTTTCTATGAATGAACTAAAATACATTTTCCTTATTAACTTGTCATTAGTTTTAGGTACTCATATATTTATAGTTTTAGAAACTAGTCTTAAAGATGTGGATATTTTATTAGACTTAACTTTTAAATTACTAGATTGTGAATTCTTGACTTTCTTCTTATAACCTAAACCATTTTTATTGTTAACAGGTTGTGAATTCTCAATAATTCTAGACAAATTTTCTCTTCCTTTATTAAAATTGAAACGTTTTTAGTGATTCCTTCTAGTTTGGTCTTGAATTTTCTAGTTCTACCATCTTAATATTAGTTTTTAACACCTAATTTTCGGAAACAAGAGCATCATTCTTTTCTTTTTGAGTTTCAATTTCTTGACTCAATAATATAAGTTGAGAATTAACATTTGAAAGAGATTCTTGAGTTTTCTTAGGTTCTTCTTCCAATATTTTCTTCTCGTCTTTAAGCATATCTCTTCCGAATTCTGCATTGTTCTGATTTACTACAGCCTCTTTATATTTTCTTTTGAGACTCTTTAAAGTGTCTAATAATTCAGAATTTATCTCTATCATGTCATCAAAAGTTAAATCACTAACCTCATTATCTTTGGCCATAAAGCATACGTTGGCTATCGCCGTCACTTTCACTTCCAGAAGAAGAGGAGCAATCTGAATCATCTCATGTAACTGAAAAAGCTTTTCTTTTGAATTTGTCCTTCCTTTTATTTCGATATTCTTTCTTTTGATCTGGACAGTCCTTCTACATGTGCCCCTTTTTGTGATAGTTAAAACACTCCATTACTAATAAAGACGGTGTTTTATTGCTGTTTGAGTTTCTCTTGCCATTATTTCTGTTTCCTTTTCTATATTTCAAGAATTTCTTGAAATTTTTGGCAATAAAGGCTAGGTCGTCTTTATCTGAATCTGATTCTTCTTATTCTGCATGAAATGCTATATTCTTTTTATCTTGAGCTTGAACTCGTTTAGCCTGCAAATTCACATCATAGGACATTAGATTTCCTATAACTCTTTCGGGGTTATTTTGAAAATATCGTTCACTTCTTCAATAGCAAGAACTTTTCTTTCTCATTCTTCCGTTAAAGAGTTAAGGATTTCAGATACAATGTCAAAGTCTGAATATTTTTCTCTTAGTCCTACTAATGAATGATAGATATCCTGAAATCTTGAGTACATGTCATTTATAGATTCATTTTCTTTCATTCTAAAGTTTTGAAACTGACTTTTGAGCACGAATATTTTACTTTGTTTGACCTTGTTGGTTCCTTCGTGTGTAACTTTGAGTGTACGCCATATTTCATATGCAGTATTGCACATGCTAAAATAGTTAAACTCATTTTTATCTAAGGCACAAAACAACATATTCATGGCTTTTGCATTTGCTGTGGCATCTAGTTTGTGTATTTGACCAAGTAGAATACTCTTTAGTAGGAATAGTATATTCTATTTGCGTTATATTCCATGTAACAAAACCATTTGCTTGCATATATATTCTCATTCGTGTGGCCCAATAGTTATAATTCATGCCATTAAATTGCGGTGGACGTGCAGTGGATTGTCCTTCAATGAAGCTAGTGTTAATGCTAGTGCTAGTGTCCATATTGTTAGATTATCAGATAATTGTGTTACGGTTATATGATGACCTTGCTCTGATACCAAATGAAAGTGTGTTATGGATCGCGTGATATGGATATATGATAATACATAGTATAGTGATGATAGGAATACTGTAAATAGCACGGAATGTAAAAGCAGTATAGTAAAATGACACCAGAGATTTTTATACTGGTTCGGAGCACCGTCCTACGTCCAGTCCCAGACTCCTTCTGGAATTTCACTAAAACAACAACCCTTACTTAACCTGGAGGAACAGATCTATACAACCCCTGAGCAGCCGAACAAGGACCTGAGCAGCAGAACATGATTTCACCTCAGCAACCGAAGAGGACTTTACACACCTGAGCTGCAGAACAGGACTTCAATAAATAAAAAATAGTTTTGACTTTGTGTGTTCTTAATAACATGGATTTGTCACTTGTAGTACACCCTTCATGTAACCTTCTCCTCGAGTATAAATATATATATTTAAAGTATATGATGAATAAAAAGGTATAGTATTGCTTTAATGCAGAATAATCGAAAGTATAATATCGAATAGATTCAACAGTATTTGATTAGAGATAAGAAAATCCGGTGGTAAACCAGATTGTGAGTAAGTGATTTGGAATCAAGTTGGAGTTTGTATTTATAAAGGTTAGAAAGCAGCGACTGTTGATGAAGAGTTTCGATTGAAGTGTTACGTCCAAATCTTTTCGTAGAGGTTCGTAACTCTCATAAAAAGTCGTGTCTTTTCAAAAAATAGCTGTTGTAGAAATTCAGTCAACTGAGCTTCTGAGTCAATCGACTGAATATTCAAACGAATTTGAAATATATATTTGAATACCCGTGCACCTGTGCATGTTTTACAGATTTTCCAGTGACTGAACCTCTGCGTTCAGTCGACTGACCTAGTGAAATCTATGCAATATGCACGGTTTTCATAGGTATAGTAATATATATAACTTTAAAACACTATTTTTTATATTTTATATGCTCATATATATATATAATATTTGAGAATAAGAAGATTAAATGTATAGGCCAATATATACGTAATCGATGAGAGATTTTAACAAAATTGACCTAAGACTCAAAACTAAAATAATATAATATAATTGATGCACCGGTTTTGAAGTCTTGTCTCTTTATAGTATATATTCTCTTTTTGTCGTAGGAGTCATAAAATCTGTAAGTTGTAGTATTAGCTTCTTGTCATGAATCAAAACTAAATCTCAACATAAAATGAGCCAATAATTAAGTACATTTCATGAACATATTGAATTGGAACATATGCAATGAAGCCAATATAAAATATTCAAAAACGTTATCTATATTTGCATAGCCAATTTACAAAACAATGTACATGGAAATTTTGAAGATGAAAATCATTTTGAGATTGGAACAAACACATTGTTTGCAGTTCCAATAGGCATAGTGAAGAAAGTTGGGTTATTGACAATTTTAATTCCAACCAAACAAATTAAAATGTAGTCTAAATCATGTAGTTGAAGTTATTGAAATATAATTACACATCCAGGTAATGATAGTAGTGTATCCAACAATTAGGCATATCTGCCTCGACAGGTTGATTCTGTAGCTCATTAATTTTTGATAATGACAGTATTGTATCCAATAATTTGGCATAGCTGCCTTGACAGGTTGATTTTGTAGCTCATTAATTTTTTCTTATTGATATTGATGGCATATGTAATGGATTAAAGATCAATGATGCATACACACACACACGAAATTACTTAAAGATGCCAATATCTCTACTTTCTTTAGCAGGTAAACACTTGGATAGAAGGTAATCAAGCAATCACAAACCGACTAGCTGAAATAACCAAATTATGCAACATAAAAAGTATTCAATCTTCATTATTCATAGAAACATTTCCTGTCTATATTGCAAAAAATGCAATTAAAATCATGCATAATTTATAATATAGTAAGATTACACTCTTCAATTCATTTATAATTAAACAGAAAGGACATTACCAAAAAAATGTACCATTGTACAGGTTTCTCAATGATGACTTTATCTCTGAAAACTATAACCTGCAGATTTACAATGCAATACACTAACATAGACTGAAATACTGTCATAACTCAATTTCATAAACCATAGCCCACAATCTCTAAATTAGTGTAAGTTAACATACACCGCAGCTTATCTCCATACGCAGAATAGAGATCTAAGGACAACATACGAGTAGTAGCTGTCATGGATGGATTTTAAGCTTCTAGGAGCAGATTTATCGGCATCCAAGCCTCCTCTCTCGAATTGATTAAAATCTCACAAATTATTCCTTAATTTTTGATGAATTTTCGACATTTTTTTCTATTGTTTGGGACAAGAAAGATTGGCAGCGTATTGTTTGGGATAAAAGAGAAAGGCGATGTGTGTTCAGATAGTATTGTTTCAAGGTCTGAAATTCTTGTTTTACCCTCAGGGTTTGGTTTCAGATATATCTTAGCGCTTCAAACTTGGACGCTGCTGTAATTCAAGTTGCCTCCGCCAAGCGGTTCAGTTGTAGGCTGGGCTGGGCTGGGCTGTGCATATAGTTTTCCTACACTTCAATTATTAATCCATACTATAATATTATTATTGGGTTAGATTTCAAGAGCACGCCGGTCATCTTCATAATTTGAGAATGAACAGTCACGTTTCTAATTTCTTTCTATTCCAAACTTTGAAATGTGATAACTTTTTCTACATTAATTGTATTTAAGAATCGATTTCACTATCAAATCTCAAATTTAATATATTTTCCAATAATATCCATTGTTGATAGTTAAAAATAATTTTTTTGACATCATAGTTTTTCGAATTATTCATATTATTAAAGTTATTAAATCTGTTTGACTGTATTTCTTTAAACTAATCTATGTCGTTGATTGTTTTTAAAATTTTCAGCCTCTGATTCTACTTTCACAAATTGCAGTCAAATCTGGTGAAATGCAACATTACCAAAATACAGCAACAATGTTAGATGGAATTAGAAATGGAACCAGAAAGCTCAAAAATATTAAATACAATTATATGCTTCTTATTATATTGAATTTGCTTTGACTGTAAAAGAAATACAATGATATTGTTCACATTAAAATAAATGTTATTGAATAATGATTGTTAGTTCCAATACTTCAGACATAAAATATGTATGCTTTAGATTTAGCATATTTTTCAAAAGAATCGTTCAAAACAGAAATAAATCTCTTTATCCTTTAATCTTATCATTCTACAATAATATGATGCTGCATAATGTGTTCTTAGACATAGTCAGTTATGGGATCATCATCAACCCTTGCGTTCTCATGAATCATGTCAACGTTGCTTTTGGCATTTTTGGATCAATGGTCAAGTGTAAATGAAATGTTGTTACCTGCACTGCTCTTAAAGGTAGTTATTACAGAAGCAGCAAAAGGAATCAATGACATCAAGTATTAAAGGAAATGATTGATAAATGTATCTCACCAAATGAAGTTATATGTAATACAGCTGATGCATGGAGCAATAGCTGATGCACACAATAAATTTATATGTGTATAATTTATATGTGTATTGTGTGGAAATTTTATCTTTAAAATCATTTTTGCTCGATATTTTGCAATTGTTTATCAAGCATCAGTACTATCTGCATTACTGTTTTTAAAGATTTATACACAAGTTTTAGACAAAATGCATACTTATTTGAAAATTGATAAAAACGATCACTATTTCTTAATCAATGAACCATATAAATCATTTAAACATGTTATGATGATAAAAGGTTGAGTGCGGTCCGTATGTGAAGCAACGGTTCACGCTACTTTAGTTCGAAATAAGATATTAAGCTTTCAAATATTTCTCCGTTCTTAAAAAATAGTTGGAGCAATTAACCTTCATTTTATATTATTAAATATATGGCAATTCATTAACACTAATTAACTTTCATTTAAGAATTTTAATTTCAAAAGCTACGGTAACTTTTTTTGTGAAAGTATGAGTTTCATTTTTAGCATATTATAAAACCACAGTAATACATTAACACAAATCAATTAAAAAAATCGATCACAAGTTATCCATTTGATAAATGACATTACTTTTCTATTTAAATTTTGTAAATACGTATAGTATATAAAATAATTTCTTTTTGAAAACTAAAAATAAAACGAAGAATTTTTTGTAAAAGTAAAAGTTTTTAGTAACTCATTTATGACGATAACCAACTAGTACATAAATTTGGAATTTGTACTATGGTTTATTTCTGTAAACATGAAAAGTTAACTCCAACAGATGTACTTTCATTTGACAGGAAACTGTCTCCTAAACCCTAACATAGATTAAAAAATTTCTCGTCAATTTACTTTTATTATTTTACATTTAGATCCATGTATTTAAACTAACAAGAAATTATTAAATTTAAGCTATTTAAATAAACCCAGTTATCTAATATTCATTAGTCTGTATGATAAATTCAAAAAATAATTATTTCAATATGCATACCACTTACGTATTAAACAAAGTGGTAAAATTAACTGTAGATCATACATAAAAATATGTTAAGCATATAAAACTTATGAACATAAACCACGATAATAATTGTAATTTATAATTTATTTATCTCAATAAATGATCAATGATAACAGCTTTAATTTTTAATTCATTATCACAGTGGATTATCAATTGATTTTATTAAATAACATTAAAAGAAGAGAATTTCTGGCCTCCTTATTACTTCTAGCTGTTACCCGTTTTTTCTAGTTCTCTCCTAATATTTATTGTAAAATATCTTTATATAATTTATGATATTTTACACTATCCACGTCGTTTTAGTAATTTTAATTAATCATTTACATTCGAATACCTACGTTTATCATTTATACAGTTACAGAGTTTTTCTCCGATCTCTCATATTATTTCACATCTAAATTAGTTAAATATATTAAATTTTGAACTTATTAAATAAACGCAGTTAACTAATATTCATAACTCATCACATAAATCCTAGAAATGACAACTCAATATGTGTACCAAAATAATATTAATGAAAATTACATAGCTAAGTAAATTTTCGAGTCTATATAAATCACATAAAAGAAATTACATACAAACAATAAAAACTATCATTTATATTTCATTCGTCTCTATAAATTGCCTAATAGTAAAACAAAAAAAAATTCGTGCCTTTGAGTAGTTCTATAATATTTACGCAAACTGTAACAGAAATTTTACCATACATCGAACAATAAAATTATATGCTAAAAAAATACTTAAATATAAATACTATGATTTTATAACATTGCCGTTGTAAGGACCCGATTCTTCGACTTCCGAAAATCGACATCAATACGTCCACTGTATCAACTGCCGAGCAATCGAATGCCGAAAAACCGAATTCTTAGGGTTTAAGAATAAAAAAAAGATAGAAGAAGAAGAAAATAGAACAGGAGAAGAACAACAGAAACAATATCAGAATCTCACAGTCGCAGCGGAACAACATATAATAGATAAATGAATAATCTTTAAAATAAAGAATTATACCAGTTATTACATTACATTACATCATCATCAGAGCGTACAACAATATACAACACAACTGGACAATGGACAGTTATACAAACATGTCCTTACAAGTGAATTTACAGCGGAAAGATAATATTATATACAAGTAATACGTCTCGCCATCCAGCTCGCCACTTGAGCTCCATAGCACTTCTGAATCCAGAATGACCTGATAACCTGACTCTAGACTGCCCGTGTGGAAATTATGGGCACCCAGAGTTTAGGAAGGGAACAATAAATTGCAGGTCAGTCATGGGACTGGTGTGAGAACTTAAAACAGTTATTTATCTTTTAAAACAACAACAACGATAGAAGTGGAAAAATATCCGCAATGCTTTTGGAAAATGAAACTACTATAAGGCCTCCCCGCACACACACAATGCAAACGCAGAATTGAAGGAGATTTCTCCTTATGATTGTTAAAGATGCTTACTACGCAAAACAAATCATTTTTGATATTTTTATTAGTGCATAGTGATGAAAACATTTCGAAAATAGAATATAAATCTTAGCCAGCATAGGTACCATTATATTATGTCTGCTATAGCTACCTCCTGAGGAGGCAGGTTATACAACTAAAACCGTACAAGGCTCATATTGTTTCTTTGGATTTTCCAACAAATGGTCAGGCTAAGGAACTTCCTACTGCCACATGGGATCGCCTCTGGCGGGACGTCCCGAGAACTTAACCAGCTCTCTGCCAACACAAGGCCGGGTTACCTTTGTAGCTAGGTAACTACTACACGAATATGCCACCCTCCGGTCCTTTGGGACCTTTATCCGAGGGCCCTCGATCACCAAGCAACAACCACACAGAAAATGAGATTGGAGCAACCACATAGGTTAAGCATCAGGGCTCCATACCTGACACCACCTTTTTCGAGAAGGAAATGACACACCCTAAAGGGCGCGACCCTCATAACCTTGCTGCATATTCCTGTTTTGACCATTTCTGGGGTGTGAGGTCTGACAAAGTCTCGTCCACAAAGCTACGCTTTTTCACAAAGCCACGATTTGATCAACAAATGATCAATAAATAATCATCACACAACAACACTCAACATGCCACATTACCAAATTGGGAGTATATCGCTGATAACCTTCAACTACAAAACCTTTGAGCTCGTACGTCTTAGAGAAGGGTGTTAAGCTAAGAGAATAATTCCCCGCCACCAACAGAGATGTATTTGAAAGAAATCTGCTTTATATCTCAAAAATTTAATGTCAGACACGTAACCATACAAGTCTGTTCCGGGCTCGAACAGAACCGAAGGCACTTCCAAAGAAGCCCTTGCAATCGGGCATTCACAATTCCGGGCGAATTTCCCATCACAAAGGAAATCTCCATACCGTAGCTAATAGTGCAGAGACAATCGATAGGTCATCCTATCGTTTTCACAAATACCCGGTTTTCACCACCGGTCTTCAATGCTATCCATTACATCGTATCACTATTCGGAATGGGTAATCCAAATAACGAGCGCAATAATTTAAAAATAAGTGTAGCATTCAATTTTCAACCAATTCACAACAAATAGCCATTTAAGGGTCAATATTAATAGTCGGTTATTTAACTATCAATCAATATTCACAACACCACCCGATTTTAAATAATTTCCCAAATTATTTATTTTCAAAAATATGTTTATAAGATATAATTTCCACACTTCAACCATTTGGAAACAAATTTCAAATCACTTTTCACCTTTACAACTTTCATTTCAAAATGGTTTATTTAAACCAATTAAATAAATCCTTACCGATTTATTAAATTTACGTTCCAAATCCGTAAATTTATTCCACTTTTAAAAATAAACCAATGTTTATTTTTAAAACAAATTTCCCTTCCCTGTATATATTCCATGGTGAATTTAAATTTTCAAATATCCACTGATATACGATTTTCAAATCGTTTTCAAATATTCACTTTCTATTTATCTTTAAAAGATATAATCTCAAAATATTCACTTCATAATGGAAAACATTTTCGTACTTATTCAATAATAAGTAATTCACGAATCCATTTATTTTCAACATTTGGAAAATATTCAATATACTTAAATCCAAATTAAGTATATATTTTATTCTTTAAGGAAAACTTCCCTTAAACACATTTATTTGAGTCAAAATGAATGTTGCGTAAAATATCGTTACGACAACTCAAAATCACTAGTATAAGGATTCAAAATTAAGATAGATGTATAAACCCCAATACTATACAAAACTTTTCCTTTCGGAAATCATTTACTACAACAACAGTGTTAAAGTCCACCATTTCCTTCTATTTGTCGAAAACGTCTATTTCAACAATGAATGTTGAAATCTAAGGTTTCAATACTTAACACATTTTAAAACATTTTTGAATCGTTTTAATTCTATTTAAAATAGCACTTTCCCAAAATATTTCTTTAATATATTATTCACCGTCCAAAATCGTGAACATACTTCGTTAACCAAATTCAATTTCTACATATTTTATTTAAAGGATTATCCACTGTCCCAAAATCGTGGATATATCTCCTTTAACAAGCTATAATAATTAAACTTATTAAAATAAGTCGATTTCGGATTTATAAAACAACGTTTGTAAATTCCATTTATATTTTCTAACAACTTCAACTTATAAAATCACTTTATTAACAAATTCTATCCATATCTCATTTACACGCCAAAATCCAATTTATAAGTTAATTACTTATAAATCTTTTATTTTACAAAAATCTATTCATTTTATAACTTCACAATTTATTAATCTATAGATTTCATCCACTTATGAAATCCATTTATACTTCATTCTTATACTTATAAAAAATCGTTTAATAATCCCAACATTTTAATTTATAAATATCAATTTTATAAATCTTTTATATAAATCATTCATAATAATTCAAAAATCCCAATTTAAACCATTTTATAAATTAATCAACTACTTATTTCAAAAATCACATTTCGGTTATATTTCACAAAAATCATAATTTTTATAACATAAAAATTTCAACATTTATTTATTTAAAATGAATCAATTCCAAAATTAAATTTTATTATGAATTCTCAACTTAAATTTTCAAAAATCAAATTTTATTTATTTTCGGCATCTAACGATACTAAAAATATATTCGACTAAAATCTAGCCTTTAACGATTTAAATCACAAAGATAATCACGCAGATTATAAATAGATCAACATACAACATTGAAACAAATTCAATCATTTGAGGAATCCAGTTGGATCCCTCCAACCTATTTCCCTGCATCCAAAGATGTTAGCATAATACCAATTCCGCTTCGAGACGGAATATCGCGGTATATGAGATTTATAAAATACTATCCGCTATTATGCGGTGCAATAGGGTCTCATCCGCTATATAATGCGGGAAAATCAACTCCAAATACATATATAATACCAATTCCATACAAGATAGAATTATCGCGGTATATGTTTTTAATAAATAACATCCACTTGATATACAGCGTATAGGGTCTATTTCAATACAACAAATAATAACTATCATCCAATCACACAATCAAGCAATTTTAAATCTAACTATTTAAAATTTAAATCGAAACAATTCGATTGAGTGAGAAGTTCTCACCTTGAATTTCTGATAACAGTTGTAGCGTTTGTTTCGAATAAAAGTAAACACGCGTTTAATTTTACCCGAAATTATCACCAGCTCCATTGTGTAGTGCTCGACAAAACGAAGCCAACGCAATTCGTTTCGTAATTTTTCGACCTCGTATCAAAAAGTTGTCGCATTTAGAAGTTTATACAATTTATAATACAAATAAATTTACATTTTATCTTAATTTTATAACCTAGTTCCATCTGAACCATTGATTACTTGGCCTCAACATCAGGCCATTCACGTCCTTCTTCCTCTACTAGGTAATAAACGCGACCGAACCCATATAGGCCGCCCAAAACCCTAAATCTCGCGACCCCATGCCCTCGTTTTAACTCGATCAACTGTGTGCACTTCGAAGCCCTCGCCAAGAGCTATGTAACAACCCGCATATTTATCAATTTTATATTTAATATTTTATTTAAATATTTTATCGATACTCGGAATTTAGTCCGAAAAGCTACTTTTTGCATACGGTCGAATTAGGACTCGGGACCACTCCCATTGAGTTCAAAATGACGTTTGCGATCTTTTAAGTGTAAATTTGATATGTTTGGAGTTAGTGGAATTTTGCTACTTTTTACTTAGGGCTTTGGTTTGGGCTGAGCCCAATAACCCCACTTATGTATTCAGTCCAACCCCTTCTCCTCTTCATTATTTCATTCCTCATTTCCTAATACTCAAGCTTTTATAACAATGGAGAGTGGAAGAGGAAAATAAAACTCAAGCCCTAGTTTTCTTTTGCAAATCAAGCTCTAGCTCCAAACTAATAGAAGAAACTTTGGTAAGCCTCTCTTCTTCTTCTCCAGCTCATTCTCTTATCAATTTCAGAAATTCCTAAACCTAACTTTGGGAATGTTCTTCTTTTAAAAGCTTAGAATCAAGCTTCTTGAGTGGATTTGAAGAGTGGTTGATTCTCCTTTGCTTTCAAGCTTCTTCTTCATTCGTTTGGGTTCAAAGGTGAGATTTTTATCTCACATCTACGTCTATGATTATCTTCGATTGTTAGGTATGAATTCCTAACACATATTCATGTGCATTTGATTTTGGTTTGAATTGATTTGGTGTATATTCCAATTTTTAGTGTTTTGAAATCAAAATCTATGAAAATCCTTTTATGGATATCTTAACATGTTTTGATGACGCATCGAAATGCCATAAGGGCCGGGTAGTCGATTGGCATAAACCCCTAGTGCCATTGCTCGAATTCGGTTGCGAATTGGTTGGGTTTGCATATCTTGTGCAAAGGCAGAAAAACTGCTTTAGCTCCAGTCAGTCGAATGGATTTCTAAGCCAGTCGACTGACTGTAGCTAATATGCAGTATAAAGGCTTCCTGTAGAGCCTTGGGATTCTCTGTTTTCTACAGTCAGTCGACCGACTCACTGAGTTCAGTCGACTGACCTGCATCCCGAGAGGTTTTTGGGACTGTGATCAGTCGACTGAACTCAGTGAGTCAGTCGACTGACCTGCTTCTATTTGTCTGCTATGCCTATTTGAGCCTAGTTTTGCTTGGTATCCAATTTATATCGATTCGTTTTGATTTCCTAGTTGTTGTTATCACTTATTCGACTATGATGACTTCTATTTTGGAATTTTTGGAAATATCCAGTTTGATGGATTTGATATCGATTTCTTTGGAATTAATTCATGTCTTCGTATGTGAATTCTGGTGATTGATTGGTTCTACAATCATTTTTGTGCGTTGTCACTTTAAAATATAAAGGTTTCTATACTAGTAGTAAATATTCAATCTCTTTATCAAAGATTATTTAAACTCTATTTTCAATATCAAACTTGTTTATAAAACCATTTTCCAACCTATTAGTATATACAAACCTTTACCTCACTCGTATGAGAAATCTAATTAAACGACTTAGTAAAACAAGTGGTATGAAACGCTTGCGTTTACTTCGTCGGTTAATTCTTGGACTTGTTCGATTGAATCTCTTGTGACAATTTTCTAGTAGATATCTACAATTTGTTCGTAAATATTTAAGATAAGCTAGTGGTTGTGGGATATGAATCTAAGCTCATATATTTACTAGCTTACTGTAATTGACACTTCTTGATGATCATGACGATCATTTTTGTGATTTAGACTAGCAATGTGCGCTGTCTCTTTGTCTGCGAGGGAGACTAAACCCCGTTTTGTGGAGTTTCGACTCAAATTGGTGGGGTAGCAACCCTTGGTCTTCGGGCCGTTTGTGGAGCTTCGGCTCAGTTTGTGATGGTTAGCAACCATGGAATTAGCGTTCTGTTTGTGATACATGTATTGGGGAGCTTTATGCTCCCGTTTGTGATAGGCCTTCCCCCTTTTTGTGATTTCTGGATTTCTTGAGATGATTTCTAGAATTTGTGCTTCACCAATTTTCGTGATTTTCATTGATAAGTTTTATCAATATTTGTGTATTGGTGAATTTCTGCGTCATTGACTTTTGTGATTGATATTGATATAATCCTCACTATTTATGGTTTGGTGAACGAAATAAAGAGTATGACATTTCTTTTGATCCTTGAGTAGGTTTTCGTGACATTGATTAATCTCTTGTTATTTTCAATTACTTATATATCACAGCTTGGCATTGTGATTATTATGCGTTTAGTCATACCTCTTATTCTCTATCGTCTCATCTGATATTTATAGCTAGACTGATCCGTTTATTATTTTCTTATTAAATAATACTCGGGTCAGACCGAGATGTTACAGGTGCTTCAGCTTGACTTCTCACTTGGGATTGATTTCTCCGACTTTTGGCTAACTACTTAGATTAGTAGTTTTTGTTGTATACACTTGAGATATAGACTCATGGTTGTATTCATATTCTTTTGTATAGCACTGGTAGCTATTTATTTTGTGATAGTGTGGATCTTGTAGACCACTACTCTGATGAACACTTTTATGTGTTATATATATATTCATATCTATTTCCGCCTTTGTGATATGATTTATCTGTGACTGATTTGTGTTATGTTTATCTCTATATTTGTTTCCGAAGACATAATAGCCACTGTGTAGTAGCTTTGAGTTTGTGTCGGTATGTCGGACTTCCTCTTGAAAAGAATGCAAGTTATATTTTATCTGGCATATCGGTGCTCGTGCAAAGCAATTACACGGATGATCGCTTCTCAACAGCCTTATTCTCCGTGCTAGTTGACAGCATTACTCCGTTGTGTTCTTGGCTAGCGTGGGTATAGAGGTGGGGCGTCACAGCTTGGTATCAAAGCCAAACTTCGGAAAAATGTGGAATATAATAACAAGGATCATCGTCCTAAGTCTTTCTTAGGAGTCGTGCTTTAGGATTTAATTCGAGTCTTCGTACCGATTCATCCTATTTTCTTTATGACTCCTTGTTTTATCTATCAAGATTTTCTTGATATTCACTTTGTGAATAACCTTTTTATTCTTCTTTATTTATTTCTAAAGGAAGAGAAATGGTTAGACCAGACCGTCCCAGCGCCTGTCAATCTAGTGCTATTCCCCAAGATGGAGTTTTTATGTCTGCCCAGCAGCTTCTTGATTTAGTTAAGAATGCTCAAGCAGCTGGTTCTAATTCGGAACCAACTCATCCTAAGTCGGGATTTGCACGTTTGTGCAGCGATTACACCAACCTGGGTGGGAAGCCATTTAAAGGTTCTGAAACTATCATCGAGGTCCAGGCATGGTTGAGGACCTGCGATCGAACCTTCATTCGCATGAATCTCGTCGATCTTCACCGAGTTCAGGTGGCTTCTAGTATGCTCCAAGAAAGAGCATTAGACTGGTACGAGCTTCTGATTGCTGAAATAAATGAAGCGGATCTCACTTGGGAGAAATTCCGAGAGCGCTTCGAGTTAAAATTCGTACCAGAGGCTGAAAAGGTTACTTTGGCTCGCCGTTTTATTGACCTTGTTCAAGGTGAATCTTCCGTGACTGACTATGTCGCGTCTTTTGAATCTCTCTCTAAATACGGGGTTGAATATATCAACACCCCATTGAAGAATAACCAAAGATTTGTCTATGGCTTAAACAAAAGTCTCAAGAAGCCATTACTTCTAAAATTAGAAGTTTCTTTCGACCAACTCATTGATATCGCTCTTCGTCTTGAAGAGGCGGATAGGGAGAATGATGTTGAAGTGGTGGGTTCCAAACTAAGCTTCAACAACAACAAGAAAAGGACTAATAAATTCAAAGGTCCTTATCCCAATAAGAAAGGGAAACAAGCAACCTCTGTGGAAAAGACTTCTTCCTTTGGTCATGGGGAATGCTATAATTGTGGTTCGAAGGACCATTACGCGAACAAGTGCCCAAAGTCTCTCTCTTGTTGCTACTGCAAAGGTCCCGGTCATGTTATATCTTCATGACCCAAGATTCAGGGCAAGAAGGAGGGAAAGTTGAATGTTGCTCAAGCCCCTGGCAACACATCTCAAAATCAAGGTATGTCTCATTCTATCCTTGATGGCATTATCGTATTTCGTGATCAACCTATTCGAGTTCTTTTTGACACGGGTGCATCCCATTCTTTTATTTCAAAAGAAGTCGTTGATACTTTTTCTTTAAGTGTTGTTGCTTTAATGACTTCTTTGAGAATTGCGAATCCGGTTGGTGGATCCGCAACAATCAGTTTATTGTGTAATGATGTCGAGATTATTTTGGGTGATTTTTCTTTCCGAGCCGATTTGCATGTCATGCGCTACTTAGGCTTTGGAATGATTTTGGGAATGGATTGGCTTAACCGTTATGAAGCCCAAATCCTATGTCCTGAGCGGACTATTCATCTTTGACATCCTCAATCTGTTAAGCAGGTTTCTATTAATCTTAAAGATTCGGATTCCAGTTTGGTTGCATCGTTATACTCTTTAAATCCTCGGGATGACGATAATGATGATGAGGAAGATATTATTTCTCTTATTCACGTTATTCGTGAATTTTCCGACATATTTGAGCCCGGTTTAGGATTACCACCTAAGCGAGCAATTGAGTTCAGAATTAATCTCATTCCTGGAGCTCAACCTATCACTCGTCCTCCTTATCGTATGTCCAATAAAGAAAATGAGGAGATGCGTAAACAATTATCCGAATTGGAGATGAAGCAATTTATTCGCTCTAGTTCCTCGCCTTGGGGAGCTTGAGCTATTTTTGTGAAGAAATCCGATGGTACACTTAGGCTTTGCGTTGACTACCGCAAGCTTAATGATCTTACTATCAAAAATAAATATCCTTTACCTCGGATTGATGATCTATTCGGTCAACTTAGTGGTGCTAAAGTCTTTTCACAATTGGACTTGGCTACCGGTTTCCATCAGCTTCGTATTGCAGAGGATAGCATTCCTTTGACATCGTTCCGTACCCGTTATGGATCTTATGAATGGCTTATGCCATTTGGTTTAACGAATGCTCCGGCTTATTTCGTTGACCTTATGAATCGAGTTTTCAAAGATTTTCTCGATCGATTTGTTCTCATCTTTATTGATGATATTCTTATGTATTCAAAAACCGAGGAGGAGCATGAAAAGCATCTTCGGATTGTGTTGGAAACTTTTAGGAGTAATCAATTAAAAGAAAAAAATTTCTAAATGTCATTTTTGGCAATCTAGTGTGAAGTTTCTCGGTCATATTATTTTCGAATCCCGAAATTCCGTAGATCCTTCAAAGATTGAAGCGATTCAAAGTTGGAAGAGACCGGAGAGTGTGACGGAGATCTGTAGCTTCCTTGGATTGGCAGGTTATTATCGCCGTTTTATCAAAGACTTTTCTAAGATTGCCATGCCTCTCACTAGCTTAACGAAGAAAGGTGTTAAATACATTTGGTCGGACAAATGTGAAACTTCTTTTCAGAAACTAAAGGAACTTCTTTCAGATGCTCCTATTCTTGTTATTTCCGAGGGGAATCAAGATTTCGTTTTTTATACCGATGCTAGTCGCGTTGGTTTGGGTGCCGTTCTTATGCAAAGAGGACGTGTTATTGCTTATGCTTCTAGGCAATTGAAGCCTGCTGAGACTAGATATGCCACTCATGATTTAGAGCCCGCGGCTATTGTTTTCGCCCTTCGTATTTGGCGTCATTATCTTTTAGGAGAGAAATTTGTTCTTTATACCGATCATAAGTCCTTGAAGTATTTATTCTCTTAAACGGAACTTAATTTGAGTCAACAGCGTTGGCTCGAATTTCTTGCTCCCTATGATCTTGATATCCTTTATACTCCCGGAAAGGGAAATTGCGTTGCGGATGCACTTAGTCGAAAGCAACAAGCGGTTGTTTCTATGATGATAACCGAATGGAACGATCTCGAGATTTTATCCACTTGTGAGATTCGAGAGCGCGTATCCGATTTATGCTCATCGCTTGTTTTATGTAGCCTTGAGGCTCATCCTTCTCTTTTAGACCGCATTCTTGAGGCTCAAAGGCTAGATCCCGACTTGGCTCTTCTTGGCCAAAATATTAAGGGTAAAATTGATATTGAAGGTTTGAAAGACTTTGATATCGATTCTCGTGGCGGCATTCGAAAATTTGGTAGACTTATCGTACCAAATATTGGTGATCTTCGTAAAGATATTTTAGAGGATTCCCATCGTTCTAAATTTACCATTCATCCTAGTAGCAGTAAAATGTACGCGGATATGAAGTGACTTTATTATTGGGAGGGAATGAAACTTGACATCGCTAACTTCGTTAAGTGTTGCATGACTTGCCAAGTCGTTAAGGCCGAATATCAAAGGCCCGGTGGGTTATTGCAACCTTTAGAAATTCCAATTTGGAAGTGGGATCAAATTTCCATGGATTTTATAGATGGCCTTCCCCGTTCTCGTTCGGGTCATGATAGCTTATGGGTGATTGTTGATAGACTTACTAAATCCGCCCATTTTATTCCCGTTCGGTCTAACCGAACCGTTCCTCTTTTAGCCAAGCTGTTTGTTAAAGAGATTGTTAAATTACATGGAGTTCCTACTTCTATTGTTAGTGATCATGATTCATTGTTTACTAGTGGATTTCGGAAGAGTCTTCAAAAAGCTTTGGGAACGAAGCTTAATTTTAGCACCGCTTATCATCCTCAGTCCGATGGACAAACCGAGCGTGTGAATCAAACTCTTGAAGATCTTCTTCGTGCATGTGTTCTTGATTTTGGTGGAAGTTGGGAAGATCATATTTCTCTTGTTGAATTTTCCTATAATAATAGCTTCCAATCTAGTATTGGTATGACACCTTTCGAGGCACTCTATGGATGGCCATGCCGATCTCCTTCTTGTTGGCTTGAGGCTGGTTTTAGGTCCAAATTTTATTCGTGATTCCGCAGAAAAGATTGACCTTATTCGTCATAGGATGAAAGAAGCCCAAAGTAGACAAAGATCCTATGCCGATAACCGGAGAAGGAAATTAGAATTTTCTGTGGGAGATTTTGTGTTTGTTCGTGTTTCACCTATGAAGGGTGTTGTGCGTTTCAGTCGATCGGGAAAGTTAGCACCTCGATATATTGGTCCGTTCCCTATCACCGAACGTATTGGTTCCGTGGCATATCGCCTTTTATTACCGGCTCAATTTTGTGCTATTCATGACGTGTTTCATGTTTCTCAATTACGGAAATGCCTTCGAGATTCCGATTCCATTCTTGAGCCCGGTATTGTGGAAGAAATTGAAGTTTCGCCTAATTTAACTTATGAGCAACATCCTATCCGAATTATTGCTTCGGAGGTCAAACGCCTTCGAAATAAAGATGTTCCGCTTGTGAAAGTTCAATGGTCTTCAAATCCTAAGGATTGTTCTTGGGAGTCTAGAGAGTTCATCGAGCGAACACATCTGGACTTACTTTCTCGTGCTCTTTGAGGTGAACTTTTTATTTCAAATTTCTTTTGTGTTGAATATGCTTTTATGGTTGTTAAATTATATTTTCTTCTTAAATATTGAGAGGACGCAATTTCTTTAAGGAGGGGAGACTGTAACAACCCGCATATTTATCGATTTTATATTTAATATTTTATTTAAATATTTTATCGATACTCGGAATTTAGTCCGAAAAGCTACTTTTTGCATACGGTCGAATTAGGACTCGGGACCACTCCCATTGAGTTCAAAATGACGTTTGCGATCTTTTTAAGTGTAAATTTGATATGTTTGGAGTTAGTGGAATTTTGCTACTTTTTACTTAGGGCTTTGGTTTGGGCTGAGCCCAATAACCCCACTTATGTATTCAGTCCCAACCCCTTCTCCTCTACATTATTTCATTCCTCATTTCCTAATACTCAAGCTTTTATAACAATGGAGAGTGGAAGAGGAAAATAAAACTCAAGCCCTAGTTTTCTTTTGCAAATCAAGCTCTAGCTCCAAACTAATAGAAGAAACTTTGGTAAGCCTCTCTTCTTCTTCTCCAACTCATTCTCTTATCAATTTCAGAAATTCCTAAACCTAACTTGGGGAATGTTCTTCTTTTAAAAGCTTAGAATCAAGCTTCTTGAGTGGATTTGAAGAGTGGTTGATTCTCCTTTGCTTTCAAGCTTCTTCTTCATTCGTTTGGGTTCAAATGTGATATTTTTATCTCACATCTATGTCTATGATTATCTTCGATTGTTAGGTATGAATTCCTAACACATATTCATGTGCATTTGATTTTGGTTTGAATTGATTTGGTGTATATTCCAACTTTTAGTGTTTTGAAATCAAAATCTATGAAAATCCTTTTATGGATATCTTAACATGTTTTGGTGACGCATCGAAGAGCCATAAGGGCCGGGTAGTCGATTGGCATAAACCCCTAGTGCCATTGCTCGAATTCGGTTGTGAATTGGTTGGGTTTGCACATCTTGTGCAAAGGTAGAAAAACTGCCTTAGCTCCAGTCAGTCGACTGGATTTCTAAGCCAGTCGACTGGCTGTAGCTAATATGCAGTATAAAGGCTTCCTGTAGAGCCTTGGGATTCTCTGTTTTCTACAGTCAGTCGACCGACTCACTGAGTTCAGTCGACTGACCTGCATCCCGAGAGGTTTTTGGGACTGTGATCAGTCGACTGAACTCAGTGAGTCACTCGACTGACCTGCTTCTATTTGTCTGCTATGCCTATTTGAGCCTAGTTTTGCTTGGTATCCAATTTATATCGATTCGTTTTGATTTCCTAGTTGTCGTCATCACTTCTTCGACTATGATGAATTCTATTTTGGAATTTTTGGAAATATCCATTTTGATGGATTTGATATCAATTTCTTTGGAATTAATTCACGTCTTCGTATGTGAATTCTGGTGATTGATTGGTTCTACAATCATTTTTGTGCGTTGTCACTTTAAAATATAAAGGTTTCTATACTAGTAGTAAATATTCAAACTCTTTATCAAAGATTATTTAAACTCTATTTTCAATATCAAACTTGTTTATAAAACCATTTTCCAACCTATTAGTATATACAAACCTTTACCTCACTCGTATGAGAAATCTAATTAAACGACTTAGTAAAACAAGTGGTAGAAACACTTGCGTTTACTTCGTCGGTTAATTCTTGGACTTGTTAGATTGAATCTCTTATGACAATTTTCTAGTGGAGATCTACAATTTGTTCGTAAATATTTAATTTAAGCTAGTGGTTATGGGACATGAAGCTAAGCTCATATATTTACTAGCTTACTGTAATTGACACTTCTTGATGATCACGACGATCATTTTTGTGATTTAGACTAGCAATGTGCGATGTCTCTTTGTCTGCGAGGGAGACTAAACCCCGTTTTGTGGAGTTTCGACTCAAATTGGTGGGGTAGCAACCCATGGTCTTCGGGCCGTTTGTGGAGCTTCGGCTCAATTTGTGATGGTTAGCAACCATGGAATTAGCGTTCCGTTTGTGATACATGTATTGGTGAGCTTTATGCTCCCATTTGTGATAGGCCTTCCCCCTTTTGTGTTTCTGGATTTCTTGAGATGATTTCTAGAATTTGTGCTCCACCAATTTTCGTGATTTTCATTGATAAGTTTTATCAATATTTGTGTATTGGTGAATTTGTGCGTCATTGACTTTTATGATTGATATTGATATAATCGTCAATATTTTTGGTTTGGTGAACGAAATAAAGAGTATGACATTTCTTTTGATCCTTGAGTAGGTTTTCGTGAAATTGATTAATCTCTTATTGATTTTCAATTACTTATATATCACAGCTTAACATTGTGATTGTTATGCGTTTATTCATACCTCTTATTCTCTATCGTCTCATCTGATATTTATAGCTAGACTGATCCGTTTATTATTTTCTTATTAAATAATACTCGGGTCAGACCGAGATGTTACAGGTGCTTCAGCTTGACTTCTCACTTGGGATTGATTTCTCCGACTTTTGGCTAACTACTTAGATTAGTAGTTTTTGTTGTATACACTTGAGATATAGACTCATGGTTGTATTCATATTCTTTTTTATAGCACTGGTAGCTATTTATTTTGTGATAGTGTGGATCTTGTAGACCACTACTCTGATGAACACTTTTATGTGTTATATATATATATATATATATATATATATATATATTCATATCTATTTCCGCCTTTGTGATATGAATTATCTGTGACTGATTTGTGTTATGTTTATTTCTATATTTGTTTCCGAAGACATAATAGCCGCTGTGTAGTAGCTTTGAATTTGTGTCGGTATGTCGAACTTCCTCTTGAAAAGATGCAAGTTATATTTTATCTGGCATATCGGTGCTCACGCAAAGCAAATACACGGATGGTCGCTCCTCAACAGCCTTATTTTCCGTGCTAGTTGACAGCATTACTCCGTAGTGTTCTTGGCTAGCGTGGGTATAGAGGTGGGGTGTCACAAGCTACCCATGGCTGGAACCTTGTCAAGCTGGGCCCCATATCCACGTCGAAATTCATGCCTAAACGATGAACGAACGCGAGCAGATAGCTCCCTCTGTGGTCGACGATTCGACGAAGTACCCGTATGGATTGAAACTACTCGTGATTCCCTTCAAGTTTGCAGTTGAAAATATTTTCTAAAAGCTTATGGATTGAGATAAAATAGAGGAGAAAGGAGGATGTATTTCGTCCATCAATATAGAGGTGGCGGCTGAACATTGGAAACCCTAGGGTTTTGAGTTTGTTTGCAAATGAGAATATAATCGTCCTTATATAGAAAATTTCACAAAACACTATTCATCCCGAATTTTTCGAACTCCAAACAAAGCATGCCGGCTGACGTTTCTAGGGTTTACCCCGCATTCCGGACACAGTGGAATAGGCATCGAGAGCCAATTCGATCATCTGTGCGAGTTACAGCAATAAACGATCAATTTTAAATTAAATCGGTTAAACAATTTTCTATGCGTTTTGGCTTGCCCCGGACAAACCGTAAATCCGATTGACACGAAATTTGAAACTACGTAATAATATAACATTACGGATCCGATGAAACTTGTTTCGTCAAAATCCGAGACTGTATGAAAAATGACTATTTTCACTAGTCGATTAAATATTAAAATATTCAATTTTCACAAATTAACTTTTAATTCAATTTTAAAAGTTCAGAAACATTGTTCTAACTCCAATATGATTTAATATAACTTTATAAATCATTTTTTAATCACATTAAACCCGATTTCCAATTTTTCACGCAATTTCAAATATTAAATTACCGATTTAATTATCCAATTAAATCTAAATATTCGAAAAATAAATTATTCGACTTATAAATTTTACTTGTTGATATTTAAAATCAATTAAATATCTAAATTTCAAATGCCAGAAATTCTAGGTCGTTAAAAGAATTTCGTCCTCGAAATTACCAGGTAAGAAAGAGTTTTGAAATCCATTAAATTTTCAAAACAAACCGTTCAAATTTGATTTACAAATCTCCTAAGTGTTTAACTTTTCCAAAAACTCAATAGTTAAACTTCATACAAAACTTCACTAATATTTTCAAATCCATATATAGTTATCTTTTCAAAATCAACTATATCGTTTAACCTTTTACTTCAAATCAAAGCTTAGTTTTCACAAATTTTTTCCAAAATTTTCTAACGCCTTAAATTTTCAAAAAATTTCGCCATAACCTCCTTTGCGCGGCTAGCTCGGTATGACTACAAAATACCACAACGGGCCCCCAATTTCAAAAAGAAAACGAAAAGCCAAGCGGCTAGACAAGAAGATCATCAAATTTCATACTAAAATTCAAATACATACCTTTTTGTAGAGCAATTCAATTTTTATCTTGAAAAATCAAAGTCCCAATTCCATTTCCTTTAGTACACCTGTATATCCTGCTAGCCATAATAGCCAATTACAACTTTCAAATTTATTTTGCACATTCCTTTACAAAATATTCAATATATACTTCTTATACCATTTTTACTTTACTATTGAAGATATATATCCATTTCCATTCTAGATTGCATTATCAATTTCATTCGAATTCAATTTACACTTTCAATTCTGTTTGGATTCAATTTACCTTTTGAATGTTGAATTTATCAATTATCTTTCATTCACAATTGATTCATATCACTATTTTAAATTAGTTTTATTTACAAATTCAATTACTTTAGCTTTCAATTTCACTAATTCCATTTCATCAACACTTAATGAATTTATATCCAACCAATTTATAATCAAATAACAACCAATGTATATTCAACACAACCGAATTTGTTCACTTTACATTCAACATTCTTGTTCACTTTGTTTACCTTCAATTTGGTTTAACACATTTAATTAGCTTTAATGAATTAACACTTACATCCATTATGTCATATCAATTTATTTACATTCAATTGATTTGTATTCAATTTATTCATTAATTCAATTGCTAATTCATTTTACCATATACAGTTGAATTTCATTACTTAACTCAAGTTTATATTTATCACTTTACTCATTTTACTTTGGTACCAAATCAACTTATTTCAACATTACTTAAGTTATATTTCATTTCAACATTCAGTTTCAATTTCATTTACTTGCAATTGTAAATTTATTTATCCATTCACAAATTTTATTTTCATAATTCAAACTCACTTCCAATCCCTTTGTTACTACTCCAAATTTATTTGTAACTTAATAAATTTTCTTTAAGTAATCATTTCTTATATAAATAAGTTCGTTTCACTTAGCCTCTTAGACCTTTCTTTAAATTCACTTTATTTAATTGATTCACTTATACTTACTTTCATTTAACTCCATCCTTTAGGTTAAATTTATTCTACCAAAATTCAAATCGTATAAGTTATCAACTCATTTATTATTACCATAAATTATTTTAAATAGGATTCCTGAGTCTTTTCAACCTTTCAAAACCAAGTTTGAAATCAATTCAAATTATCTTTTGAATTTCCAAAACCAAACCCAAATTTTCCAAACAACTTTAATTTAAAACAATCTGGCAGCAATTCCTCTTTTGGAAATCCGAAAATGAACACCGATGACGTCGCGATCATCATCAGAATTATTTTCCAGCGACCTGAAAGAGTTTAGAGCTTTTATCCCTTCCAAAATATTTCTCCAAAATCTTTGAAAAAAATATTCAAACCAAAAAGGATATAAACCTTCCAAATCTCTAAAATTTTCAAATTCTTTTCAAAACATTTCCAAACACTTCTGTGGAATTTTTTTTTTACTTCAAATTATAAATCACATTTACAATTCATATTCATAAATTCCATTTGTATGTGATTTATTTCTTAACTTTGAAGTTACGATTTCAATTTTCTATTTAATAATCAATGGTAATAATTTTAATATTATCAATTCCTAACATCCAAGCAACCATATATTATAATAATTTATAAAGATTTTTTTCCTTTATCTCCGAAAATAGTTTTGGGTAAAATTATTTCATTTACCCTATTTTAAAACAATATTGTGTCGAATTGTTCTGAACAAGTGTTTAGAGATCCCTATCGATAGAGTTGTACGGACCATACCGACCAGAATCCATATACCACTCAACAAACCAATCATCACAATATAAAACAATTTTTATATTCACTAACAAATACGCGCTCATATCTATTATTACATTCAACTCATTCTAGAGTACTGCTGACTCTATCTCTAATGAGTAATCCCCAACAGAGCCAAGGTTGTCACTTAACCAAATGCTTTGATACCACATTGTAAGGACCCGATTCTTCGACTTTCGAAAATCAACATCAATACGTCAACTGTATCAACTGCCGAGCAATCGAATACCGGAAAACCGAATTCTTAGGGTTTAAGAATAAGAAAAAGATAAAAGAAGAAGAAAACAGAATAGAAGAAGAACAACAGAAACAATATCAGAATCTCACAGTCGCAGCGGAACAACATATAATAGATAAATGAATAATCTTTAAAACAAAGAACTATATCAGTTATTACATTACATTACGTCATCATCAGAGTGTACAACAACAATATACAACACAACTGGACAATGGACAGTTATACAAACATGTCCTTACAAGTGAATTTACAGCGGAAAGATAATATCATATACAAGTAATACGTCTCGCCATCCAGCTTGCCACTTGAGCTCCATAGCACTTCTGAATCCAGAATGACCTGATAACCTGACTCTAGACTGCCCGTGTGGAAATTATGGGCACCCAGAGTTTAGGAAGAGAACAATAAACTCCAGGTCAGTCATGGGACTGGTATGAGAACTTAAAATAGTTATTTATCTTTTAAAACAACAACAACGATAGAAGTGGAAAAATATCCGCAATGCTTTTGGAAAATGAAACTACCATAAGGCCTCCCCGCACACACACAATGCAAACACAGAATTGGAGGAGATTTCTCCTTATGATAGTTAAAGATGCTTACTACGCAAAACAAATCATTTTTGATATTATTATTAGTGCATAGTGATGAAAACATTTCGAAAATAGAAATAAATCTTAGCCAGCATAGGTACCATTATATTATGCCTGCTATAGCTACCTCCTGAGGAGGCAGGTTATACAACTAAAACCGTACAAGGCTCGTATTGTTTCTTTGGATTTTCCAACAAATGGTCAGGCTAAGGAACTTCCTACTGCCACATGGGATCACCTATGGCGGGACGTCCCGAGAACTTAACCAGCTCTCTGCCAACACAAGGCCGGGTTACCTACTAGGTAACTACTACACGAATATGCCACCCTCGGTCCTTTGGGACCTTTATCCGAGGGCCCTCGATCACCAAGCAACAACCACACAGAAAATGAGATTGGAGCAACCACATAGGTTAAGCATCAGGGCTCCATACCTGACACCGCCTTTTTCCAGAAGGAAATGACATACCCTAAAGGGCGCGACCCTCATAACCTTGCCGCATATTCCTGTTTTGACCATTTCCGTGGTGTGAGGTCTGACGAAGTCTCATCCACAAAGCTACGCTTTTTCACAAAGCCATGCTTTGATCAACAAATGATCAATAAATAATCATCACACAGCAACAATCAGCATGCCACATTACCAAATTGGGTGTATATCGCTGATAACCTTCAACTACAAAACCTCTGAGCTCGTACATCTCAGAGAAGGGTGTTAAGCTAAGAGAATAAATTCCCCACCACCAACAGAGATGTATTTGAAAGAAATCTGCTTTATATCTCAAAATTTAATGTCAGACACGTAACCATACAAGTGTGTTCCGAGCTCGAACAGAACCGAAGGCACTTCCAAAGAAGCCCTTGCAATCGGGTATTCACAATCCCGATCGAATTTCCCATCACAAAGGAAATCTCCATACCGTAGCTAACGGTGCAGAGACAATCGATAGGTCATCCTATCGTTTTCACAAATACCCAGTCTTCACTACCAGTCTTCAATGCTATCCATTACGTCTTATCACTATTCGGAATGGGTAATCCGAATAACGAGCGTAATAATTTAAAAATAAGTGTAGCATTCAATTTTCAACCAATTCACAACAAATAGCCATTAAGGGTCAATATTGATAGTCGGTTATTTAACTATCAATCAATATTCACAACATCACCCGATTTCAAATAATTTCCCAAATTATTTATTTTCAAAAATATCTTTATAAGATATAATTTCCACACTTCAACCATTTGAAAACAGATTTCAAATCACTTTTCACCTTTACAACTTTCATTTCAAAATGGTTTATTTAAACCAATTAAATAAATCCTTACCGATTTATTAAATTTACGTTCCAAATCCGTAAATTTATTCCACACTTTTAAAAATAAACCAATGTTTATTTTTAAAACAAATTTCCCTTCCCTTTATATATTCCATGGTGTATTTAAATTTTCAAATATCCACTAATATACGATTTTCAAATCATTTTCAAATATTGACTTTCTATTTATCTTTAAAAGATATAATCTCAAAACATTCACTTCATATTGGAAAACATTTCCATACATATTCAATAATAAGTAATTCACAAATCCATTTATTTCAACATTTGGAAAATATTCAATATACTTAAATCCAAATTAAGTATATATTTTATTCTTTAAGGAAAACTTCTCTTAAACACATTTATTTGAGTCAAAACGAATGTTGCGTAAAACATCGTTACGACAACCCAAAATCACTAGTATAGGGATTCGAAATTAAGATAGATGTATAAACCCCAATACTATACAAAACTTTTCCTTTCGGAAATCATTTACTACAACCACAGTGTTATAGTCCACCATTTCCTTCTATTTCTCGAAAACGTCTATTTCAACAAAGAATGTTGAAATCTATGGTTTCGATACTTAACACATTTTAAAACATTTTTGAATCGTTTTAATTCTGTTTAAAATATCACTTTTCCAAAATATTTCTTTAATATATTATTCACCGTCCAAAATCGTGAACATACTTCGTTAACCAAATTCAATTTCTACATATTTTATTTAAAGGATTATCCACTTTCCCAAAATCGTGGATATATCTCCTTTAATAAAATATAATAATTAAACTTATTAAAATAAGACGATTTCGGATTTATAAAACAACGTTTGTAAATTCCATTTATATTTTATAACAACTTCAACTTATAAAATCACTTTATTAACAAATTCTATCCATATCCCATTTACACGCCAAAATCCAATTTATAAGTTAATTACTTATAAATCTTTTATTTTACAAAAATCTATTCATTTTATAACTTCACAATTTATAAATCTATAGATTTCATCCACTTATGAAATCCATTTATACTTCATTCTAATACTTATAAAAACTCGTTTAATAATCCCAACATTTTAATTTATAAATATCAATTTTATAAATCTTTTATATAAATCATTCATAATAATTCAAAAATCCCAATTTAAACCATTTTATAAATTAATCAACTACTTATTTCAAAAATCACATTTCGGTTATATTTCACAAAAATCATAATTTTTATAACATAAAAATTTCAACGTTTATTTATTTAAAATGAATCAATTCCAAAATTAAATTAAATTATGAATTCTCAACTTAAATTTTCAAAAATCAAATTTTATTTATTTTCGGCATCTAACGATACCAAAAATACATTCGACTAAAATTTAGCCTTTAACGATTTAAATCACAAAGATAATCACGCAGATTATAAATAGATCAACATACAACATTGAAACCAATTCAATCATTTGAGGAATCCAGTTGGATCTCTCCAACCTGTTTCCCTGCATCCAAAGATGTTAGCACAATACCAATTCCGCTTCGAGACGGAATATCGCGGTATATGGGATTTATAAAATACTATCCACTATTATGCGGCGCAATAGGGTCTCATCCGCTATATAATGGGGGAAAATCAACTCCAAATACATATATAATACCAATTCCATACAAGTTGGAATTATCGCGGTATATGTTTTTAATAAATAACATCCGCTTAATATACGGCGTATAGGGTATATTTCAATACAACAGATAATAACTATCATCCAATCACACATCAAGCAATTTTAAATCTAAGTATTTAAAATTTAAATCCAAACAATTCGACTGAGTGAGAAGTTCTCACCTTGAGTTTCCGATAACAGTTGTAGCGTTTGTTTCGAATAAAATTAAACACGCATTTAATTTTACCCGAAATTATCACTAGCTCCATACGACTCCAAATTAGCTCCATTGCGTAGTGCTCGACAAAACGAAGCCAACGCAATTCGTTTCGTAATTTTTCGACCTCGTATCAAAATGTTATCGCATTTAGAAGTTTATACAATTTATAATACAAATAAATTTACATTTTATCTTAATTTTATAACCTAGTTCCATCTGAACCGTTGATTACTTGGCCTCAACATCAGGCCATTCACGTCCTTCTTCCTCTCCGAGGTAATAAAACACGATCGAACGCATATAGGCCGCCCAAAACCCTAAATCTCGCGACCCCATCCCCTCGTTTTTACTCGATCAACTGTGTGCACTTCGAAGCCCTCGCCAAGAGCTACCCACGGCTGGAACCTTGTCTAGCACGGCCCCATATCCACGTCGAAATTCGTGCCTAAACGATGAACGAACGTGAGCAGATAGCTCCCTCTATGGTCGACGATTCGACGAAGTACCCGTATCGATTGAAACTACTCGTGATTCCCTTCAAGTTTGCAGTTGAAAATATTTTCTAAAAGCTTATGGATTGAGATAAACTAGAGGAGGAAGGAGGATGTATTTCGGCCATTAATATAGAGGTGGCAGCTGAACATTGGAAACCCTAGGGTTTTGAGTTTGTTTGCAAATGAGAATATAATCGTCCTTATATAGAAAATTTCACAAAACACTATTCATCCCGAATTTTCCGAACTCCAAACGAAGCATGCCGGCTGGCGTTTCTAGGGTTTACCCCACGTTTCGGACACAATATAATAGGTATCGAGAGCCAATTCGATCATCTGTGCAAGTTACAGCCATAAACGATCAATTTTAAATTAAATCGGTCAAACAATTTTCTATGCGTTTTGGCTTGTCCCGGACAAAGCGTAAATCCGATTGACACGAAATTTGAAACCACGCAATAATATAACATTACGGATCCGATGAAACTGGTTTTGTTGAAATCCAAGACTGTTTGAAAAATGACTATTTTCACTAGTCGATTAAATATTAAAATATTCAATTTTCACAAATTAACTTTTAATTCAATTTTAAAAGTTCACAAACATTGTTCTAACTCCGATATGATTTGATATAACTTTATAAATCATTTTTTAATCACATTAAACCCGATTTCCAATTTTTCACGCAATTTCAAATATTAAATTACCGATTTAATTATCCAATTAAATCTAAATATTCGAAAAATAAATTATTCGACTTATAAATTTTACTTGTTGATATTTAAAATCAATTAAATATCTAAATTTCAAATGCCTTTCTGGGTCGTTACAGCCGTTTGCAGCGTACGGGTTACAAACTAATGCTAAAATGTTTCTTGATAGTGAGGATTTGGTGGTGGTTGCAAGAAATGTTATGTACAATAAGAAGGAAAAGCTAGTTATATATGAATGTTTTTATTCTATGCCCACTGTGATGACGATGGATGAATCGTTTCTAAAGAGAATTTTAAGTTATATGTTGTTGGTTACACACTGCTTTGAGATGTAGAATATGTACTTATTTATTTTAATTTGTAAGCAAGATATGTTTATCTTATTCTAACATTATATTCCATTTATTCTAGTATATGTTATCTAGTACAACAGAAAAAAATTTAATATATAAGTTAACTGTGAAATTGTGAATTGAATGGCATGATAGCATAAAATATGTTTACATCCTTTGTCAATTTTCTCTCTTTTAGACCATATGCCTTCGAACCGAGTCAATGTGAAAAACCTGATGCTAAAGTACAGTTTTCATCTTCAAAATATGTGGTGGAGTCATAGTATATTTATTGAAAATGATTAAGAACTAAAATCCTGTTATGAAGAAAAAAAATTCAAAACGCATTAGTTAGCATATACAAAATGGACTAAAGCTGAAAACTCCATGTCAAACTAAATAATTAGCATTTGCATACCAATGGTTATGTGTACTCTAACATGAATGTATTCACAAAAAGGCTATAGACTATTCTTTTTAACTTCACCTGTATAAAAATATGTCAAAAAGGACGACTACTTCTTAGCAACAGATTTGAACAATTAAATTTTTGGAAAAACATGCATAAATTTCAAATTAGATTCCATTTGAAGGATAAACTGCACTCAATAGATAACAATAATTAAAGCAAACATGTCAAGAATCTCTAGCTCAAGTGGTTAGAGTGTGGCACTTTAAATAAAGTATCACTCATGTTATCAAAAAATAATAATTAAAGTAAAGATGTGTCACAAATGTTTAATATGAAAATATAGAATGAATTTTTTTATATTTCAAGTAGTATTAGACATGGAAAAGTAAACCAATGAACAAAATAAAACATACCAGCTAGCCCAAAATCTATATATAGTAAGTTAATCGTAATAGTTTTAAAATTTGAAAAATAAGATAAATGATAGAAATTATGCATTAAAGCATTACTAATATAAAAGCAACCATCTTTTGGTATATGACGGTCTAAAAAGAAAAAAACGACAATCTAGTATGACTTTGTATAGTTGTTATCAGATATTTGAACCAAGTGATATTTCGATGAAATTATAATACGAAATGATGAAGGAATGGAGTAAGAAGTTTGGATGGTGTCAATGATGAAGTTTCAATAAAAAAATACTAAGTATAGAAGCTTCAACATCGGTCGGTGCCAATCGATTAAAAGCCATGATTTGATTACATTTTGCTTCTAGTTTTGTTTTACATGCAAGTATGAAGAAAAAAATATTTAGCGGAGAAGCACTGAGCGGTGCCGATCGATCTACTATGGCGATTTTGCCCCTAAAGATCTAAAGCTTGATGATTTGAACAATGGTAGAGGAAAAAAAATCAAGAGTTGATCATTAATCAGTACCGATCGATCATAACTTCGAGAAATATGCAAATTTGACAAATTCTTCATGTTGGAAACTCAGATTTGCATGTTAGAGCGAGCTAACATAGGATTTGGCGATTCTGATATGGGAATTCGTTTATAGATAATAAATTTCAACATGAAAGAGGACTAATGGATTTCTTGATGCCACTCTACCACTTCATCCTTTTACCAACACTAAGCGGATTTTATATATGTCATCGCTAAAATACTCGTGGATGAGCTACCAATGCCACACGTGGACAACTACCGATGTCATTGGTGAATTTTATCGACACCAAACTGACGTTATTTCAAAGTGATAAGAATTCATCGTTGTCAGGCCGGTGCAATACATGCCGGGCAAACCACCTGGAGCCATTCGAAAAAGGGAGAAATTAGCCGATGCATTTTTGCCGCATTTCTATAATGTTTCACGCTAGAGTGTGTATATATAGTAAAATAAATTAATGCTTGTTTAATCGAGCAAAACAAATAAACACATTCAACAACACCACTAAATATATAACCAAAAAATAAAGTACATTTTTATACTAGAGTAACAAATTCAGTGTCTTTTGTGATAATAGAATCTAGTAGCACATCGATCACATTGTAACGACCCGGAACATTAGTCATTTGAATTTGGATTATTTAACTAATTTCAAATATTGAAATGTTAATTTTATAAGTTAAGTAACTTGAATTTCAACTATGGTGATTTATCTGATAATTTAATTGTTAAATTTAATATTTGAAATTGTTTAAATTATTGAATCTTGAATTTAATACAAAGAAAATGATTTCATAAGTTAATTTAAAATTCTATTTGAATAAGAAGGAAGATATTATACTTTTAAATTGGATATAAAAGTAATTTAACTGAGTTTAGAAATAACTTGTTTTAAATAATGTGTAAAAATAGCCCCCAGGGGAACTGTCTCGGCTTTCGATGGAACCAGTTTCATTGGATCCATAATAGTGAATTATAATATGCCGTCGAATTTCGTGGCCATCGAACGCAACGTTTGGTCATGCAAGTTCGAAACCCATAGAAATTTATTTAAGAAATTTAAATTAATATAATTTGATTTTGAAAGTTAGCTTCTGTATGTGTTGGAATTGGGTCCCGATATATATTCTTTTGTGTTCGGAATAGGGATATAACATATAAAACGTCATAGGGGTATAACATATAAAACGCCAAGCGGCACATCTCGTTTGGAGTTCGAAATTTTCACGAATTAATAGTACCACGAAAATTTTCTATACAAGGCCATCAACTATCTTCATTTGCAACCAAAACCCCACACCTAATTTTCAGCCGCCATTAACAAGAGCTCCATTCAACTGCTAACAATGATCGTGGCCTCTAGAGGCCGAATCGGCCTTCGACTTCAACTAGGAAAAAGTAGAGCACGACGATATAAAGCTAATCTACAATAGGATCGAAGACTAAGACATCATCAAATGGCCCACATTCGTGAAGAGAAAATTGGGTTTCGGGGATCGTTGACGTCTGCGTGTGTGTGCTGCTATGTGGAGGCGGAAGGCGGCGCGAGTATGAGGGTGGCAAGCAGCAGTCGGCAGCGTCGTGTCTTGGGTGGCGCGCATTCGAATGAAATAAAAAAAAGTCGCGTCTAGTACGAGCCTAAGGAGGGAGATGGGGGAAAGGTTAAAACGTTTAAACTTAATTTATTTAGTAATTATAATTTAAATATATCAAATGTTAATAAATTCATAACTTTCTCGTATGAGGTCCAAATTGAGCATGACAAGTTGCGTTGTGTTCGTATCAGGGAATGCTTCGCTATGGAGTTGGATAGGATGGATTTGAAGCTAGCTATAATTTTGGATAAAAATTGAACGTTTGTTCGATTTTAATTCAAAACGCAACGTTTGGCTACTATTAAATCAAAGTATGTTAATCTCACATTCTTAGTTAACCAAAAATATTTTTCATTTTTGGTTAGGTATATTCCAGCCCTTGGAATGGATGAGACCCTATTATGTTCCCATGTAAGAGAGAATGCCCTTTGTATACGAATCCCTCCTCGAAGCAGTAGATTTATATCTTTATGATATATGATATGTTGGATGTTAGATTGGATGACATGAACATGATTTTGCTTATTAGTGCTTTAGTTGCATTGGGCCTTGTATATTGGTATTTTAAGATGCCATAAAATAGTGATTAATTTAAAAAGAGGATTTTTGATTTTGAAAATTATATATGTTTTAAATAAATAGTCATGAATTATTTGAAGGAGTAATTTATTTTAAAATCAAAGGTAAGATTTTTGGATATTATAGTTTAGTAGTCTTATGAAATATTTTAAAAAGAGATTTTGAACCGTGAATAAATATTTTTAAAATCTATAAGAATATGTTAGTTTAAAAGGAATATGGTTTTAAAAAGGAAATAGAAATATTTTAATATAATACTTATTAATCATCTTTGTATAAAGTGATATATATGTATATAGGTACATATATATTATAATTTATTCATAAATGTGAAATTTATAAATGGGATAATTTATAAGAGTGGTATTTTTACAAAGGAAGTGTGACGACTCGAATTTTTGCCCGCTCAAAAATCGACATCCATAATTCATATCGTATTCGAATGCCATAGATTCGACCGTTCAAATCCGATTCGCCGGAGCTTATAGCAACATTAAGTAAATAACACAGCGGAATAAAAGAATAATACATTGATATACAGCTTTGATACAATATCTGATACAACAGATGATCCAATAGATATCAATATACAACAGAGATATGATACAATAAATAGCAGCGGAAAGAAAATAGATAACATCTAGCAGCAGAACAATAACTCTGAGATAGTCTTCAAGGAAGAACTCCAAATCTGAACTCCATCTCCAAGAACTAATCCAGCAATAGCTCGAAACCCCCATAACAATGCACCAAGCTAAGCAAGAATGGTGCTAACCAAAGACTGAACTAACTCCAGATAATCTACTAAACCTGACTATCTGAAAAACCCAACTCTAGACTGCTCGTGTAGAAAATAATGAGCACCCAGAGTTTAGGAAAGAAACAATAAACTCCGGATCAGTCGTGGGACTGGTGTGAGCAACAAAAACAGTTCATCTTTTAAAACATTCAACAAAAGATTTTCAAAGTCAATTCGCAATGCTTTTTAAAAATGAGACTACCATAAGACCTCCCGCCACACACACAATGCAAATGCAGACTTGGAGGAGATTTCTTCTTATGTTAGTCAAAGATGCTTGATACGCATTAAAATCAAATCAATTTTGATATTATTATTAGTGCATAGTGTAGAAGATATTTCGAAAGTAGAATATAAATCTTAGCCAGCATAGGTACCATTATATTATGCCTACTATAGCTACCTCCTGAGGAAGCAGGTTCTACAACTAAAACCGTACAAGTCTCGTATTGTTTCTTTGGATTTCCAACGAATGATCAGGCCAAGGAACTTCCCATTGCCACATGAGAATGCCTCTGGACGGACATCCCCGAGAACCAAACCGGATCTCTACCAACACAAGGCCGGGTTACCCCTAACTGAGTAACAACTGACCGAATATGCCATCCCCCGGTCCTTTGGGACCTTTCAACCGAGCGCTCGTAATCAATTCACACAATCATAAAGTGTTTTCAACATGAGTAAGTATCTGGGCTCCATACCATGATACCACCCTTTTCCAGAAGGAAATGCACATACCCTAAAGGGAGCTACCCCTCATAACCTTGCCGCATCTTTCCTGTTTTGACCATTTCGGGGTGTGAGGCTCGACGAAGTCACGTCCACAAAAACATACTTTATACAAAAAGCCATGCTTTGGGTCAACAAATGATCATAGAAATGATCACCAAGATAGACGATCAAATAAACGATCCTATCACAAATAATCAACACAATGATCATTTCACAGCAACACTCAGTATGTCACATTACCAAATTGGGAATATATTGCTGATAACCATCAAATATATAACCTCTAAGCTCGTACGTCTCAGTGAAGGGTGTTAAGCCAAGAGAATAAATTCTCCGCCACCAACAGAAATATATTTGAAAGAAATCGGCTTTATATCTCAATTTGTAATGTCAGACATACAATCCATACAAGTCTGTTCTGAGTTCGAACAGAACCGAAGGTACTTCCAAAGAAGTCCTTGCAATCCGGATATTCACAATCCCGATCGGATTTCCCATCACTTAGGGAGTTTCTATACCGGCGCGACTCGGTGCAGAAACAATCGATAGGTCATCCTATCGCTTTCGCAAATACTCGGTCTTCACCACCGGTCTTCAAATGCTATCCATAACGTCGAATCACATATTCGGAATGGGTTATACGACACAAAGGTCCTTTCCCGGCTAAACCGAATAGTGAGCACGATATTTCAAAAACAAATGGATAATGGGATTTCAATTAAGTCACAACTTATTACCCAAAACTTTTCTTCAAATGGCTTAACAAATTACCATTTTCAATCTTTAAACAAAAAGATTCATTTTCACAACCTTTAACGGTTTAAACAATTTTCACATTTTAATCTTTTAAATAAAAGATTCATTCACAGATTTTCCAAATCAATTTTCATTTCCATTTGATTAACTCGTTAAATCTTTAAATCAAAGATTTAACTTATAGCCTTCAAAACAATTTCATTTCAATTTGATTTAAACAAATCATCAATTTAAATCTGTTAAAAATAAGCAGATTTAATTCACAGCTTTCAAAAAGAATTCATTCATAACTTAGGAAAATCATTTCTCTATTCAATCTTGAAATTCCCCTAATTAACTGGAATCTCAGTTCTTATCTAAAAGTGTTTATCATTTGGAAACAACAGTTTTCATTTTGGAAATCTGATTCATTTATACGAGTTGAAATCCTTGGGTTAAATTCAAATTCCCAAAAATAATACCTTTAAAATGGTATAAATTCATACAAACCTGTTTATAATATCTTTAACCATAATTTCCAATCATCGAATTCAATTCCAAATATCGAATTCAAATTCAAATTGAATTATTTAAATTAGAGATTTTACCGAGTTATTCAAAATAGCTTTTATCTGTGAAAACCTTTTCCAAAAGCTTTACCGTTTAACCCAAATCCATTTTCAAAACATTTGAAATTAAAACTTTAATTTCAAAAACATTAAATTTAAATTATCTGTGACTTAACCGATTTCCTCGTGAAATCCATATTTGTGTGTGTATGGTGTAGTCCAGGGGTTATACACAGTAGTGCACATCATTCAATCATGACAGATCAAATACAACAATATATCTGATAAGCGATATAAATTATAACGCTTATCTTCATTCACAGATCACAGATAATATATAGATGCAAATAAATATACACAGCTCAAAACAAAGCATCACATATCAGATAGGACAATCAATCCAAGGCATCTCATACAGTACAAACCCTCATAGGTAAGGTCAAGCGTTTAATAATCATTTATAAGCATGATTAATTAGTTGTCTAATCCTAATTGATTCAATTTATTTCCAAGTAAATTAATTGCTTATGAATAAATTATCCAATTCTAATTACATTATTACAAATCATTCAAAATGAATAAATTAATCAACTTAATTAATTTAATCATTCTTGATTAATCATATCAATTAAATCAACCCTTTAAACCAATTACATAATTAATTAACTTTAATAAATCAAAAGATCTAATTTAATTACTATAAGTGATTAATCCTTAATTACTTTCATTTAGTAATTATATTTACACAATTTATAATTGATCATCTGAATTAATCAATACAATAAATTATTAAAATTAATCACCTTAATCAATACTTAATGATCCTCAGTTAATTATCTTTATTAACCAATAACATTTCTTAATCACTCTCTTAAAGAATTATCTTAGATTAGTTCATTATTAATTATTTCTAATTTATTAATTTATAAATAAAATAATCATTATTTAATTACCTTATTAAGTAAATCATTTTAATTACCTTAATTATCTCTAAGATAAATCATCCTTTATTGATGACTTAGTTAATATTTAGGTGTATTAAAACATTACCCTTCTAATCTTAGATTCAAACTTCATCATGAATTCAAAGATTCAAAATGATCATATATTTAAACATTTACCAATTTTAATTATCAGCTTATACAAGAACTTTATCCAAATCCAATTCAAATATTTATTTGAAAGCAAATCAGTTTAAAAAGCTGTTTGATTAAACATGGCTTTAAACTTTGATTTAAATCTTTTGATTTTTAAAATTTGCCTTTAACTTTGATATCCAAATTCATTTCGAAACTTCCAGATTTTAGTACATGTGGAAAATTTTTGATTTAAGCTTTGATCTAAATCTTTGTTTACAATTTCAAATGCCATGTTTAAATGCAAATTCTTTTTAACCCTTTAAATATTTCAAAGTAATAAAAACAAGTTTAAATTTTTAAAACTTAATTTGTTCACAAACTGAGTTTCAAACTGAACTTGAGTTCACATTTTAAACTTTGCTTTTTAAACTCAGTTTAAACCTGATTTTAATTTAAAATTTAGTCTTACTTCAACAGGTATAGTTTTCAACTGTAAACACATATGTCCCGAAGCACCCCTGTTTTTGCTTCGAGACCAACACCTATCATCTTCGAGAAATACTCGAGACAATACTGAAACCAAACAACTCACCAAACATTTGAACAACCCATACATCCCCTCATCTTTGTGCACCTGCACAGCTCCAACGACCGATGCCGACCATCAACGACCATCTCCGTAAGTCGCAATCCAAACTCGCAACCCATCCCGATCGCCTAAACTACCCAGACTTCTCGAAATCAAATTCGAGAAGCTTGACCCAAAATCTGGCAACACAGAGACCTCACCACAACCAAACCTGTCAACACTGCCTCCTGCCAACTCCGACCATCTGAGAGCTTCCACCTCCGGCCTCGTCATCGACAACTCCTGAACTTCAACTTCCCGAAGTATCTCAACACTCGATCAACCCGAGTGGTCGACCCAAACCAAAACACACAACCCAGAAAATTAGGTTTAGAAACTTTGAACCACGGCTATCGCCACCACCGTCATCACTGACGCCACCACCCATTTTTCCCAGCACCTCCATAAGCTCCTGCGTCTCCAGCCCAAATCCTGACCTCTCCCATCATCGTGACCGACCACGGCGACTCGAAATGCCTAAAACAGATAAACACAAATTGCCCTTAATCCCAATCACTAAAAATCTGAATTACTGCTTTAAAATTCATATTAATGTGTATGAATTCGACTTACATACCTGAATTCATGGAACCAGAGATTTATATTTTGACAAATTTTGAGTTTGCCCAGTTTCTTCTTGGTTTCCAGAAGCACTTCAAAATTTCTTCAACTTAATTAAATTTGTACCTTAAGTATATGTTATACTAACAATGTTTGTTTTAATGCTAAGCCCAACCATCGAGTAAATCAAATGCAATTGAGTTTTGAAACAAAAATCTGATGCTTTCAAAAACTAAGACAGAAGACAAAATGAACATCAGGTCGCACCCATTATTTAAACTTATTCAGAGAATTACGTGTATATATATATACACATTTCACAGCTATAAGTACCCCAGATTTATTCTTTAAATTGTTTAAATGAAATGTTACTCACAGGATATTGAAACAGAGAAACCTGTTAACATGCAAACCTATATATAAACAGATTAAGTTTAAAGATGGAAGTTTGCTCACATTGATATTTGGAAGCAGAGATAAAAAACAAGAACAGGATTGAATTTAAAACTGGAAATGATATCCAAGTTTGAAAACTGATCTGACTTGCATACTTCCAGGCTTGTATTGATTTGATTTGTTGTTGTTTTAAGTTGAGATAATGGTCGAACTAAAATGAATATATTGATGTGTATAAAAAGAAACATGCAGTATATTATTTGTACAATAAGCATGTTAAAGATGCTTGCATTAATGGCCATTGTACTTGAGTGTATACATTTTCTTCTTACTTTACTTTGTTTATTACTTTACCTTTACTTTGCTGACCATACTTTGTACATATTACTTTTTCTATTCTCTTGTTCCTTGCCTTGCACTTCTTTACTCGGCTGGGATATATATTTTGTACTTTATTTTCTTTCCAGGTCTACATGTTTATTTAACTTGAATATATCTTTATGTTGATATCACTTGCCTTGCTAATTTTCTTTTCCTTTTGGGCCTGCACATCTATATTCCCATTTGTTTGCATTTCGACTCATAGGCTACATGAAATATTTATTAGCCTTGTATTGTTTAAGTGTGCATACATAGATTTATATTTTATACTTTGCTTGTAGTTCATTTTACTTATGTATTGAATTCTAATTTAACTTTAACATTTATTTCTAACCATAAATTTATTTGAAACATTTATTGCTAATCCTTATTTTACTTTGTTTATATATCTTACTTTGTTTTGTTTCTTATTTATGCATTTGTTTATTTAGTTAGCTTTGTAACCTGCTTTGTATTCTATTTGGTTTCTTTCTTTTGCAAGCTACATACTTGTATGTATTTTTGTTTTGGAATACTTCATTTATATGTTTACTTGTTTCTTGTCTTGCTTCTTCATTTTATTTTAATGTTTAAATATAGCTGGTTTGTTTTGCAAGTTAATTCATATATATGTTTTGTTCCACTGCTTTTTCTTATTACTTTATAGTATGAATAACTTCTATTTTAACATGTTGTTAAAATTTATTTATGAGTTACTATATATATATATTTTTCTTAATTTATTTTATAACTCAAATATTTATTAAACCATTCATCTAAGATTTAAATCCAAATCAAAATATATATATACACACACAAGATTTTATAATTTCAAATTGACTCATATATACCCAAATATACATACATATATATATATATATTCACATATATACATATATATACAATATTTAAAAATTTAAATGATTTATATAGAATATGTTTGAACTCGGGGAAACTCACATCACTAAATCGATTAATTTCACCGTTTTCTTCAAAAATAGATTTTAATTATCATTTTAAATTTATATAAAAATCCGGGGTCGTTACAGACTTCCCCTCTTAAAAGAATTTCGTCCTCGAAATTCGCAGGCACGAAAACAACACAGAGATAGCTAGATAGAGAAATATCTTTTCAAATCAAATTGGATATCAATTCTGCATTTGGCTCACCAATATCTTTTCAAATCAGAATATCAATAATAGATACAAGAAATTACGATAGAATTTCAATTTTTGGTTTTAAACAAAATCATTTTATCGATACAATTCTAATCATTCTTCATATTCTATTAATCAATTTTAACTCAATTTAAAATTTCCAATTTATTTAAATTTTCAATTTCAAATTTCAATTTCATTATAGTTTAAAATCAAAACTGATAGGAAACCGATGAAGATACGAAATAAAAATTTCCTACAACGATTCGTAGGGCATCAATGCACCGGAACTTCTTTGTGGAGCTGGTATGAAGAAATCAAAAGAATTTGGAAACGAATCAAAAGAGATTGAGAAGAAAGTTGTTTCCACTGTTGTTACAGAGCATCGACCATTTATAGCCATATTTCCCTATCCCCTATCTCATTCTCTTCTTGCACTCATACTTACTATCAGTAGATAGTAAGAGAATTTACTGAGGCGTTAAAACGGATATCTTAAGGATTACTCATTCTAGGATTTACTTCACCCTATCTCTAATGAGTTACTTAATGTGTTACACTCCTGAGCTAAAGTTCAACCCTTAGCTCTGATACCAAATGTGACGACTCGAATTTTTGCCCGCTCAAAAATCGACATCCATACTTCATATCGTATTCGAATGCCATAGATTCGACCGTTCAAATCCGATTCGCCGGAGCTTATAACAACATTAAGTAAATAACACAACGGAATAAAAGAATAATACATTGATATACAGCTTTGATACAATATCTGATACAACAGATGATCCAATAGATATCAATATACAACAGAGATATGATACAATAAATAGCAGCAGAAAGAAAATAGATAACATCTAGCAGCAGAACAATAACTCTGAGATAGTCTTCAAGGAAGAACTCCAAATCTGAACTCCATCTCCAAGAACTAATCCAGCAATAGCTCGAAACCCCCATAACAATGCACCAAGCTAAGCAAGACTGGTGCGAACCAAAGACTGAACTAACTCCAGATAATCTACTAAACCTGACTATCTGAAAAACTCAACTCTAGACTGCTCGTGTAGAAAATAATGAGCACCCAGAGTTTAGGAAAGAAACAATAAACTCCGGATCAGTCGTGGGATTGGTGTGAGCAACAAAAACAGTTCATCTTTTAAAACATTCAACAAAAGATTTTCAAAGTCAATTCGCAATGCTTTTTAAAAATGAGACTACCATAAGACCTCCCGCCACACACACAATGCAAACGCAGACTTGGAGGAGATTTCTTCTTATGTTAGTCAAAGATGCTTGATACGCATTAAAATCAAATCAATTTTGATATTATTATTAGTGCATAGTGTAGAAGATATTTCGAAAGTAGAATATAAATCTTAGCCAGCATAGGTACCATTATATTATGCCTACTATAGCTACCTCCTGAGGAAGCAGGTTCTACAACTAAAACCGTACAAGTCTCGTATTGTTTCTTTGGATTTCCAACGAATGATCAGGCCAAGGAACTTCCCATTGCCACATGAGAATGCCTCTGGATGGACATCCCCGAGAACCAAACCGGATCTCTACAACACAAGGCCGGGTTACCCTAACTGAGTAACAACTGACCGAATATGCCATCCCCCGGTCCTTTGGGACCTTTCAACCGAGCGCTCGTAATCAATTCACACAATCATAAAGTGTTTTCAACATGAGTAAGTATCTGGGCTCCATACCATGATACCACCCTTTTCCAGAAGGAAATGCATATACCCTAAAGGGAGCTACCCCTCATAACCTTGCCGCATCTTTCCTGTTTTGACCATTTCGGGGTGTGAGGCTCGACGAAGTCACGTCCACAAAAACATACTTTATACAAAAAGCCATGCTTTGGGTCAACAAATGATCACCAAGATAGACGATCAAATAAACGATCCTATCACAAATAATCAACACAATGATCATTTCACAGCAACACTCAGTATGTCACATTACCAAATTGGGAATATATTGCTGATAACCATCAACTATATAACCTCTGAGCTCGTACGTCTCAGAGAAGGGTGTTAAGCTAAGAGAATAAATTCTCCGCCACCAACAGAAATATATTTGAAAGAAATCGGCTTTATATCTCAATTTGTAATGTCAGACATACAATCCATACAAGTCTGTTCTGGGTTCGAACAGAACCGAAGGTACTTCCAAAGAAGTCCTTGCAATCCGGATATTCACAATCCCGATCGGATTTCCCATCACTTAGGGAGTTTCTATACCGGCGCGACTCGGTGCAGAAACAATCGATAGGTCATCCTATCGCTTTCGCAAATACTCGGTCTTCACCACCGGTCTTCAAATGCTATCCATAACGTCGAATCACATATTCGGAATGGGTTATACGACACAAAGGTCCTTTCCCGGCTAAGCCGAATAGTGAGCACGATATTTCAAAAACAAATGGATAATGGGATTTCAATTAAGTCACAACTTATTACCCAAAACTTTTCTTTAAACGGCTTAACAAATTACCATTTTCAATCTTTAAACAAAAAGATTCATTTTCACAACCTTTAACGGTTTAAACAATTTTCACATTTTAATCTTTTAAATAAAAGATTCATTCACAGATTTTCCAAATCAATTTTCATTTCCATTTGATTAACTCGTTAAATCTTTAAATCAAAGATTTAACTTATAGCCTTCAAAACAATTTCATTTCAATTTGATTTAAACAAATCATCAATTTAAATCTGTTAAAAATAAGCAGATTTAATTCATAGCTTTCAAAAAGAATTCATTCATAACTTAGGAAAATCATTTCTCTATTCAATCTTGAAATTCCCCTAATTAACTGGAATCTCAGTTCTTATCTAAAAGTGTTTATCATTTGGAAACAACAGTTTTCATTTTGGAAATCTAATTCATTTATACGAGTTGAAATCCTTGGGTTAAATTCAAATTCCCAAAAATAATACCTTTAAAATGGTTTAAATTCATACAAACCTGTTTATAATATCTTTAACCATAATTTCCAATCATCGAATTCAATTCCAAATATCGAATTCAAATTCAAATTGAATTATTTAAATTAGAGATTTTACCGAGTTATTCAAAATAGCTTTTATCTGTGAAAACCTTTTCCAAAAGCTTTACTGTTTAACCCAAATCCATTTTCAAAACATTTGAAATTAAAACTTTAATTTCAAAAACATTAAATTTAAATTATCTGTGACTTAACTGATTTCCTCGTGAAATCCATATTTGTGTGTGTGTGGTGTAGTCCAGGGGTTATACACAGTAGTGCACATCATTCAATCATGACAGATCAAATACAACAATATATCTGATAAGCGATATAAATTATAACGCTTATCTTCATTCACAGATCACAGATAATATATAGATGCAAATAAATATACACAGCTCAAAACAAAGCATCACATATCAGATAGGACAATCAATCCAAGGCATCTCATACAGTACAAACCCTCATAGGTAAGGTCAAGCGTTTAATAATCATTTATAAGCAGGATTAATTAGTTGTCTAATCCTAATTGATTCAATTTATTTCCAAGTAAATTAATTGCTTATGAATAAATTATCCAATTCTAATTACATTATTACAAATCATTCAAAATGAATAAATTAATCAACTTAATTAATTTAATCATTCTTGATTAATCATATCAATTAAATCAACCCTTTAAACCAATTACATAATTAATTAACTTTAATAAATCAAAAGATCTAATTTAATTACTATAAGTGATTAATCCTTAATTACTTTCATTTAGTAATTATATTTACACAATTTATAATTGATCATCTGAATTAATCAATACAATAAATTATTAAAATTAATCACCTTAATCAATACTTAATGATCCTCAGTTAATTATCTTTATTAACCAATAACATTTCTTAATCACTCTCTTAAAGAATTATCTTAGATTAGTTCATTATTAATTATTTCTAATTTATTAATTTATAAATAAAATAATCATTATTTAATTACCTTATTAAGTAAATCATTTTAATTACCTTAATTATCTCTAAGATAAATCATCCTTTATTGATGACTTGGTTAATATTTAGGTGTATTAAAACATTACCCTTCTAATCTTAGATTCAAACTTCATCATGAATTCAAAGATTCAAAATGATAATATATTTAAACATTTACCAATTTTAATTATCAGCTTATACAAGAACTTTATCCAAATCCAATTCAAATATTTATTTGAAAGCAAATCAGTTTAAAAAGCTGTTTGATTAAACATGGCTTTAAACTTTGATTTAGATCTTTTGATTTTTAAAATTTGCCTTTAACTTTGAAATCCAAATTCATTTCGAAACTTCCAGATTTTAGTACATGTGGAAAATTTTTGATTTAAGCTTTGATCTAAATCTTTGTTTACAATTTCAAATGCCATGTTTAAATGCAAATTCTTTTTAACCCTTTAAATACTTCAAAGTAATAAAAACAAGTTTAAATTTTTAAAACTTAATTTGTTCACAAACTGAGTTTCAAACTGAACTTGAGTTCACATTTTAAACTTTGCTTTTTAAACTCAGTTTAAACCTGATTTTAATTTAAAATTTAGTCTTACTTCAACAGGTACAGTTTTCAACTGTAAACACATATGTCCCGAAGCACCCCTGTTTTTGCTTCGAGACCAACACCTATCATCTTCGAGAAATACTCGAGATAATACTGAAACCAAACAACTCACCAAACATTTGAACAACCAAGACATCCCCTCATCTTTGTGCACCTGCACAGCTCCAACGACCGACGCCGACCATCAACGACCATCTCCGTAAGTCGCAATCCAAACTCGCAACCCATCCCGATCGCCTGAACTACCCAGACTTCTCGAAATCAAATTCGAGAAGCTTGACCCAAAATCTGGCAACACAGAGACCTCACCACAACCAAACCTGTCAACACTGCCTCCTGCCAACTCCGACCATCTGAGAGCTTCCACCTCCGGCCTCGTCATCGACAACTCCTGAACTTCAACTTCCCGAAGTATCTCAACACTCGATCAACCCGAGTGGTCGACCCAAACCAAAACACACAATCCAGAAAATTAGGTTTAGAAACTTTGAACCACGGCTATCGCCACCACCGTCATCACTGACGCCACCACCCATTTTTCCCAGCACCTCCATAAGCTCCCGCGTCTCCAGCCCAAATCCTGACCTCTCCCATCATCGTGACCGACCACGGCGACTTGAAATGCCCAAAACAGATAAACACAAATTTCCCTTAATCCCAATCACTAAAAATCTGAATTACTTGTTTAAAATTCATATTAATGTGTGTGAATTCGACTTACATACCTGAATTCATGGAACCAGAGATTTATATTTTGACAAATTTTGAGTTTGCCTAGTTTCTTCTTGGTTTCCAGAAGCACTTCAAAATTTCTTCAACTTAATTAAATTTGTACCTTAAGTATATGTTATACTAACAATGTTTGTTTTAATGCTAAGCCCAACCATCGAGTAAATCAAATGCAATTGAGTTTTGAAACAAAAATCTGATGCTTTCAAAAACTAAGACAGAAGACAAAATGAACATCAGGTCGCACCCATTATTTAAACTTATTCAGAGAATTACGTGTATATATATACACATTTCACAGCTATAAGTACCCCAGATTTATTCTTTAAATTGTTTAAATGAAATGTTACTCACAGGATATTGAAACAGAGAAACCTGTTAACATGCAAACCTATATATAAACAGATTAAGTTTAAAGATGGAAGTTTGCTCACATTGATATTTGGAAGCAGAGATCAAAAACAAGAACAGTATTGAATTTAAAACTGGAAATGATATCCAAGTTTGAAAACTGATCTGACTTGCATACTTTCCAGGCTTGTATTGATTTGATTTGTTGTTGTTTTAAGTTGAGATAATGGTCGAACTAAAATGAATATATTGATGTGTATAAAAAGAAACATGCAGTATATTATTTGTACAATAAGCATGTTAAAGATGCTTGCATTAATGGCCATTGTACTTGAGTGTATACATTTTCTTCTTATTTTACTTTGTTTATTACTTTACCTTTACTTTGCTGACCATACTTTGTACATATTACTTTTTCTATTCTCTTGTTCCTTGCCTTGCACTTCTTTACTCGGCTGGGATATATATTTTGTACTTTATTTTCTTTCCAGGTCTACATGTTTATTTAACTTGAATATATCTTTATGTTGATATCACTTGCCTTGCTAATTTTCTTTTCCTTTTGGGCCTGCACATCTATATTCCCATTTGTTTGCATTTCGACTCATAGGCTACATGAAATATTTATTTGCCTTGTATTGTTTAAGTGTGCATACATAGACTTATATTTTATACTTTGCTTGTAGTTCATTTTACTTATGTATTGAATTCTAATTTAACTTTAACATTTATTTCTAACCATAAATTTATTTGAAACATTTATTGCTAATGCTTATTTTACTTTGTTTATATATCTTACTTTGTTTTGTTTCTTATTTATGCATTTGTTTATTTAGTTAGCTTTGTAACCTGCTTTGTATTCTATTTGGTTTCTTTCTTTTGCAAGCTACATACTTGTATGTATTTTTGTTTTGGAATACTTCATTTATATGTTTACTTGTTTCTTGTCTTGCTTCTTCATTTTATTTTAATGTTTAAATATAGCTGGTTTGTTTCGCAAGTTAATTCATATATATGTTTTGTTCCACTGCTTTGTCTTATTACTTTATAGTATGAATAACTTCTATTTTAACATGTTGTTAAAATTTATTTATGAGTTACTATATATATATATATATTTTTCTTAATTTATTTTATAACTCAAATATTTATTAAACCATTCATCTAAGATTTAAATCCAAATCAAAATATATATATATACACACAAGATTTTATAATTTCAAATTGACTCATATATACCTAAGTATACATAGATATATATATATATATATATATATATTCACATATATACATATATATACAATATTTAAAAATTTAAATGATTTATATAGAATATATTTGAACTCGGGGAAACTCACATCACTAAATCGATTAATTTCACCGTTTTCTTCAAAAATAGATTTTAATTATCATTTTAAATTTATATAAAAATCCGGGGTCGTTACAGGAAGTGAAGATTTATGAAATTGTATTTTGTTAATAAAAGTATGTATTTATAAACGAGGTTATAAATTGAAGGAAACAATTATTGTTTAATAAATTGGACAAATAAATCAAATGATGGATTTATTATAAGACATAGAATAAGGTTTTAGAAATAATTGACTCTATTTTAGAAATTGAAGACGAGGATAAATTTAGATTTATTAAACGATATTTTATAAATAGGAAGGAATTTATAAAAGGAATTTATCCATATGGAAGTAACGTTAAAATGGATGGTGATTGATGTTTTAATGAGATTTATAAATAAGCGAGATTCATAAAGAAAATAAAGTTATAAATGGAGTTCATAAATAAATGGGTTTTATGAAGGGCAATTATTATAAAATGGAAAGAGATTCTTACAGTTTTATAAATATGGAAATGACTAGGTTGAAGATTTAAGAATGGATTTTTATCAAGGAATATATTTTGTTTTAAAGTTGGTTATTCATGTTAATATTGCTAAAGTTGTTTATAAATATTTAAATAATTTTTAAAAGTTAATTATTTAAATTATTAATATGGTTTGAAATTAATAATAATGAGTATTAATAATATTATGGAAATTTTCATTATTATTTGTATGGTAAAGATTAAAGATTGTTTTATTCGTAATGTTTTGAATTATTAATTATTATATTTTAAGAGGTTAAAAGTAATAATTATTATTTATTTATGATGTTTATTATGAATAAACACTATTATTATATAATAATGTTTTTAAAGGAAGTGATTAGGACTTATTTATGGTGTTTTCGAGATTCATAAATAGAGTTTTGTAAACGCACTTGGATTCTTATTGGAGGAGCTTATAAAATGGTTTGAAGGTTTAAAGGAAGATTATTTACAAGGTAAAGAGGTTTATAAATAAATGGATATTTATAATCTTATTTTAGGAATGTGTTTATAGATTTACAAAAAGAGTTTTATAATAATTGCATGGTTTTATAAAGGGTTTATAAACGACTTGGGAAAATATTTTATAAATGGTTTATAAAGGGTTTTAGAAATTTATAATGGAGTTTATAAATGATTTTAGAATTTTATAAAAAGGAGATCTTCTTCAGTGTTTGATAAATATACTTATACCGTTGAGATAAGTATATCGATATTTTCTAACTATTGAAAATATAAGAATTGTGAATATATCTTTGTAAAAGTACTTTGACATAAATATTATGAGATGAGTTTAAATTGATGAAAGACTAATTAAGAAGGCTTAGTAGTGCTTAGTGCTTAACCAATATGGGTTTTTCATATGGAATTAAATCCCTGATTGAATGTTTGTTTGTTTTGATGTTTAAATAACCGACTATTGAATTTGAACCCAAACATAACCTTGGAAATATCTAGGAAAAACATGTGAGTTATGTGGCACAATCATCTCCGGTGATGCGGTACTGTGTGTGTAAATCTCATTTCATTCTTCTAGGATAAATGATAAGGAAATCTATCCACTAATGGTTAGGAGGTGATCTCCGATCTTATCTTTGACTATTTATTTCTTAAAGAACTGGAGTTAAGTTTACCGAAAACTATCGAATATTATTTTGAAGAGACCGAGATCGGATCAGTTATCCAAAAACCACTTCGATCCAACTGAAGCGTTCGTAGTGAAGACATCTTGAAGATAATGGAATTGGACATAGAGCTCTCAAACGTTTCGTTCAGTCCCAGAATGAATTTATACGGATGGATGCTAGTATTGCATTATTTTTCTAGAGGGTAATATTAGCATTCCAAGGTGGTTTGCTAGGAGGAAATGGTAAGAGCTTAGCCTCTTCGAGCCTCACACCCGGAAAATGAATAAAGTAGGGACATGCGACGTGGCTAAGTGGGTCACACCCAAGTAGGGTATGATCATCCTAAATCTATAGCAATATTCATGTATACCTTGAGATCCCATTTTGTGGTTGTTGATTGTAAACAAGGGGCGATCATATCCAGTATTGCTCGAGAAGAGGTAAGTGTCGGTCCTGAGTAGCAAAGGTGTAATGTGTTGTAGCCTTCCGTACATTTAATCTAGAGGTGTACGAATTTTGTGGGTAGACCCTTGCCCTTCAATAGTTGGAATCCATTCTCCGATACGAACTTTCGGTTTTGGTTGTAGAACCTAGTGTGCTAGAATTTAATTAATTTAATTTTTTTGGCTATGATTAATAAGTATTTGTATATTAGACATTATTATAGTATCAGAGGATTTCATATGAAATGTTTTGGTTTTATAAGGTAAAAACCCGTCAGTGTTTATATGCGGTGTGGTCTTACGAGATACCTTTGTTTTCAAAGGTTTTAACAACTTTAGAATCTAGTTAGGTGTGTTTTCTCACGCTGGTTTTCTAGACTGACTAGATGTTATTTTAGTATAATGTCGGGTCAATCCGAACATATTTGCAGATTGCTTTAGTGCATTGGAGCTTAAGAGATTAGTTGGAGGTCTTCAAGTTGTATTCACCTATATGTTTATTTTCCACTGCTTTGTTATTGAAATCATCATAAATTGTATGGATGGTTGTTATAATTGTCTAGGTTGATAATTGTGATTGTTGTTGTACTCTGATGGATGTATGTATATAATAGTTTCTCTTTTATAAAAGTCATTGATATTATATTATATATTGTTCCACGGTGATGTGAGATTCTGTGTTGTTTTAGTTTCTTTTCTCTTCTTCCTCTCTTCTTTTTTCTTCTTTCTTTCCCTTAACTATTCATCTTTCCATTCTTTGGGTTAGACATGTGTGGTTTATTGTTAGCTTGAATTGTGTGGAAAAGCGGGTTGTTACACGTGATATCAGAGTTTAGGTTGAGCGAACACCTAGGCATGGTGGGAATTCACTCAGTGGAGATAGGGTAAGAGAGTCCCTAGGATGAGTTTGAGTGTATATATATGAGCACGTATTTGTTAGTGATTATAAAAATATTTATACCGTGTTAATTTGTTTGTTGAGTGGCTTATGAATTTTAGTAGGTATGTGGGATGCCACGATATCGATAGAGGTTTTGTAACAGCCCGATATTTTCAACCATTCGCATCCACACATGCCGGACTTGAATTGCTCAAAATATCAGATTGTTAATTTAAATTTGGCAAAACTAATCATATACAGTGAATAAATAAATCATAGAATCACAGAATAGAGTAATTTAATAATAACGCAGCAGAATAGATAAATAATAGTTCATGTAGCTACTATATAGACAACAGAGCTTGAAATAAAACACAACAAAATATCTCAAATACAGTGAAGTCCCCAATCCAAACATATGATTTCTGTGAACGAATCAACTGGAAAGCTGGAAGCTGAATCAATAGTTGGATCTCCAAGCAAAGCTCCAAACTCCAAAGGTGAGTCTCAAATGCTGAATTACTCATTCTGACTCGAGCGTAAAGCAAAATCACAAAACAGTGGAGTCAGGATTAACATTCTTATATCAATAAATCCAACTCAAGTGAAATATCGACTGAAATACAATTAACTTAAAGGATGTTTGGGATAACCATCCTCTAAGGATCCATGTAACTATCTACAATGTAGAAATATACACCATGGTTATTCCTAATTTATTTATACTTCAAAGCCCAACATATCATTTTCATTTCAAATGTATATACATTACATATAACCTTTCCAAAGTTATGACATTTCGAAAACCAGAACACCTTGAAATCATAATTCTCTGGAAGACTATGCTTTGAAATCATAATCTCCATCACAATCTATCAATTCCAAATTTCAAACCAAATCAAATTCTGAATTCAAATTCTATTCAACCTTATTTTATCAATTTCTATTTAGTTCCATTTCTAAATAAACCATTTCAATTTATGTCGATTTCAAATACAGATTTGAATCAAAAAATAAACCATTTGAATCCAATATTGTCAAGGCATTAAATATTCAACATTTTCAAACTAGTTTAACAATTTCATATAAATCTTGGTTTAACTTCATTATTATTTAGTCTCAGAATATTCACTTAATAAATGAAAAATCGTTTAAATAACCTTAAATTACAGTTTACTTTATTTTCCTTCAATTTCTTTAGACGGAAAATATTCATTAAATTTCTTAAATCAAAATCAAGTTATAAGGTCATATCTAAAAATTTCAAAATTCAATAGTTCATATCGATTTAATTAAGTAAGATCCTCAACTAAATACAATTTTAATCAATTCAACTTTGTCTTCCTTATTTATAATAATCATTGAAAAATCGATTTAAGAATATAATACTTAACATATTATTATAAATATTTCGATATTAAATAAAGCCATATATATTCCCTTTCAAAACCATCGAAATCATTTTCAAAATATTCTTATATAGACCAACGGTGTTGGTATGTAATTTCTATCCTATGGTTAAGTGATACAGATATTTATCATCCCAATCCGCAATTTAAATATATACAGGTAGATATCATTTCAACCCGTAATCCTAAAATTCAATTCAAATGAAAATCGCTTGGGTTTATCATTTCAACCCATAATGATTTTTCCTTATTCTAATGTCCGCTCGGGTATGTATCATTTCAACCCATAGTGAATTCTAAACTACAGGGAACTTGCAGAGTGATAACAGGTAATATAATAATATAACAGGCATATATCATCAATAACAGTGTAATATAAACAATAGGATATTGTATCATATCCCATAAGTGAACATTTACAGATAATAGCATGTATACAACAATTTAAATAACTACCGCAGCATATTTCAATTGTCGTCTCAATTGAAATCAAATTTAATAAATATAAGAACATTAATCGTGAGTGATTACTCATCTTTCGAGGCTAGAGATGATTCGACAATTGGAATGAGCTACGAATCCTAGCACGAATTGCAAAGCAAAGGCAGGATTGGCACGATTTCGATGAACATGGCTGACAACAAGGAACTGATGAAATAAATCAGAATTGACGAGATGAAATCCAAATCAGTCTTGATACAAACTGAAAATAAAATATTCTTATTTCTTATTAAATCAACATTCCATTGTTTTGTATTAAACGCATATATGAATAACTTCACCAAAATCATTATATACATATATATATATATTAAAATTAAAATGACAATCGAAAATAATTCATAATAGAACTAACGTAAATTTATATTCATACTAGATAGTGTAACATTCCTTTTAATATACAAAGTAAACCAGAGGTTTGAATAAGAGACACGTTTTAAAACACACATATTGAAATTTCAAAGTACATATATATAAACTTTTCACACATGCCATACTTTAAATTTTTTTTGTAGAACTATACTACGGTAAGATATACACTACAAACCTGAACATACACATACATACCCCAAAATCTTTATATTATATATATGAACTACCCCCTATTTATATGCACTCCAACAATAGTTACAGCTAGTCGACCCTATTTATATGCACTCCAACAATAGTTACAGCTAGTCGCGAGGACCATAAAACAAACCCAACTTTATTTATATATAAATCAAACTCATTTTCTTACTGTCATATTATAAATTTACTTACTGTCATAAAGTTTTTGTACCACATGAGTAGAAAATACATATAGCTGTCCTGTATGCACTAATAACAGCCACTATTGTTTACAACTATAGTTATAATTATTTCTAGTATAACATACAACAACATACACACATCTGACTGTAAAGCATATAGATTAAAATATATACATATCTCCTGTTTACATATCTTACATACAAATCTAGTGTATAAATTATGTAAACAAAAATTATATATAAAAACTCACGTATTTATGTAAAATATATACTGCTGTTATAAAATGAATATGAATATCTACATATATTGAAAATCGAATCCTAGTATACCTACCCTTTCAATATATATATAAGACAAACAAACCTCAACATATCTAAATTTAATGTCACTTATATAAATACTTTATGTAAACAAATATCATTATATAACAGAAAATATTAATAGCCTATATCTATGAATATATTATAAATAATTCACGCAACCTGCATATTATATAAAGCAAAGACTTACAGCATGCGCATAGGTAGAGGAGGAGATGGAAGGTTACGCCGTGGGAAAAGTGCCAGGGAGGAGAGGCCACGTGCGCGAGCCGCTGGGAAGAGGAGAGGAGGGGAGAAGGTCTGGTGATGGAGTGGAAGGCGCAAGGACGGGCGAGTGACGTGGTTCAGAATGAGGTTGCCGAGTGAAGGAGCAAGGCGAGTTCAGGTTTCAATATGGAAGAAACGTAACTTACATGCAAACGCAAATTACTATTTGCCTTCCGTGATTTTTTTGTCTTGACTTTTTTTTAAGAAGAAGGGGAGGCCGTGTATGGTGGGAAGGAAGGGAGAACAGGTCGGTTGAAGGAAGAACAAGCAATAGGCTAGGGTGAAGAAAATGAAAAAGGAAAGAGAAATGAAAATATATACGCGTGAACCAAATTTTTTTGTTTCGTTTGATGTTTTTGACTTTTGTGTGCTAACACCGAGGAATAGAAAAGGACATAAGTTATATATGTGATTAACACAATAAGATGAACCAAATGGAGGACACAAAATTGCAAATGGACCCAATTTGGTGAATCGTCGCACTTTGCATTCTGTTGATTCCGTCGCGCACCGAACTCCGAAATGCACCAATGAATATATTACGGTTATCAGTGCTTTGAGACGGACAAGGGGAAATAGAAATATCTGTGTTAGGACCTTCCTATCAAAAGTCCATATGGACACTAATATACGTTGCTATCCTGTAGGGAAAAATCCAAACGGAGTTAGAAATGTCCGAACTTCGCGAAACGAGTTTCGTAGCCTTATTCAAAGTGTTCTAAATAAATTTTATCATGTTGATATATTTAGGTTCTGGAACACTTTTAAATTCAACTATTATTTCGTCAAAAATAAGATCGATGGAGCAATAACACTCAAAATTTTGAGAAACGAAATGCGACGACTTGCTCAGAAGATGATTTAGAATTTTTCTACGTAAAAATATTCAGGTTTGAAAAGTGTTTTATTATCAACAATTATTAACTGACTTAAATTTAGTAGAATTTCACAATGAAATAAACTTTCATAAAATCAGATGAAAATTTACCATCTTCTATATTTAAATATGCGTATTCCAAATATAATTTTTTGTCTTCAAATTCAATTATTTAAAATTTCTCAAAAATTCAATTAAATACGTTAATAAAATAAAAATTAATAAAATTTTACGGGTCGTTACACTCTTCCCCACTCAAAACTTTTCATCCCCGTAAAGGAAGGGGGTAGGAGAATAGAAACAACTCGAAAAGAAGATAAATTTGGAAGACAAAATAAAAATAATAATTTAAAACCATATAAATTTCAATTTAAATTAATTAATATTCAATAAATTTGGTTAAACCCATTTTTATTAAATCCATTCACTTATTTATATAAAAAGATCAATTAATTACATAAAACTAATAAATTTTCCTCTATTAAACCAAATAGTATATAAATAAATAATATTTAAAATGATATATTCAAAAAGGAAAAGAAGGAAGATTTCGAAAAGAGAATATAGGTGAATGAATAATGCTAAGCAGATAAGGTAGGTTCAAAAGAATAGTATCGGGCACGAATAGTTAATTCAAACCATAAGAATTTTAATTTTAGATATTAATACAAAATTCTTTTGTTGGAAATACTTTTATAATAAATTTCCTTTATAATAAAATGCTTTTATGAAATAAATTTTCCTTTCGAAAATGTAACATTCCTTGATTTTAGCTAGAAATAATTTAATAATTAATTTAACCTTTGGAATTAAACGTAGGAATATTTGGTGATTAATATAAAATTTTGGGATAAATTTTGGAATTAATTTGAATTTTTCAAAAGAAATAAAATAAGTATTGATTTGTGTATATATTGTAAATTTCATTTGAGTTTAAGAATTCAAAATAATACATGTTATAGAATTATTTGAATTTGAAATATATATGTATATGGATATATGAGTGAATTTGAATTTGAATTTGAATTTAAAACTTTAAATAAATGACTTAGTAAATGATTTGTGTTTAAAAATATAATAATTTTCTAAAAGATGAAATTTGAACATTTTCAACACTAGTATTATTTTGAGTATAATAACTTAAGTTAAATTTTAAATTTATATATAACTAAATGTAATTTGTATGTATTTGTTTATTTAGTATAATTAGAATTCGAACTCATTTTCTTATAAAGTTGTAAATTTATAAAATGAGATTTAATTTGAGATTTAAAGTGCTTTTCTTATATATTGGAAAATAAGTATAATTTGTAAACATATAAACATAAATTTTAAACCTAGGGATTTAAACATAAAAATACAAATATTTACAAGTGTAAAGGAATTAAATCATACAAATACAAGTGTATATTAAAGAGAAATATAAAATGACAAGTATTCAAAAATTTAACAAGTAAATAAAAAGTGTAATAGTTTTGGTTAACAAAATTACAAGTGTCACCTTCATTTTAAAATCTTTAATAAAAGAATTACAAGATTATGTATACCTACACTTTTGCTCTCCAAATTTCTTTTACACATTTCAGTTTTTCAAAACCTAAGAACTAAAAAAATAAATAAAATTGAAATTACAAACCTAAAAAACAAAGATCATCTCATCATCAAAGAGAAATTTTTTGGAATTCAAACATCTTCAACCTGAAATTCAGAAACGAAACAACAAATCAGAAGAAGAAGAAAAGAGAAGAAAACATGAGAATAAAATGCAATGCATCTCAGTATGAATTCAAAGAAAAGCAAAGTTCAATTCATCTCAAACATTAACCAAATCAAAATCTGTAATCAAGCTAGGCAGGGATTCAACTGAACAAAATCAGAAAGCAAATTGGATTCAAGTTTAAATGCAAAGTTCAGGCAACCTGAAACAAACCCAGAAAGTTTAAAGCATTCAAAGCAAAGCAAATCAAAATAGAAAATTGAAATTTCAAAGTTCAGATTCAATCAATTTCCAGTTTTTCAACATTCCAGGCTCAATTCTTCTCTGTCTTTCTTCAACTTTCAGGTGAGCATATTACACCCCAATTCTTTAAATCTGTTCACACCTTCATTTCATGTGATGATCTGTTAATATGTGATAAAATTTATGCTTGCATGTTGAATACAGGTATATATATGTCTGTGAATAAGTGTGCATGCCTATAGATGTATATCTATATAGCTCTGTTAAGTAACAGGTCCTCAAAAATTCAAGAGAAAATGTATATCTTTTCGTGTAATAAAAATTTGATTATAATGTCCAAAAGAAAATTGTTTATAACAACGTGAAGTTATCCCTAAAAATATTATTAAAGAAAAATTATTAAGTAAATATTTTGGAAATAATAATTTACAGTAATGATCAATATAAAGTGAAAAATCAAATGATTTAATTTCGAGTTTCAATTGTATGAACAGATTCACATTTCAAAATCATGATTTTTAATGATCATTACAGAATTTTTGAATTGATGAATCAAGTGATATTTGGAGTTGAACAGAAACTGTGTTCGCATCAAATTCTGGCGATCAAATAGATTGGGGACTTCGAGGTTGTTGTCAGAGGTGGTGGGAAGGAAGGTGATCGATGGAAAAATGGCAAATGAATTTTTAGATCATCATTGTATCGTATCGAAATTGATTCAGGGTTTAAGAACTCATTTTATCGCCATTGTTCTTGGGTTCGTTGCGACGTCTAGGGAGCATCGAATTGGGCGAGGGTGAGTGAAAGAGAAGCGGTAGACGTTGGCGAAGCTTGAGTCAGGATGTCGGAATTTATAGTGATTGGTGGAGGCGTTGCGAGGCGGATTTTGGCGATTGACTTCGTTCCTGGTTTTGTTCCAGGTGAAGATCAATGGGTTCATTTTAGATTTACGAGGAGGCTAGCATTTCTGGGTGGTCGAGCTAGGTAGTGAGGTCGTGGATGACTGGTTGAGGTGATTGGCGACGGTCAGAGGCGATCGAGTCGATGGTGCATGTGCACAAGCTTGCATGTGTGTCTTATGGTGTTTGGGAAATTGGGAAGAAGAAGTAAAAGGCGAAGTTTATCTCGGGGAAAAATAGTTGTGGCTCGAGTACTTGCTCGTGTATATTTTGTGTTTTAACAGTTTTTAAAATTTAAAGAAAAAAAAATAAAACGAAGTATAAAGGAGGAAGAAGGGTGAGTTGCCCGAAGTAAGGCTCAGGTAAAATGAAGATTGGCTCGGGTAAAATAAAAAAATTGACTGGATTGTGAAATCAAGTAAAATACAAGTTTAAACTTTTAAACCAAATCAAGTTAATTTAAACAAAGTTTTGTAAAAGCAAGTTCTTTTGGTAAATAATAAGGTTTTATCTAAGTTTGAATTGGTTTAAAGGTTTCTAAATAAAATTATTTTATTTAACCAAGTTTTAAAAATATTTTCAAAGTTTGTTTTTAATAAATTTAGTGATTTTAAAGAGTTAATTATGTAATTAACTTAAACGCAATTACTTAAATTAAAGTAATTAATTGATGATTAAATTTGATTAATCAATTAACTAATGGATAATTACTCGATGAAATTAATTTGTGATTAGGTATAATCACTTATTGTAATTAATTAATTAAATGGTAATTAATTAATTAATGTAGTTAATTTAAAGGATAATTAATTAAGGACTAATTAATTAATGTAATTAATTAAGCATAATTAATTAAAGAATAATAGAATAATCGAGGGTTAATTATTTAACGATTAGAGATTTATTCATTTACTAATTAAGGTTGATTAATTAATAATTTAAAATTAATTGATTATTTAGGGTTAATTAATTAAAATAATTTGTAATTGATTAATTAACCTGGATTAATGATTAATCTGATTTCAATTAATCAGATAATTAATTAACTTAACTTATGGATGTTTAAATTCTATTGATTGTTGAATTGTTTGATAGCCCTGATATGTTATGCTTTGTGCTATGAATTGTTCTGGTGTGATCTGTGATGAATGTAATTATCTGTGATGAATGTAATTTATTTATCTATAATAAATGTATATCATTTATCTGTAAATCTGTATATGGAAGATAAGCGTTATAAAGATATACCGCTTATCGATGATTAGTGTGTTTGAATCTGTGATAATTGATGATGTGGCTCTACTGGGTAAAACCCCTGGACCACACTTATACACACACAAATATGGATTGCACGAGAAAATTGGTTAAGTCACAGATTTTTTTGAAATGGTTTTAAAATTGAATCTTGAATCCAAATGGTTTTGGAAATGGATTGGGTTTAAACTGAAAAACTTTTGAAAAGGAATTTCAAAGATAAAAGTTATTTTTGAATAACTTGATTTAGTTTTGAAATTTCATTTAAATTTGAATTCAAAAATTTGGAATTGTATTCTATTTATGATTTAAAAAGGTTATACAAGTTTATATGGGTTTAAACCATTTTTAAAGCGTTGTTTTGGGAATTTGAATTTAACCCAAAGATTTTAACTTGTATAAATGAAATCGGATTTTTTCGAAATGAAAACAATTTGTTTTCAAATAATAAAAGCTTTCTAATAAGAAATGAATTTCTAATTTGTGTTAAAGGGATTTCAAGTTTGAAATGAAAATGGTTTTCCAAGTTATGAGAAAATCATTGGAAACGGGTTTTAAAGCTATAAGTTAAATCTTTGATTTAAAGATTGGATGAGTTAACCCTAATTGAAATGGAAATTGTTTTGAAAATCCGTGAATGGATCTTTGTGAAACCGGATGAACTTTGTGAAATGAATCTTTTAGTTTAAAGATTTGAAATGGTAATTTGTTTAAGCCATTTGAAGAAATTTTAGGGTTTTAAAAGTTGTGACTTAACTGAAATCCCATATCCATATGTTTTTAAATATTGTGCTCACTATTCGGTTTAGCTAAGAGAGGACTTTGTGTCATATAATCCATTCCGAATAGTGATACGACGTTATGGATTGCAATTGAAGACCGGTGGTGAAGACCGGGTGTCTTCGAGAACGATAGGATAACATATCGAATGACTCTGCACTGGGTTGCTCCGGTGTAGCAATCTCCATATGTGATGAAGAGTCCGATCGGGATTGTGGATACCCGGATTGCAAGGGCTTTTTCCTTTAATGGACGAAGTGCCTTCGGTTCTGTTCGAACCCGGAACAGACTTGTATGGTTGTGTGTCTGACATTACACTTTGAGATATAAAACCAATCTCTATCAAATACATTTCTGTTTGGTGGCGAAGAATTTATTCTCTTAGCAAAACACCCTTCTCTGAGACGTACGAGCTCAGAGTTTATGTAGTTGATTATTATTAGTGATATACTCTCAATTTGGTAGTGTGGCATGATGAGTGCTGATGTGTGATCATTTGTTGATCAAAGCATGGCTTTTGTGTAAAGCGTAGCTTTGTGGACGATACTGCATAAGGACCTCACACCCCGAAAATGGTCGAAATAGGAAAGATGCAGCAAGGTTATGAGGGCCACGACCTTTAGGGTGTGTCATTCCCTTCTGGAAAAGGGTGGTATCATGGTATGGAGCCCAAATGCTTAACTCATGTGGTCACTGCAAATCTATTACTTTGTGGTTGTTGGTGTAGAGGTACCTTGGATAAAGGTCGCAAACGACTGGAGGATGGCATGCTCGAGTAGCAATTACCTAGTTACAGAGGTAACCCGACCTTGTGTTGGCAGAGAGCCGGGTAGGTTCTCGGGACGTCCCTCTAGAGGCGTACCCATGTGGCAGTAGGAAGTTCCTTAGCCTGACCATTTGTTGGAAATCAAAACAAAACAATACGAGCCATGTTCGGTTTTAATTGTATAACCTGCCATGGAATGTGGCGGTAACCTGCTATTGAACATGGTAGCTATCGTAGGCACACAATAATGGTTGTATGTTGGCTAAGATTAATATTATACTTTCGAAAGGTTTTCTGCACAATGCACTAATAATAATATCAAATGATTTTAGTGTATTAAGCATATTTGACTATCATAAGGAGAAATCTCCTCCAATTCTGCGTTTGCATTATGTGTGCGGTGGGAGGCCTTATGGTAGTTCCATTTTAAAAAAAAGCATTGCGGATTTCAAATTTAAATTCTTTTGATGTTTGTTTTAAAGATAAACTATTTTGTTTGCTCATACTAGTCCCATGACTGACCTGTTGTTTATTGTTCCCTTCCTAAACTCTGAGGGCCCATAATTTTCCACACGGGTAGTCTAGAGTTGGGTTTTTCAGATAAGCAAATAGTAGATATAGAATCGATAGCCTTCGATCTTTGCAGTCTTTGGTTTGGCAATCGTGTTCGGGATCGCATTTTCTTAATTCAAATTATTAGGGGTTCAAGCTAGCTTTGGATTGGAGATGGAGTTTTGGAATTGGCATTGAAGACATTGTCTTTCCGCTGCTATTGTCTCTGTTATTGTCTTGTATCTATCTTGGATATCTTGATGTCATTTGTATTTGATATTCAGTTGTATCAGATATTGTTTCAATGTTGTATTTTGATATATTCATTTCTTCCGCTGTGTTGTTATACTTAATGTGTTATAAGCTCCGAGGAGCCAGATTCGACTTTTGAATCTACGGCATTTGAATATAGGTGATATATTCTATGCCGGTTTTCGAAGGTAGAGTCAGGATCATTTCATTTGGTATCAGAGCTGAAGGTTGAAACTTTAGCTTAGCTGTATAACACATTAGGTAGCTCGTTAGAGATAGGGTGAAGTATACCCTAGAATGAATATATCCTTAAGATATCCATTCGTGTGCCTCAGTAAATTCTCTTACTATCTACGGATAGTGAGTATGAGTGCAAGAAGAGGACGAGATAGCGGACAGGGGAGTACCACTACAAATGGTCAATACCTTGCAACAACAAGAAAACAACCTTTTCTCTATCAATCTCTTTTGTTAATCGTCAAATTTCAAAATTCTTTGATTGCTTAGTGGCAGCTCAAGGGAGAAGCTTCGGTGTGGTGTGGCACCGCGAATCATGTAGATAAGTTCCTGTCTCGTATTCTCGTTATCAGTTTTTGTTTTAAACTCTAATGAATTTGAAAATTTATTTGGAATAAATTGGTTAACAAATATAAGGCTAAGTTTGAATTGTATCAATAAAATGATATCGATTAAAACCAAATTTGGAGTTCTGTTTCTTGTGTGGATCCAAGTCCGAAGAGGGTCAAGTTGGTGTATACTCTGGGGTATTCCAATCTGAATTTGGAATCCATACCTAGTGTTTGAGAAATTGTAGAAGACTGAATCTATCTATTCTCTTGGGTCCGACATATTCTACAAATGGTTAGTTATCCCTTCGAACTAACCAATGCACTTGAATATTCATAGACTGGAGGACCCGAGTATCTTGTGAAATATTGTATGAGTTTGTTCTCATATTCATTGATGATATTCTAATTTGGTAAGCCAAATGCAGAATAGATATTCAGGTTGATCTGAAAAGATATTTCTCTATCTTTCATCTTTTCTTTGTTGTCTCCCTGGCAAATTTCGGGGACGAAATTTTCTTAAGGGGGGCGGGGGAATCTGTAACATTCCTGGATTTTAGCTAAAAATAATTTGATAATTAATTTAACCTTTGGAATTAAACTTTGGAATATCTGGTGATTAATATAAAATTTTGGAATTAATTTGAAATTTTCAAAATAAATAAAATAAGTATTAATTTGTGTGTGTGTGTGTGTATATATATTGTAAATTTCATTTGAGTTTAAGAATTCAAAACAATACATGTTTTAGAATTATTTGAATTCGTAATATATATGTATATGGATATATGAGTAAATTTGAATTTGAATATTGAATTTGAATTTAAAACTTTAAACAAATGACCTAGTAAAATGATTTGGATTTAAAAATATAATAATTTTCTAAAAGATGAAATTTGATCATTTTCAACACTAGTATTATTTTGAGTATAATAACTTAAGTTAAATTTTAAATTTATATATAACTAAATGTAATTTGTATGTGTTTGTTTATTTAGTATAATTAGAATTCAAACTCATTTTCTTATAAAGTTGTAAATTTATAAAATGAGATTTAATTTGAGATTTAAAGTGCTTTTCCTATATATTTGAAAATAAGTATAATTTGTAAACATATAAACATAAATTTTAAACCACGGGATTTAAACATAAAAATACAAATATTTATAGGTGTAAAGGAATCAAATCATACAAATACAAGTGTATATTAAAGAGAAATATAAAATGACAAGTGTTCAAAAATTTAACAAGTAAATAAATGTGTAATAGTTTTGGTTAACAAAATTACAAGTGTCACCTTCACTTTAAAATTTTTAACAAAAGAAATACAAGATTATGTATACCTACACTTTTGTTCTCCAAATTTCTTTTACACATTTCATTTTAATAAGAGAGAAGAAAACCTGAGAATAAAATGCAATGCATCTCAGTATGAATTCAAAGCAAAGCAAAGTTCAATTCATCTCAAACATTAACCAAATCAAAATTTGGAGTCAAGCTAGGCATGGATTCAATTGAACAAAATACAGATCAGGCAAAACAAAATCAAAAAGCAAATTAGATTCAAGTTTAAATGCAAAGTTCAGGCAATCTGAAACAAACCCAGAAAGTTTAAAGCTTTCAAAGCAAAGCAAATCAAATTAGCAAATTGTAATTTCAAAGTTCAAATTCAATCAATTTCTAGTTTTTCAACATTCCGGGCTCAATTCCTCTCTATCTTTCTTCAACTTTCAGGTGAGCAAATTGCACCCCAAATCTTTAAGTCTGGTTCACACCTTGATTTCATGTGATGATTTGTTAATATGTGATAAAATTTGTGCTTTCATGTTGAATATAGGTATATGTATGTCTGTGAATAAGTGTGCATGCCTGTAGATGTATATCTATATGACTCTGTTAAGTAACAAGTCCTCAAAAATTCAAGAAAAAATGTATATCTCTTCGTATAATAAAAATTTGATTATAATGTCTGAAAGAAAATTGTGTATAAGAATGTGAAGTTATCTCTAAAAATATTGTTAGATAAAAATTATTAAGTAAATATTTTGGAAATAATAATTTACAGTAATGATCAATATAAAGTGAAAAATCAAATGATTTAATTTTGAGTTTCAATTGCATGAACAGATTCACATTTCAAATCATGATTTTTAATGATCATTATAGAATTTTAAAATTGATGAATCAAGTCATATTTGGAGTTGAACAGAAATTGTGTTCGCATCAAATTCTGGCGATCAAATAGATTGGGGACTTCGAGGTTCTTGTCAGAGGTGGCGGAAAGGAAGGCGATCGATGGAAAAATGGCAAATGAATTTTTAGATCATCGTTGTATCATATCGAAATCGATTCAGGGTTTAAGAACTCATTTTAGTCGCCTTGTTCTTGGGTTCATTGCGAAATCTAGGGAGCATCCGACTGGGCGAGAGTGAGTGGAAGAGAAACGGTAGACATTGGTGAAGCTTGAGTCAGTGTGTCGGAATTTATAGTGATTGGTGGAGGCATTACGAGGCGGATTTTGGCGATCGACTTCGTTCCTGGTTTTGTTCCAGGTGAAGGTCGATGGGTTCGTTTTAGATTTACGAGGAGGCTAGCGTTTCTGGGTGGTCGAGCTAGGTAGTGAGGTCGTGGATGACTAGTTGAGTTGATTGGCGACGGTCAGAGGCGATCGAGTCGAAGGTGCATGTGCACAAGCTTGCATGTGTATCTGATGGTGTTTGGGAAATTGGGAAGAAGAAGTTAAAGTCGAAGTTTATCTCGGGGAAAAACAGGCATGGCTCGAGTACTTGTTTATGTATATTTTTGGGTTTTAACAGTTTTTAAAATTTAAAGAAAAGAAAACTAAAACGAAGTATAAAGGAGGAAGAAGGGTGGGTTGCCCGAAGTAAGGCTCGGGTAAAATGAAGATTGGCTCGGGTAAAATAAAAAAATTTGACTGGTTTTTGAAATCAAATAAAATACAGGTTTAAACTTTTAAAACAAATCAAGTTAATTTAAACAAAGTTTTGTGAAAGCAAGTTCTTTTGGTAAATAATAAGGATTTATCTATGTTTGAATTGGTTTAAAGGTTTTTAAGTAAAATTATTTTATTTAACCAAGTTTTAAAAATATTTTCAAAGTTTATTTTTAATAAACTTAGTGATTTTAGAGAGTTAATTATGTAATTAACTTAAACACAATTACTTAAACTAAAGTTATTAATTGCTGATTAAATTTGATTAATCAATTAATTAAAATATAATTACTCGATGAAATTAATTTGTGATTGGGTATAACCACTTATTGTAATTAATTAATTAAATGGTAATTAATTAAGGATTAATTAATTAATGTAATTAATTTAAGGGATAATTAATTAAGGGCTAATTAATTAATATAATTAAATAAGCATAAATTAATTAAAGAATAATTGAATAATTAAGGGTAAATTATTTAACGATTAGAGATTTATTCATTTATTAATTAAGGTTGATTAGTTAATAATTTAAAATTAATTGATTATTTAAGGTTACTTAATTAAAATAATTTGTAATTGATTAATTAACCTGGATTAGTTATTAATCTGATTTCAATTAATCAGATAATTAATTAACTTTACTTGTGGATGTTTAAATTCTATTGATTGTTGAATTGTTTGATATCCCTGATATGTTATGATTTGTGCTATGAATTGTTTTGGTGTGATCTATGGTGAATGTAATTATCTGTGATGAATGTAATTTATTTATCTGTAATAAATGTACATTATTTATCTGTAAATCTGTATATGGAAGATAAGCATTATAATGATATACTACTTATCGATGATTACCGTGTTTGAATCTGTGATAATTGATGATGTGGCACTATTAGGTAAAACCCCTGGACCACACTTATACTCACACAAATATGGATTGCACGAGGAAATTGGTTAAGTCACAGATTTTTTTGAAATGGTTTTAAAATTGAATCTTGAATCGAAATGGTTTCGAAAATGGATTGGGTTTAAAGTGAAAAACTATTGAAAAGGAATTTCAAAGATAAAAGTTATTTTAGAATAACTTGATTTAGTTTTGAAATTTGATTTAAATTTGAATTCAAAAATTTGAAATTGAATTCTATTTATGATTTAAAAAGGTTATACAAGTTTATATGGGTTTTAAACCATTTTTAAAATGATGTTTTGGGAATTTGAATTTAACCCAAAGATTTTAACTTGTATAAATGAAATCAGATTTTTCCGAAATGAAAATTATTTGTTTTCAAATAATAAAAGCTTTCTTATAAGAAATGAATTTCCAATTTGTGTTAAAGGGATTTCAAGTTTGAAATGAAAATGGTTTTCCAAGTTATGAATAAATCTTTGGAAACGGGTTTGAAAGTTATAATTTAAATCTTTGATTTAAAGATTGGATGAGTTAACCCTAATTGAAATGGAAATTGTTTTGAAAATCTATAAATGGATCTTTGTGAAACTGGGTGAACTTTGTGAAATGAATCTTTTTGTTTAAATATTTGAAATGGTAATTTGTTTAAACCATTTTAAGAAAGGTTTTGGGTTTTTAAAAGTTGTGACTAAACTGAAATCCCATATCCATATGTTTTTAAATATTGCGCTCACTATTCGGTTTAGTCGGGAGAGGACTTTGTGTCATATAACCCATTCTGAATAGTGAAACGACATTATGAATTGCAATTGAAGACCGATGGTGAAGACTGGGTGTCTTCGAGAACAATAGGATAACCTATCGAATGACTCTGCACTGGGTTGCTCCGGTATAGAGATCTCCATATGTTATGGGCTGTCCGATCGAGATTGTGGATACTTGGATTGCAAGGGCTTCTTCCTTTATTGGACGAAGTGCCTTTGGTTCTGTCCAAACCCGAAACAGACTTGTATGGTTGTATGTCTGACATTACACTTTGAGATATAAAACTGATCTCTATCAAATGCATTTCTGTTTGGTGGCGGAGAATTTATTCTCTTAGCTTAACACCCTTCTCTGATACGTACGAGCTCAGAGGTTATGTAGTTGATAGTTATCGGTGATATACTCTCAATTTGGTAGTGTGGCATGCTGAGTGCTGTTGTGTGATCATTTGTTGATCAGAGCATGGCTTTTATGTAAAGCGTAGCTTTGTGGACGATACTGCATCAGGACCTCACACCTCGAAAATGGTCAAAACAGGAAAGATGCGGCGAGGTTATGAGGGTCGCGCCCTTTAGGTTGTGTCATTCCCTTCTAGAAAATGGTGGTATCATGGTATGGAGCCCAGATACTTAACTCATGTGGTCACTGCAAATATATTACTTTGTAATTGCTTTGTGGTAGTTGGTGTTGAGGTACCTCGGATAAAGGTTGCAAACAACCGGGGGATGGCATGCTCGAGTAGCAATTACCTAGTTACAAAGGTAACCCGACCTTGTGTTGGCAGAGAGCCGGGTAGGTTCTCGGGACGTCCCTCTAGAGGTGTACCCATGTAGTAGTAGGAAGTTCCTTAGCCTGAACATTTGTTGGAAATCCAAACAAAACAGTACAAGCCATGTAATGTTTTAGTTGTATAACCTGCCATCGAATGTGGCGGTAACCTGCTATTGAACATGGTAGCTATAGTAGGCATACAATAATGGTTCTATGCTGGCTAAGACTAATATTATACTTTCGAAAGGTTTTCTGCAGTATGCACTAATAATAATGTCAAATGATTTTATCGTATTAAGCATATTTGACTATCATAAGGAGAAATCTCCTCCAATTCTGCGTTTGCATTATGTGTGCGGCGGGAGGCCTTATGGTAGTTTCATTTTTAAAAAAAGGCATTACGGATTTCAAATCTAAATTCTTTCGATGTTTGTTTTAAAGTTAAACTGTTTTGTTTGCTCATACCAGTCCCATGAATGATCTGGAGTTTATTGTTCCCTTCCTAAACTCTGGCTACCCATAATTTTCCATACGGGCAGTCTAGAGTTGGGTTTTTCAGATAATCAAATAGTAGATATAGAATCGATAGCCTTTGATCTTTGAAGTCTTTGGTTTGGCAATCGTGTTCGGGATTGCATTTGCTTAATTCAAATTGTTGGGGGTTCGAGCTAGCTTTGGATTGGAGATGGAGTTTTGGAGTTGGCATTGAAGACATTGTCTTTCCGCTGCTGTTGTCTCTGTTATTGTCTTGTATCTATCTTATATATATTGATAGTTATTTGTATTTGATATTCAGTTTTATCAAATATTGTATCAATGTTGTATATTGATATATTCATTTCTTCCGCTGTGTTGTCATACTTAATGTGTTATAAGCTCCGGCAAGCTAGATTCGACGTTTGAATCTGCGGCATTTGAATATAGGTGATATATTCGGTGCCGATTTTCGAAGTTCGAGTCAGGATTGTTGAATATGCGCTTATATGATTATTTGTTTGATGATAATAAGCATATATATATATATGTATGTATATATATATTCGTTTAAATGTATTTGATAATGTACTATTTTATTTTTCATAGATTAAATAAATATTTGCTGAATAAAATTAAATACACAGAATTTGAATTCAAACAGAAATTTTATTCATACAAATATTTATTACATTTTTGAATAGTACAAATTCAAGCTCTCATTATACATAGACAATTTTGTTTACAATACATCACAATTTCATATTTACATAAATTCCTCACTACATATCACTCACACTAGTAGTTTATCTTCAACTTCATTCCAGTTAGAATCCAGCATCTGAGCAATCTGCAAAAATATTCACTAACGCAGTAAATTTGAAAAAGAATTATTTTTGCAATATAAAATGAAATATGATTTTTGAAAATATGATTTGCCTCAGTTATTTGGGTTGTTCGTCATCATTCACAATTGAATTCATCATACACGAACAATGTGACATGCACAGTGCATCGCTGTACATGCCACAAGGCCATGCACATCGATACGCACTTGATAATGCTATAGGGACAGGTGAGCACAGGTCAAACCCAAATGAAAAGCCAGGTTCAACTCACGTGCAATATATTTAAAATCACGACACGAGCACAAGGTCAAACCCGAGTTTTGAAACTGGATTCAACTCAAGTGAAATTTCAAAAATCAACATGAATGGATGCAAAAGACCAGTGATGCAAGCAATGACCAGGTCCAGTTACAACAGAGAATCAAGACTAAGGCGACAATGTGCACAGGTCAGAGACAATACAGCATGTACAAGGATCAATGAAGAGAGTGAACAACAAGTGCAACAAGCAGCAATGTGCAAATGCAGAACACAAAGACAGTAACATGCAGTTTTGCAGTGGTACAAATTAAAAAAAAGCACAAGTAAGTGGCAAGCTACAAACACCAATGATACAAGAGAGGTAAAAGCATGGTATAATGCAAATACATGGAACAATGCTCAAGTATGGAAGTGACTCAAAACAGCAGTGTGCAACTCGAGCTTCAGAAAGATCAGAGACAAAAAAAATGCCCAACTCAGTATCACAATATAATGCAATCATCATGAAGCACTTGCAACAGAAAGTCAATGAAAATGGAACTAATTTGAAACCAGAAGAGACTGCAACAGCAAATACATCATGAAAGTCCACCAAGTACAACAATGCACAAGTGACACCACTGAACCATCAAAGATATGCACAGACAGTCCAGATAAACAAGCCAGAGTGCAACAGGTTATACTACAGGGATGAATACAACATGAAGCACTGCAACTCAAAGAGATAGTCGACCAACAGCTCATAAATCAATAGCATATCAAATAAACCCAGACAAAGGTCAGAGAGTGCAGACATGATTATCAAGCTACAACTCAAATGAAACAGATCAAGTGACATGATGAAGCAGTACAAATGAGCAAGTGCAACAGAGAATAGCAACATGCAAATAAAACCAACAAAATACACAAACAAGACCAGAAAAATCATGCCAAAAGTATGGTTACAGCATCAAGGCGGTCAAGGCTAAAATCAAACAAGGCCAGAGATGAAGCTCACAGGGATGAAAACAGTGATGGCCGAAGTAATGCAGAGTCGTGGATTGGTATACACGAAATCAAGTATGTTTGAAAATGGAAATTGCCGAAAATAGGAAAGTCAAACAAATCAAAACAGGAAAGTTTTCGTTTCGTATGATTCAAGAAAAATCGAACGTTCCATAATCAAAGCCACGCGCATCAGGCAATCGAAATTTAGGAAAGTATCGAATTGTTTAGGGTCTCAGAATCCATATAAATATTCACCCAACAAATTCATCATCGGCATCGAGTCCAAGCAAGCAATTAAACCAGCAACGAAAGAGAAAAATTACATACCACAATCTATCGAACTCGATCAAAGGAGCAGCTGCGAACGAGCGCAAGCAAAGCAACCAGAGAATCGATCATCAGAGAAGCAGCGAGCAAGGCAACACGCAAACCACTGTATCGATCAACAAAAAGGCGAAGCTTCAAAAGCCTAATTTTGGAAGCAAGGAATAAAAGAGCCGAAGCCCTAATTTAGTTGCAAAGAGGAACGACCGCCATTATTCTCACAAGCCAAAAGAAAAGGAACGGGCCAAAGAAGAGAAAAGAGGATCGGGTTAAAGAAGAAAATTTGGGCCGGCCTTGTTTTATTACAAAGGGCTTTATTTTAATTTTTGGGTTTATTTTTATATGGGGGTTTTTGTTTATCCGTTTTATTTTTTATCTGATCTTTTTTACAAATCTTGGTAAATCACCACCTAGGTTTTGGTTGTGTCAGATTGTCTAGTTAGAATTAGTTCAGTGAGCAGGGTGTGCGAGTTTGCAAAACTCTATAGGCGGGAGCAGGGTTTGCGAGTTTGCAAAACTCTATAGGCGGGAGCAGGGGTTGCGAGTCTATTAGAGTGTTTGTAAGCGGGAGCAGGGTTTGCGAGTCTGTTAAGTGTTTGTAAGCGGGAGACTGTTTAATTCTAATAGAAATCTGCGAATGCAGCAGTAGGCAGGGGTTGCCGAAGCTGGGTAAATTTTGTGTGTAATTTACTTTTCAGCGTATTTATTTCTGCAATTTGTTTTTGCGTTTAATTCGAGAAAATTTGCTATAACCCTATTCACCCCCCCTCTAGGGTTAATCTAGATCCTACAAGTGGTATCAGAGCGAGGTATTTTTCTTTAACTCTAGAGTCATGAATCCACCAAATAATGCTTTTTCTGAGGTGCAATCTATTGTTAGGCCACCCATGTTTAACGACAATGATTATGCTTTTTGGAAAGTTAGGATGGGTATTTATCTTAGTTCTGTTGATTATGATGTTTGGGACATTATTGAAACTGGCTATAAATCTCCCACTATAACTATTGGTGATACTGAGATTCCTAAACCTAAGGATTGGTGGGATGCTAACGATAAGAGATTAAAAACTACAAATGCTAAAGCCATGAATGCTTTGATATGTGCTCTTGATAAGACTGAATTTAATAGAATTTCTCGTTGTAAAACTGCACAGGAAATTTGGCATACCTTGGAGGTGACACATGAAGGAACTTCTCAAGTCAAGAAGTCTTGTCTAGCCCTATTCAGCAATGAATACGAGAACTTTGTGATGGACAAAGGCGAGAGCATAAAGGACATGTTTGGACGCTTTTCAACTTTGGTGTACAATGCTAGAGCACTTGGGAAGATATTCACCAAGGTAGAGCTTGTGAGGAAGGTGCTACGAGTCTTACCGATGAACTTTGGGGCAAAAGTCACGGCAATACAAGAATAGAAAGATCTGAGTAAACTAAGCATGGAGGAGTTGATTGGCAACTTGATGACATATGAGCTTGAGCTAAAAGTAAAGGAGGAACGCAACAACTCCGAACCAAAGAAGAAGACGATTGCCTTAAAGAGCAAAGAAGAAAGCAATGAAGAAGAAGAAGATCCAATTGAAGATCTTGCAATGGCTGTCAATAATCTTAGAAATTGGTCAAGATTCAAGCTACGCGAGAAGAAAACAAGTGGTCATAGGCCAAAAGATTCTGACAATTCCGATAATGAACCGACGTGCTTTAACTGCAACAAGCTTGGCCACTTCAAACAAGAATGCCCACTTCTCAAAAACAACAAAGGAAAGAAAAAGAAGAAGAAGGCCTATGCAGCGACTTGGAATAATAAGGAAGGAGAGGAAGTTTCGAATAATAGCTCAGAGGAGGCTAACTTGTGTCTTATGGAAAAAACAGATTCAAAAGCAAGTTCAGAGGAATCTAGTGAGGTAGGTGACTATTCTTATAAAGAACTTGTTTTTATGTGTCTTGATCTTACTAAAGAAGTTGATACTCTTGAATCTAAAATTGAAAAACTGAAATCTGATAGGAGAGAACTTGCTCGTGAAAATTTTAGGTTAGAAACTGAACTTGAAAATATTCAAAACCTAGACTGTAAAAAATGTAAAATTTTAGATTCAGAATTACCAAGACTTAAGAATAACTTTGAGAATCTTGAAAAAGAAAACTTGAGTCTTAAGGAAACCATTGAAAGTAGGAAAAAGGATTTTATAAATAGATGCACCTCACTTATAACTAAAAACACAACACTCGAAACCAAAGTCCAAAATCTTGAGAAATCTCTGAATAACTTTTCAAGAGGAGAAAAATCATTCAACAAGTTATTGGGAAATCAAATTTTTGCTAACAACAGAAAAGGACTAGGTTTTGGGAAAACACAAGTTGATGGTAATGCAAAAGGTAAGAGTGTCTTTGATAGATGTGAAATAATTGGACATCGTGTTGAAAATTGTAGTCATAGGAACAAGAACATAAAATTTATACAAGTTTGGGTTCCTAAGAATTATACAAACAAATTTCATGTCTATTGGAACAAGAATGAAATGACAAAACAAGTTTGGGTTCCAAAGGGTTTGTTTATTCACAATGCTTCAGCCACTAACAATCATGGACCTATAAAAACAAATAGGTCACAAAAATCTTTCATCGTGTAGGTATGGTGGCGGGCTAAGGAACAACAACAGTGTTCGCTGGATTTTGGCTGTTCCAGAAACACAACGGGCGTCAAAGCAAAGTTCCTTAGCCTATTATAAAGGTGACAGAATCACAATGGGCAACCACGAAAAATTATCGTAAAGGTAAAAAAGGTGAAGTTATATTAAATGTGATAATATGCACCGTATTCTGAATAAAATCAGCCAATATTGAGATGTTGTAAAGAGATGATTTTTTGATTCTGTCTTGTTCAACATAGTTGGCCAATTATATTTATGCCAAAAACACTATTCTTTGAATTACTTCATACATATTTGTTTGGATTAAACATTGTGTTTTGTTGGATGATAATGCATCTGGTTATAATTCGGCTAACTCTATATTCACAGTTTCTGATTATTTACACGGCTTCAATTCAAATTCAAGAATGCTGTAAAAATTTGTGAGTTTGAGTTTTCATGCACATTTCATGATCTGGTCTATCAAATTTAGTTAGTGATATTTTGGACTGAAAGAGAAAGTCAGATGCCATACTGGTAATCTAGTTGACAGAAAACTTACTAGTTGAACGTGATTTATGGTGAGACATTTAGTAACTGCATCATTTTTCAAAGAAAATATCTGCATATTTTTCATTACAAATAATTTTCAAATAGCAGAAATTTTTCTCATATAACCCCTTCGAGAAAATCATTATTGACCATATTTTCAGATTAGTCATTTTTATTTGATTTCATATGACAAATTTTGACTAATCCGACTCCCTACTAATTATCAAAAAGATAAATAGTGATTGAAAAGGTGATAAGTGTTGATATTTAACATACATTACTCAAGACAGTATATTTGGAAAATTTCTTTAGGAATTCAAACAAGAGTTATAAAACTTTTTGTTGGGTAAAGATTCCATGACCATTTCTATATCTATCATATTTCTATCAACCATTGTTTTTCAAAAATTCAATATAGTTTGTCGATATGTGGTACTATAATCAGGGATCATTTGTTTTTCATTTCACATTTTTTTGTAAAAAGAAATAAATATCCGAAGTATTCACTCTCATTTAAAAGTCCTCACGGTTATGCATGGGTGAATTACTTGGATTTTTGATTATGTGCTTCCATGCTCATTTAAAAGTCCTCACGGTTATGCATGTATGGAAGGCATATCAAATTTGATTGATTAAATAGACAAGTTGATTCTAATCCCATTTAAAAGTCCTCACGGTCATGTGTGGTTAGAAGATACTTGAATTTATTTTTAAAATAAAAATTAGAGAATACTACTAATCTCATTTAAAAGTCCTAACGGTTGCTAGATATTCAAATTCCTGATATAAATGTACCACAAGTAGATACAACCGTATGATTTTATATGAGAACATCATTTCCATCATTCTAAAAGTGGAATAAGCGCCTAACAAGGGTAGTTATGATTTTTGTTTGATTTTTATTGAAGTTTAATATTTATATTCAAATTGAGTTTTAATGTTGGATTAATATCGATCCCTTTATCTCTATTTTCTGTAAGACTATTATTCTTTTGCTGATAACAAAATGGGAGAGAAAAGTTAAGATTTTGTCAAATAGAATCAAGCAAAGGTCAAATAATTTTCCATTTGCATCTAGGCTCATTTGTATATTTCTATTTATATGCATATATGTAGGGGGAGCATCATGTAGAGAGGAAGCATCTAAATAGGGGGAGCAATTAGAGTATATCATTGGTCAAATACATTTAACACAGTCAAAATCTTAAATATATGTTTGTTGTCATCAAAAGGGGGAGATTGTTGAATATGCGCTTAAATGATTATTTGTTTAATGATAATAAACATATATATATATATATATTCGTTTAAATGTATTTGACAATGTACTATTTTATTTTTCATAGATTAAATAAATATTTGCTGAATAAAATTAAATACACAGAATTTGAATTCAAACAGAAATTTTATTCAAACAAATATTTATTACATTTTTGAATAGTACAAATTCAAGTTCTCACTATACATAGACAATTTTGTTTACAATACATCACAATTTCATATTTACATAAATTCCTCACTACATATCACTCACACTAGTAGTTTACCTTCAACTTCATTCCAGTTAGAATCCAGCATCTGAGCAATCTGCAAAAATATTCATTAACGCAGTAAAATTGAAAAAGAATTATTTTTGCAATATAAAATGAAATATGATTTTTGAAAATATGATTTGCCTCAGTTATTTGGGTTGTACTTAATCATTCATAATTGAATTCATCATACACGAACAATGTGACATGCACAGTGCATCACTGTACATGCCACAAGGCCGTGCACATCGATATATACTTGATAATGCTACAGGGACAGGTGAGCACAGGTCAAACCCAAATGAAAAGCCGGGTTCAACTCACGTGCAATATATTTAAAATCACGACATGAGCACAAGGTCAAACCCGAGTTTTGAAACTGGATGCAACTCAAGTGAAATTTCAAAAATCAACATGAATGGATGCAAAAGACTAGTGATGCAAGCAAAGACCAAGTCCAGTTACAACAGAGAATCAAGAATAAGGCGACAATGTGCACAGGTCAGAGACAATACAGCATGTACAAGGATCAATGAAGAGAGGTGAACAACAAGTGCAACAAGCAGCAGTGTGCAAGTACAGACCACAAAGACAGTAACATGCAGTTTTGCAGTGATACAAATAAAAAAACACAAATCAGTGGCAAGCTACAAACACCAATGATACAAGAAAGGTAACAACATGGTACAATGCAAATACATGGAATAATGCTCAAGTATGGAAGTGACTCAAAACAGCAGTGTGCAACTCGAGCTTCAGAAAGATCAGAGACAAAAAAATGCCCAACTCAATATCACAATATAATGCAATCATCATGAAGCACTTGCAACAGAAAGTCAATGAAAATGGAACTAATTTGAAACCAGAAGAGACTGCAACAGCAAATACATCATGAAAGACCACCAAGTACAACAATGCACAAGTGACACCACTGAACCATCAAAGATATGTACAGGCAGTCCAGATAAACAAGCCAGAGTGCAATAGGTTATACTACAGGGATGAATACAACATGAAGCACTGCAACTCAAAGAGATAGTCGACCAACAGCTCATAAATCAATGGCATATCAAATAAACCGAGATAAAGGTCAGAGAGTGCAGACATGATTATCAAACTACAACTCAAATGAAACAGATCAAGTGACATGATGAAGCAACACAAATGAGCAAGTGCAATAGAGAATAGCAACATGCAAATAAAACCAACAAAATACACAAACAAGACCAGAACAATCATGCAAAAGTATGGTTACAGCATCAAGGCGGTCAAGGCTAAAATCAAACAAGGCCAGAGACGAAGCTCACAGGGATGAAAACAGTGATGGCCGAAGTAATGCAGAGTCGTGGATTGGTATACACGAAATCAAGTATGTATGAAAATGGAAATTGCCGAAAATAGGAAAGTCAAACAAATCAAAACAGGGAAATTTTCTTTTCGTATGACTGAAGAAAAATCGAACGTTCCATAATCAAAGCCGTGCGCATCAGGCAATCGAAATTTAAGAAAGTATCGTATTGATTAGGGTTTCAGAATCCATATAAATATTGACCCAACAAAATTCATCATCGGCATCGAGTTCAAGCAAGCAATTAAACCAGCAACGAAAGGGAAAAATTACATACCACAATCTATCGAACTCGATCAAAGGAGCAGCTGCGAACGAGCGCAAGCAAAGCAACCAGAGAATCGATCATCAGAGAAGCAGCGAGCAAGGCAACACACAAACCACTGTATCGATTAACAAAAAGGCGAAGCTTCAAAAGCCTAATTTTGGAAGCAAGGAATAAAAGAGCCGAAGTCCTAATTTAGTTGCAAAGAGGAACGACCGCCATTATTCTCACAGGCTAAAAGAAAATAAACGGACCAAAGAAGAGAAAAGAGGATCGGGTTAAAGAAGAAAATTTGGGCCGGCCTTGTTTTATTACAAAGGGCTTTATTTTAATTTTTGGGTTTATTTTTATAAGGGGGTTTTGTTTATCCGTTTTATTTTTTATCTGTTCTTTTTTTACAAATCTTGGTAAATCACCACCTAGGTTTAGGTTGTGTCAGATTATCTAGTTAGAATTAGTTCAGTGAGCAGGGTGTGAGAGTTTGCAGAACTCTATAGGCGGGAGCAGGGGTTGCGAGTCTATTAGAGTGTTTGTAAGCGGGAGCAGGGTTTGCGAGTCTATTAGAGTGTTTGTAAGCGGGAGACTGTTTAATTCTAATAGAAATTTGGGAATGCAGCAGTAGGCAGAGGTTGCCGACGCTGGGTAAATTTTGTGTGTGATTTACTTTTCAGCATATTTATTTCTGCAATTTTTTTTTTGCGTTTAATTCGAGAAAATTTGCTATAACCCTATTCACCCTCCCCTCTAGGGTTAATCTAGATCCTACAAGGATCATTTCAGAAAATACTTTTATAATTCGATGTTTCAACAAGTTTATCCTCGTTCTTGTAGTCTTTGGCCCTGCATTGATCAGGCGCAAAGCTAGAATTCTCCAGGTACTTAGCAGACTTGTTTCAACACCCTGTGAAAATACTGAAAAAAACTTTTAAAACAGACATGGAAAGTACAATCCAAACAAATCAACCAAACCAAAACATTTATCTAACCATGGATCGCACATACACAATGGTTACGCCTGGATCCCCCAGGAAACATCCGTACCTGTAAGTTATCTCAGCCTGCGAATTACGCCATGATGACTAGTAGACTGCAGATACACAATGGTTACGCCTGGATCCTCCAGGAAACATCCGTACCCTTAAGCTATCTTAGCCAGCAGATTTCGCTACTAATACGACCTACATAGATCGCAGGATACACAATGGTTATGCTTGGATCCCCCAGGAAACATCCTTACCCATAGGCCATCTCAGCCAGGCGAATTACGCTATGCAGTCGCGCTCATAAGACCATGGATATCGCCATGGAATTCGATGGACACTCGAGTATCATATCCGGAAAACCCAAATTAGGGAGAATAATATCTATAGAATGAATCCACAATGTAGCCACAAAGCGGATATCAAGCAGAAGGCACTTTCCATATCTTTACTTCGAAAATATGTATCATATAGTACCTTTCAAATCACTTTCAATATCATACTTATACAAAGTCCATCATATATAAGATTTTATTTCAAATCAAAAACTTTCCAAAATCAATAGTATATCAAATCACACTTATATAGACTTCAATTATATTAGATTTCACTTTACAAATAGAGTACCTTTCCAAATCAACAGTCTTAAATCAACTTCATACTTATACAAATTAATTTTATGTAAGTTCGATAACCCCCCAAATCAAGTATTTAACAAAATAAGGTTCTCAATTTCAATTCCTTTCAATAACGTTTTAGTTTCAAAATCATATATGGTTTTGCCAAATCATTTCTTCCAAATTGCATATATTCAGTTTCAAAGTTTCTCAAAACATTAGGTTTAGAAAATAATCTCGGATTTCCAATCAACAAAATTTAAATCAAACAAATTCATTTCCAAAACCATCATATAAATACTGGATTTTACTATCCAATCTATTTTCAAAACCAAATATTTTCTCAAAATCAATTATACTCAAAATTTATAACCATCCCTTTAAAACCTTTAAACTATTTATTTCTATATGGAAGATCCAATTTACCTTTTGAAAATTTCTTAGCTTTGAAAATTAAACCTTGATTTGGAAGTGTTCGAACATTCGAAATAGTCGGAGAAATCAAATTTTCCAACCGAAGAGTTGGAAATCAGCAACAAATCAGTAAATCAATTTTAATAGATAAGGTTATACCAAAATAATTCCGAAACTCGAGGATTGAATACAGGCTTACTTTAAATCATTTCACACATACATATACTATATCTTTCGAATATCAAACCATACTTCAAAATCTGAAATCAAAATTGGTTTCATAAAATCACCCGCATAGCAAAGCTCCTAAAGTGGCCACTTCCCCACTCTGAAAATCGAAAATTAATGGCGATGATGCGTGCACTCATCACCGAAATTATTTTCCAGCGACATAAGTGATTTTTGCACTTCTATTTTCTTGAAAACTTCTTCGAAATTTCTTCGAAATCATTGAATTGAAACTCATTTGAAGTCATTTGAAACATTCCTTATTCGGAAAATACTTTCAAACCATATTATTATATATTTTCCGAAGTCTAAAAACCAATTCAAAACACCGGAATTCAATTCCTCGAATTTCCATTTCAAAACCCTTCAATTATAAAATCATTTTTAGATAAATCAAGTTTCTTATACAATTTTTAAATCCTTTTGAAACCTCAAATTCTCGTTTTAAAAGGTATATAATCCTTATCGAATGCATTTCTCTTTTTATAAATATAGAATATAATCATACTTATCAAAATAATAATTTCGATATACATAACAATTTCTAAAATACAAATAAACCCGATCTTCAAAGGATGATTTACGAATGGATTTCAAAACAAAGATAGAGATTTAAATTAGAGGAACTCTACTCAATTAAAATTATGATTCAAAGGTAGTCTCGATCATCGATGAGATAAATAAATTTCAAAATAGAAGATAGATTTGCTTATATAAATTGCGGGCGACCTTAACCAGTTAACTGTGACTTCAAGAACAAAATCAATGCGGAATTTTAAGGCAAATCGACATTCGATCGCCAGAGATAGAATCGACATAGCAAGAGATAGCGACATCTAAACTGAGAGATATATAAATCCCGGTGAATCAATGCTAATTATAAAGGAGTTGCACTCCTTTACAAATCATTTAAAGATGGGCGGGATCGCCTATTCTTATAGAGATCATTCGAAGTGGGGTTGTGGTATACTCTAGAATCAAGAAACATGAATAGGGAGAGAAGATAGGTTCCAAAGTCCAAAGGAAAACCAAATCAAAGGGGAAGAAACTCAAGCTCGAACGAAAGTGATTCTGCAAATAAATTTACTATCTATGCTAAGTCTGCCTAGAGCCAAAGCACTGATGCCACCTGTAACAGCCCGATATTTTCAACCATTAGCATCCACACATGCCGGACTTGAATTACTCAAAATACCAGATTGTTAATTTAAATTTGGCAAAACTCAACATATATAGTAAATAAATAAATCACAGACACAGAGTAATATAATAATAACGCAGCGGAATAGATAAATACTAGTTCATGAAGCTACCAAATAGACAACAGAGTTTGAAATAAAACACAACAGAATATCTCAAATAAAGTGAAGTCTCCAATCCAAAAAGATGACTTCTGTGAACGAATCAACTGATTGGAAGCTGAATCAATAGTTGGATCTCCAAGCGAAGCTCCAAACTCCAAAGGTGAGTCTCAAATGCTGAATTACTCAGTCTGACCAGAGCGTAAAGCAAAAACACAAAACATTCGAATCAGGATTAACATTCTTATATCAATAAATCCAACTCAAGTGAAATATCAACTGAAATACAATTAACTTAAAGGATGTTCGGGATAACCGTACTCTAAGGATCCATGTAACTATCTACAATATAGAAATATACACCATAACACCGTGGTCATTCCCAATTTATTTATACTTCAAAACCCAATATATCATTTTCGTTTCAAATATATATACATTACCAAATTATAACCTTTCCAAAGTTACGACATTTCGAAAACCAAAACACCTTGAAATCATAATTCTTTCGAAGACTATACTTTGAAATTATAACCTCCATCACAATCTATCAATTCCAAATTTCAAACCAAATCGAATTCAAATTCTATTCAACCTCATTTTATCAATTTCCATTTAGTTCCATTTCTAAATAAACCATTTCAATTTATGTCGATTTCAAATACAGATTTGAATCACAAAATAAATCATTTAAATTCTAATATTGTCAAGGCATTAAATATTCAACATTTTCAAACTAATTTAACAATTTCATATAAATCTTGTTTAACTTCATTATTATTTAGTCTCGGAATATTCACTTAATAAATACAAAATCATTTAAATAACCTGAAATTACGGTTTACTATATTTTCCTTCAATTTGTTTTAAGGGGAAATATTCATTAAATTTCTTAAATCAAAATCAAGTTATAAGGTCATATCTAAAATTTCCAAATTCAATAGTTCACATCGATTTAATTAAGTAAAATCCTCAACTAAATACAATTTTAATCAATTCAACCTTGTCTTCCTTATTTATAAAATCATTGAAAAATCGATTTAAGAATATAATACCTAAAATATTAATATAAATATTTCGATATTAAATAAAGCCATATATTCACTTTCAAAACCATAGAAATCAATTTCAAAATATTTATATATAAACGAACGATGTCGGTGTATAATTTCTATCCTATGGTTAAGTGATACAGATACTTGTCATCCCAATCCATAATTTAAATATATACAGATAGATATCATTTCAATCCGTAATCCTAAAATTCAATTCAAATGAAAATCGTTTGGGTTTATCATTTCAACCCATAACGATTTTCCCTTATTCTAATGTCCATTCGGGTATGTATCATTTCAACCTATAGTGAATTCTAAACTACAGGGAACTTGCAGAGTGATAACAGGTAATATAATAATATAACAGGCATATATCATCAATAACAGTATAATATAAACAATATGATATGGTGTCATATCCTACAGGTGAACAGTTACTGATAATAGCATATATGTAACAATTTAAATAACTACAACATCATATTTCAATTGTCATTTCAATTGAAATCAAATTTAATAAATATAAGAACATTAATCGTGAGTGATTGCTCACCTTTCGAGGCTAGACATGATTCGACAAATGGAATGAGCTACGAATCCAAGCATGAATTGCAAAGCAAAGGAAGGATTGGCACGGTTTCGATGAACAGGGCTGATAACAAGGAATTGATGAAATAAATCAGAATTGATGAGATCAAATCCAAATCAGTCTTGATACAAACTGAAAATAAAATATTCTTATTTCTTATTAAATCAATATTCCATTGTTTTGTATTAAACGCATATGTAAATAACTTCATCAAAATCATTATATATATATATATATATATATATATATATATTTCTTTTTAGGAGCCATTTGAAGAATTGATGAAATTTGTGTAGTTTGAAATTGAGGCTAGGGCTAAAATCTGATTTGGGGGAGTGGAAATGAGAAGGTGAGATGAAAAGGTGAGTGGGTGAGTTAATTTATGAAGTATTTTTGCCTCAGAAAACACGCTCGGTCGGCCGAATAGCCTGGGTCGGTCGACCGACCTGGGTTTCAGATAGTGCTGAAACTTTCAGGAAGCGATCGGCTGACTGACTCAGGGTATTCGGTTGACCGAACCCCTTAAAAAAATATGCCTGAAAAGTTTCGGGAAGTGCCTTGGTCGACCGGAGCAGGGTCTTCGGTCGACCGACTCTTTGAAAACTTTTCTGCCCAGTCTTCCGGCCTGGGTTCGGCTGACCGACTCAGGGATTTCGGTCGGCCGACCCATGTATATATGCACAATTCAGAGTAGAATAAGGACAGATTTAATTTTATTATTAATACATAAAATACTTTCTTTGATTTAAAAGAAGATTTTGTTAATTTTCCTAATTTACATGCATCACAAAAAATATTAGATTCGAATATATATATTAAAATTAAAATGACAATCGAAAATAATTCATAATAGAACTAATGTAACTTTATATTCAAACTAGATAGTGCAACATTCTTTTTAATATACAAAGTAAACCAGAGGTTTGAATAAGAGACACGTTTTAAAACACACATATTGAAATTTGAAAGTACATATATATAGACTTTACACACATGCCATACTTTTAAATTCTTTTAAAAAAAAACTATACTACGGTAAGATATACGCTACAGGCCTGAACATACACGTACATACCCCAAATCTTTATATTTTATATATAAACTAACCCCTATTTATATGCACTCCAACAATAGTTACAGCTAGTCGCCCCTATTTATATGCACTCCAACAATAGTTACAGCTAGTCGCAAGGACCATAAAACAAACCCAACTTTATTTATATATAAACCGAACTCATTTTCTTTCTGTCATATTATAAAATTGCTTACTATCATAAAGTTTTTGTACCACATGAGTAGAAAATGCATATAGCTGGCCTTTATGCACTAATAGCAGCCACTTTTGTTTACAACGATATTTATAATTCTTTCTAGTATAACATACAACAGCATACACACATCTGACAGTAAAGCATATAGATTAAAATATATACATATATCCTATTTACATATCTTACATACAAATCTAGTTTATAAATTATGTAAACAAAAATTATATATAAAACTCACGTATTTATGTAAAATATATACTGCTGTTATAAAATGAATATGAATATCTACATATATTTCAAATCAAAATCAAATCCTTGTACGCCTACCCTTTCGATATATATATATATATATATATATATATATATATATATATATATATATATATATATATATATATATATAAAAGACAAACAAACCTCAACATATCTAAATTTAATGTCTCTTATATAAATGCTTTATGTAAACAAATATCATTATATAATAGAAAATATTAATAGCCTATATCTATGAATAGATTATAAATAATTCACGCAACCTGCATATTATATAAAGCAAAGACTTCAAACATGCGCATGGTAGAGGAGGAGATGGAAGGTCACGCCGTGGGAAAAGTGCCAGGGAGGAGAGGCCACGTGCGCGAGCCATTGGAAAAAGGAGATGAGGGGCAGATCATGGCCAGAGGAGGGCGAGAGGCAAAGGTCTGGTGATGGAGTGGAAGGCGCGGGGACAAGCGAGTGATGTGGTTCGGAATGAGGTTGCCGAGTGAAGGAGCAAGGAGAGTTCAAGTTTCAATATGGAAGAAACGTAACTTACATGCAAATGCAAATTACTATTTGCCTTCCATGATTTTTTTGTTTTGTCTTCTTTTTAAGAAGAATGGGAGGCCGTGCATGGTGGGAAGGAAGGGAGAACAGGTTGGTTGGAGGAAGAACAAGCAATAGGCTAGGGAGAAGAAAATGAAAAAGGAAAGAGAAGAAAGAGAAATGAAAATATATACGCGTGAACCGAAACTTTTTCTGTCGTTTGATGTTTTTGACTTTTGGGTGCTAAAACTGAGGAATAGAAAAGGACATAAGTTATATATATGATTAACACAGTAAGCTAAACCAGATGGAGGATACAGAATTGCAAATGGACCCAATTTGGCGAACCGTCACACTTTGCACTATGTTGATTCCATCGCGCACCGGACTCCGAAATACACCAATGAATATATCACGGTGGTCAGCGCGATGAGACGGACAAGAGAAAACAGAAATGTCTGTGTCAGGACCTTTCTATCAAAAGTCCATACGAACACTGATATACGTTGCTATCCCGTAGGGAAAAATCCAAACGGAGCTAGAAATGTCCGAATTTCGCGAAACGAGTTTCGTAGCCTTATTCAGAGTGTTCTAAATAAATTTTATCATGTTGATATATTTAAATTTCGAAACACTTTTAAATTCAACTGTTATTTCTTCGAAAATAAGATCGACGGAACAATAACACTCAAAATTTTGAGAAACGAAATGTGGCGTCTTGCTCAGAAGATGATTTAGAATTTTTCTATGTAAAAATATTCAGGTTTGAAAATTGTTTTATTATCAACAATTATTAACTGACTTGAATTTAATAGAGTTTCACAATGAAATAAACTTTCATAAAATCAGATGAAAATTTACCATCTTCTATATTTAAATATACGTATTCCAAATATAAATTTTTATCTTCAAATTCAATTATTTAAAATTCTCAAAAATTCAATTAAATACGTTAATAAAATAAAAATTAATAAAATTTTACGGGTCGTTACAGTTTTCTAAAGGGTTAAATAAGGCAAACCGACACAATATTGTTTTGTAAACTGGGTAAATTAAATAATTTTACCAAAAATTATATTTTGTATACTAAGAATAATTTTTCAAAAACTATTATAGTTACATAAGGCATGTTTGTTCTTAATGAATGATAATATTTGATTATTATCATTTGTTGTTTGTTGTTCTAATAAAAGTTGTTGTTATTGTAATATAAACAAGATAAACAATTATAAACTGAGTCATTTAAAAATAATAATTTATAAGTAAGAATTTTAGAGTATTGATTATAACTAAAATAATCAAAATTGTGAAATGATATTTCATAAGTAGTAAGACTTCGTAAAAATGATTTATGAAGTTGATTTGTAAACGAAAAGTAAAGGGAAATGTCTAAGTATATTTATAATATGAGTTGTAAATAAAAACAGGTTTAAAACAAGAAGTTGGGGAGTTCAAAACCCATTGATTTTGGAAATTGTTTTTCGAAATGTTTTCAAAAGCACCGAACTCACTTTAGTCATCTGAAAAATAGTTCTGGTGATGATTGCAGCATCATCGACGTTCATTTTCGAGTTTATAAGTGAGAAATTGCTACGTGTGAAGTTCTGTTTTGACAAAATTTTTTTTTTTTTAGATTATAGAAGTGTAATATGATATATAAAGGAGTTGTGTAATTATATGTGTATACATATACATACATACATACATACATATATATATCCAAAATGATTTGAAAATAGAAAAAATGTATGTTTAAATTCTGAAAGTTGTTATTTAAGTATTTTGTGAAAGCATAAGAAAATAAATTTTATAACTTATAGATTTTAAAAATTAGTAGGTTAAAAAAATATTTAAATTTCTAGAATATGAATACTAAGAAAAGTAAATTTGAAAATTGAATTATGAAATAGAATTTAACTTAGGTTAAGTAAAATGAACTTTGAAATGAAATTGAAATTGAATTCGATTTGTAAAGAATTAATGAAATGAATAATATAATAAATTAGTGAAATGGAAATGAACTTGAGTTATAAAATGAAATTCCACTTAAGTTATAAAATGAATTGAATATGTTTTGAAATGTTGTTTACTAGAAATTAATAAAATTGATTGTAGTAATGAAATAAATTAGTGAAGTGAACTTGTAAAATGAATTACTGTAAGGAATGAATTGAATTGAGCTTAAGTAAAAATTTGGTGGAATGGTTCTTAAATGATATTAATATTGAAAGAAAATACCAAGTGATAATGAAATAAGATTTAACTTAGGAAAGGTAAAAACAAAATGATTTTATGAAATAATCCATAAATAAATTAAATATGGAATGAAATGTTGTTAAACACAATATGAATAATTGGAGGCAAACCAATGAATGTAAATGGAGCGAGCGCAAATAAGTGAATGTAAATGATTGAATGTAAATCAACTGAATGGAAGTAAATACGTAAATTGTACGTATATTATTTTATTCGCATAGTTGTTTGATCCAGACTTGAATATATGATTTCAAGGTGATTTATACCGATTCGAGTTAGGATTTTTCGCTCAATTTCTTAATGGCGAATCTTGGATATGGATTTTTGATTGATTCTAATATTCTCTATCATAGTATATGGCTATGCAAGAAGAATAGCAGTTTTCACTCAAGGGACCGAATCTGAGTTCAGACTCGAGTGGTCATATAAACGGTACTAGTTCAGAAGTGAAATTGTGTGATCAAGCGAGCGATCGGGTATAGTTTTGCATACGGATGACATATGTACATTGAACGAGGTTTAATAAATTAAATATTGACATTAGAAGATGCAAATTGATATAGTTATGAATTAATTGATTAGAGATTACTTGTTTTATGTTTCTCTTGCTACATTTTCACATAGTTATTGTATTAGTACATGTTATATATTGATATTACTTTCTATTTACATGTTCTCATTGGTTATTAAGTGATTAGTAGGTGCGGATGGCGTATTCTTCGCATTTGGAGCTCGCTTTTTCATTTTATCGATTGTATATGCTTGCTAATGCTAAAATAAGATACACATCTCGGATTACATATCGTACTTTCATATTTTTCCCTACGGGATGCCTCATCCTCGAAGATGAGATGTATATTTGTGATTATATATATATATATATATATATTGTAAATTTTTACGATCGAGCCACGCAAAGAAGATGCTGGTGATTTTTTTTGAAAATTTAAGGCATTAGAAAATTTTGGAGAATTTTGGAAAAATTTTGATAACTAAATTTTGATTTTGGTTTTATAACTTTGTATGGTATTAGTTAGTAACTATGAATTGGTTTAAAAGATTTAGAAAAGTTTTTATAAGATGTTAAACGACTTAAAATTTGGTAATCCATTTCAATTATTTGTTTTTGGAAAAGTTAATGGGTTTGTGACATTTTTCTTACTTGGCACTTTTAGGAAGAAATTCTTTTAAGGAGGAGAACGCAACGACCCAGAATTTTAACCATTTGAATTTGGAATATTTAATTATTTTAAATATTGAAAAATTAATTTTATAAGTTAAATAACTTGAATTTCAAATATGGTGATTTATTTGGTAATTCAATTGTTAAATTTAATGTTTGGAATTGTTAAATGATTGAATCTTGAATTTAGTATTAAGAAAATGATTTCGTAAATTGATTTAAAGTTCAATTTGAATAAGAAGGAAGATAGTAAACTTTTAAATTGGATATAAAAGTAATTTAACCGATTTTTGAAATAACTCATTTTAAATAACGTGTAAAAATAGCCTGGGCACTGTCTCATATTTCGACGAAACCAGTTTCATTGGATCCGTAATAGTGAATTATTACATGCTGAGGAATTTCGTGGCAACCAGACGTATCATTGGGTCGTGCGAGTTCGAAATGCGTAGAAATATGTTTAAGAAATTTAAATTAATATAGATTTTTTTTTGGAAGTTAACTTCTGTATATGATGGAATTAGGTCCCGATATATATTCCATTATGTACGAAATATAGGTATAATATATAGAACGGCAGGCGATACACCTTGTTTCGAGTTTGAAATTTTCACGGATGAATAGTACAACGAAAATTTTCTATGTAAGGCCATCAACTATCTTCGTTTGCAAGAAAATACCTACACCTAATTTTCAGGTGCTATTAACAAGAGCTCCATCCAACGGCTAACAACGACCGAAGCCTCTAGAGGCTGAATTGGACTTCGACTTCAACTAGGAAAACATAGAGCACAATGATACAAAGCTATTTATGGTTGGATCATCGAATCGACGACCGAGACAATGGAAAAGGGCCCGCATTCACGAGCAGCAAATTCGGCCTCGGCGATTGTCGACGTTCGCGCATGCATGCTGCTGCACGGAGGCAGAGGACGGCGTGAGCATGGAGGTGGCGAGCGGTGGTCGACGGCGGCGTGTCTTGGGTATCGCACGATCGAATGAAATTAAAAAACAATAAAGTCCCGCCTGGTACGAGCCTGAAGGAGGGAGATGGGGGAAGATTAAAGTGTTTAAACTTAATTTATTTAGTTAATTATAATTTGATTATATCAAATGTCAATAAATTCGTAACTTTCTCATATAAGGTCCAAATCGATCGCGACAAGTTGCATTGCATTCATATCAGGGAATACTACCCTATGGAGTTGGATTGGATGGATTTGAAGCTAGTTGAAATTTTGGGTTAAAATTGAACGTCCATTCAATTTTAATTCAAAATGGAACACTTGGTGACTAGTAAAAATCAAAGTGAGTTAATCTCACCTTTTTGTTAACCAAATACATTTTTAGTCGATAAAAATTACCTATTAGATGTTTGGATATTTATTATTGACTGTTTGGATAATTTACTAAATTATATTGTTGGTTGGATATATTCTCTTCCCTGGAGCAGATGAGATCCTATTACGTTTCGTATAAGAGCGGATGACCTTTTGTATACGAATCCCACCTCGAAGCGGTCGATTTATATTTTTATGATTATATACCGTATATGATGTAGGGGGACAGGTTGGAGGGATCCAACTGGATTCCTCACACTGTTGATTTTATTTTTCATATATATTGTGACATAAGATATGTTGGATGTTATATTGGATGACATGAACATGATTTCGCTTATTAGTGCTTTAGTAGCATTGGGCCTTGCATTTCGGTATTTTAAGACACCATAGAATAGTGATTAATTTAAAAAGGGGATTTCCAAAGCATTTTTGAAAAATATATATGTACTAAATAATTAGTCCTGAATTATTTGAAGGAGTAATTTATTTTAAAATCAATGGTAAGATTTTTGGATATTATAATCTAATAGTTTTATGAAATATTTTAAAAAGAGATTTTGAACCTTGAATAAAGGTTCTTAAAATCTTGAAGAATATGTCAATCTTTTATAATGAAAGGATATGGTTTTAAAAAGAAAATAGAAATATTTTGATATAATACTTATTAATCGTCTTTATATAAAGTGATATATATGTATATAGGTATATATATTATAATTTATTCGTAAATGTAAAATTTATAAATGGGATAATTTATAAAAGTGGCATTTTTACAAAGGAAGTTAAGATTTCTAAAACCATATTTTGTTTATAAAAGTATTAATTTATAAATTGGCTTATAAATTAAAGGAAACTATTATCGTTTAATAAATTAGAGAAATAAATCAAACGGTTGATTTATTTTAAGACACGGAATGATATTTTAAAAATAATTGACTCTATTTTAGAAATTGAAGGTGACGATAAATTTGGAATATCAAACGATATTTTATAAATAGGAAGGAATTTATAAAAGGTATTTATCGATACTTAAGTAACGTTAAAATGGATGGTGAATGATGTTTTAAACGAGATTTATGAAAAAGTGAGATTCATAAAGGAATTAAAGTAATAAATGGAGTTCATAAATGTAGTTTTATAAATATGGAAATGACCGGATTGATGATTTAAGAATGAATTTTTATTAGGGAAATATATTATGTTTTGAAGTTAGTTATCCATGTTAATATTGTTTAAAGTTATTTAAATAATTTTGAAAAGTTTATTATTTAAATTATTAATATGGTTTGAAATTAACAATTATGAGTATTAATAATATTTTGTTAATTTATCAGTATTATTTGTATGGTAGAGATTATTGTTTTATTCATAATGTTTTGAATTATTAATTATTATATTTTAAGAGGTTAAAAGTTGATAATTATCATTTATTTATGATGTTTATTATGAATAATCACTATTATATAATAGTGTTTTTAAAGGAAGTGAATAAGACTTATTTATGGTGTTTTCGAGCTTCATAAGTAGAATTTTGTAAACGGACTTGGATTTTTGTTAGAGGAGCTTATAAAATGGTTTGAAGATTTAAAAGAAGATTATTTACTAGGTAAAGAGGTTTATAAATAGATGGATATTTATAAATGAATTTTAGAAATGGGTTTATAGATTTGTAAAAAGAGTTTTATAAATAATTACATGGTTTTATAAAGGGTTTATAAATGACTTGGGAAAATATTTTGTAAATGGTTTATAAAGAATTTTAGAAATTTATAATGGATTTTATAAATGATTTTAGAATTTTGTAAAAAGGAGATCTTCCTTAGTGTTTGATAAATGTACTTATACCGTTGAGATAAGTATATGGATATTCTTAAAAGATAAAAGAAAAATTACTATTTAAAAATATGGCGACATCTTCTTCTAAATGGAGATTTTTATTTGCCTTCCCCTTCTAAGTCTTATCATTTCCATCGTCGATGCGCCTATCTCTCTCTCATATACTTCTTCTTTGCTTCATCACCTTATTCTGCTCGCCCTATCTGTCGTCTTTGGCGAAGAATCGCAAAGGCAAAATGAGATTCAATTTCTTCATGGCAAATCATTATATTACCGGATCTAGTCATGTGTATGAATGCTCTGCTCTCGATGTTTCTATTGCTGCTGCATCTAGAACACGAGTTTCACCAGTGTATCTATCTGCCTGTGATGGTCATCCTGAGTCTGCTGAGATGCCGAGTTCGATAGAAACCCTAGCTACTAATTGTCATAATCTATCTCCGACTATGGTCCGATTTTAGGTATTACGAACCCTTCTTCATCCTCTGCCACAGCTACCATCCTACATCATACTGTCACAACATGGAATGGTGATGTCTTAGATAATGCTAGTTGCGATGTCCTACATAATGATGATAGTGAAAATAATACAGCTTCTTTGAATTGTAAAAACTGCCGCAATTGAAGGTTTTGAGGACGCAGATGATTGGTTTGATGTGAATAAATCTACAAATGCAACAACTATGGTTACATTAATCAAGAAAATGCACCAATTTCTATTAAAATGGAACCCAGTTCTATAGGTATAAGTAATAGATCTTCTGTTTCATTAGATCAGCGATTGATAGCTCAAGGAAAGAAATAAATGAAGTGGGTATCAATGAACAAGTTTTTTCCTGAAATTGTTTAAATTTATTTCCTGCTCATCAACAACAGCTACCCCTTGAAGTTACTGCTAATATGAATACAACTACTGCTCCATCTCATGATAGTATTTCTCCTACCATAGCTCACCTATCTAATGAGCTGAAAATAGGCTTAAAATGGTCCTCCTTATTCTTTAATTTTCCAAAAAATGCGAATGATTTTGTTCCCCGTTCTTTTGAAATGATTAACAAAGATGGGATTTTAAGCCCCTCCCTCTGGAGGTAATTCAAGCAGGTATTGACTATTGGTCGGACTATCTTGTTAGGTTCTTTTTGTTGAATATGCAAGTATATGATTTTTGTTTGATGATAATAAACATATATATATATATATTCATTTAAATGTATTTATTAATGTACTATTTTATTTTTCACATAATTAAGTAAATATTTGCTGAATAAAATAAATAACACAGAATTTAAATTCAAACGGATATTTTATTCAAACAAATATTTATTACAATTTTGAATAGTACAAATTTGAGCTCTCACTATTTATATATACAATTTCGATTACACCATAATTTTCAATTTACATTCACACCTCACTACAAATCACTCATTCACTCGTACTAATCTTCAACTCCATTCCAGATTGAATCCAGCATCTGAGTTACCTGCAAAAATATACACTGACGCGGTAAAATTGAAAATAAAATATTTTTGCAGTATAAAATAAAATGTAATTTTGAAAATATTATTTGCATCAGTCATTTGGGTTGTTCGTCATCGTTTAATTTTGAATTCATCATACACGAACGGCTTGTGACATGCACAGTGTATCACTGTATATGCCATAAGGTCGTGCACACCGATATATACACTTACAGAGACAGGTGTGCACCATGTCAAACCCGAGCTACAAGCTGGATTCAACACAGGTGCAATTCCAAAAATCAAAATGAAAAGTGACGTGCATAAGAAAACAATCTAACTGGTCAGATATTGAACTAGAGCTATAGTTTCAAGTCCATGACAACATCAACCAATATCAAATTATAACACAGACATGTACATGCATCTACAAGTGCACTGTGCAGTTGAATGAAATATCGAAGACCAGACACAACACAATACAACATAGCAACGTGGAAGTGCATATCATATACATGAACCAGTGACAACAAAGTGACAACAACTCTGACTTCAAGAGGAGCATACACACTGGTACACACATATATAAACATGATGCAAATACAATGCAGCAGTGACATGCACAACTATACAAGAGAATGGAGATACAAAGTGCAGACTACAACAATGTCTGGACCAAATGCCGTCATGTGAACAAGACCAGAGCACAGATGACATGAGCATGCAACAAGCTTCATGGACCCAACAAACTCACATAGAATACAAGTACAAATCCAAGTGAAACACAGTAAAACCCAAATGTACATATATTGTGATAAACAAGTCTAAAACAATGGGCCAGCAAGGATATGAATGCAAGCAGTATCCCTGCATCCTGAACCAGATACGAGCAAGTCAAGACCAACATGTCACAAATACTACAACATAATACAACATGAAGCAACCGGACTTCGAGTTGAGCAGTGGACAGGGAAAACAAGCGTATACAACCACATAGTGACAATAGGGTACAAGTTCGAACACACCCAATGCAAATCAGACATATATACATACAAACTAGCTCATGCCAGCAAAACAGCATGCATGAGTTTATATGCATATCAAAGTGCGGATGACTAGAGCGGTAAATTAAACAGCAAAACACTGCACACATACATGAAGTTATGCAAACTCAAGTGAAGACAGTGCACATACAATGAACTCGCAAGAACATGCAAGAATGAATGCAACTGGACAGACTTCAAACAAGAAGTATCATGAATGCAAAGCTTCAGGTGAAACTGGTAAATAAAATGAACAAGTCAGAGTCAAGCCAGAAATTCACACAGCAGAACCAAAATGGCCGAAGTCAACCACGATCAAAGTCAAGACCGATGTCAACAAAGAATTCAAAACCGTGATGTCCAAGGCAACAAGTTCGAACCAAGTCAGAAATCATCAAGCCATGGTAATCATGAATGAACAAGTCAAGGAAAAAAATCAAACAGTTCAGAATCGAAGCCGTAAGAAGCAAGAAATCAAAATATATACTAATTGAACAAGTCAGTAATAAGCTCATGCATCCAAATGAAGATCACTGGCTGAGACAAATTAAATGACAAATTCAAACGAACGATAAAATAGGAATTCGAATCCTATATAAACCCATTCATCATCGACTTTCACAATCATTCGAGTTCAAGCAACAACAGAGCAAATATTATATTAATAACTCGAATCATCAATCAAGTTCAAGTAAGCAAAAACAGTGAAGCAAAAGTAAAAAATTACATACCGAAGCAAGTTCGAACTCGATCAAAATTAAAGGAGCCGTGTGTAAAGAGGAGAAAGCATCGATCGACAAAGCAAGGGACGTAAATTATCATTCGGTCGAGATATTAAAGTCGGCGACTTAAATTTTCCAAAGCCTTAATTTCATAGAAAAGAGGAACAAGAACGAACAACCATTGTGAAGCAACGATATCTAGCCGAAGCTATAATACAAAAGAAAAGGGAATTTAATTTTATCACTTATTTATTTGTGCGCCGGCCTTGTTATTAAGGGCTTTAGTTAATTAGGATTTTGAGTTTTTAAATTGTTTTTACTTTATATTTTAATTTTTTAACCGTTGTAAATTCTAGTCGTGCTACTAGGGGACGATCTACGGTGGTATAGTTCGAGAATTTGCAACTCAATGGCTATGTTGAGGCAGGGTTTTGATCGTAGAGTTAAGGTTAGTCGATAGCCGGTGTCGTAAGTTTACATGTGTAAGCTTCAGACTACTTAATTTTTTATAGAAATCTTGGGGGCATCACATGGGTAGGGTTTTTTTGGAGTTGGGTAAATCTGTGTGTTCTATTGTCTGCATTTAATATTCTGCTATTATCTGTACTGCTATTATTCTGTGATCTGTGTTGAAATTATTTTGTATAAACTTCCGCAATAATTTTATAATTAATAGTGTCACCATATTCACCCCCCCCCCCTTTAGCATGAAATCGATCCTACAAGTGGTATCAAAGCTAGGAATAAAAGCGTATTTTTAAATAGATTTTTCTTTGTTTTAAAAAACCAATTTTTGTTTTAAAATTTAAAATTTTAAAATGACTTCTTTCAATAACGTTTTTGCTGAGGGCCAGTGCATAGTTAGACCACCAATGTTCAATGGTGAATATGCTTACTGGAAAAATAGAATTAAAACTTTTCTGAGAACCATTGATGCTTGGAATATAGTTGAGATAGGTTATAGAGCGTCAATTATAGTAGTAAATAATCAGGAAATTGAAAAACCAATTGATCAATGGACAGATCTAGAAAAAAAGTTACAGAATGCTAATACTAATGCCATGAATTCTATTATATGTTCATTGGACCATATTGAATATAATCATGTCTCACATTGTCTAACTGCGTGGGAAATCTGGCACACACTTGAAGTGACTCACAAAGGAACATCTCAAGTCAAGGAATCTCATCTTGCAATTCTTAGTAGCGAATACGAAAACTTCAAAATGGCCAAAGATGAGAATGTTAAAGAGATGTATGCACGACTATCCAATCTCATATACAAATCAACAGCTTTCGAAAAATCATACACAGAGTTGGAAATAGTCCGAAAAATCATTAGAGTCCTTCCAAGAATTTTGAAGCAAAAATTACGGCCATTCAAGAATCAATGGATTTGAAACAAATAAAAATTAAAGAGCTCATTGAAAATCTCACCACTTACGAGCTAGAAATGAAATTCAAGAAAGAACAAGAAGGAGGTGATATTTGAAAGAAATCAATAGCGCTTAAAGGAACAACGGAAAGCGATGATAATGATGATGATGAAGCAACCAAGCTGGCACTATTAATGAAGAAATTTAAAAAGTGGAATCACAAATACAGAAATCCAGCTCTAAATCAGAAATTGAAAGCAGAATAGCCAAAGAACTAGACAACCCGAAAGAGCAGGAAATCATCTGTCATAAGTGTAACAAACCCGAAAACATCAAGCCAAATTGTCCTCGAAATCGACACGGCGAAGAAAAGAAATCAAAACGGAGAAGTTTTGCAGCCACACGGAATAAAAGCAATGATGATTACAAAAGCACTAGCAGTGAGAGTAAGAAAGCAGATTTGTGCCTTCGAGGTGATATAATTGATAACGATGATGACGAGCCAATCGAGGTATCAAAACTTACTCGCTCGGAATTACTTACATAGTTCCACGAAGTAAATGGCTATTTTGAACGACTTAGGGAGAAGTACGCTAAACTTGAATCATAAAAAGATACTTTGATAGATTTGAACAAACAACTCGATCAATTAGTTAAAAACTATCAAAGTAGGAGCCCTAAGTGTGAAAAGTGTCCAACATTTGAATATGAAATTAAAAAATCAGAAATTAAAATTAAATCACTTGAAAATGAAATTCTGACTTTGAAAGAGAGTGAAAATACACAGACAGAAAATTCTATTAAAGGGTGCACACAATACTGAATGAAAACGAATCACTTAAAACACAAGTCCAACAACTGTCAATGACTTTAGGAAAATTCTCCAAAAGTGGAAAACCATTGAATATGCTATTAAGGAAACAAACTGTTAATACTATTAGGTAGGGACTTGGGTATAATCATTCTGAACATGTTAAAAGAAAAATTAATCAAGTAAAATCCGAGTGCACAATTTGTAAAAAAATTGGGCACAATCAAAACATTTGTTGGTATAGACCCAAACACGTGAAAACAATTCCAATTTGGGTTCCAAAAGGCACGAATATAAAATCCCTCAAAGTTAAACAAATCTGTGTGTCGAAAGGAACATATATAAATAGTTTTGGGTCTCCACAAATATATTTTTCAAAATCATTTGCCACTAACAACCATGGACCTATAAAAACAAATTGGTCACAGAAATCTTTCATCATGTAAGTATGGTGGCAGGCTAAGGAACTACAATATTGTTACTTGGATTCTGGCTGTTCTAGGGACACAACGAGTGACAAAGAAAAGTTCCTTAGCCTAGTACAAAGGTGGTAGAATCACAATGGGCTACAACAAAAAATTATCCTAAAGGTAAAAAAGGTAACAGTTTATTTTGAATGATTATTAAATGTGATAATCTGCACCATAATCTGAATTTAATTCAGCCAGTTATGTGATGAAAAAAATAAATGTTAATTTTGGTTCTGACTTATTCAAAATTGTTGGCCAATTATATTCTTATGCCAAGAACACTATAAAAATCTCTTGAGTCTTTGAACTTCTTCATATATATTAGTTTGGATTAATGATAGTGTTTTATTGGTTTATGATAATACATTTGGTTATTTTACGGCTGACTCTATATTCACGATTTTTGCTTATTTATGTGGCTTCAATTCAAATTCAAGAGAATTTCATTTAAAAGATGTTGAAAATGATTTTAAGGTATTTTGTTGCAACTTCATGATTGGTCTATGACATTCAATTAATGATAATCTTGAGTGGAAGAAAAATTCAGATGCAGATTACGCTGGTAATCTAGTTGATAGAAAAATTACTAGTGGAACGTAATTTATGTTGAGACATTTCAGTAGCTGCATATTTTTCAAAGAAAATATCTACGTATTTTTCATTTTAAATATTTTCAAATAGCAAAATTTTCTTATAAAACCCCTTCTAGAAAATCATTTTTGACCTTTTTCAGATTAGTCATTTTTATAAAATTTGATAATTATTTTTGAATTTGAGCTTAAATGATTACATTAACTGATCTGACTCCCTACTGATTATCAAAAAGATAAATAGTGATTGAAAAAGTGATGAGTGCTGATATTGATCATATATTCTAACTTGAGACAGTATAATTAGTAAGTTTCTTTAGAAATTTAAACAAGAGTTATAAAAACTTTTTGTTGGTAAAAATTCCATGATCATCTCAAATTCTATCATATTTCTATCGACCACCACTCTTCAAAATCCAATATAGCATGTCAATATGTGGTATTTTAAATGGAAAATCATTTGTTTTTCATTTCATTATTTTTTTAAGAAATAAAAATAACCAATGTACTCACTCTCATTTAAAAGTCATCACGGTCATGCATGGGTGAATTACTTGGAATTTTTTATTACGTGCTTCCATGCTCATTTAAAAGTCCTCACGGTTATGCATGTATGGAACACATATCAAAATTAATTGATTAAATAAACAAGTTGATTCTAATCCCATTTAAAAGTGCTCACAGTTATGTTGGTTAAAAGACACTTGAAATTCATTTTTTTTTAAATTAAGAAAACTACTAATCTCATTTAATAGTCCTAACGGTTATGCATGGTTAGTAGATATTCAAATTCCTAAAATAAATATACCACAAATAGACACAACAGTATAGTTTTATATGATGACATTATCCCTATCATTCTAAAATGGAATATGCATTTAACAGAGTATTTATGATTTTTTTTGAATTTTTATTAAATTTAATACTTATATTCGATTGAGTTTTAATGATGTATTACTGCCTATTACTTTATCTCTATTTTTCTCTCACTATTACTCTTTTGCTGATAACAAAAGGGGAGAGAAAGGTTAATATTTTGGCAAATAAAGGACAAATATTTTATTTCGTATTTTCTATATGCATCTAGACTCATTTGCATAATTTATTTATGCACATATGAAGGGGGAGTTTTGTGTAGAGAGGGAGCATTTAAATAGAGGGAGAAAATAGAGTTCATCAATGATCAAACACATTTAATAAATTCAAAATCTTAAATATATTTTTTTTATCATCAAAAGGGGAGATTGTTGAATATGCAAGTGTATGATTTTTGTTTGATGGTAATATATATATATATATATATATATATATTTAAATGTATTTGTTAATGTACCATTTTATTTTTCATATAATTAAATAAATATTTGCCGAATAAAATAAATAACACAGAATTTAATTCAAACGGATATTTTATTCAAATAAATATTTATTACAATTTTGAATAGTATAAATTTGAGCTCTCACTATTTATATACATAATTCGATTAAATACAAATTTGATTACACCACAATTTTCAATTTACATTTGCACCTCACCACGTATCACTCATTCACTCGTACTAATCTTCAACTCCATTCCAGATTAAATCTAGCATCTGAGTTATCTGCAAAAATATACACTGCTGTAGTAAAATTGAAAATAAAATATTTTTGCAGTGTAAAATAAAATGTAATTTTGAAAATATTATTTGCCTCAGTCATTTGGGTTGTTCTTCATCATTTAATTTTGAATTCATCATACATGAACAGCTTGTGACATGCATAGTGTATCACTATACATGCCACAAGGCCGTGCACATCGATATATACACTTGGTAAAATTACAGGGACAGGTGAGCACAAGGCCAAACCCGAGCTACAAGCTGGATTCAACTCAGGTGCAATTCCAAAAATCAAAATGAAAAGCGACGTGCATAAGAAAACAATCTAATTGGTCAGATATGGAACTAGGGCTATAGTTTCAAGTCCACGACAACATCAACCAATATCAAATTATAACAAACATGTACATGCATCTACAAGTACACTGTGCAGTCGAATGAAATGTCAAAGACCAGACACAACACAATACAACATAACAATGTGGAAGTGCAGATCATATACATGAACCAGTGATAACAACTCAGACTTCAAGAGGAGCATACACACTGGTACATACATACATACATACATACATATACATATATATATATATATAAACATGATGCAAATACAATGCAGTATTGACATGCATAGCTATACAAGAGAATGGAGATACTCGTGCAGACTACAACAATGTCTGGACCAAATGCCGTCAAGTGAACATGACCAGAGCACAGATGGCACGAGCATGCAACAAGCTTCATGGACCCAACGGACTCACATAGACTACAAGTACAAATCCAAGTGAAACACGGTAAAACCCAAATGTACATATATGGTGATAAATAAGTTTAAAACAATGGGACAACAAGGAAATGAATGCAAGTACTATCACTACAACATGAACCAGACTCGTGCAAGTCAAGACCCAACATGTCACGAATACTACAACACAATACAACATGAAGCAACCAGACTTCAAGTCGAGCAGTGGATAGGGAAAACAAGTGTATACAACCACACGGTGACAATAGGGTACAAGTTCGAACACATCCAATGCAAATCAGACACACACATACACATATCCAGTGAAACAACATGCACAAGTTTATATGCATATCAAAGTGCAGATGACCAGAGCAATAAATTAAACAGCAAAACACTAGACATATACATAAAGTTATGCAAATTCAAGTGAAGACAGTGCACATACAATGAACTCGCATGAACACGCAAGAATGAATGCAATTGGACAGACTTCAAACAAGTAATAATACAAATGCAAAGCTTCAGGTGGAAGTGGTAAATAAAATGAACAAGTCAAAGTCAAGCTAGAAATTCACACATCAGAATCAAAATGGCCAAAGTCAACCACGATCAAAGTCAAGGCCGATGTCAACAGAGAATTCAGAACCGTGATGACCAAGGCAATAAGTTCGAACCAAGTCAGAAATCTTCAAGCCATGGTAATCATGAATGAACAAGTCAAGGAAAAAATCAAACAGTTCAGAATCGAAGCTGTAAGAAGCAAGAAATCAAAATATATACGAATTGAACAAGTTAGTAATAATCTCAAGCATCCAAACGACGATCAATGGCCAAGATAAATTAAATGAAAAATTCAAACGAATGAGAAAATAGGAATTCAAATCCTATATAAACCCATTCATCATCGGCTTTCACAATCATTCGAATTCAAGCAACAATATAGCAAATATAATATCAATAACTCGAATCACCAATCGAGTTCAAGTAAGCAAAAATAGTAAAGCAAAAGTAACAAATTACATACCGAAGCAAGTTCAAACTCGATCAAAATTAAAGGTGCTGTGTGCAAAGAGAAGAAAGCATCGATCGACAAAGCAAGGGACGTAAATCATCATTCGATCAAGATATTAAAGTCGGCGACTTCAATTTTCCAAAGCCCTAATTTCAACGCAAAGAGGAATAAGAACGAATAGCCATTGTGAATCAACGATATCGGGATGAAGCTATAATACAAAAGAAAAAGGGATTTAATTTTATCACTTATTTATTTGTGGGCCAGCCATGTTATTAAGGGCTTTAGTTAATTAGGGTTTTGAGTTTTTAAATTGTTTTTACTTTGTATTTTAATTTGTAAACTGTTGTAAATTCTAGTCGTGTGACTAGTAGACGAACTACAGTGGTGTAGTTCGAGAATTCGCAACTCAGTGGCTGAGTTATGGCAGGGTTTTGAGCATAAAGTTAAGGTTAGTCGATAGCGGGTATCATGAGTTTACGTGTGCAAGCGTCGGACTACTTAATTTCTAGTAAAAATCTTGGGGGCAACACGTAGGCAGGGTTTTGCCAAAGCTGGGTAAATCTGTGTGTTCTATTGTCTGCGTTTATTATTCTGCTATTATCTGTGCTGCTATTATTCTGTGATATGTGTTGAAATTATTTTGTATAAACTTCCACAATAATTTTATAATTAATAGTATCACCCTATTCACACCCCTCTAGGATGAAATCAATCCTACACTTTTTGTACAATAACCCACATTATCTAGTGGTTAAGGATCATTGCTTCAAAGCTTGGCAACCAAAGGGTAGCGTCCTAGTCCACATGGACTACTCTATGTTCTTCTTCAAGTTCTCAAGGCGTGATGAGCGTCTACGAATTCTTAGTAAAGACCCTATATTTAGCAGATTTATAGTCACACCTTGGAGTCCGTCTGTTGGCTGTGCCAAAGAGCAGGTACTATCTATTACTATTTGGACCCACTTCTCTCATATTCCCTCTGTTTTGCAACCTATGTTAAGTTTAAACTGGCTAGCTAGTGTGGTAAGTAAAGTAAAATGCTTTAATGCTAACATCGTAGCTAGGGACAAACTAGTCTATGCAAAAGCTTTGATTGAGATTTCCCCAGATAAGCCATTACCAGATACTATCAAAGTTAGAGTGACTGAGGATCAGGTAGTGGAGACTATAGTTTGTTATGGTTGGAAGCCAAACATATGTACGTGCTGTCTGTCTTTTGGTCATACATCATCTGCATGCTCTCATTCATCATTTGTTGGTTCTCTCTCGGTTCGAACCCCTCTTCCTAGGCCCTCGAAAATGAAGTGGATCATGAAAGTCTACGATGTCCCTCCTCCTGTAGCACCCTTTATCCCTCCTATTAAGCCTTCAACGCCTCCTATTGTTCCTCCCCTCTCTGAGGGTGTTAGTTCTTCCCCTCTCTGAGGGTGTTATGGATTCCTTTGTTTCTCCTGATATTTTAGATCCTGGATATTCTAGTATTATGTGGCACTTTTCTGAGATGGCTTACATCCATGTACAGTGTGACATGAGATATGACCCAGCTAGACATGTGTGATGACCCGGAAATTTTTAACATTTGAAATGGAATAGTTAATTGATTTTAAATATTTGGAGGTTAGTTTAACTTGAATTTCGGATATAAATATGATTGTGGCAATTAAATTATTGAATTTAATTTATTAATGATGGGTAAAAATTTGAATCTTCACTTTTAAGCTTGTTAAAATATTTTAAAGGCTTAAAAAATTTATAATGATGATACTGAAGAAAATAAAAGCTTCGGAATTGAATTTGGGAATGATTTGTTCAGTTTTGAAATTATATCGTTATAGTCGACATTTAAAAACAGTCTTCCGAGGCACAGTCTCGGAATTCGATGAAATTAGTTCCATTGGATCCATAATATTGTATTATTATCGGATTTCAATTTTCGTAGCAATCGGAGTTGTCATTTAACCCTGGTAGCTCAAAACGCATAGAAACTATTTTAATCGATTCAATTTAAACATTGATCGTTTACTTCCGTAACTGGCGTATATGATCGAATTAGCCTCTGAAACACATTCCATTGTGTTTGGATTGTGGATAAAACCTTATAAATGATAGGCGGCACGCCTCGATAGGAGTTCGGGATTTCGAGTTAGGTTATACGTGATATTTTGAATATAAAATTATAAAAAAATTTAATTAATTAGGAAGTCAAACCCTACCTTCTTCCATACTCTACCCTATTCCTTCTCGTTTATAAAAGAAACCGAGCTTCAGCTTTTATGTCGGAAAACAAATCAGAAAGTGATCAACGAGAAAAAAATCTATCGATTTAAAACAGTTTCCTCTACCCCTTCTTTCTCTTTTCTTTCTGTAGCACAAACAAAAATGAAAAAAAAAGAAAAGAAAGAGAGTTGCGAATTAAAGCCATAATACCCTCTCCCTTCCAATCGAAATCGAGAAAGTGGAAGGTGCTTGCGCTCGCGTTGGATTCACTCGCGACCAGAAGGGCTCCACTTAGCTGAAGCGACAATGTCGCGATTTCGATCCTGGAGGCCGTGATTTCGGGGAGGGGTAAGCTCGAGGCACAGTGGAAGGCGATGAATTCGTGAGCTCGATTCGCGAGCTCAATTCGCGTGAAGCCAGGAGGGTGCGCGCGTGAAGGGAGGGTGAGGTGATGTTGCAGGCGGTGGCCAGAGGGGTTCAAGCATGGGTCGCGTTAGTGCGCCGTTGGTGATTGGGTTTCTGCTGTGATAAGGTATATTTGATGTTTAATTTAATTTTGTACTAGGTAATCGAGGAAAAAAATGTTACAGCAAATAAAATCTATTGTTTTCATTTGCTGAATAAATATATGTATTAGAAAATTTATAACAGTAAAGAAAGTTTCTATTTCTATTTTACAGAAAAGAAAATCAAATTTTAAGTATACAGATAAAACCTTCTCAGTTGTTTAAAAGTAAGGTATTTTGAAAATCTATTTATTTATTTATTTTGTAACTTGAGATTTATTTATTTAGGAAATTTAGTTTAAATAAAATAACTAGGTATTTAAAATAAGGTGTTATAGTGATTAAGGGGATTTATAAAACTTATGTAAATTATTTTAGTTACAAAAAGGTTTCTGAAAGAAAGTGTTAGTTAAAAGTAAATTACTAATTTAAAATAAAATCACGGGTTAATTAAATTATCAAATAGAATTTAATAGTTCGATTTGTTCGAATATTTATAAAGTCATATAATTGGTTATGCAAGGTCTTAAATCAAGAAAATCGAGTCAAGATGGAAATGGATTGCTAATAAAAGCAACGGTGAGATCTTCTCACCCAAGATAATAATTAAAAATTTCAGTTATTGATTGATTGTTGTACTGTGATAATTAAATTTAGGAATTGTTGATTGTGTGCTTGGATGATTAATTATTATCAGTTATATTAGTTTAGACCCTATACGCCGCATAATAGCGGAGGTTATTATATTAAACCCATATACCGCAGTATTCCACCTCGAAGTGGAATGGGTAATTAATTCTTGTGCTAACGTCTGTGGATGCAGGAAAACAGGTTGGAGGGATCCAAGTGGATTCCTCGAATATTTGAATTAGTTTCAATATTATGTGTTGATTTATTTAAAATTTGTGTGTGATTATATTGTGATTGAAACTGTGAAGGCTATAATTTAGCCAAATATATTTTTGGTATCGTAGGATACTAGAAATGAAAAAAATTTGATTTTTGAAATTTAGTAGAAAATTTATAGTAAATTAATTTTAGAAAAATTGAATAGATTTAGAAGAAGGAATTTGTTTCAAAAGATAATAAATTTAGTATTGAAATAAATTTTGGAAATTGATTTGGTATTTGAAAATAAATTTGGAAATCAATTTAGAATTTAATTCGATGCTGAAAATGAATATTTAGAAATCGATTTGAAAATCGAATATCAAGGGATATTTAGGAGTTTAAATTCATAATGGAATTTTATAAAAGAGAAGGGAATTCGTCTTAAAAATAAAAGTGTGGAAAGGAATTTACAGATTTGGAATGTAAATTAAAATAAATCTAGAAGATTTATTAATTGATATAAATGGAAAGAAAATTCCTCCCTGGAAAGCCGAGTATATTGTTAAAGTAACTTTTGAAGTATGAGTTAAAAGTTCTAGAAATTGTTTGAATTTTTTTTTATTGTTGGAGAAACTGTTTTTTTTGAAAATTGTTTTAAATCTATAAGTATGGATTTATTTAATCACTTATAGAAAGGATTATTTTAATGAATAAAAATTGATATTTGTTTTAGAAAACGAATATTTAAATAGTTATATCCTATCTACTAATTTTATTTTAAAAATTAGTTTGGCCTTGAATTTTTATACGAGTATAATATTTTCATAACTAATATTTAAGTAATTGTTTTAAAATAGTTTATTTTTAAGTATTTCCAAGTATATGTGTTTGGATAAGTAATTTAAATTATTTTAAAGTATTTTAACTCGGCAGACCTTCAGTGGAAACAAATAATATCGGGAATCTTATTCCGTGAGTGAAAAATGATTCGAAATTTATTTTCAAAGGCTTGAAAGGTGAAAAGTAATTTGAAATTTGTTTTCAAATGTTTAAAGTGTAAAGTTGTATCTTGCAAAGATATTTTGAAAATAATAATTGGGGAAAACTTATTTGGAATCCAATGATTGTTGCGAATGTTGGTTGATAGTTAAATAACCGACTATCAATATTTGCCTTTTAAATGGCATTTGAATTTCGATGCGACCGGGGGTCGGATTCCAAATGGATAATCGAAAACCACATCGAACCTTTGTGATTGTGATAGATCTTTTATTTAAAGGATCAAAGTGAAATTGTTGTAATTCATTGAAATCTGAATGTAACACTTATTTTTTTAAAAATAAGCACTCATTATTCGGATTAGCCAGAAGAGTACCTTGTGTCTTAAAACCCATTCCGAATAACGATACGACGAAATGGGATTACATTTGAAGACGGTGTTGAAGACCGGGTATTTTCAAAAACCAAAGGATTATCTATCGAATGTCTCTGCACTGGGTTGCTCTGGTATAGAGATTTTATCACCTTTGTGATCGGAATTTCGGACGTGATTTGTGAATATCTGAATTTGCAAGGGCTTGTTTGAAGTGACTTCGGTTCCGTTCGATCCTGGAATGGACTTGTATGGATGTGTGTCTGACATTACACTTTAAGATGTAAAGCTGGTTTCTATCAAATTCATTTCTGTTGGTGGTCGAGAATTTATTCTCTTAGCTTAACACCCTTCTCTGAGACGAACTAGCTCAGAGGTTATGTAGTTGATGGTTACTAGAGATATATTCCCAAACTATTAATGTGGCATACGAAGTGCTGCTGATCATTTGTTGATCAAATCATGACTTTGTGAAAAGTGTAGCTTTGTGGACGAGACTTCGTCGGACCTCACACCCCGAAAATGGTCAAAACAGGTAAGATGCGGCAAGGTTATGAGGGTTGCGCCCTTTAGGGTATGTCATTTCTTTCTGGAAAAGGGTGGTGTCAAGTATGGAGCCCTGATATTTAACCTTTGTGGTTACTGCAAATACTTTTCTTTGCGGTTGTTGGTGTAGAGGATCCTCGGATAAAGGTCCCAAAGGACCGGGGGATGGCATACTCGCGTAGTAGTTACCTAGTTACAGAGGTAACCCGGCCTTGTGTTGGCAGAGATCCGGGTAGGTTCTCGTGACGTTCCTCCAGAGGCATACCCTTTGGCAGTAGGAAGTTCGTTAGCCTGGCCATTTGTTGGAAATCCAAAGAAACAATACATGCTCTGTACGGTTTTAGTTGTATAACCTGACATGGAATGCGGCGGTAACCTGCTATTGAACATGGTAGCTATAGTAGGCATACAATGGTTGTATGCTGGCTAAGATTAATATTATACTTTCAAAATGTTTTCTGCACTATGCACTAATGATAATATCAAAAGGATTTTGCGTATTAAGCATGTTTGACTATCATAAGGAGAAATCTCGTCCAATTCTGCGTTTGCGTTGTGTGTGTGGCGGGAGGCCTTATGGTAGTTTCATTTTCCAAAAGCATAGCGAATTTCCTTTTATTTTTTTGTGAAAATAACTGTTTTTAAGATCTCACACCAGTCCCACGACTGACCTGGAGTTTATTGTTCACTTTCTAAACTCTGGATGCCCATAATTTTCCACACGGGCAGCCTAGAGTCAGGTTATCATTATTCGGGCGCAAAGTCAAGAGGTTGCTATGGAATCAGGAATTGGAGCTGGATGGCAAGGCGTATCACTTATATATGTAATATTTCTTTCCGCTGTTGTTGTTGTACACTCTGATAATGTAATGTGATGTAATGTAATAATTGATATAGTGATTCTGTTTAAACATATTTATTTATCTATTATATTTGTTCCGCTGCGATATGTGAGATTCTGTTGTTGTTTTCTTTCCTTCTTCTTCTACCTCTTCTTCTTTAACCCTAACGACTCGGTTTTTGGGCATTCGACTGTGCGACATTTGATACAGTGGACATATCGATGTCGACTTTCGGGCGTCGAGAAATCAGATATTTTACAAATGGTATCAGAGCATTTGGTTAAGTGATAACCTTGGCTCTGTTGGGTGTTACTCATTAGAGATAGAGTCAGTAGTACTCTAGAATGAGTGTGAGTATGTTAATAGATATGAGCGCGCATTTGTTAGCGAAAATAAAATTGTTTTATATTGTGTTGACTTATCGGTTGATTGTTTATAGTTCTGGTAGGTGCAGTCTGGCCAACTTTATCGATAGGGGTTTCTTAGCTCTTAAACAAGATAAACCGACACAGTATTGTTTTAAAAATCGGGTAAATGAGATAATTTTATCCAAACTATTTTCGTACATAAAAGAAATAAATTTTCTGTGAATTATTATAATATATGGTTACTTGGTTGTTAAGAAGCGATAATATTAAATTATTACTATCGTCGTATGAGGGATTGAAATCAAAACCAAAATCTAAGAAAATAAAAATCTAAACTTGGAAAAAATAAAAATAAAATGGATTGAATTCAAGTAAACTAATACAATAATTAATTAATTCATGAAATAGGAGGGTTGAGTTAGTTAAATTAATATTCAATTGTGAGTTAAATTTGCAGATAAATTCAAGTAAGTAGAAATAAATTGAAAATTTCCTTGTTATTGATAAAATAAATTCGAGATGAATTGAGAATGGAAAGTTGAAATTTAAAGTGGATAAGTGAGTAAAACTAATTTAATTAAATTAATCGATGGAATGGATTTGATAAATGAAAATCAAATCAAGGATTTAAGTTGGGTAGTGTTATAAGGAAAAATAATTTTTAATTTTGAATTGAAATAACTTAAGTAAATATTGGATAAAAGCTCGACTTAAGTAAAATTGTGAAATGGTTGTTGTCAAGTTTTATGGAATGAAACTTGTTTGATTAATGAAATGCAAATGAATGGATTAGAACTAAAAATGTAAGTATAAATACTGACAATGAACTATTGAATTAATATGATGTGAATTTGAATGTCAATTAAAAAGAATACTTGGTTTTGAAAATTGATGCCAAGTATAGTTGTTTTGTAAGCTATAATTGCATAGTGAATGCATACTTGATTTGTTGAATATACATAAATGAGGTTTATAAAATGGATGTTAAGCAAAGATTTTTGTATATTAATGCATCAAAATGAATGTGAATATGGAATGCAAAATGAATTGAACGGAATCAATTGGAAATGAAACAGAATAAAGAATAAATTGAGTTGGTATTAATTTAAATTAGTTATAAACTAGATTGGATATTCTATTTAGTGAGTATCGTCGATTTTGCATAGAAATGGTTGTCGTTTGACGCAAATGAGATTGCATAAAATTTTATGAGTTAATGAAAGCCAATAAAATTGATTTTTGAATCAATTGAAATGGATACGAGTTCGTTTCATTTAAAAAAATGAATTGAATGAAAGAAAGTGAATTGTAAATCGCTTGAATTGAATAGAAATGATACGGAATGTAGTTGCAAGCAATTAAATTTGTATTGAAACCTTATAAATTGCTTATGGGAATTATTTTGAGTGCATTGCTTATGAAAACTATGTGTTCACTATTGAAAATAAGTGAAATGTAAATAGATTTCCTATATATGGCACTTACGTGTTTACATTGAGTAAATATAGGTACAGAAGAGCCGTTTGGTTGGATTTGGTCGCGCTAAAATTCTAATAATAAGCCGCTTGCTTAAAAATGCTAAATAAGGTACGCCTACGCAATAAAAATGGGAAATATGAACTGTTTTTGTTTTTTTCCGACCGGGTGGGTCGATATATATATATATATATATATATATATATATATATATATATATATATATATATATATATATATATATATATATCTTTTGTCAAATTGCAAAAGCTCCTCCGTACAAAGGGGACTCTGCCAAAAAATTTCGAAAATTTTAGGAGATAGAATTTTTTTGGGATAGTGATTTTGTTAGCGACAAACGATTTCAAATTGGAAATTGAAGTAAATTAGTGAATGAAACTAATTTAAAATAATAATACGGATCAGTTATAAATGGAAGACAAAAATTCAATATTCGGAGTTGAAGATAAATTGAATTCATATGGTAATGGAAAAACTAATTGAATAGAAGTAGATATGAAAACTTCTGCGAGAAAATGTATACAATGATTTTTAAAGGCTATGAATATATATTATTGCTAAGTAGGATATACAAGTGTATTAAAGGAAATTTGGAATTGGGATTTGATTTTCGAAGATAAATTTTAAATTGCTCGACAAAAAGGTATGTATTTAAATTTCTATATGAAATTTGATGATTTTCTTGTCTAGCCACTTGGCTCTTTGTTTTCTTTTTGAATCTGAGGGCCTATGGTGCCATTTTGTAGTCGTACCGAGCTAGCCGTGCAAAGGAGATGCTGGCGAAATTTTTCGAAAATTTTGAGTGTCAGAAAATTTTTGAGAAAATTTTGAAAGTTTGAAATTTAAATTTAAATTTAAATTGGTTAAGAAAACAATATTGTTTGGAGTTTATGGCTGCGGTTGCAAAGCTAGTTGAAATAATAATGGATCTTTGATAAAAAGATTTGTTTTAGGCAAGTTGATAAAACTATTTGGTTTGGGGAAAATATTAAACGGGTTAAGGATCATTCTTCTTAACTAGTAATTTCATGACGAAATTCTTTTATGGGGGGAAGGATGTGACGACCCGGAAATTTTTAACATTTGAAATGGAATATTTAATTGATTTTAAATATTTGGAGGTTAGTTTAACTTGAATTTCGGATATAAATATGATTGTGGCAATTAAACTATTGAATTTAATTTATTATTGATGAGTAAAAATTTGAATCTTCAATTTTAAGCTTGTTAAAAATATTTTAAAGGCTTAGAAAATTTATATTGATGATACTGAAGATAATAGAAGCTTCAGAATTGAATTTGGGAATGATTTATTCAGTTTTGAAATTATATCGTTTTAGTCGATATTTAAAAATAGCCTTCCAAGGCACAGTCTCGGAATTCGACGAATTCAGTTCCATTGGATCCGTAATATTGTATTATTATCGGATTTCAATTTTCATAGCAATTAGAGTTGTCGTTTAACCCTGGCAGCTCAAAACGCATAGAAACTATTTTAATCGATTCAATTTAAACATTGATCGTTTACTTCTGTAACTTATGTATATGATCGAATTAGCCTCCGAACACGTTCCATTATGTTTGGATTGCGGATAAAACCTTATAAATGCTAGGCGGCACGCCTTGATAGGAGTTCGGATTTCGAGTTAGGTTATACGTGATATTTTGAATATAAAATTATATAAAAAAATTTTAATTAATTAAGAAGTCAAACCCTACCTTCTTCCATACGCTACCCTATTCCTTCTCGTTTATAAAAGAAACTGAGCTTCAGCTTTTATCTAGGAAAACAAATCAAAAAGTGATCAACGAGAAAAAAATCTACCGATTTAAAACAGTTTCCTCTTCCCCTTCTTTCTCTTTTCCTCCAGTAGCACAAACAAAATTGAAAAAAAAGAAAAGAAAGAGAGTTGCAAATTAAATCCGTAATACCCTCTCCCTTCCAATCAAAATCGAGAAAGTGGAGAGTGCTTGCGCTCGCGTTAGATTCACTCGTAGCCAGAGGGGTTCCACTTAGCTGAAGTGACAATGTCGCAATTTCGATCCTGGAGGCCATGATTTCGAGGAGGGGTAAGCTCAAGGCACAGTGGAAGGCGATGAATTCGCGAGCTCGATTCGCGTGAAGCCTGGAGGGCACACGCGTGAAGGTAGGGCGAGGTGATGTTGCAAGCGGTGGCCAAAGGGGATCAAACACGGGTCGCGTTAGTTCGTTGTTGGTGATGGGGTTTCTGCTGTGATGAGGTATATTCGATGTATAATTTAATTTTGTACTAGGTAATCGAGGAAAAAAATGTTACAGCAAATAAAATCTCTTGTTGTCATTTACTGAATAAATATATGTATTAGAAAATTTATAACAGTAAAGAAAGTTACTATTTCTATTTTACAGAAAAGAAAATCAAATTTTAAGTATACAGATAAAACCTTCTCAGTTGTTTAAAAATAAGGTATTTTGAAAATCTATTTATTTATTTATTTTGTAACTTGAGATTTATTTATTTAGGAAATTTAGTTTAAATAAAATAACTAGTTATTTTAAATAAGGTGTCATAGTGATTAAGTGGATCAATAAAACTTATGTAAATTATTTTAGTTATAAAAAGGTTTCTGAAAGAAAGTGTTAGTTAAAAGTAAATTATTAATTTAAAATAGAATCATGGGTTAATTGATCAATTATCAAATGGAATTTAATAGTTCGATTTGTTCGAATATTTATAAAATCATATAATTAGTTATGCAAGGTCTTAAATCGAGAAAATCGAGTCAAGAAGGAAATGGATTGCTAATAAAAGCAAAGGTGAGACCTTCTCACTCAAAATAATAATTAAAAATTTCAGTTATTGATTGATTATTGAACTGTGATAGTTAAATTTAGGAATTGTTGATTGTGTGCTTGGATGATTAATTTATTATCAGTTATATTAGTTTAGACCATATGCGTCGCATAATAGCGAATGTTATTATATTAAACCCATATACCGTGATATTCCACCTCGAAGTGGAATGGGTATTTAATTGTTGTGCTAACGTCTGTGGATGCAGGAAAATAGGTTGAAGGGATCCAACTGGATTCCTCAAATATTTGAATTAGTTTCAATATTGTGTGTTGATTTATTTAAATCTGTGTGTGATTATATTATGATTGAAACTGTGAAGGCTATAATTTAGCCACATATATTTTTGGTATCGTAGGATACCAAAAATGAATAAAATTTGATTTTTGAAATTTAGTAGTAAATTTATAGTAAATTAATTTTAGAAAAATATAATAGATTTAAAAGAAGGAATTTGTTTCAAAAGATAATACATTTAGTGTTGCAATAAATTTAGAAATAAATTTTGAAAATTGATTTGGTATTTGAAAATAACTTTGGAAATCAATTTAGAATTTAATTCGGTGCTGAAAATGAATATTTAGAAATCGATTTGAAAATCGTATATCAAGGGATATTTAGAAGTTTAAATTCATAATGGAATTTTATAAAAGAGAGGGGAATTCGTCTTAAAAATAAAAGTGTGGAAAGGAATTTACAGCTTTGGAATGTAAATTAAAATAAATCGAGTAGATTTATTAATTGATATAAATGGAAAGAGAATTCTTCCCTGGAAAGCCGAGTATATTGTTAAAGTAGCTTTTGAAGTATAAGTTAAAAGTTCTAGAAATTGTTTGAAATTTTTTTTATTGTTGGAGAAATTATTTTTTTGAAAATTGTTTTAAATCTTTTATCATGGATTTATTTAATCACTTATAGAACGGATTATTTTAAAGATTAAAAATTGATATTTGTTCTAGAAAATGGATATTTAAATAGTTATATCCTATCTACTAATTTTATTTTAAAAATTAGTTTGGCCTTGACTTTTTATACGAGATTCTTATATAATATTATCATAACTAATATTTAAGTAAGTGTTTTAAGATAGTTTTATTTTAAGTATTTCCAAGTATATATGTTTGGATAAGTAATTTAAATTATTTTAAAGTATTTTAACTCGGCAGACCTTCAGTGGAAATAAATAATATCGAGAATCTTATTCCGCGAGTGAAAAGTGATTTGAAATTTGTTTTCAAAAGATTAAAAGGTGAAAAGTAATTTGAAATTTGTTTTCAAATGGTTGAAGTGTAAAATTGTATCTTGCAAAGATATTTTGAAAATAATAATTGGGGAAAAATTATTTGGAATTCAGTGATTGTTGCGAATGTTGATTGATAGTTAAATAACCGACTGTCAATATTTGCCTTTTAAATGACATTTGAATTTCGATACGACCGGGGTCGGATTCCAAATGGATATTCGAAAACTACATCGAACCTTTGTGACTGTGATAGATCTTTTATTTAAAGGATCAAAGTGAAATTGTTGTAATTCATTGAAATCTGAATGTAACACTTATTTTTTAAAAAAATAAGCGCTCGTTATTTGGATTACCCGGAAGAGGAGCATGTGTCATATAACCCATTCGAATAACGATACGACGAAATGGGATTGCATTTGAAGATGGTGTTGAAGACCGGGTATTTTCGAAAATGAAAGGATTACCTTTCGAATGTCTCTGCACCGGGTTCCTCTAGTGTAGAGATTTTATCACCTTTGTGATGGGAATTCCGGACGTGATTTGTGAATATCCGGATTTGCAAGGGCTTCTTTGAAGTACCTTCGGTTCCATTCAATCTCGAAATGGACTTGTGTGGGTGTGTGTCTGACATTAGACTTTGAGATGTAAAGTTTGTTTCTATCAAATACATTTCTGTTGTTGACGGAGAATTTATTCTCTTAGCTTAACACCCTTCTCTGAGACGTACGAGCTCAGAGGTTATGTAGTTGATGGTTACTAGCGATACATTCCCAAACTGGTAATGTGGCGTACGAAGTGCTGCTGATCATTTGTTAATCAAAGCATGACTTTGTGAAAGTGTAGCTTTGTGGACGAGACTTCGTCGGACCTCACACCCCGAAAATGGTCACAATAGGAAAGATGCCGCAAGGTTAGGAGAGTCGCGCCCTTTAGAAATGTCATTTCCTTCTGAAAAAGGGTGGTGTCAGGTATGGATCCCTGATATTTAACCTTTGTGGTTACTGCAAATACTTTTCTTTGTGGTTGTTGGTGTAGAGGATCCTCGGATAAAGGTCCCAAAGGACCGAAGGATGGCATACTCGTGTAGTAGTTACATAGTTGCAGAGGTAACCCGGCCTTGTGTTGGCAGAGATCCTGGAAGGTTCTCGGGACGTCCCTCCATAGGCGTACCCATTGGCAGTAGGAAGTTCCTTAGCCTAACCATTTGTTGGAAATCCAAAGAAACAATACGCGCCCTGTATGGTTTTAGTTGTATAGCCTGCCATGGAATGTGGCGGTAACCTGGTATTGAACATGGTAGCTATAGTAGGCATACAATAATGGTTGTATGATGGCTAAGATTAATATTGTACTTTCGAAATGTTTTCTGCACTATGCACTAATGATAATATCAAAAGGATTTTGCGAATTAAGCATGTTTGACTATCATAAGGAGAAATCTCCTTCAATTCTGCGTTTACATTGTGTGTGGGGGGGAGGCCTTATGGTAGTTTCATTTTCCAAAAGCATGGCGAATTTCTTTTTATTTTCTTTGTGAAAATAACTGTTTTTAAGATCTCACACCAGTCCTATGACTGACCTGAAGTTTATTGTTCCATTTCTAAACACTGGATGCCCACAATTTTCCACACAGGCAGCCTAGAGTCAGTTTATCATTATTTGGAGCAAAGTCGAGAAGTTGCTGTGGAATCAGGACTTGGAGCTGGATGGCAAGGCGTATCACTTATATATGTAATATTTCTTTCCGTTGTTGTTGTTGTTGTTGTACGCTCTGATAATGTAATGTGATGTAATGTAATAACTGATATAATGATTCTGTTCAAAGATATTTATTTATCTATTATATTTGTTCCACTGTGATATGTGAAATTCTGTTGTTGTTTTCTTTCCTTCTTCTTCTACCTCTTCTTCTTTAACCCTAACGATCCAGTTTTTGGGCATTCGACTGTGCGGCATTTGATACAGTGGACGTATCGATGTCGACTTTCGGGCACTGAGAAATTGGATATGTTACAACATGATTTCATACTTTTGTCAGCGCTAATGATGGTGAATCTAGGTATTTTCATTACTCTATAGATGGTGGTGGTCTTATTCTCACGGTGGATGGAGCATATGGTAAGTGGAATAGATCTCTTCTCCTTGATGATAGTTGGGATAAGAGATATTTATACTATAAGGAACACCCGAGTTTTGTTTTGAATATTGTGTCTTATTTTGCAGATTTTTTGCATGTGTTAAATCCAGGTGGAAGTGATTCTTTCTCCTCTTGGGAGGAGGAACCGTTGTTTCCTTAGGTTATTTTTATAGCTGTAGAAGCACCTTTGCTTCTCACCTGTTATGTACTCTAAGTGGAATGGCCACTATAAAACCATATTGTTCTTCCTGTGCATGTGTGAACACCTTTTATTCATATATAAATGGTGCCACGACCCACTATAAAGTCGATTGGCTTTGCCTAAAAAGGTATATGGATATTTTACAATTATCGAAAATATAAGGTTTTTGAATATATCTTTATAAAATTATTTTGATACAAATATTTACGAGACGACTTTAAATTAATGAAAATTATATTAATCAATACGACTTAGTGTTGCTTGGTGCTTAGCTTATGTGGGTTTTCCCTATGGAATTAATCCATAATTGAATGTTTGTTAATTTGATGGTTAAATAACCGACTATCGAATTTGGATCCAACATAACTTTGGAAGGATCTAAGAGAAACACGTGAGTTATGTGGCACAGTGATCTCTGATGTTGTACTATGCGTGTAAATTTCATTTTATTCTTCTAGGATAAATGATTAAAAAATCCGTCCACTAACGATTAGAAGGTAATCTTCGATCTTATCTCTAACTGTTTATTTTCTAAAGAACCAGGGTTGAGTTTTATCGGAAACTGTTGAATGTTGTTTCGAAGAGATCGGGATCGGATCTGTTCTCCAAAAACCACTTCGATCCACCTCAAGCATATGAAGTGAAGTCATCTTAAAGATGATGGAATCAGTGACGAAGCTCTCAAAAGTTTCGTTCAGTCCAGAAAGTATGGATGAATTCTGGTATTGCATTGGTTTTCTAGAGGACAATATTAGCATCCAATATGGTTTGCTAGGAGAAATGGTAAGAGCATGGCCTCTTCATGCCTCACACCCAAAAAATGAATAAAATAGGGACATGCGGAAGGGCTAAGTCGGTTGCACCCAAGTATGTTATGATCATCCCAAATCTAGAGCGATATTTATGTATGCTTTAGGATCTCATTGTATGGTTGTTGATTGCATCCAAAGGGTGATCATATTCGGTGCTACTTGTGAAGGGGGAAGTGCTGGTCCTAAGTAGCAGAGGTGCAACGTGTTGTAGCCTCCAGTACATTTTATCTGGACATGTACGGATTCTATGGGTAGAACCTTACCCATTCATAGTTGGAATCCATTCTCCAATACGAGCCTTCGGTTTTGGTTGTAGAATCTACTATGCTAGAATTTAATTAATGTAACAATTACGGTTATGATTAATAAGTATTTGTATATTAGACATTATTATAATATCAGAGGATTTCATATGAATTTTTTTAATAATCGTAAGGTAAAAACCCGACCGTGTTTATTTGTGGCGTGGTCTTACAAAATACCTTTGTTTCCAAAGGTTTTTATAACTTTAAAATCCAGTTGGATGTGTTTTCTTACGCTAGTCTTCCAAACTGACTTGGATGTTATTTTATTATGTTGATTGGGTGAAACCGAGCGTATCTACAGATTACTTTGGATGCATTGGAGCTCAGGAGATGAGTTGGAGGTCTTCAAGTCTTATTCACATATATGTTTATTTTCCACTGCTTCCTTGTTGACTTCATCAAAAATTGTGAGGACAGGTTGTTATAACTATCCAAGCTAATGATTATGATTGTTGTTGTATTCTAATGGATGTACGTATATAATAGTTTCTCTTTTACAAAGATTATTGATATTATTTTATATATTGTTCCGCTACGATTGTAAGATTCTGTGTTGTTTTTGTTTCTTTTCTCTTCTTATTCTCTTCACCTTTCTTCTTTTTTTGTTCTTCTTTCTTTCCCTTAACTATCCATCTTCTTGTTCGATTTGGGTTGGACATGTATGGTTTATTATCAGCTTTAATTGTACGGATAAGTGGGTTGCTACACACATCCAACAAAATAAACTTATCCAAAATAGTTATAAATAAATAAGAACAAATTCGTCCAACTATTACTAGTGCTTCATGTAGTGGCAATGGCAAGGAAAAAGGCAAAGACAATAGGAAAACCAACCATCATCTAATCATCATCGAAGGTGGCCTTTTTGCTTGAAAAAATAAAAGGTTTAAGAATTAAGACAACATTAAAAAGTACGTACAAAACCATACATAACAACCGTATACACAGGATCAAGTTCAAAAGCATTAGAGGTGAAAGGAATAATAAAATAGAATACTAACTTGCAATTTGATCCTTGCATGTAGCAAAATGTCCAAGTGTGGCTTTAAAACCATGTGCGTTCTGAAAGAGGAGAGGAATATAATTTTGGAGGAGAGGCAGATAAATAATTTTTGAATCTATTACTTATTTTTTTTCAAATTTTTTCTTCCTTCTCATAAGTGCTTCCAACACAACAAAATGGCTACAAATTCATAGTGGACTACACACCCTTACAAATAGACATAACTCTTTAGATAAACATCTTTTCATTTTAATGGACATGACTCTTTACTGAAAAGACATGACTCTTCGCTTCAATAGACATGATAGTTTACTTCAATAGACACGACTTTTCACTTAAATAGGCACGACAATTTACTTCAATAGACACGGCTCTTCACTTTAACAGAGATGATTCTTAAACTTATCATTAAATTTTGGTTTATCCCAACATTGCCCTTCATAAATAAAAATTCATTCGAACTCCCAATGTAGCAACATTCCTTAAAAAGTATAGGTCGTGCAACGGGTTTTGTAAATATCACTAGTTTGTTCTTCACTTTTCTTTATGAATCTAGGAGGTTACTCAATATAAATTTCATCTTGAAGAAATTTATTCAAGAAAGCTGATTTTATATCAATTTGGAATAGTTTCCAATCATTTGAGCAGCAAGAGAAATTACCAATCGTACTGTATCAAGTTTAGAAACAGAAGCAAATACCTCAATGAAATCTTTACCTTCCTTTTGCTTATATCCTTTTACACAATCGTGCTTTGTGCTTATTAATGGAGCCATCTAGAGTTTTTCTTGTCTTGAACACCACCTTTACACCAATGGCAGATTTGTGTGGACGTAACGTAGTAAACTCGCATGTATCTTTTTTTTTCCCATAGACTTGATTTCTTATTTCTTTGCATTGAACTATTTTTCATCTTTTGATACTTCATCATAAGTGACAAAATCTTCTCCTACAAAGAATGCAAAGTATACATAATCGGTTGCGACCATTTCTTCAGTTGCATCATAATTTCTCTCAAAGTTTTCTTTCTTCTTCTTGGCATTGATGGTGAATTATGTTGTGGTTCAAACCATCGTCATTGCTAGGTAATAATGGTTCATGTGACGACCCACATTTTGGAATGTTCAAATCGACAATAATGCACACATGTCTGACTTAAATAATCCGGAATGTAGATTATCAATGGGGTTAAATAATAAAAATAAGAAAAGAAGAAGAAAACAAACACAGAATCTCATAGTGGAAACGATAAAATATAATAATCAAATAACAGTTCATGAAGCTGTTTATCTATACATTTGATTATAATCTATACACATTTACCAGAGTTATATATATACACATCAGTGATAAATAATCAATACATTAGAGTACCTGATGTAGGGAACAATAATAATAGTAATATACCAAAACTTCGTCTTCGTCCTCCAAAGAATAGTCTTCAATACACTGAAAAATTCAAGATTGGCCCAATCGTAATGAAAAGACAAAACACTCGAGTCAGGACTAAGATACTCTTATGTATGTAAAATCAATATCACAAATATGAGTGCAATAAGTTAAGAGATGTTACAGGATTTTCCATCTCCTAAGGATTTGGCAAACTATTTATATATAATAGTATACGCTATAATATATAGTGTCTATCAGTAAAATAAATATCAAAATAGCGTTAAGGCTTTACATTGATCCACCTTAACACATTTTTACCGTTTTAAACCAAAGTCGTAATGGGCTCGTACAGTGATAAATACGACAAGACACGTGAGGCAATGCCCAAAGTAGGATTCTACCAGTTTACCCTTTCTAGCTGGTTGTAACCCATCCGTGGCCGACCGCGACAATTAATCCAACCGACAAAAAGGTGCACCCATCGAATACGAAATCACAATAGTAATACAAGGGACCAACGTCTCTAGAGTAGCTAACCTCAATGGTCAGACATAGGTTCTTGTTTTAGTCATTTGAACTATGACAGGAGTGTCAAAGCTATCCATCATCATTCTCTTACTTCATTTCAGTAAACGTTCGCCAATTCAACCACTACATTCTGGATATCATCCATCGCGTGCCCAATTGTTAAAGCGGTTTCAATATTGACAGAGAGTATGCCAATAAGAGGACCTTGTCTCTTTAACAAACAAACGTCATTTTACACACCGGTTGGTTCTTTACATTTTAAAAACAGTTCATACTTGATATCAAAATATCATATTTGCTTCAAAATCAAATCCATTTCGAAATTTACCATATTCGCTTCAAAAATCAGATTTTACTTCAAAATGTCAATTCAGTTGATATATCGATTTCACTTTGAAATTATGATTTGAATTACAGTTTAGGTTATAACTTCACCTTAACCCAATTCGTATTTAAATCTAGATTTAAATATAAACATTTCACCCTTTTGACCAGTTTGAATTTTAAGAAAATCGTTTAAATAGTTTTAAATAATTATATAGTTAAAATAGTTTAATAGAAAATAGTTTGAGTAATAAAAATGGTTTATATAGTAAAATAGTTTGGAATATCAAATAATTTGAATATTAAAGAATATGGATTTTTTTAAAACCGTTTATACTAAAAATATTCATTTAAAAATAGTTTCAAAGTTAAACAGGTTCACTTTCCAAATTTTCCAATTCAAAACAGTTCCAATTTCCATTCGATTTAATCGATTCAATTCGGATTTCAAGTCGAATTTTACTTCGATTTCAAATCAATTCCAATTTCAATTCTAAATTAATTTTTTGCCAATTCCAAATTAAAACCATTACGATTTTATATCAATTTCGAATTCGATTTTCAAAATATCGATTCAAAGCACTTAAATCAAATTTACCTTTATATTCGATTAGAAATCCAAATCTTCGTATATAATTAAATTTCGAGCCCAATTTCGAAATATCATTTTGTATCACTTTTTACTGAGAAATATTCAAAGTTCGAATAAAAAGCTTAATTTTTTAAAACAAAACAATTTATGAAATCACATCATATATCGATTATAACTTAAAATCTCAACTTTGATTATTTTAATAAATTTTTTTCAAATTTAAATTTCAACGTTACGAGTTCCAATTCAAAAATAATTCGATTTCCATAAATTTAATTATTTTTTAAAATCAAATCATTTAAATAATTTCAAATCAAAATTTCAAATCATTTAATTTAACCAACTCGGTATCCATATATAATTCTCTATCCTATAGCCAAGTGAATCATTTACTTCAATTTAATTTTAGGATTGGATATATATATATATATATATATATATATCATTTCAATCCAAATAAAAATCATAGGTATATATCATTCAACCTATTTCTTAGCTTATTCGAAATAATTCAATTTATAGTTTTATACACTATAAATAATATACAGGATGGTAACAGGATATATATAAAATAAATAAACATTCATCATTTGAATATCAACTAATTTTCATCCATCACAATCAATCATCCAAACAATAAATAATTCATAGCAATTTAACCAATTTATCAAAAATCAGGGATTTTGTTAGCAGTTTAAATCTGAATTCATTTTTAATTGTCAATCTAAATTCTATCAATTTATTCAGATCTCAACTAAATGTCAAATCAAATTTATCCAACAACCATCAATAAATTCAAATTACTTCACGATATAAAAAAGTTTCTAACATAAATATAATAGTCAACGTGAGCACTCACCTTTGCTCGATCCCATGTTGTAGAGGATGTCGCTTCGATCACACCACAATTCGTTTCACTTGTAAAGATCCTCGTATACAAAAGTTACGCTATAATTAATGTACAATAAAATTTAAAATTTAATTAACAAAACCAAGTAATTAACATAAACCTTCACTAATCCATACTCTCACACGATCATTCCAGATCAACGCTCGCTACCCAAATCGCGTTTGATGTCATCCAGGCGCACGCCACCATCAACCATCATCGTCTCGCACATCTCCAATGCCCTACAACGCGCTGGCTCTACCAGTCACCATCGCAACCAACTCGCGAGCGCACAGTCCTCTGCCTCACCAAGCCACGCGATACATCATCTCGCCACAGCGATCCGCCTCCATCCCCTCTCCATCGCGACTACGGTCGTCATTTATTTTTTTATTCGATCTGCTTGTTTAATTTTTTTTCTAATGCCAGCGATTTCGTTTATTTATTTTGAAAACTCGATTCGAATAAGAGGGGTGAGGGTAGGAATGAGAACGGGTTGACCAAAAAGATAGGGTGTGGATGACGTATTATTGGAAGGAGGAAAACAATTATATATTACTGGAAATATCTAGCCCGAAAGGCCCGCGTAACTCCGAACCTCAAATGAAGCATGTCGCCAGGCGTTTATAATATTTTACCACCAATTGGAACGCAATGAAACTATTTCCGAGGGCTAATTTGATGGTATGCGATAGATAGCTTTTCAAAGTCGAATTATTTTATCGAATTTCAAAATTTATTTCTACGCATTTCAAGCTCGCACTTCCAAACGACAACTCCGATCGCTATGAAACTTGAAATCCCGCAACAATTCACTATTATAAATTCGATGAAACCAGTTTTGTTGAAATCTGAGACACTGGCCAAAATGGCTTTCGTTTACTTGGCAATTATGGTATAAAATTTTCAATTTCTAACTGTTCACTTTTACATCCAATTTTATACGTTAAAAATCTTCATTCATATTTGTATAAAATTTGAATCAATTTCTGATACCATTTTTTAATCATGTTAAATCCATAATTATTCAAATAATCTCCTGTATTAAATTTAAACAAATTAAATTATCCAACAAATTAAGATTAACAAATCATCATATTTTTACCCGTATTCATCTAATAATTATATCAGATCTTGTAATTTAAAACTGTTAAAATACGGGTAGTTACATACTCTCCCACTCAAAACTTTTCGTCCTCGAAAAGGAGTTAAGTACGAAATTTAACATACAATATATTCTCTCAAAATAATTTACTTATAAAGCATAAGCATCTTATTTGCAAACTTTTACTACGCCATTCCGATATCGATTTACGGAAAATATCATTTATAGAGAAAAACAAGTTATAAAATTTTTAAAACTCCAAAAAAATTTCTAACTCCCAGATTTACGGAAAATTTCGGCAGAATCTCCTTTGCGCGGCTCGATCTAAATTTTTTTTACAGTACAATATATAACACCAATATATATCAAATATACATCTCATCTCAACGATGAGGCATCCCGAAGGGTAAAAATATAAAATCGCACTATGTAATCCGAGATACGTACCATATTATTTATAATACGTGCGAATTCGCTCGTATTAAGCATGCAAAATTATATAAATTCCCGTATACACCCAAACGATCTTCATGTACCTATCTCAACTCAATTGGGAACGTTAGTTACTTATAAAAAGATGTAGAACATGCATAAGTTCCAATAAGTATAAAATATACCTTTTGAATCCAAATCTCAAGCATGAGCACAAATATGCAACCATACAACCATCATATGTACTGCAAAGCAATTAAACAAGGATTTACAACAAAACAAATCATCTGACAAATCAATATTCATTCAATTCAATTCATAACTATCACAATTTACATCTCAATGTCAATATTTAAATCAATATATTCTCATTCTTATTAATATTAAATTTTTATTAACATTTTATTTGCTTATTTTCCATGTATTCATAACATTGAATCAACTTATATTCAATCTCATTTGTTTTCAAATTCTTTTTCATTCATTTAAATGTTATTAAGCTTGCATCCAGTTATTTCATTTCAATCATTCCTATAATTAATTACACTCAAATAATTTAATTCCACACCACATTCCGTATATTTAAAATACATTCACATTCACTTAATTATTTATTTCGTTAATCATACAATGGATTTATAATCAATTCATTCGCTTTTAATTAATTTACATTCAACTACCTAGATTTCAATTCATTCTTTTTTCTTTTTCAATCATTATTTATTGCATTCACTTTTGGTTTATTTCAATTTAATATACTAACATTCAATCTATTTGTTCCAATTGTTTTTACATTCGTTTCATTGACATTTAAATTTATTTTAGATTCCATTGATGGCTTTTTGCTTAATGCTTAACCACATTCATAATTTGGTTTTCTTTCAATTTATTCAAATTTATTTCATTTACATTCAATTTATTCAATCCAATTTGTGAAATTCCAATTGTTTCACCTTTCTTGTTTAACTTATTTCATATAAATTCATTTATGAATCATTTATAAAAATATTCCACTTAACCATGCTTAAGTTAAATCTATTTTATTTCCCCTTAATATATCTTCTTCTTTATTATTATTATTATTATTATTATTATTATTATTATTATTATATACTAACATCATTTATAAACCATCTAAATTTATTATAAATAATTTATACAACACAATCACGGTTGTTATTATTACAACTTCATATCTTGATTTATTATTAATTCATTGGTTCACTTCATCTGTTTAAATTCATATTATTAATTTACTAAAGTAAATTTAATTTACATCACAACTCATATTAATAATTTTCCGTTCACCATCAATTTTATTCAATTTTTCTTAAGCTAAACTTTAATTCATATTACATTCCCTTAACTTATTTCATATTCAACTAGTTACCACAAAATTTTATTAAAACTCATTCTATTTGTATTAAATTTATTTACATTCAATTTAAATTGAATTCAATAGCCTATATTAATTTACTTACTCTCATTTATTTTATTTTATTTCTTACACAACTAATATTGCATTGCATTTTAAAAATTCAAGTTTTTATTCATTTGGTTAATTCATTCTATAGCTTGAATGAAATTGATTCACTTTACTAATTTAGCTAGTTCCATTTAATATCCATTTCAATTTATTTAATATTAAGTTAAACTTCATTTCATTTCAATCCATTAGTCATTTTATTTAATCTTATTCAAGTCAAAATTTCTTATCATCCACATTTAACAAATTTAATTATGTTTTAAGCTTAATGTTCTCAAATCTATAAGTTGTACAATTTATTCATTCAAAATTCCATTTTACTATTTTATTTACTTCATTTCAAATGCAATTTATCTTTATTCAAGCTTCTTGAGTTAAATGTATTTTATTTACTTCATCTCACTAACTCAATTAATTTAACATTTCTTAATTTAATTATTCATTTAAAATTTCAAATTCAAATTTCTTTTTTCTTTTAATTAAAATATTTAACCATTTCAAAATTTATTTTTACTTCCCTGTTCAAATCTTCAAGTTATAACTTTTTTTTTCTATTCAAATTTATAAGTTTCAAACTTATTTCTTATATACTATTTTCAATTATAAGTTCAAACAATTTTTACATATTTACTAAATCATACATTGAATATATTTTCTTTGATAACCACAACCTATTTTAATAAAAAATAAATTTCTTCCCTTAGCAATTCTCACCCAGAAACTCGGAAATGAATACTGGTGATGCTGCGATCATCTCCAGAATTATTTCCTAGCGGCCAAATGAGTTCAGTGCTTTATTTCTTTCAAAAATATTTTCGAAATATTTGCCTAGTCTAAACGCATTCAAATAACAATATTTATTAATTTTTAAGGCTTTGAAAACAATTTTGCAAACAAAAGGACTTTAAATTCTGAAATTCTCAAAAATCATTTCTATACATAAGCTATATTATAAATATACTCAAATTCCTTATCTTATTACCAAACTATTTCATTAATTTACAACATGGTCATTTAGCCAATTTTTATTTTAATTGATTTCAATTCAATTTAATTATCAAATGGTTTATAAAGTAAAATTTATTAGGTATTCATTTTATTTTAATTCAACAAGTAATCGATGATAATTAAATATTATCATTTACTAACCACAATTTCGTTAAAAATTATCATATATATATATAATATAATTTAGGTAAAGTTTATTTCATTTACCCGATTTTAAAACAATATTATGTCGACTTGCCTCGTTTAAGTGTTTAGAGACCACTATCGATAACACAACATCTAGCAAATCGATCGGAATTCATAAACAACTCAACGAATAAGTAAACAAAATATAAAACATTTTATAACACTAACAAGTATGCTCTTTCATATATACACTCTCGAACAGACTCATTCTATGGTATTGCTACACTATCTCTAATGAGTCAAACCCTACAAATCCAAGGTTATCGCTAAACCTCTCTCTGATACCACCTATGACGACCCACATTTCGGCATGTTTAAGTCTATAATAATCCACACATGTCTGACTTAAATAATCTGGAATGTAGATACTCAATGGGGTTAAATAAGAAAAGAAGAAAACAAACATAGAATCTCACTGCGGAAACAATAAAATATAATAATCAAATAAGAGTTCATGAAGCTGTTTACTATACATTTGATCATAATCTATACACATTTATCAGAGTCATATATACATCAGTGATAAATAATCAATACATTAGAGTACCATGATGTAGGGAATAATAAAAATAGTAATATACCAAAACTCCATCTTCGTCCTCCAAAGAACAGTCTTCAATACAATAAAAAACTTGGGACTAACCTGAGCGTAATGAAAAGACAAAATACTCGAGTCAAGACTAAAATACTCTTATGTAAGTCAAATCAATATCATAAATATGAGTGCAATAAGTTAAGAGATGTTACGGGATTTTCCATCTCCTAAGGATCCGGTAAACTATTTATATATAATAGTATACACTATAATTGATAGTGTCTATCGGTAAAATAAATATCAAAATAGCGTTTAGGCTTTACATTAATCCACCTTAACACATTTTTATAGTTTTAAACCAAAGTCGTAATGGGCTTGTATAGGGATAAATATGACAAGGCACATGAGGCAATGCCCAAAGTAGGATTCTACCAGTTCACCCTTTCTAACTGGTCGTAACGCATCTGTGGCCGACCGCGACAATCAAACCAATCGATAAAAAGGAGCACCCATCGAATACGAAATCACAATAGTTATACGAGGGATCAACGTCGCTTGAGTAGCTAACCTCAATGGCCAGACATAGGCTCCAATTTTAGTTATTTTATTTATGATAGGCTCTTATATTAGTTATTTTAATTATGATACGAGTGTCAAATCTATCTATCATCAATCTCTTACTTCATTCCAGTAAACATTCACCAATTCAACCACCACATTCTAGATATCTTCCATCGCGTGCACAGTTGTTAAAGTGGTTCAAATATTGAAAGAGAGTATACGAATAAGAGGCCCGGGTCTTTTTAACAACCAAACGTCATTTTACACACCGGTTGGTTCTTTAGATTTCGAAAACAGTTCATACTTAATATCAAAATATCATATTTGCTTCAAAATCAAATCCGTTTTGAAATTTACCATATTCGCTTCAAAAATCATATTTTACTTCAAAATGTCAATTTGGTTCGATATATCGATTTCATTTTGAAATTTTGATACGAATTACAATTTAGGTTATAACTTCACTTTAACCCAATTCGTATTTAAATCCAAGATTTAAATATAAACATTTCACCCTTTTGACCTGTTTGAATTTTAACAATACGTTTAAGTAGTTTTAAATAATTAAATAGTTAAAATAGTTTAATAGAAAATAACTTGAGTAATAAAAATGGTTTGTATAGTAAAATAGTTTGGAAAATCAAATAATTTTAATATTAAAGAATATGGATTTTTTTTAACGTTTATACTAAAAATATTCATTTAAAAATAGTTTCAAAGTCAAACTGGTTCACTTTCCAGCTTTTCCAATTCAAAACAGTTCCAATTTCCATTCGATTTAATCGATTCAATTCCGATTTCAATTCGAATTTTACTTCGATTTCAAATCAATTCCAATTCCAATTCCAATTCCAAATTAGTTTTTATTCTAATTCTAAATTAAAACTATTTCGATTTATATCCCTTTCGAATTCGATTTTTAAAATATCGATTCAAAGCACTTAAATCAAATTTACCTTTATATTCAAATAAAAATCCAAATCTTCAAACATAATTGAATTTCGAGCTCAATTTCGAAATACCATTTTGTATCATTTTTTACTGAGAAATATTCATAGTTTGAATAAAAAGCCCAATCTTTTAAAACAAATCAATTTTTGAAATCACATCATATTTCAATTATAACTTAAAATCTCAACTTCGATTATTTAAACAATTTTGTTTCAAATTTAAATTTCAATATTCCAAGTTCCAATTCAAAAATAATTCGATTTCCATAAATTTGATTTTTTTTAAATAAAATCATTTAAATAATTTCAAATCCAAATTTTGAAATCATTTAATTTAACCAACCCGGTGTCCATATATAATTCTCTATCCTATGGCCAAGTGAATCATTTACTTCAATTTAATTTCAGGAATGGGTATATATCATTTCAATCCAAATAAATATCATACGTATATATCATTCAACCTATTTCTTAATTTATTCGAAATACTTCAAAATACAGTTTTATACACTGTAAATAATATACCGGATGGTAGTAGGATATATATAAAATAAATAAACATCCAATCATTCGAATATAAACTAATTTTCATCCATCATAATCAATCATCCAAACAATAAATAATTCACAACAATTCAACCAATTTATCAAAAATCAGGGATTTTGCTAGCAGTTTAAATCCTAATTCATTTTTAACTGTCAATCTAAATTATATCAATTTATTGAGATGTCAACTAAATGTTAAATCAAATTTATCTAACAACCATCAATAAATTCAAATTACTTCATGATATAAAAAAATTCTAACATAAATATAATAGTCAACGTGAGCGTAAAACACCCACTTTTGCTCGATCCTATGTCGTAGAAGATATCGCTACGATCATACCACAGTTCGTTTCACTTATAACGATCCTCGTATACAAAAGTTACGGAATAATTAATATACGATAAAATTTAAAATTTAGTTAACAAAACTAAGTAATTAACATAAACCTTCACTAATCCATACTCTCACATGATCGCTCTAGATCAACGCTTGCTACCCAAATCGCTTTCGATGTCATCCAGGCACACGCCACCATCAGCCATCGTCGTCTCGCTCCTCTCCAATGCCCTACCACACGCCGCCTCCACCAGTGACCACTCACACAACCCTCTGCCTTACCAAGCCACGCGATACATCATCTCGCCACAGTGACCGTGCCTCCATTCCTTCTTCATCGTCAATACTATCGCCTTTTTTATTCAATCTGCTCGTTAAATTTTTTTTTCTAATGCTAGCGATTTCATTTGTTTATTTTGAAAACTCGATTCGAATAAGAGGGGCGAGGGAAGGAACAAGTACGGGTTGACCAAAAAATAAGGCATGGATGACGTATTATATGAAGAAGGAAAACAATTATATATTATTGAAAATATTTAGCCCGAATGACCCGCGTAAATCTGAACCTCAAACGAAGCATGCCGCCAGGCGTTTATAACGTTTTACCCCAATTTTGAACGCAATGGAACTAGTCCCGAGGCCTAATTCGATAGTGTGCAGGAGATAGCTTTTCAAAGTCAAATTATTTTATCGAATTCTGAAATTTATTTCTACACGTTTCAAGCTTGCACTTCCAAATGACAACTCGGACCGCTGCGAAACTTGAAATCCCACAATAATTAACTATTGCGAATCCGATGAAACTGGTTTCATCGAAATCCAAGACAGTGGCCAATATGGATATTTTTTACTTGACAATTATAATATAGAATTTTAAATTTCTAACTATTCACTTTACATCCAATTTTATACGTTCAAAATCTTCATTCACATTTGTATAAAATTTGAATCAATTTCTGATAGCATGTTTTGATCACATTAAATCCATAATTCAATTATTCAAATAATCTTCTATATTAAATTTAAACAAATTAAATTATCCAACAAATTAATATTAACAAATCTTTATATTTTTACCCATATTCATCTAATAATTATATCAAATCCTATAATGTAAAACTGTTATAATACGGGTCGTTATAGTTCAACACCATCATAAGTGTCATGCTTCAAAGGTTCTTCTCCTTCAAGGCTAAGAATTTTTCATCCTGTCCTTCTGAAGAATGTGAAAAATCATAGTAGTCGTTTTCATCAAAACAAACATCCCTGCTAATCACAATTTTCTTTGATCTTAGGTTATAAAGCTTGTAAGCTTTAGTTCTTTGGCTGTAGCCAATGAAAATGCATTTGTTGGAATTATTATCGAGTTTCGATCTCAATGCATCTGGAATGCAAGAAAATGCAAGACCACTAAAGTTTTTAAGTGACTAACATTTGATTTTTTACCGTATCAAACCTCATTTGGAGTAGAGTCATCTAGATTGTTTGTCGGTGACTTGTTGATCAAGTGAAGTGCATAAGATACCACTTCAATCCATAAACTGCTCGTAGGTTTTTCTTTTTTAACATGCATCTCACCATGTTCAATATTGTCCGATTCTTACACTCCATGACACCATTTTATAGAGGTGAGTATTGAACTGTTAATTCATGATGAATTCATAGTCTTGGCAAAAATCTTCAAATAGAGATAACATAAGTTCTCCTTTATGATCTCTTCTCAAATTCTTTATTTTAAAACCAAAAGATTTTTAACTTGAAACTTGAACTCTTTAAAATAAGAGAGAGCTTCTGATTTTTTTCTTGACATAATAAACCCAAGTTTTCCTTGTACAATCATCGACAAATAAAAAATAATACTTGCTGCCTCCAAGCGATGGTATTTGTACAGGTCCACAAAAGGCGAATGCCACTTAGATTTAGTTGGGAATGATTGACGGTGTTGTTTTCCCAACTAGCTTTCCTCGCATAGTTTATTAATCACCTAAATTATAGGAAATCACTGGACAACGCTTTTGATGGACAGCTCCTTCAACTACGAAAATTTGGATGGCCAAACATATCATGCTATAATTTGGAAACATCTTTATTAGGAGTAGCAAGGTAACACGTATCATTGGTAACATCGAGCTTGATAGGAAATAGATTGTTTGATCGCAAAACAATCTTTGCAACATGTTGATTGTTTTTCTATGCTCATATCTCCAACAAATCGAAAATCAAATCCTTTCTTTAGTAAGTGACCAATCCCGAGAAGATTACTCCGCAATCATGGCATGTAAAGTACCTCTTACAAATTCTCGACTTTTTCAGTCTTTGTTTTGAAAGAGATTTCTCCAACACCTTGAATTTTGAAAGACTTGGCATCTCTAATTGTAAGCTAACATGAAAGTTGAGAACAAATTTTTGCTTTCGATCATATGTCTGCATGCTCCACTATCCAAATACCGCATATTTACAATGTTTCCATTGGATTTAATCAACAAATTTCTATTTTTTTACCTTCATTTTCATGCATAAAACTAGCTATGGGTTTCTTTTCAGAATTTTTTTCCCACCAATTTTTTTCTTTATATGTAGGCTATGACAATAGTTACATTCAGAGTAAGGTTTTGTATCTTTTATGTCCTTCATCCTCTACCTCTTTAAGAATTATGGAATGATTGTTTTTCCTCTCTTTTGGATTCCTCATTTATGTTATCCTGGGTATGTTGATCTGAGAAATGTCTTTCATCACTTCCATTATGACCTTGCCATGTCCATGATATGAGCTACGACCTTTCGTGAATGTAAATTGGGATTTTAAAGTTTGGGCATATGAAAGTTTCGTTTGAGTGCTTCTTTATAGAATTCTAACTTCATGAGCTTCTAATCTTCCTTGTAAATCTTCTACGTTGATGAAAGATCATCTGATTCTTCAATAGCAACCACATTTTGGTCAATTTTAATTGGCAAGCTTCGTAGAATTTATTCAACAGCTCTTTGTGTCTTAACGACTTCTCTAATTGATGCTATTTGACCTATAACAAAAGCAACACGAGTAAAATATTTCGATATTTTTTCATTGTCTTTCATATCTTGCTTTTCGGATTCTGCCCACAACAATTATAAGAAAACCATCTTAATTTGAACTTGCCCGAAATATGACGTCTCCAATATTATCCATACATCCTGAGCACTTGCAACTTTGGAAATTCTCTCATAAATGAGAATCTATAATGCTTGATAAATTGAAAAGTGTGCTTACTATCTTTTTGCATCTTGTTCTCAATTGATCCTTTTGGCCGATGGTGAGTTGGGATTCGTCTTCTGGTGCACCTACACCTTCTTCAACCATACTCCATAACTCTTAAGATTCAAGACACAACTTTGTAAGATTGCTCAAATAATCAAGCTTCTCACTATTGAACTAAGGCACAAGAGAAATGAGTTGGTTTGATATTTTATTTATTTATCAACTCGCTCTGATACCTGTTTATTTAGAGAGGAGAGGTATATAATTTTTAGAGAAGAGGTAAATAAACTACTTTTTTTCTATTTTTTCTTCCTTCTCATACATGCTTTCAACACAAAAATGGTCACATATTTATAGTGGACTATATACCCTTACATATTAACACAACTCTTTAGATATACGTCTTTTCGTTTTAATAGATACGACTCTTTACCGAATAGACTCTTCACTTCAATAGACACAACACTTTACTTCAATAGACACAACTCTTTAATTCAATAGACACAACTCTTAAACTTATCATTAAATCATGGTTTATCCCAACGGTCTAAAATCTTTACTGGGCAGCAGCTCCTCGAGAAGAGCAATGACCGATGCTAACCCCAAGCAATAACTTTTTTTATCATTCTCCCTATAATGATAACAACAAATCTTAAGATGAGAGAAGAATATGTATTCTAGATCAGTGCAAGCTTTATAATTTGTAATTACCTTTTGAAGTTTACATGGGTGCCACCTTTCTTAAATTCATGTAGTAGTAAAATAAAGGATAGAAAACTTATGTTGCCACACCAAGTTTCTCAAGAGTTCCAAGTTCCAAAGAACAATTGTGGTAGAGCGCACTAGCAATATGTAAAATCAAAGGGCCTTTTCCATGATGGATATTCGATAAATAAAAATATAAATGACAAAATGAAAAATTACATTTGAAAAAGGGAAGAGATAAACTGAAAATGGATACTAGATGTGAAATAAAAATATGTACCCAACATTAGTAAGTCAAAGTTAAACTAAAAATATTAGAAAATGAATACTAGGCGTGAAAATTGTATTTACAGTTATATAAATATCCAAATGAAAATTAAGTAAATATGTGGTTGACTCTAATTACATGACTATCTTCCAAGAATAAAATGATTTATAAGGGCCAGTGAAATAGTAGAGATGACTAGCAGATAGTAATTGACTCACAGAAAAATAGTAATAGTTTATTACATTCAACATCATGATATTAACATAATTTTTTAATTAATTTCACTACTTAACGTACGTGGTTTTCAAATTAAAACCTAAATTTACTAAGTTTTGAAATAGTGCTAAAAGCAGCATGAAAGGATAGCTAACTGCTACCCAAATCCAAAACTGGCATGACTATTATTACATAAAAATAACAGTTGATGTACTGCTTTCTTAATAGTTATTATCTATTTAGATTTTGTTAATACAAGCTTTTTTTGCTTCTATTGTACCAGAAATATTAGCTATTTTTAACTAGCCTCTCCCCCCCCCCAAACATACACATATATAGACACACACACACACATATATATATATGTATGTATCACCTCAAATTGTGATGAAGTGTCAGTGATTCATGATACTCAAGGATATGAGTTAGTGTATAGAAATATTGAGTGTGTATCTATGTGCATAAGGGTGTGCATATATCGGTTATTATAAAGCAACTAGCTAAATAGTTGAGTCGGTCTTATTGATCAAGTCATATACAATATGTATATAAAGAGTAGCTGTAACATGTGTATGTGTGTGTATGTGTATGTACATATATGTGTGTGTATGTAGCACCTCAAATTGGGACGAAGGTGTGACGACCTGATATTTTTAGATATTTGAAATTGGAATATTTAATTAATGTTAAATATTTGAAGGTTAGCTTAGCTTGAATTTCAAATATCACTGTTTATTTGGCAATTAAATTATTAAATTTAGTAAATTGGGAATTGGTTAAAATGTGAATCTTGGTTTGTAAGCTGGTTAAAAATATTTTAAAGGCTTGGAAAATTTATATTTATAATACTAGAGATAATATAAGTTTTAAATTTTAATTTGAAAGTGTTTTGCTCAGTTTTAAAGATATATTGTTCAAATTGAATTTTAAAATAGCCTTCCGAGGCGCAGCCTCGCAATTCGACGAAACCAGTTCCATTGGATCCATAATAGTGTATTATTATCGGATTCCAATTTTTGTTGTGTTTGAAGTTGTCATATGATCGTACGGTAGATAAACACGCTGAAATCTATATCGAAAATTTAATATTATAACCGGGTCCAAAAAGCTATCTTCTTCATACGATCGAATTAGGATTCGAAACCTTTTCCATTGCATTCGTAATAGGAGTATAACTTTATAAATGCCTAGCGGCACGCCTCGATTGGAGATAGAGATTGTGAATTGTGGAAATTAGGACGATTTGAATTTGAATTTGAATTTAAATTTGAATAAATAATATTAATACATCTAAGCACTGTGGAAAAAACAGACGTAAGGCAATTTCAAACATGCATCCTTCTACGTAGACACGCATCTCTTTTGAAAATAAAATAAAAGAAGGTAAATAATCGATCATAGGAGTTTCTTTTCAAACAGAAGAAATATCAAACCTAGATTATAATAGCCAAACGGTTTTCATTTCCTCTCTTCATTTTCAAATACTTTCAGATAGACGAATCAAATTCAAATCGAATCGTAGCCTCTTCCTCCCATCTGAACTAAATCACAGGCCGATCGAAAGGGAAATTGCGGTTTAAAAAAATAGATTGAACAAATCAATTGTTCGATCGAAAAGAGGGGAAAATCGACTTCGAAACGCGAGCTCATACTCCCGTGTTCACTCATCTGAAAGTGGGCGGCCCGCCTATAATGTGTCAATAAGGGTGGTCGATCGAGATTCGTGGAAGGGGCATAGCAGCTCGCGACTGCGTCAGTGGCATGGGTGTTCCATGGTATGAGTGTGCCTGTGAGGCAGAAAGAGAGGTGATTGCAGGATGTGTAGTCGCGATGGCAAGGGCAGATGGAAGATTCGACCTCATGGCGATCGCGTCGTTCGCGATGATCGACGAGGCTAGGGCACGATGATCGATCGAGGCAGTAGGTATTTTCTATTTATTGTATTTAAATTATATATTTGGTCAGGGTTTTATTATACAGTGAGGAAAACAATTTAGGGAAACAGGAAATTATTTTTATAGATAAGGTTTGAAATTTTTTATCTATATATAATATTACAGTAAGACATATAAGTGCAGTTTTTCTTAATTTATATATAATCAGATGTAGAAATGATAATACAAAAAAGTATAAGGTAATTCTGTTTTAAATTTAATAAACACATGTACATATTCGCATGCATGTTTTAATTTAATTATATGTTTAGGTATACAGAAAGGATTTAATACAGAAAGGCATTTGGAAGAAATATATAGGAATTTTTTAAAACTAGATTTTTGAATCGATATTAATTAAGTTTTTAAGTATATGTAGTTTTAAAATAAATAAAATAAAATAAAAATAAAAACATATTTACTCATTTTTAATTTACTAGTTTATTTTAAATAATATATTAGAGAGATTGACTTATTTAATTTATTTTAGTAACTTAAAATTTATTTATTATAGGAAAAAAATTAGTTTAAATAAAATTATGGATTAATTAAATTTATTTAAGGGAAATTGATTATTTTATTAGGTTGAATGTTAAAAAATCATCTAATATTTATTCAAGGTCGAAAATCGTGAGGGAAACCAAGGCGAGATTGAGATAGATTTCAAGCTAAAACAAAGGTGAGTTAGTCTCACTCATTTGGACTACTAGTTGATTTAAATAGTTAAATTTAAATTATTGGATGATCAGTTGCAACTGATTATTATTATCAGTCTGGATGTGGTATATTATATGTAGTATACATATATATATATATATTGGAGTGATTGATTTCCCGTATTATATAGTGGATGAGACCCAATGCGCCGCATAATAGCGGATGAGACGATATGACCCCATATACCGCGATATTCCACCTCGAAGTGGAATGGGTATTTTATACTGTGCCAACATTTGTGGATGCAGCGAAACGGGTTAGAGGGATCCAATTGGATTCCTAAAAAATTATTTAGATTATTTAATATTCTGTGAAATGGTTATTGATAATCTGTGATAAATTATATTGGTAATTGAAATATTGGATGGTATGCTTTGATTGAATATATTTGGGTATTACGAGTTATCAAAAAAAATATAGATTGGACTTTTGAAGGGAAATATAAAAAGAGAATTATTAAGAAATAATTATAGAGATTTGGATAAGTAAATTAGAAAAGAATAAAAGTAGGTTTTTAAATTCTAACGAATAAATACCCAGTATGGGAAAGGAGATTTTTGAATAAATGGGAATAAGTGGATTTATTTAAACCTACGTGATATTAATTAAGGAATGAAAGATTTATTTTTGAATTCAAAATTTTAAATGGTTTAGGAAGAAATAAAGGAAGAATTTTGAAATAAATGTGAAAATTGGTATTTTTAGTTAAAATAAGATTTTAAATCATAATAAGGAAGTTAAATATGAAATTAATGGGTTTTGAAATAAAATTGAGAAAGTAAAGAAATTTATTCTAAAATGGAGTAAATTTTGGAAATCAAATTGAAAATTGATTAAGTGTTTGGAATTGGAATTTTAAAGGAAGATGAGACTATGGAATTTATAAAATGGGTTTATAAAGTGAAATAAGATATCAGTGGATATTTGGAAGTATAAATTCATAATGGGAATTTGTAAAGGAATGGGTAATTTTTTTAAAAAATAAATAGTGGTTTATTTTTAAAATGTGTGAAGGAAAAGTGTATTTCCCTAAAAAGCCATGTACGTTTTCAAAGCAAATTTTTAAGTATAAGTTAAAAAGTTTTAAAGTTGTTTAAAGAAATGTTTTTAAGAAACTATTATTTAAGTTGATGAATTTTAAAGGTAAATATTTATTTGAACTAGTTATAGTGGTAATTATTTTGAAAGGTTAATTGGCATTATGGTTTAAAAAGATAATTATTAATATTTATATTTTTATAAAATAGTTTTGTATAAAGATAGTTTTGGTTAAAGTTTTATTTGAAAACTTGTATAGAATTTCGTAACTCTTATTTTAAAATTTAGTTTGGCTTAACTTTTATTTAAAAAAAATTAGTTTTATATTTTAGAAAGTAGTTTTATTTTTAAAATATTTTGAGGTGTATATATTTGAATAAGTGTTTAAGTAGTTTTAATTTAAAATATATTTAAATTATATTTTAGAATAAAGTGATTTAAACTATTTGGAATTGGTTGTTTTCAATGGAAAGAAACAGTAATTGGAAATTTATTTTGAAAGAGAAAGAGATTTGAAACTATTTTCAAAAGTTGAAGTGTAGCAAAATTTATCTTGCAAAGATATTGTCAAATTAATAAACGATTTGGGAAATTATTATGGCTTAATGATGGTTTGTGAATGTTATTTGATAGTTAAATAACCGACTATCAATATTGGCCAATGCGTTGATCGTTTCGAAGAGACCGGGATCGGGATTAATTTTTTGAAAACCACTTCGATCCGGTTGAACGTTTTCGTGAGGAAGACAAGAGCTGGAAGTCGAAGATGGAGTAGTGAAGTGCGAGGGCTAGTTGCTACTAATCCTGAGGGTGATTTTAAAATGGATGTAGTAGGAGTAGTGCCTTGGGTTCCGTTCGTACCCGAAACGGACACGTATGGATGAATGCTTTGAAAACATCGTCAGGAGGATGACGAGCATTCTAAGTGATTGTGTGATAAAAAGGTAACGCATAGCCTCGAGCCTCGTCAATCAGGAATGGCTAAAACAGGGGAGGTGCACACAAGGTTATGTGGCTAGCAACCAATAAGGGTAAGGTCACCCCTGTCAAGATGTCCCTTTTATTTTGTCTGTGTGGGCGGTTGTTGATCCCAACCGTAGGGTGAACTTATTCGGACCATCCAATAAGGGGTAGCTCCGGTCTTGTGATGCAAGGGATCAGGGTGGATCCTCGGCACGGTGATCTAGACCACGTACTGTGACGGGCGGTACCCCAGTAGCCCTGCCATTGATGGAAATACATTCTCCCTACGTGCCTTTACAGTTTAGTTTATAGAGCCCGCTTTGTGGGTAGTAGCTGGAAGTTAATAATGTAACAATTTTGGCTGTTAGAATAAGTATTGCATATAGACACTATTATAATTTCATAGAACTTTGTAAGAAATGTTTTGGTTATCGTAAGGTAAAAACCCGGCATATTTATTTGTGGTGTGGTCTTACGAGATACCTTTGATTTCAAAACGATTTTGAAAATTTTAATAATCCAATTGAGTGTGTTTTCTCACGCTGGTTTTCTGGACCGACTCGGGCGTTATTTAACTATAATGCTCAGGCCAGACCAAATATTATAGATACAAGAAAGGCTGCTGTGAAGCTCAGGAGACGAGCTGGATGGCGAGACGTAGCATAGGTACTTAATGTATGATTCCGCTGTGTTGTAAGTTGTATTGTCAGTTGGTGAGGACAAGTTAATATAACTGTCCAGTTGTGTGTTATAGATGTTGTTGAACTCTGATGTTGTATTCTGATGATGTATGTATAAAATAAATATAGTTTCTTTTGTGTAAAGATCAGTTATTATCTATTATATTTTATTCCTCTGCGTTGGTAAGATTTTGATATTGTTTCTATTTCTTCTTCTACCTCCTTCTTCTTTAACCCTAATGGTTTGTATTTTCGTTCACTTTGAGTTGATATGATGAGGAATAGTGTTGACTCAAGGGGTACAGATTTGCGGGTCGTTACTGTGGTATCAGAGCTGAAGGTTAAGCGAGAACCTTGGCTCTTGTGCGGATTACTCATTTGAAATAGAGTCCGTAAGTACTCTAGAATGAGTTTGAGTGTAATAATAGATATGAGCACGTATTTGTTTGTTAATATAAAAATTGTTTTTATACTGTGTTGATTTATCGGTTGAGTGTTTACAGATTCTGGTCGATATACGGGACGCCATTTTATCGATAGGAATTTCTAAACTCTTAAACAAGATAAACCGACACAGTGTTGTTTTAAGATAGGGTAATGAAATAATTTTACCCCAATTATTTTTATATAAAGGAAATAATTTTTGTAAATTAATATAGTATATGATTGCTTGGTTGTCAGGAAGTGGTAATATTAAAATATTATCATTAATGGGTGGAAATTGAAATAAGAAAATAATATTATAACCAAAGTTAAGGAATAATTTATAAAAAAGAATAAGGTTTGTAAATGTGAATTATAAGTGTGATTTATAATTAAAATAAAATTTCAGAGTAATATTGAATATGAATTGAAAGAATTTGGAATTTGGAATTTTGGGAAAGTTTAAATTCCTTTGAGTTTGAAAATGATTTTCAAAGATTTTGGAGGAGTAATGGTGATATTATTTGGGAAATATTTTTGAATTGGATTTGAAATCTGGTGAGATTTTGGATTTAAAAATATTTGGAGAATATTTTGAAGGCGTAAAAGCACTGAACTCTCTTCGGTCGTTGGAAAATAATTTCGGTGATGACTGCAGCATCATCGAGATTCATTTTCGAGTTTCCAAGAAAGGAATTGCTGCCAAATTGTTTTAAATTGGAGTTGTTTGCAAAACTGGGGTTGATTTTAAATTCAAGAGCTAATTTGATACCAAAGAATTTTGGATATAATTGATTTCAAAATGATTTGAAGTACTTAAGTATCTATTTAAAAACTCTGGAAATAAATTGAAAATGTTTATGGTAATGTAAATATGTTTGACAACTAGTAAAATTTGGAAATTTTCCAAAATAGAAAAATTTAATTTAAAGAAGAGTTAAATTAAAATGTGACAATGCAATAAGTTAGCAAAGTAAGTCAATAAATGAAGTAAAAAGACTAGTAAATGAAAAAGAAGTTTAAATTTAAATTGAATTGGAGTGTAATTAAATATAGTTAAAAAAAAGTGAATTTAAAGAAAGTCTACGGAAACTAAGAAAAATAGTTACTTAAATAAAATTGTGGATAGACAAATGAATTTGCATTTGTAAATAAATAGAATTGGAAATTGAATATTGGGAATTAATTTGAACTGTGTGTAATGGAAGTTAATCAAGATTTGGCTAAACGAAATAAAGGACTGAAATAAAATTAGTGAGCAAGCTAATTGATTTAAGTAGGAGGAAAAATGATTTGGAATGAGATTTGATTTGAATCCTTTTGTATAAAATGAAGTATTAAATTTGTTTGGGAAATAATGGGTGGAAGGAAGGAAAATTTAATTCAAGTGGAATTGAAAATGGAAATTTGAATAAAAGTATTTAAGATTTGGAAATTGATTTGATTGTAACTGAAAATTTAAAATTTAATTGAGTAGAGTGATGTTGTAGAACTAGTTCTGAGTGAACGAAAATAATAAATGTTTGGAAGTAAAAATGGCTTGATAGGAATAAATTAGTAAGTGGAACTAACTAGAGAAATGGTTAATTAAGTAGGGTTTGAGATAATGTAAATAGAATCAATATTTAAAATGAAAGGGAAATTGAATTTAAATAAAATTTGAAAATGAAAATTTGAGTAAAAGTATTGATAAAAAAAATAGCGAAGTAAAAATAGTTATAAGAGGTATATACAACATTTATATTATACTTAAGAAGGAACAGTGAAATTCTTAAGTAAATTTGGTATTGGAAATATACTAAGTAATATTGGAATGGAAATTAAGTAAAGTGGTGAAATGGGATAATTGTGGATAAGAGAATGGAAACCAAAATAATGTGAATAAAAGAGAATTGATATAGAAAATAATCAATGGATATAAATACGTAAGATATACGTATATTGTATTATTCGCATAATCATTTGATGTAGATTCAAGCACAGAACTTTAAGGTAGTTATATCGATCCGAGTCAGGATTTTTCACTCGATTTTAGACGATGAACTCTGGATATGGATTTTTGATTGATTTTGAAAATTCTCTGTCATAGTTTATGGCTATGCAAGGAGAATGACGGTTTCTGATCAAGAAACCAGATCCGAGTCCGCACTAGGATGTCGATTGGACAATACTAGTTCAGAAGTGAAATTGTGTGATCGAGTGAGTGATCGAATTGGATATTGCGTATGATCATATATGTGCATCGTACGGATGTGAATGAAACAGATATGAATACTTCCGTAAAGAAATGTATAAAATGTATTTTGATTCTATGTATTGGCATGATTGCTAAATAAGATACAAGTGTTTTTAAGGCAAGGGATAAATTGGGACTTTTGATTTCAGAAGATAAAAATTTATGGCCCGACAAAAGGTACGTATTTAAATTTCTATATGAAATTTGATGATTTTCTTGTCTAGCCACTTGGCCTTTTGTTTTCTTTTGAAATCTGGGGGCCTGTAGAGGCATTTTGTAGTTGTACAGAGCAAGCCACGCAAAGGAGACGCTGGCGAAATTTTTCGAAAATTTAGGGAGTTAGAAAATTTTAAGAATTTTTTTATATAATTTAAAACTGGATTTGAATTTAAATTTGAGTTGTTGAGTGAATAATATTGTTGGAAGTTATGGAGGAGTTTAGGAAGTTAGTAAGAATTATTGTGTCTTTAAAATTGTTTTGGAAAGATAAGACTGTTGGGTTTTGTTTGGGAAGTTGTTAAAGCTATTTGGATTGGGAAATTAGTGAACGGGTTATGGATCATTCCTCTTAACTAGTAATTTCGGGGATGAAATTCTTTTAAGGAGGGAGGAATATGACGACCCCGAATTTAGGGATATTTGAAAATGGAATATTTAATAAATTTTAAATATTTGAAGGTTAGCTTAACTTGAATTTCAAATATCACTGTTTATCGGGCAATTAAATTATTAAATTTAGTAAATTGGGAATTGGTTAAAATGTAAATCTTGGTTCGTAAGCTGGTTAAAAATATTTTAAAGGCTTGGAAAATTTATATTTATAATACTATAGATAGTAGATGTTTTAAATTTGAATTTGAAAGTGTTTTGCTCAGTTTTAAAAATATATTGTTTAAATTGAATTTAAAAATAGCCTTCCATGGCACACTCTCTGAATTCGACGAAATTAGTTCCATTGGATCCGTAATAGTGTATTATTATCATATTCCAATTTTCGTAATGTTTGGAGTTGTCATGTGATCATAGGGTAGATAAACGCATTGAAATCTATATCGAAAATTAAATATTATAACCGGGTCCAAAAAGCTATCTTCTTCATACGATCGAATTAGGATTCGAAACCTTTTCTATTGCGTTCATAATAGAGGTATAACTTTATAAACGCCTAGCGGCACACCTCGATTGGAGATCGAGATTGTGAGTTGCGTAAATCGAGACGATTTGAATTCTAATTTAAATTTGAATAAATAATATTAATACCTCTAAGAACTGTGACAAAACAGACGTAAGGAAATTTCAAACATGCGTCTACTTCGTAGACACGCATCTCTTTTGAAAATAAAATAAAAGAAGGTAAATGATCGAAAAGAAAATAAAATAAAAGAAGGTAAATAATCGATCAGAGGAGTTTCTTTTCAAACAGAGGAAAAATCAAACCCAAATTATAATGGCCGAACGATTTTCATTTCCCCTCTTCATTTTCAGATAGATGAATCAAATTCAAATCGAATCGTAGATTCTTCCTTCTATCTGAACCAAATCATAGGTCGATCGAAAGGGAAATGGTCATTTAAAAAAAATAGATCGAACGAATCAATTGTTCGATCGAAAAGAGGGGAAATGCGAGCCCACACTCGCGCGTTCACTCATCTGAAGGCGGGCGGCTCGCCTATAGCACGTCAATAAGGGTGGTCGATCGAGATTCGTGGAAGGGGTGTAACCGCTCGCGATTGCGTCAGTAGCGTGGGTGTTCCGTGGTATGAGTTTGCTTGCGAGGTGGAAAGAGAGGCGATTGCGGGATGTGTAGTCGCAATGGCAAGAGCAGATGGAAGATTTGACCTTGTGGTGATTACGTCGTTCGCGATGATCGGCAAGGCTAGGGCGCGATGATCGATCGAGGCAGTTGGTATTTTCTATTTGTCGTATTTAAATTTTATATTTGGTCAGGGTTTTATTTTACAGTAAGGAAAAAATATTTTAGGGAAACAGGAAATTATTTTTACATATAAGGTTTGAAATTATATATATATATATATATATATATATATATATATATATATATATATATATATATATATATTACAGTAAGACATATAAGTGCAGTTTTTCCCAATCTATGTATATTCAGATGCAGAATAGATAATACAATAAGGTATAAGGTAATTCTGGTTTAAATTTAATAAATACATGTATATATTCGCATGCACGTTTTAATTTAATAAAATGTTTAGGTATATAGAAAGGATTTTATACAGAAAGGATTTTGGAAGAAATATGTTGGAATTTTAAAGATTAGATTTATGAATCGATATAAATTAAGTTTTTAAGTATATGTAATTTTAAAATAAATAAAATAAATAAAATAAAATAAAATAAATATACATTTACTCATTTTTAATTTACTAGTTTATTTTAAATAATATATTAGAGAGATTAACTTATTTAATTTATTTTAGTAACTTAAAATTTAGTTATTGTAGGAAAAAAAATTAGTTTAAATTAAATTATGGGTAAATTAAATTTATTTAAGGGAAATTAATTGTTTTATTAGTTGAATATTAATAAATCATCTAATATTTATTCAAGGTCGAAAATCATGAGGGAAACCAGGGCGAGATTAAGGTAAATTTCAAGCTAAAACAAAGGTGAGTTAATCTCACACATTTGTATTACTAGTTGATTTAAATAGTTAAATTTAAATTGTTGGATGATCGGTTGCAATTGATTATTATTATCAGTCTGGATGTCGTATATTATATATATATATAGACACACACACACACACACACACATATTGGAGTGATTGATTTCCCGCATTATATAGCGGATGAGACCCTATGCGTCTCATAATAGCGGATGAGGTGATATGACCCCATATACCGCGATATTCCACCTCGAAGTGGAATGTGTATTTTATATTGTGCTAACATCTGTGGATGCAGGGAAATTGGTTAGAGGGATCCAACTGAATTCTTCAAAAATTATTTAGATTGTTTTAATATTATGTGAAATGGTTATTGATAATCTGTAATAAATTATATTGGTAATTGAAATATTGGATGCTATGGTTTAATTGAATATATTTGGGTATATTAAGTTATCAAAAAATATATAGATTGGACTTTTGAAGGGAAATATAAAAAGAGAATTATTACGTAAATAATTATAGAGATTTGAATAAGTAAATTAGAAAAGAATAAAAGTTGGTTTTTAAATTCTAATGAATAAATTCCAAGTATAGGAAAGGAGATTTTTGAATAAATAGGAATAAGTAGATTTTTTAAACCTAAGTGATACTAATTAAGAAATGAAAGATTTATTTTTAAATTCAGAATTTTAAATGGTTTAGGAGGATATAAAGGAAAATTTTTGAAATAAATGTGAAAATTGGTATTTTCAGTTAAAATAAGATTTTAAATCATAATAAGGAAGTTAAATCTGAAATTAATGGGTTTTGAAATAAAATTGAGAAAGTAAAGAAATTTATTTTAAAATGGAGTAAATTTTGGAAATCAAATTGAAAATTGATTAAGGGTTTGGAATTGGAATTTTAAAGGAAGACGAGACTATGGAATTTATAAATTTTAAAGGAAGATGGGACTATGGAATTTATAAACTGGGTTTATAAAGTGAAATAAGATATTAGTGGACATTTGGAAGTATAAATTCACAATAGAAATTTATATAGGAATGGGTAATTTGTTTAAAAAATAATGGTTTGTTTTTAAAAGGTGTGAAGGAAAGTGTATTTCCCTGAAAAGCCAAGTACGTTTTCAAAGCAAATTTTTAAATGTAAATAGAATTCAATATTTAAAATGAAAGGGAAATTGAATTCAAATGAAATTCGAAAATGAAAATTTGAGTAAAAGTATAGATATACAAAAGTGGTGAAGTAAAAGTAGTTATAAGAGGTATATAAAACATTTATATTATACGTAAGAAGGAACACTGAAATTCTTAAGTAAATTTGGTATTGGAAATATACTAAGTAATATTGGAATGGAAATTAAGTAAAGCGGTGAAATGGGATGATTGTGGATAAGCAAATGGAAATAGAAATAGTGTGAATAAAAGATAATTGATATATTAAATAATCAATGGATATAAATACGTAAGATGTATGTATATTAATTTATTCGCATAGCGATTTGATTCAGATTCGAGCACAGAACTTCGAGGTAGTTATATTGATTCGAGTCGGGATTTTTCACTTGATTTTCGAAAACGAACTCTGGATATGGATTTTTGATTGATTTTGGAAATTCTCTATCATAGTTTATGGCTATGCAAGGAGAATGACGGTTTTTGATCAAGAAACCAGATCTGAGTCCGCACTAGGAAGTCGGGTGGACGATACTAGTTCGAAAGTGAAATTGTGTGATCGAGTGAGCGATCGAATTGGGTCTTGCGTACAGATGATATATATGCATCGTACGGATGTGAATGAAACAGATATGAAAACTTTTGTAAAGAAATGTATAAAATGAATTTGGATTCTATGAATTGGCATGATTGCTAAATAGGATACAGGTGTTTTTAAGGCAAGGGATAAATTAGGATTTTTGATTTCAGAAGATAAATTTATGGCCCGACAAAAGTTATGTATTTAAAATTCTGTATGAAATTTGATGATTTTCTTGTCTAGCCACTTGGCGTTTTGTTTTATTTTGAAATCTGGGGACCCGTGGAGGCATTTTGTAGTTGTATCGAGCTAGCCGCGCAAAGGAGATGCCGACGAAATTTTCGAAAATTTAGGGAGTTAGAAAATTTTGAATTTTTATTAGATAATTTAAAATTGGATTTGAATTTAAATTGATTTGTTGAGTGAATGTAATGTTTGAACTGTTGGGTTTTGAGATGTTGTTAAAACTTATTTGGATTGGGAAATTAGTGAACGGGTTATGGATCATTCCTCTTAACTAGTAAATTCGGGGACGAAATTCTTTTAAGGAGGGAGGAATGGATGACCCAAAATTTCAGGATATTTTAAAATTGGAATATTTAATTAATTTTAAATATTTGAAGGTTAGCTTAACTTGAATTTCAAACATCACTGTTTATTTGGCAATTAAATTATTAAATTTAGTAAATTGGGAATTGGTTATAATGTCAATCTTGGTTTGTAAGATGGATAAAAATATTTTAAAGGCTTGGAAAATTTATATTTATAATACTGGAGATAATAAAAGTTTTAAATTTGAATTTGAAAGTGTTTTGCTCGGTTTTAAAAATATACTTTTTAAATTGAATTTAAAAATAGTCTTCCATGGCACAGTCTTGGAATTCGACGAAACCAATTCCATTGGATCCGTAATAGTGTATTATTGTCCGATTCCAATTTTCATAGTGTTTGGAATTGTCACGTGATCGTACGGTACATAAACGCGTTGAAATCTATATCGAAAATTTAATATTATAACCGAGTCCAAAAAGCTATCTTTTTCATACGATCGAATTTGGATTCGACACCTTTTCCATTGCGTTCGTAATAGGGGCATAACTTTATAAGCGCCTTGTGGCACATCTCAATTGGAGATCGAGATTGTGAGTTGTGGAAATCGGGATGATTTGAAATTAAATTTGAATAAATAATATTAATACATCTAAGCACTGTAGCAAAACAGACGTAAGGAAATTTCAAACGCGCGTCTTCTTCGTGGACATGCGTCTCTTTTGAAAATAAAATAAAAGAAGGTAAATAATCGATCAAAGCAGTTTTATTTCAAATAGAAGAAAAATCAAACCCAAATTATAATGGCTGAACGATTTTCATTTCCCTTCTTCATTTTCAGATAGACGAATCAAATTCAAATCGAATTGTAGCCTCTTCCTTCCATTTGAACCAAATATTGGGTCGATCGAAAGGGAAATGGCGGTTTATAAAAATGAAATAGATCGAACGAATCAATTATTCGATCGAAAAGAGGGGAAATTCGACTTCGAAACACAAGCTCATACTTGTGTGTTCACTCATCTGAAGGCGGGAGGCTCACCTATAATGCTTAATAAGGGTGGTCGATCGAGATTCGAGGAAGGGGCGTAGCAGCTCACGACTGCGGCAGTGGCGTGGGTGTTCCGTGGTATGAGTGTGCTTGCGAGGTGGAAAGAGAGGGATTGTTGGATGTGTTGTCGCGATGGCAAGAGAAGATGGAAGATTCGACCTCGTGGAGATCATGTCATTCGCGATGATCGGCGAGGCTAGGGCACGATGATCGATCGAGGCAGTAGGTATTTTCTGTTCATCGTATTTAAATTTCATATTTGATCAGGGTTTTATTTACAGTGGGATTTTTTTTTTAGGGAAACATGAAATTATTTTTACAGATAAGGTTTGAAATTATATATATATACATATATATAATATTACTGTAAGACATATAAGTGCAGTTTTTCCCAATTTATATATATTCAGATGCAGAAAAAATAATACAATAAAGTATAAGGTAATTCTGTTTTGAATTTAATAAATACATGTACATATTCGCATGCATGTTTTAATTTAATTATATGTTTAGGTATATAGAAAGGATTTTATATAGAAAGAATTTTGGGAGAAATATATAGGAATTTTAAAAATTAAATTTTTGAATCGACATAAATTAAGGATTTAAGTATATGTAGTTTTAAAATAAATAAAATAAAATAAAAATAAATATACATTTATTCATTTTTAATTTACTAGTTTATTTTAAATAATATATTAGAGAGATTCTTATTTAATTTATTTTAGTAACTTAAAATTTATTTATTGGAGGAAAAAATTAATTTAAATAAAATTATGGGTTGATTAAATTTATTTAAGGGAAATTAATTGTTTTATTATCTTGAATATTAATAAATCATCTAATATTTATTCAAGGTCGAAAATCGTGAGGGAAACTAGGACGAGATTGAGGTAGATTTCAAGCTAAAACAAATGTGAGTTAATCTCACTCATTTGGATTACTAGTTGATTTAAATAGTTAAATTTAAATTGTTGGATGATCGGTTGCAATTGATTGTTATTATCAGTCTGGATGTGGTATATTACATATAGTGTGTGTGTATATATATATATTGGAGTGATTGATTTCCCGCATTATATAGCGGATGAGACCCTATGCGCCGCATAATAGCAGATGAGATGACATGACCCCATATACCGCGATATTCCACCTCAACGTGGAATGGGTATTTTATATTGTGATAACATCTGTGGATGCAGGGAAACAGGTTGGAGGGATCCAACTGGATTCCTCAAAAATTATTTAGATTGTTTTAATATTCTGTGGAATGGTTGTTGATAATCTGTGAAAAATTATATTGGTAATTGAAATATTGGATGTTATGGTTTGATTGAATATATTTGGGTATACTGAGTTATCAAAAAAAATGTGTATAGATTGGAATTTTGAAGGGAAATATAAAAAGAGAAAAATAATTATAAAGATCTGGATAAGTAAATTAGAAAAGAATAAAAGTTGGTTTTTAAATTCTAATGAATAAATTCGAAGTATAGGAAAGGAGATTTTTGAAAAAATAGGAATAAGTGGATTTTTTAAACCTAGCTAATATTAATTAAGGAATGAAAGATTTATTCTATAATTCAAAATTTTAAATGGTTTAGGAAGAAATAAAGGAAGAATTTTGAAATAAATGTGAAAAATGGTATTTTTAGTTAAAATAAGATTTTAAATCGTAATAAGGAAGTTAAATCTGAAATTAATGGATTTTGAAATAAAATTGAGAAAATAAAAAAAATTATTTTAAAATGGAGAAAAATTTGGAAATCAAATTGAAAATTGATTAAGTGTTTGGAATTGGAATTTTAAAGGAAGATGAGACTATGGAATTTTTAAACTGGGTTTATAAAGTGGAATAAGATATCAGTGGATATTTGAAAGTATAAATTCACAATGAGAATTTATAAAGGAACAAGTAGTTTGTTTTAAAACTAAATAGTGGTTTATTTTAAAAGGTGTTAAGGAAAAGTGTATTTCCCTGAAAAGCCAAGTACATTTTCAAAGCAAATTTTTAAGTATAAGTTAAAAAGTTTTAAAGTTGTTTAAAGAAATATTTTTAAGAAACTATTATTTAAGTAGATAAATTTTGAAGGTAAATATTTATTTGAATTAGTTATAGTGGTAATTATTTTAAAAGGTTAATTGATATTATGTTTTAGAAAGATAATTTTTAATATTTATATTTTTATAAAATAGTTTTATTTTAAAGATAGTTTTGGTTAAAGTTTTATTTGAAAACTTGTATAGAATTTCGTACCTCTTATTTTAAAATTTAGTTTGGCTTAACTTTTATTTTAAAAAAATTAGTTTTATATTGTATAAAGTAATTTATTTTTAAAATATTTTAAATTATATATATTTGAATAAGTGTTTAAGTAGTTTTAATTTAAAATATTTTTAAAACTATATTTTAGAATAAAGTGTTACCTATTTTCAAAAAAATATATTATATAATAAAGTGATATAAATTATTTTAAAATCTAAATATTTGGACTTGGTTGTTTCCAGTGAAAATAAACAATAATAGGAAATTTATTTCGAAAGAGAGAGATTTGAAACTATTTTCAAAAGTTGAAGTGTAGCAAAATATATTTTGTGAAGATATTGTGAAATTAATAAATAATTTGAGAAATTATTATGGCTTGATGATGGTTTGTGAATGTTACTTGATAGTTAAATAACCGACTATCAATATGGGCCAATGCGCTGATCGTTTCGAAGAGACCGGGATCAGGATTAATGTTTCGAAAACCACTTCGATCCAGTAGAACTTTTTGTGAGGAAGACAAGAGTTGGGAGTCGAAGATGGAGCAGTGAAGTGCAAGGGCTAGTCGCTACCAATCCTGAGGGTGATTCCAAGATGGATGTAGTAGGAGTAGTGCCTTCGGTTCCGTTCGAACCCGGAACTGACTTGTATGGATGAATGCTTTCAGAACATCGTCAAGAGGACGATGAACATTCTAAGCGATTGTGTGCTAAAAAGGTAACGCCTAGCCTCGAACCTCATCAACCGGGAATGGCTAAAACAGTGGAGGTGCATGCAAGGCTAAGTAGCTAGCAAACAATTAGGGTAAGGTCACCCCTGTCTAGATGTCCCTTTTATTTCGGCTGTGTGGGCGGTTGCTGAACCCAACCATGGGGTGAACTTATGCAGACTATCCAGGTCTTGTGATGCAGGGGATCAGGGTATATCCTCGGTACGGTGATCTAGACCACGTACTATGACGGGCGGTACCCCAGTAGCCTTCCATTGATGGAAATCCATTCTTCCTATGTGCCTTTACGGTTTTGTTTGTAGAATCCACTTTGTGGCTAGTAGATGAAATTTAATAATGTAACAACTTCGGCTATTTGAATAAATATTTGTATATAGACACTATTATAATATCAGAGAATTTTATAAGAAATGTTTTGGTTATCGTAAGGTTAAAACCCGGCATGTTTATTTATGGCTTGGTCTTACGAGATACCTTTGATTTCAAAATGATTTTGAAAACTTTAATAATCCAATTGAGTGTGTTTTCTCACGCTGGTTTTTCCAAACTGACTCGGGTGTTATTTTTTTATAATGCTCGGGTCAGACCGAGTATTATAGATACAGGAAAGGCTGCTGTGAAGCTCATGAAACGAGCTAGATGGTGAGATGTAGAATACGTACTTGATGTATAATTCCGCTGTGTTGTAAGTTGTATTGTCAGTTGGTGAGGACAAGTTAATATAACTTCCAGTTATGTGTTATAAATGTTGTTGAACTCTGATGTTGTATTCTGATGGTGTATGTATAAAACAGATATAGTTTCTTTTGTGTAAAGATCAGTTATTATCTATTATATTTTATTCCTCTGCGTTGGTAAGATTCTGATATTGTTTCTATTTCTTCTTCTACCTCCTTCTTCTTTAACCCAAATGGTTCGTATTTCCGTTCACTTTGAGTTGATATGATGGAGATCGACTATGGGGGTACGAATTTGCGGGTCGTTACAAAAGGTCAGTGGTTCATGATGCTCAAGGATATGAGTTAGTGTATAGCAATATTGAGTGTGTATCTATGTTCACAAGGGTGTGCACATACCATTTATAGTACATCAATTGCTAAATAGCTAAGTCAGTCTTGTTGAACAAGTCATATACAATATGTTTAAAAAGAGTGGTTGTAACATATAAGAGATTACACTTGCTTTTGCAATAAAAATTAGAAACCCTAATTCCTTCGTAATCTTTTCATCTAATTTTCTACCAGAGCTCCCTATAGCCAAACGGCTTATTCCTTCCTTCTTTGGAAAAGATTTATCATCAATCACCATGGCAACCGAAACAAGCTCTATATATGAAAACCTCACCAATATCTCTCCTCAAATACCCAATGACTCTATTAGAACCTTATCAATCCTCAAAGTCAATTAATTACAGTGCTTCTTGATGAGAACAAATTTCTTTTATGGAAATTTCAAGTAGAAACAGCAAAAAGAGGGTACGATTTGGAAAGCCTTCTAGATAGATCAGCCCCAACACCACCCAAATTCATTGCTGATGATAAAAGTAAATTCATCACTAACCAAGATTATACTGTTCATCAAAGGTAATATCTAATCCTTTGTTCTTAGCTTCTTGCATCTATCAACACAAGTCTCCTACCATAACGAATTAACTGCAGAACATCAAATAATGCCTGGATCACTATTCAGCAAGTCCTCAATTCCCAGTCCGCTGCAAAGTGATGAACTATAGAAGAGAATTACGAAACATGAAGAAGAATGGAACCAGTATGCGTGAGTACCTCCTAAGAATGAAATCGTTATGTGATGCTCTTGAAGGGGCTAGGCACAAATATCAGAGAATGAAAAAAATCTTGATATCCAGAATGGGCTGAATAAAGAATATAAAGCAGTCGTAGCTGTGATCTCATCCTATGGAAACCTTTCACCCATTCAACATATGCGTTCAACACTTCTTGCTTATGAAAGTAGATTAGAACAAAGAGTAGTGGCAAACTCTGATCTCTCAATCAACTATGCCAAAAACTTCTAGAGTAAGGAATATGACATGTCTCAAGGCAACCAGAATGAGACAACACAATATAGAGGAGGTAGTCAATTTCCAGGAGGAAGAGGAGGTGGATGGAGTAATAACTTCAATAAAACAAGATATCAGATTTGTAGGAGAATTGGACACACAGCTCCAAGATATTAGTTTAGGTATGATAAAGACTACACCATATCAAAGCAAGGAAAATTTATCCCCAGAAACAACAGTATCAGTGCCAACCTTTCAATGCTAAATCAAAAACCAAGATCGAGTTAAGAAAAGGCAGGAATAAGTGAGATTCATCTCCAGGATTTGGCCAAACCTGATGATATTATCAAAGATAGCTGGTATTCAAATTCAAGAGCTACCAACCATATGATCAACAATCTGCAAAACATGAACATTTGAAATTAGTAATATAAAGGTAAATAGCATATTTATATGGGGAATGATACATCAACCAATATATCTCATGCTGGAAGTGCCATACTTATATGTAATAAAAGTAATATAGTTCTGCATCTAATAAACTTTCTTAAGGTTTCTCAAATCAATAAGAATTTAATGAGTGTCTCCCGACTTACTGCTGATAATAATGTATTCATTGAATTTCATCCTAAAGCCCGTCTGATTGAAGATAACCTCAATAAGAAAGTTTTACTATAGGGTAACTTACATAAGAGACTTTACAGATTTGATACTTGTGGATAAATGAGGATTCAATATCACATGTGGTGCAATAATATTTATGTAAGCAATAATCATTTGATTGATACAATAATATATATGATACTTGGCATTATAGATTAGGACATCCATATCACAAAATTATGAAACAAGTGTTGAATAATAATAAAATAGAATTTGTTGAAATGAATTTACCCTATATTTGTACTTACTGCAAAATTGGGAAGAACCATAAGCTTCCATTTTTTTATCTAGTACTAAATTTAATAAACCACATGAATAGATCACATTTGATTTATGGAAACCAGCACCCATAAACTATGACTATGGTTACAAGTATTAACTTTGTTAATGCCTACTCTAGATTTACATGGATCTACTTCCTTCAAGATAAATCTAAAACTTCTTACACAGTGATATAGTTTATCAAATTTATTGAAAGGCAATTAAGTACTCAGTTGTTAAAATTTCAATTAGGTGGTGGTGCTGAGTATAAATACCTTGATAAATATTTCAAGGATAGAGGAATTCAACATAGAATAGCATGTCCTTACACGTCAGAGCAAAATGGTATTCCTAAAAGAAAACATAGACACCTTGTTGAGACAGGTCTAACACTACTTGCACAAGCTTCTTTACCATTGAAGTTCTAGCCAGAAGCCTTTTTAACCGCCTCATATTTAATCAATAGAATGCCAACTGGAGTCTTAAGAAATAAAAGCCCATCTGAAATATTCTTTGATCAAAAAACCCAACTACAATGATTTGAAAGTGTTTAGCTATATTTACTTTCCTTATCTAAGAGTCTATAATACACACAGACTAAATTATAGATCCAAACCACGTACATTTCTAGGGTACTGTTTAAATCAGAGAGGATAAATATGTCTTGGTGCAAATGGAAGAATATATTTCTTAAGACATATTGTATTCAATGAGCAAGTTTTTAAATTCGAAGACCTTGGCACACAACTCACAAAGAAAGTTTTCAATCTAAGTATTTCAAGCCTTCCATTGTATATCAATAAAATTGAGAATGTTAACAAGGGAAAAGAATTAGCAATTAAAAATGATGATATTGATGATTCAATTGCTTAAGAAAATGCCGATCAAACATTCAGTTCAAGTAAAGGCATTCAAAATAATGATGAGAAAAGGAGATCACATAATGAACCAATGACTAAACATCAAAATGTAGGCACGACTTCTCACACTACAACTGATGCAGTAAACCAAAAAATACCTAGGCATCATATGATGACTCGAGCTAAATGTGGAATTTTCAAACCAAAGACCTGTACTCTAATTAGTGAACCAACCTAAGTAAATGAAGGATTGTCTAATAATAACTGTAAGAAAGCCATGATTAAAGAATATAAAGCTCTTATAATGAACAATACATGGACATTAGTCACACTACCTAAAGACAAGAATATAGTAGGCTGCAGATGGACTTTTAAAATAAAAGAGGATGCTGATGGGAAGTTGCAAAGGCATAAAGCAAGATTAATTGCTAAGGGTTTTACACAGTAGCATGGTTTTGACTTTAAAGAAATATTCTCACCAGTTGTTGAACCTAAAACTATAAGAATAACCCTATGTTTAGCCCTACTTCACAATTGGAAGGTGAAACAACTAGATGAGAATAATGCTTTTCTAATGGGAATTACTTGAAGAAATATTTATGGAACATCCACTAGGATTCAGCTGAATAATCATGTAACGCCCCGGAAATTTTCGACTTTCGAAAATTCAACATCGACACTCACTTTATCGACTGCCGAGAAATCGAAGGCCGGAAACACGGAATGTTATGGGTTTTTAAAAAGAATTTAAGAAAAGAAAAGAGAAGAAGAGAGAAGATAGAAAATAGAGAGAAAAGAAAATAGAAAAGAGAACAGAAAATTTAGAAGAGAGAGAGGAAAGATAATAGAAAACTTTTAAAATAGAAGAAAAAGAGAATAGAACAGAAAAGAAAAATAGAAGAAAATAGGACGGAATAGAAAACAACAGAACAACATCAGAATCTCACAATTCGCAGCGGAACAACATATAATAATAAATGAATAATCTTTAAACAAAGAACTATATCAGTTATTGCATTACATCACATTACATTACATCATATCATCAGAGTGTACAACAACAACAAATAGTGCAGCGGAAAAAGAAATACTATATAAACTAGTAATACGCCATGCCATCCAGCTTGCCTCCAGCAACTCCAGAATATCCAGAATATCCTGATAAACCTTAACTCTTAACTGCCCGTGTGGAAATTGGTGGGCACCCAGAGTTTAGGAAGGAAAACAATAAACTCCAAGTCAGTCATGTGACTGGTGTGAGAACTCAAAACAGTTTATTTACTTTAAAATCAAAATAAAGGGATATTTTTAAAGTAAATTCGCAATGCTTTTAAAAATGAGACTACCATAAGACCTCCTGCCACACACACAATGCAAACGCAGACTTGGAGAAGATTTCTCCTTATGATAGTCAAAGATGCTTGATACGCATTAAAATCAAATCAATTTTGATATTATTATTAGTGCATAGTGTATAAAACGATTTCGAAAGTAGAATATAAATCTTAGCCAGCATAGGTACCATTATATTATGCCTACTAATAGCTACCATATTAGATGGCAGGTTCTACAACTAAAACCGTACAAGTCACGTATTGTTTCTTTGGATTTCCAACAAATGGTCAGGCCAAGGAACTTCCCATTGCCACATGAGAATGCCTCTGGAAAGACATCCCCGAGAACCAAACCGGAACTCTGCCAACACAAGGCCGGGTTACCCCTAACTGGGTAACTACTGACACGAGCACGCCATTCCCCGATCGTAAACGACCTTTCTCACGGGATCCCGAAAGCCAACAACCACAAAGTAATAAATTCGTAGTAACCACATAGGTTAAATATCTGGGCTCCATACCATGATACAACCTCTATCCAGAAGGAAATGTACATACCCTAAAGGGTGCTACCCCTCATAACCTTGCCGCATCTTTCCTGTTTTGACCATTTCCGGGGTGTGAGGTTCGACGAAGTCACGTCCACAAAAACATACTTTATACAAAAGCCATGCTTTGGGTCAACAAATGATCAACACAATGATCACTAAGATAGACGATCAAATAAACGATCCTATCACAATAATCAACACAATGATCATTTCAGCATCACTCAGCATATCACATTACCAAATTGGGAATATATCGCTGATAACTTCAACTATATAACCTCTGAGCTCGTACGTCTCAGAGAAGGGCGTTAAGCTAAAAGAATAAATTCTTCGCCACCAACAGAAATATATTTGAAAGAAATCTGCTTTATATCTCAATTTGTAATGTCAGACATACTATCCATACAAGTCTGTTCCGGGCTCGAACAAAACCGAAGGCACTTACAAAGAAGTCCTTGCAATCCGGATATTCACAATCCTGATCGGATTCACCATCACATATGGAGAACTCTATACCGGAGCAACTCGGTGCAGAGTAAATCGACAGGTCATCCTATCGCTCTCGCAAATACCGGGTCTTCAACACCGATCTTCAATGCAATTATAACGACGTATCACATATTCAGAATGGGTTATACGACCCCATGGTCCTTTTCCGGTTAACCCGAATAGTGAGCGCTTATTTAAAAATAAGTGTAGCATTCACATTCAAACAAATCACATCAATTACCCATTCAAAGGGAAATATTGATAGTCGGTTATTGAACTATCAATGGATATGCACACATCACCAGTTTCCAAATAATTTTCCAAATTATTTATTTTCAAAAATATCTTCACTAGATATATATTTTCAATACTTCAAAAATAAATCAACATTTATTTTTTTCACAAATTCCACTTTCACATATAAATTCCTTAGTGAATTTATATTCCAAAATATTCATGCATATACGATTTCAACTATCCATTTTCAATTTATCTTCAAAAAGATAAATTCTAAATATCACTTCATATTGGAAAACATTTCCATACTTATTTAATAAGTAATTCACAAATTTTATTTATTTTCAACACTTAGAAAATATTCAATATACTTAAATCGAAATTAAGTATATATTTCATTCTTTAAGGGAATCATTCTCTTAAACATATTTATTTGGGCCAAAACAAATGTTGCGTAAAACATCGTTACGACAACCCAAAATCACTAGTATAGGGATTCGAAATTAAAATAGGTATATAAATCCCAATACTATACAAAACATTTCCTTTCGGAAATCATTTACTATAACAACTGTGTTATAGTCCACCATTTCCTTTTATTTCTCGAAAACGTCTATTTCAACAATAAATGTTGAAATCTATGGTTTCGAATCTTAACACATTTTAAAACATCGTTAGATCGTTTTAATTATATTTAAAACATCACATCTAAAACAATTTCTTTAACGTATTATTCACTATTCAAAAACGTGAATATACTACGTTAACAAATTTCATCAATTCTATGCATTTTATTTCAAAGGATTATTCACGGTCTAAAAACGTGACTATAACTCCATAAATAAATTATAACAATTTACTTATCAAAATAAGTTGTTTGCGAATTTATAAAACAATGCTTATAAATTCCATTTCTATTTATTTATAAAACTTCCTTTTTATAAATTCTTTTATTAACCTATTCCAGTTTATAACTAAATTATGAACTAAACATTCATATTATAAGTTAAATACTTATAAAACGATTATTTTACAAAATCGTTCTTTTAAAGACCTTCCAATTTATGAATCTTATAACTTATAAGATCCATTTATTTAACTAATCTATTCTTCAAATAATTTCACCAAATTTATAAATCTTACTATTTATAAATTTCATTTATAACTTCACAGTTTATAATTCTATAAATTTCATTCATTTATGAAATTCATTTTCACTTCATTCAAACACTTATAAAAACTCGTTTTATAATGTCAATATTTCAATTTATAAATATCTATTTATAAATCTCTTAATATAAATCAAATTATATTATTCTTTAAAACATCTTTAAATTCCTTTAAAAACTTCACCATTTTGATTTATAAAATAATCAAATTTTATAAATCCTATATTTAAACTTTTTATAGCAAGTTCAGAATCCCAATTTAAACTCTTCATAAAGTCATTAATTCCTTATTTTCAAAAATCATCTTTTAACTATATTTCTTAAAAATCATAATTTTTATAACTTTAAAAATTATAATGTTTATTTATTCAAAATGGATCAATTCTAAAAATATAGAATATTTTCAAAAATCACTTTAAAATCATTTTAAAATCCCAAAATCTAGGTCCAATGATGCTACACACCAAATAGTCAATCACGACTACAACGATATCATATATCAATATGAAATCCATCAAATATCAAAATATCTGAAATCAAATAAAAATTGTTGAGGAATCCAGTTGCATCCCTCCAACCTGTTTTCCTGCATCCAAAAACATTAGCACAATACCAATTTCGCTCCAGTACGAAATTATCGCGGTATATGTTCTTATTAAATATTATCCGCTTAATAACGGCGTAATAGGGTCTCATCCGCTAAACAAATAAATGCGGGAAATCAATAACTGCAATATATACATATGCCAATATATATATATATTGATATTATTTATAATACCAATTTCACTGTTTATGAAATATTCGCGGTATATGTTTTTAATAAATAACATCCGCTTACTAACGGCGTATAATGTCTATTTTAACAATCAATAGATATCAATCATCATTCAAACATGCATTCAAATATTTTAAATCTAACTATTTAAAATAAAATCGAAACTGATTCGATTGAGTGAGAAGTTCTCACCTTGATTTCAATTTCCGTTTTAGCGATTTATTTCGAATAAAATTAAACGGACGTTTAATTTTACCCAAAATTCTCACTAACTCCAAACGACTCCAAACCAACTCCATCGCGTAGTGCTCGTCCATACGATTCCAACGCAACTGAGTTTGCATTTTTTCGACCTCGTATGAAAAAGTTATGAATTATTGAAGTTTGTACACGATTTATATAAACAAATCAACATAAACTTTAAATTTTTAAACCCCAACTCATCTCAGCCCTTCAATCCATCACCTGCAGATCTTGACCGTCCCTATCATCTTCCCTCCCTCACGTCTCTTTACAGTAATTAGGCCGCAACCTTGAACCCATCACCCAAAACTAGGGTTGAATCTTGCATCCACATCACTCGACTAAACTCGATCACGTCACCGCCATCGCGAAGCCCTTGACCAAAGCTATGCTCGGCCTCAATCCCCCTAAGCTCGGCCTGCTCTACAGCCCATAAAGGCGTGCGTGACCTGAAGAGAACGGCCCCCCTAGCTCCCTCTCCGTTGCACCATTTCCGATCATCACCGTATGGAATCTAAGCTCTCGTCGAGCTCTTCGACTTCCGTGTTGAACACTTCGCGTAATTCCTTACGGATTGAGAGAGATTGATGAAGAAGTGAGAGACAATTCTGGCCTTTGGTTGAATAAGTGGCGGCTAGGGTTAAAATTTAGGGTTTTAGTTATTTTTTTTTATCAAATTATGAAGAGTGGTGGTGTATTTATAGAGTTTCGTTCGACACTATTCACCCGGAAATTCCGAACTCCGATTTAGGCGCCGAAACTGACGTACCTAGGGTTTATCCCGCGTTCCGGACACAATGGAATAGGTTTCGGAAGCTAATTCGGAAGTATGTGCGAGTTATGGCTATAAACGCTCAATTTAAATTAAACCGATTTAAGTCGATTTCTAGGCGTTTTAATTTGTACCGGACAAACCGTAAATCCAATTGACTTGAAATTTGAAACCTTACAATAATATCACATTACGGATCCGATGAAACTGGTTTCGTCGAAATCTGAGACTTTTTGAAAAATGGCTATTTTGACTCGCCAAATTTAAATTAAAAAACGATTCGATGCGTTTCGAGCTGCCACGCTCAAACGATAAATCCGATTGACACGAAATTTGAAATCCGGTAATAACTAACTATTATAGATCCAATGGAACTGGTTTCGTTCAATTCTGAGACTGTTCAAAAATTGACTATTTTCACTAGTCGATTTAAATATTAAAATATTCAATTTTCACAAATTAACTTTAAATTCGATTTTGAAAGTTCTAAAATATCATTCTAACTTCCATATGATAAAATAAAATTTTACAAATCATTTTCAATCATATTTAACTCAATTCTCAATTATTTCCATAATTTAACATATTAAATTATCGATTTAATTATCCAATTAAATTCAATAATTCAAATTAAAATTTATTTGACTTATAAATCCACTTATAAATATTTAAAATAAATTAAATATTCAAATTTTAATTTCTAAAAATTCTGGGTCGTTACAATCTTTCCCCCTTAAAAGAATTTCGTCCTCGAAATTAACAAGTAAGAAAAGTTATAGAATTTATTAATTTTCCCAAAATTCATAATTAAATTTCTTATAATACTTTACTAAGTTTTCAAATCATACTTAGTTATCCTTTCAAAAACAACTACTATTGTTTAACTTTCAATTCCAAAATCAAAATTAAAGTTTTCAAAATTTTCCAAATTTCTCAAATTTTTTCTAACGCCTTTAATTTCCAGAAAAATTCGCCATAGTCTCCTTTGCGCGGCTCGATCCGAAAAAAAAAAATGACAGTATATATATCACAAATATACATCTCATCAAGTAATGAGGCATCCCGAAGGGAAAAAAGTATAAAAGTGCGATATTTAATCCGAGATATGTACCTTATATTTTATTAGCGAGCATATACGGCTAATATAGCGCAAAAGCGAGCTCCAAATGCGAAGCAAACGCGATCTGCACCTACTAAACACTCAACAAACAACATGAGAACATGTACATAGACAATAATCTCAATATACAACATATAGCAACATAATAACTATATACGTCAACATAGCAAATGCAACTAAACAACAAATGCAATATATATTCAACCATCAACCAACTATCATCCATAACCAATAATATTCATTCATATTCTCATTAATATTCAATGAAATAGGTTTTCAATTTAAATCACATTTGATTTATTGATAGTGGATGTTTTTACTAACATTCATTTTCAATCAGTTTATATTCACTAATTCATATTCAAGTTGGTTCACTTCCAAATCAAATTCAATTCTATTCAAATTTATTTACTTCTAATTTGAATTCCAATTACTTTAGCTTTCAATTTCATTAACACTTAATGAATTATATACAATCACTAACAATCATATATCAACCAATGTTTATTAATTGCAACCAAATTCCTTTGCTTATCAATTGGTTTAATTAACTTGATTAACATTCAATCTTTCAACTTCTAATAACATTAGATTTTAATGAATTATCACTTACATTCATTATTCCATATCAATTTAATTCACATTTAATTGATTAACATTCAATTCATCCATTCATTCAATTCAATTACAACAGTTGAATTTCATTCATTAATCTAATTGCTAATTCATTTCAGCATTTCAATTCTAAGTAAATTTTCATTTAACTTTAAATTCACTTTTATTTACAACTCATATTCATATAGTTTCATTTCTTATGTATATAAGTTTATTTCAAAATTGTAAATCACTTTAATTATAATTCAATTCTTATAATTCTTTTGTTTATACAATAATTCTTCAATTTAGATTATTCAAACAACTTAACAATCAACTTATACACTTTAATAATTCTGAAAAATTATTCTTTTATATATAAAATATACTCAAGGTAAAATTATTTCATTCACCTAATTTTAAAATCAATATTGTGCCGAATTGTTCTATTCAAGTGTTTAGAAACCCCTTCGGTATAGTCTTGCGGACCACGCTGACGAAAGTTCATATGCCACTCAACAAACCAATCATCACAATATAAAACAATTTTATATTCACTAACAAATACGCTCTCATAGCTATTATTACACTCAAACTCAATCTAGAGCACTACTGACTCTATCTCTAATGAGTAATACCCAACAGAACCATGGTTGTCGTTTAACCATAAGCTCTGATACCAAATGTAACGCCCCGGAAATTTTCGACTTTCGAAAATTCAACATCGACACTCACTTTATCGACTGCCGAGAAATTGAAGGCCGGAAACACGGAATGTTATGGGTTTTTAAAAAGAATTTAAGAAAAGAAAAGAGAAGAAGAGAGAAGATAGAAAATAGAGAGAAAAGAAAATAGAAAATAGAACAGAAAATTTAGAAGAGAGAGAGGAAAGATAATAGAAAACTTTTAAAATAGAAGAAAAAGAGAATAGAACGGAAAAGAAAAATAGAAGAAAATAGGACGGAATAGAAAACAACAGAACAACATCAGAATCTCACAATTCGCAGCGGAACAACATATAATAATAAATGAATAATCTTTAAACAAAGAACTATATCAGTTATTGCATTACATCACATTACATTACATCATATCATCAGAGTGTACAACAACAACAAATAGTGCAGCGGAAAAAGAAATACTATATAAACTAGTAATACGCCATGCCATCCAGCTTGCCTCCAGCAACTCCAGAATATCCAGAATATCCTGATAAACCTTAACTCTTAACTGCCCGTGTGGAAATTGGTGGGCACCCAGAGTTTAGGAAGGAAAACAATAAACTCCAAGTCAGTCATGTGACTGGTGTGAGAACTCAAAACAGTTTATTTACTTTAAAATCAAAATAGAGGGATATTTTTAAAGTAAATTCGCAATGCTTTTAAAAATGAGACTACCATAAGACCTCCTGCCACACACACAATGCAAACGCAGACTTGGAGAAGATTTCTCCGTATGATAGTCAAAGATGCTTGATACGCATTAAAATCAAATCAATTTTGATATTATTATTAGTGCATAGTGTATAAAACGATTTCGAAAGTAGAATATAAATCTTAGCCAGCATAGGTACCATTATATTATGCCTACTAATAGCTACCATATTAGATGGCAGGTTCTACAACTAAAACCGTACAAGTCACGTATTGTTTCTTTGGATTTCCAACAAATGGTCAGGCCAAGGAACTTCCCATTGCCACATGAGAATGCCTCTGGAAAGACATCCCCGAGAACCAAACCGGAACTCTGCCAACACAAGGCCGGGTTACCCCTAACTGGGTAACTACTGACACGAGCACGCCATTCCCCGATCGTAAACGACATTTCTCACGGGATCCCGAAGCCAACAACCACAAAGTAATAAATTCGTAGTAACCACATAGGTTAAATATCTGGGCTCCATACCATGATACAACCTCTATCCAGAAGGAAATGTACATACCCTAAAGGGTGCTACCCCTCATAACCTTGCCGCATCTTTCCTGTTTTGACCATTTCCGGGGTGTGAGGTTCGACGAAGTCACGTCCACAAAAACATACTTTATACAAAAGCCATGCTTTGGGTCAACAAATGATCAACACAATGATCACTAAGATAGACGATCAAATAAACGATCCTATCACAATCATCAACACAATGATCATTTCAGCATCACTCAGCATATCACATTACCAAATTGGGAATATATCGCTGATAACTTCAACTATATAACCTCTGAGCTCGTACGTCTCAGAGAAGGGCGTTAAGCTAAAAGAATAAATTCTTCGCCACCAACAGAAATATATTTGAAAGAAATCTGCTTTATATCTCAATTTGTAATGTCAGACATACTATCCATACAAGTCTGTTCCGGGCTCGAACAAAACCGAAGGCACTTACAAAGAAGTCCTTGCAATCCGGATATTCACAATCCTGATCGGATTCACCATCACATATGGAGAACTCTATACCGGAGCAACTCGGTGCAGAGTAAATCGACAGGTCATCCTATCGCTCTCGCAAATACCGGGTCTTCAACACCGATCTTCAATGCAATTATAACGACGTATCACATATTCAGAATGGGTTATACGACCCCATGGTCCTTTCCCGGTTAACCCGAATAGTGAGCGCTTATTTAAAAATAAGTGTAGCATTCACATTCAAACAAATCACATCAATTACCCATTCAAAGGGAAATATTGATAGTCGGTTATTGAACTATCAATGGATATGCACACATCACTAGTTTCCAAATAATTTTCCAAATTATTTATTTTCAAAAATATCTTCACTAGATATATATTTTCAATACTTCAAAAATAAATCAACATTTATTTTTTTCACAAATTCCACTTTCACATATAAATTCCTTAGTGAATTTATATTCCAAAATATTCATGCATATACGATTTCAACTATCCATTTTCAATTTATCTTCAAAAAGATAAATTATAAATATCACTTCATATTGGAAAACATTTCCATACTTATTTAATAAGTAATTCACAAATTTTATTTATTTTCAACACTTAGAAAATATTCAATATACTTAAATCGAAATTAAGTATATATTTCATTCTTTAAGGGAATCATTCTCTTAAACATATTTATTTGGGCCAAAACAAATGTTGCGTAAAACATCGTTACGACAACCCAAAATCACTAGTATAGGGATTCGAAATTAAAATAGGTATATAAATCCCAATACTATACAAAACATTTCCTTTCGGAAATCATTTACTATAACAACTGTGTTATAGTCCACCATTTCCTTTTATTTCTCGAAAACGTCTATTTCAACAATAAATGTTGAAATCTATGGTTTCGAATCTTAACACATTTTAAAACATTGTTAGATCGTTTTAATTATATTTAAAACATCACATCTAAAACAATTTCTTTAACGTATTATTCACTATTCAAAAACGTGAATATACTACGTTAACAAATTTCATCAATTCTATGCATTTTATTTCAAAGGATTATTCACGGTCTAAAAACGTGACTATAACTCCATAAATAAATTATAACAATTTACTTATCAAAATAAGTTGTTTGCGAATTTATAAAACAATGCTTATAAATTCCATTTCTATTTATTTATAAAACTTCCTTTTTATAAATTCTTTTATTAACCTATTCCAGTTTATAACTAAATTATGAACTAAACATTCATATTATAAGTTAAATACTTATAAAACGATTATTTTACAAAATCGTTCTTTTAAAGACCTTCCAATTTATGAATCTTATAACTTATAAGATCCATTTATTTAACTAATCTATTCTTCAAATAATTTCACCAAATTTATAAATCTTACTATTTATAAATTTCATTTATAACTTCACAGTTTATAATTCTATAAATTTCATTCATTTATGAAATTCATTTTCACTTCATTCAAACACTTATAAAAACTCGTTTTATAATGTCAATATTTCAATTTATAAATATCTATTTATAAATCTCTTAATATAAATCAAATTATATTATTCTTTAAAACGTCTTTAAATTCCTTTAAAAACTTCACCATTTTGATTTATAAAATAATCAAATTTTATAAATCCTATATTTAAACTTTTTATAGCAAGTTCAGAATCCCAATTTAAACTCTTCATAAAGTCATTAATTCCTTATTTTCAAAAATCATCTTTTAACTATATTTCTTAAAAATCATAATTTTTATAACTTTAAAAATTATAATGTTTATTTATTCAAAATGGATCAATTCTAAAAATATAGTATATTTTCAAAAATCACTTTAAAATCATTTTAAAATCCCAAAATCTGGGTCCAATGATGCTACACACCAAATAGTCAATCACGACTACAACGATATCATATATCAATATGAAATCCATCAAATATCAAAATATCTGAAATCAAATAAAAACTGTTGAGGAATCCAGTTGCATCCCTCCAACCTGTTTTCCTGCATCCAAAAACATTAGCACAATACCAATTTCGCTCCAGTACGAAATTATCGCGGTATATGTTCTTATTAAATATTATCCGCTTAATAACGGCGTAATAGGGTCTCATCCGCTAAACAAATAAATGCGGGAAATCAATAACTGCAATATATACATATGCCAATATATATATATATATATTGATATTATTTATAATACCAATTTCACTGTTTATGAAATATTCGCGGTATATGTTTTTAATAAATAACATCCGCTTACTAACGGCGTATAATGTCTATTTTAACAATCAATAGATATCAATCATCATTCAAACATGCATTCAAATATTTTAAATCTAACTATTTAAAATAAAATCGAAACTGATTCGATTGAGTGAGAAGTTCTCACCTTGATTTCAATTTCCGTTTTAGCGATTTATTTCGAATAATTTTACCCAAAATTCTCACTAACTCCAAACGACTCCAAACCAATTCCATCGCGTAGTGCTCGTCCATACGATTCCAATGCAACTGAGTTTGCATTTTTTCGACCTCGTATGAAAAAGTTATGAATTATTGAAGTTTGTACACGATTTATATAAACAAATCAACATAAACTTTAAATTTTTAAACCCCAACTCATCTCAGCCCTTCAATCCATCACCTGCAGATCTTGACCGTCCCTATCATCTTCCCTCCCTCACGTCTCTTTACAGTAATTAGGCCGCAACCTTGAACCCATCACCCAAAACTAGGGTTGAATCTTGCATCCACATCACTCGACTAAACTCGATCACGTCACCGCCATCGCGAAGCCCTTGACCAAAGCTATGCTCGGCCTCAATCCCCCTAAGCTCGGCCTGCTCTACAGCCCATAAAGGCGTGCGTGACCTGAAGAGAACGCCCCCCCCCCTAGCTCCCTCTCCGTTGCACCATTTCCGATCATCACCGTATGGAATCGAAGCTCTCGTCGAGCTCTTCGACTTCCGTGTTGAACACTTCGCGTAATTCCTTACGGATTGAGAGAGATTGATGAAGAAGTGAGAGACAATTCTGGCCTTTGGTTGAATAAGTGGCGGCTAGGGTTAAAATTTAGGGTTTTAGTTATTTTTTTTTATCAAATTATGAAGAGTGGTGGTGTATTTATAGAGTTTCGTTCGACACTATTCACCCGGAAATTCCGAACTCCGATTTAGGCGCCGAAACTGACATACCTAGGGTTTATCCCGCGTTCCAGACACAATGGAACAGGTTTCGGAAGCTAATTCGGAAGTATGTGCGAGTTATAGCTATAAACGCTCAATTTAAATTAAACCGATTTAAGTCGATTTCTAGGCGTTTTAATTTGTACCGGACAAACCGTAAATCCAATTGACTTGAAATTTGAAACCTTACAATAATATCACATTACGGATCCGATGAAACTGGTTTCGTCGAAATCCGAGACTTTTTGAAAAATGGCTATTTTGACTCGCCAAATTTAAATTAAAAAACGATTCGATGCGTTTCGAGCTGCCACGCTCAAACGATAACTCCGATTGACACGAAATTTGAAATCCGGTAATAACTAACTATTATGGATCCAATGGAACTAGTTTCGTTCAATTCTGAGACTGTTCAAAAATTGACTATTTTCACTAGTCGATTTAAATATTAAAATATTCAATTTTCACAAATTAACTTTAAATTCAATTTTGAAAGTTCTAAAATATCATTCTAACTTCCATATGATAAAATAAAATTTTACAAATCATTTTCAATCATATTTAACTCAATTTTCAATTATTTCCATAATTTAACATATTAAATTATCGATTTAATTATCCAATTAAATTCAATAATTCAAATTAAAATTTATTTGACTTATAAATCCACTTATAAATATTTAAAATAAATTAAATATTCAAATTTTAATTTCTAAAAATTCTGGGTCGTTACAAATCAGGTAGTATATAAACTGAATAACGCGATTTTTGGCCTAAAAAAGCTCCAAGAGTTTGCTTTAGAAGGATCAAACACTCATTATCAGTCTTAGGTTTCATTCAAGGAAAATATGACATTTCAGTAATCCTAAGAGTCGTAGACACATCAACTATATAAATACCGGTGTATGTCGATGATATTTTAGTCACTGGCGAAAACATCAAAGAAATACAACAATTAATTGATAGATTACATAAGGAATTGTCCTTAAAAGACCTAGGAGACCTACATCACTTTTAGGGATTAGAAACAAAGAGAGTTAGACTAACATGCACATGAGGTAAAGCAAGTACATATCAGATATACTCACCAGAACCACGATGGAAAATGCTAAGCCAATGCCTACTCCATTGGTAAGCAACCTATATTTATATAAAAACAAAGGGGATCCCTTGGAAAACCCCAACATATACATGAGCATATTCAAATGTTATCTCTTCTAATTAGATTCAGAATCTCTATAAAGAATTCAGGTAACAATTTAATCCTTTTTCAAATTATTTCTTCTTCTTCCTCCAATATATTCTTCTTTAGTTCTTTCTTTAATTGTTCTGAATCTAATAAAAATATATACAACTTCCTTATCATGTGTATATCAAAAGAGTGAGATTCTGGAGGAGATTGAAAGGGGTGAAAATCCAAGGAAAGCGAAGCTAAGGCAGTTCTGTGAGTGGAAACTTTAGTATTTCTTTTTCAATAATTATTTGGCGTATCTCTATGGATTTGAATATACCTTAGAGATTCTGGGATTACAATAATATGATAGATAAAATCTCCCATAATTCTTTTTTATTTCAAAATGTCAATTCTATGTTGAGATTCTTGATTATTTACATTAGTTTGATGGAAGTTGTTTTGTTTATGCAATTTTCGATAATTTCATTGTCTATTCCACTTTTCCTTCTTTGGTTCAATTTGTGATTTTTCAATGAAATAGAGGGTTAAATTACGGATTTTATTTGTAGTTTACACCACTTATTCCATACAAATTCCCTTCTTATCTTTTTCTTTCTAAAAAGGAGTTGAATAGAGTATGCAGTTTAGATTACAATTCAAATTGTTTAGGATGTTCCAATAAATTGGTGTAATAAACTGAATTTCTATTTTAATTACAAGTCTGTTATTGCAGTTTTGTTATGAATATTTATTCCCTACTTTAGATATTATAATTCCTTATTTTAATACATTGAAATCTTGAGAATTTGAAGAAAAATGACTTGTAATAATATTTGGTTAAGGAATTGACATTTAACGCTAATTTAGGATGTAAAATCCATGCATTTAGAATTTATTAGGCATGAATATTTTTTATTTATATTAGCATAATTATTGTATAATTATTGCATATATGGCATAGTTAATTAGGTATTTATTTTTATTTATTTCCCCTATTAGGAATGTAATTGATTGTTAGGTGAAAATAAGAGAAAATTCTCATATAGCCTAGTTATTATTCTAAGGCGTAATAAGGAAAATTTCTTATAGGCCCTTATTATGAAATAGTGAGATGAGTATTATTAAATATATGAAATGTATTTAATTTATGGCTAAGTCATAAGGATGTGAGGTCAATAAAGTAAGATGAAGGAAGTCCGCCCTTCATTTTGAGGCTACCAGTAGTTGTGTACACTTTCTATTGATGTGAGATATTCTTATGATAAATATTTATAACATTGCAAGGTTAGTCCCAAATTCTACAGCGGAAATTTTCCCCAGCTAATTTGGCTACAAGTTTCTACGAATAATCGGACTAATGTGAGACGTCATTATGAGTAGGGACTATAGTGTAAGGGGCCTAGTTCGGTGTCATGAGGTATTAAGTGGTTGTTTGAGGGCCCCTTTTTTTCCTTAAATGAAGTATTGAATGGCCTGAGGGAAACGTTAGATAGTATCCCTATAGGGGTTCACTTCTAGGTAAGGTATTAAGTGACTGACGAGGGGTTTGCCTTTCCATATAAAGAAGTATTATGTGACTTGAGATTCCATATGATGCCTATTAGATAGTACCATTGAGGAGCATGCCTTGAGAATATGTATTAAATGATGGGATCTGCCTTTATTAATGTATTAAATGACCGAAGTATGCCTATTCTCCAATAAATGGTATTAAGTGGCTTGGGTACTATCTCTTGCATCACTAGTTAATTATAACATGGGATTTGGGTTATGCAATCTTGGAGACCCGCTTCTTTCCTTAAAAAGAAGTAGTAAATGATTTTATGTTCGTAGACATGTTCTTATTTTGAAATATATGGCCCAAGTACTTAAAAAAGTAAGACTCGAGGTGTTTATTCATTGGAAACTTGTTGTTCTGACCCCCTTCTCATTACAACACAGGATAAAGGACGTTAATGATGAAGATGATGCTTAGAGATGGAGGTGGTTTACTTGTGGCAGTATTTATCATTTTTACTTGCTTTTATGTTTGCCCATATATATATCATTATTTTAAGGATTTATGATACGATTTGATGACATATTTGTGATTTTGAAGCAAATAGGTACACTTTGCTATTATATTTTTTTCCATCCGCTGTGAGTTCTGGAATTTTAGTTATGGCTCTATATTTTTTTTAGTTCTACCAAAAATTTACCTTAGAATGGTTCTATGTTTCGATGGGCCTTTTCTAGATCAAAATTTAGGCATGTTCTGAGGTGGGTTGTTACATTTGGTACCAGATCCTTGGTTACCCGATCAACGGAGAAAAATTGTACGTATGAGAGACATACTTGTTATTTTGAAAAGGTTTTCCAAAAATAATTTTCAAAATTCTTACTATATATTTATATATATGTATATATATCTATACCCTATTTTTTTTAAACATTCGCATATACACCAGACAACTCTTTTCTTTCAGCGTATAATTACTATCTTAGGAAATCATCACTAAAGATTCAACCTATAGATAGTTGATATGACTGGTATTCAATTTTCTTCTGGGCAAGGAAACTCTACCTACGGAGGATCACCCATTTGTGGAATGCTGGAATGGTTTATACAATATTTTAGGACCCTTGAGCAGATTCCTATTCATCCAGCTACATCGGTGACACCGGCTACCCCATTCATTAATGCAGCATCTCGTCCTGCCAACTTTCACAAGTTGTGTAAGGAATTTCAATACGAGAGGGAAGATACAGTCTAGAACTGAAGGATATTCGAAAGCTAAAGCTTAGGTTAGTAACTACGAGAAGATATTTAAAGAGCTTGGTTGGGATGATCAGTTAAAAAAGGAGATTAGCAGCTTGGTACCTCAAGGTGGAAGCTTTAGATTGGTGGAACTTTGTGACTAATGAGCATCCTAGAAGGATATTCTCTTGGATGAATTTAAGGATAAACTTGAGATGAGATTCATGTCTAGAGCAGAGGTTTTCTTACAAATGAAAAGGTTCATTCAGCCGAGACAAGGAGGTTTTACTCTCAAGGAGCATATAGCTAAGTTTACTAAATTGGCTAAATTTGGGATGAGCCTAATAGACACAACTATGAGAAGGCCATAAAGTTTGTGAAAGGTATAAATTCCTCGTTAAGAGAAATGTTGTTGACCTACGTGCCTCTGGGGGACATGTATGAGATGTTGGTGGAAATGGAAATGCTACATGTGGCCAATACAGATGCAAGGAGTTCCAAGAAGGGAAGCTTTTGGGCCCGTAAGAAGTTAAAGGTGAAGTTTAAGAAGGATGGCAAGGTGTGTCAAAGATGCCATAAGAAGGGTCTTGAAATTAAAGATTGTAGGATGAGTCTGATGAAGGAAGTCTTTAAAGGGAAGTGCTTTAATTGCTACAAGGAAGGGCATTAGAAGAATCGGTGTCCCAAGATGGCTAACAAAGGATCAAGCAATTAACCGGATTCCTACAAGCAAAACAAGCATGGCTGCTTTAGAAGAAATGATCTGTTATCGGGCAATTTTATTAGGAATAACGAGGGCATCCCTGCATACTCAAAGCTTTATATCTGAAGCAAATTTTAAAGAAACCGTTAGAGTTTTAGAAAAAGATGCTCTATGGGGCCGTCCGTCACCACTATGTAGAAAATCATTAGTTATGAATACATCAGATACCAGTGACTCGGTTGGTGAAATAGTCATCCTCTCTCTAAAAAATAGGTTTTTTCACCGATGCACAAAGAAAATATTCTGTTGCACAGATTTTTATGCGGGCCTTACCAAAAAAGGATTGGCTTATTTTGGAAAATACATTCAACCAACTCCAATCCTTTTACCAATTAACATCCTAGAAGATTTCATAAAACCTTTATCTCTAAGTTTTCAACTTTTCGGGATAGGTTATTGAAGCTGTCCCTTTTGCTAGTAAACCACCAACAGACAAGGGAAAACAACTCTAGAGGGTATAACTCTTATTTTTAGAGTTACTATTCATACCCTATTTGATTCAGGGGCATCACATTCCTTCATAGCTAGAAATATAGTAAATTTCTTAAACCTTCAAGCCTAAATGATCAACAACCCGATAGAGGTTTCCAATCCCAATGGGGGTTCGGTTCATCTTTCACTTATTTGCAAAGACTTAGTGTTAGACATATGTGAAATTGATTTCATATGCAATGCGTATGGTCTAAATTTTAAGGGGTATGGACTTATCTTGGGTATGTATTGGTTGTCATATTACGGAGCCATACTTGATTGTGATAAGAAGGTTGTACGACCAAGGAGTTACGGAGGTGGTGACCTAGAAGTTCTTTGTACATCCAAAGATTTAGTCGAGTTAAGCCATTTATGCTCACTTAATTCAATTTGTTATTGTAGAACCACCATCTGTACCCATATTTGAAGAAATTCTTGATGTCTTCGAGGACGTCTCAAGTCTCTGGACCTATAGGGAGATTAAATTTTGAATCGATTAAGAGAAGGATGCAAGTCCCATTGCTCTACCTTTGAGGCGTAAGCCCTCAAAGAAAGAAGTGAATTGGATAAGAAAATATCTAAGCTATTGAAGAAAGGATTCATTCGTAGAAGTACTTTTGAATGGGGAGCCACTGTTGTTTTTACCACTAAGGCAGTCGGTTCTTTGAGACTTTGCATCGATTATAGGTAACTGAAAAAGTTGATAAGAAAGAATAGGTGCCTTTTACCTAGGATTGATGACTTGTTCGAACAACTTGTAGGAGCTAGGGACTTTTCTCAATTAGACCTAGCAAAGGGATTCCATCAGTTAGGGATAACAAAGCAGGCCAAGTCGAAGACCTCATTTCACACTCCAAATAGGCTCTATGAGTGGGCAGTAATGCCTTTTGGTTTAACGAATGCCCTAACATACTTTGTAGATTTGATGATTAGAGTATTTAAGGGGCAACTTAATAAATTCATCGTGGTATTTGTTGATGATATCTTGGTTTTCTCCAAAGGAAAGAAGGAGCATGAGGACCACCTTAGGAAGGTATTGGAAACTTTGAGGAGGAACCAACTCAAGGCCAAAAATTTTAAATGTCACTTTTGGAAGAATGAAGTTAAATTTCTTGGACATATTGTTACGAAGCAAGGATTGGTTGTAGACCCTACCAAAGTGAAAGCTGTCCAAGGATGGAAGATCATTAAGAGTGCATCATAGGTTCGAAGTTTCCTTGGGTTGGCAGGCTACTATAGAAAGTTCATCAAAAACTTTGCAAGAATAGCAGCCCCCTTAACCAAATTGACTAAGAACAACCTAGTTTTTGCTTGGGATAAAAGATGCACTAAGGAGTTTGAGAAGATTACGGAATCAATGACAAGTGCACCTGTGCTCATCATTCCTGATGGAACCAATTCACGGTTTTTACAGACGCTTGTGGCATAGGATTAGGAGCAGTTTTAACGTAAGAGGGAAAAGTAGTTGCTTATGGTAGTAGGTTGGAAAAGATCATGAGAAGAAGTATTCAGTGCATGACTTGGAATTGGCAGATGCCATCTTTTCCCTAAAGATGTAGAGACATTATTTCTTGGGAGGTAGAATTAAGTTATTCGCTAATCATAAAACACTCAAACACCTATTTTCCCAAAAAAATTGAATCTTATACAGCAGAGATGGATGGATTATATAAGATCGTTTGACTTTAATATTCTGTATAACTATGAAAAAGGAACGCAGTCGCTGACGTCCTTAGCTGGAGGCATGCAACCCTAGGTGTTATATATGAATGGAGAAAGTTGGAGTTTCACTTGAATTTTAACTTTCAATCATCAACAGAACCTATCAAAGGTTTTCTAGCAGTTATGAAGATTAGATTAGCCGTAATGGTTCATACAGGGCACGAGCAAGTAAAGGATGAGAAGTTAGTAGGGATTTTGGAGAAATTGAGGAACGGAGAGCATTTTTCCCATGCAAAATGTCACCACTCTAGGATGACCATCCATCTTGGAGGAGATTAGATGTGTAAAGACATAAAGAAGATCTACTTTTGGAATGGAATGAAGAAGAGCATAGGTGAGTTTGTTGCTAAGTGTTTAAGATAATAAAAATGAGCAAGGGAAGCCTGGTGGATTATTGATTACCTTTGGAAATTATGACTTAGAACTTAGAGCATATTTCAATGGATTTTGTGGAAGGATTGCCTAGAAGTCAAAAGGGCGGTGATGTTATTTGGGTTGTTGTGGATAGACTCACAAAAAGTGTTCATTTTGTTCCAATTAGGAGAAATAGGGCTACTACCTCTCTTGCGTAGATTTATATCAAGGAGGTAGTTCGTTTACATGGAATTCCTATGAGCATAGTCATTGATAGGGATCCCTTGTTCACTACTGAGTTTTGGAGGAGCTTACAGACAGCTTTGGGAACTTCTTTGAATCTTTACACTGCATATCACTCGTAGATTGATGGACAAACATAGAGGGTGAATAGGATTTTGAAGGACTTATTAAGAGCTTGTGTCTTGGACTTCGGAGGACATTTGGGGTAGCATCTACCTTTGGTTGAGTTTGCATATTACAGTTGCTATCGAATAACAATTAGTAAGGCCTCTTTTGAAGCACTTAACGGGCGGCCCTGCAAATCGCCTGGTTATTGGTGGAAAACCACCGACAAAATATTGCTCAATCCTTATTTGATCTATGATACCATTGAAAAAGTAGAGTTGATCAGGTAAAGGATGAAGGCAATACAAGATCGTCAGAAATCTTATGTAGATAAAAGAAGGAAAGAGCTTGAGTTTGAGAATGGAGATACGGTGTTTGTTAAAATCTCCTCACTTCGGAAGGTTGTTAGATTTGGCAAGCTTGAAAAATGACGCCTAGGCTTGTCAAAGCATTTAGAATTTTGAAAAGGATAGGAAAATTGGCATATGTGTGGAGCTTCCTAACAAGTTGGCAGGAATCTACAATGTTTTCCATGTTTCTCACCTTAGGAAATGTCTTCATGACACCGCTATTAGTGTAGAGCCAAATCAGTTGGGGGATTTTGAGATTGTGCCAGCAGTGCCATGTGCCATCGCCCGTGTTATGGAGCACGGAACTAGGAGACTCTACAACAAAATAATTAAACTGGTCTAAGTACAATGGGGAACAATCCAATGTAAAGCACATGGAAGACTGAGGAGAAGATGAAGAACACTCACCTAGAGTTTTTCACTGGTAATTTCTCTCTCCAAATTTTAGGCTTTTGGTTGCATTGTGATTAGTAGATTAGATGGTAGGAGATGGTTGTTACACCAAACACCAAACATCTCACATTCGCAGCGGACAACATATAATAAATAATAACAGTTTACAAAAGAATACTATATCTATCGATTACATTTAATATACATCAGAGTTTCACATTATATACTGTCACTGAATATTTACAATTATCAAGTCTCGGATTAACAATAATATAAATACAGCGGAATACTCTATACGATATTGCATCCGGCTCGCCTCCTGAGCTCCAGAACGTCCTAACCTGGAAATCTGTAATACTCGGTCTGACCCGAGCATTACACCAAAGTAACACCCGGGTCAGGCTGGAAACCAGCGTTAGTAATCTCAACTAACATGGAATACCAAGCAACAACTCATATAAAAACCCGGGTAACTCAAACTAATTTTACATGTCACAATTTGTTATAGACATAACTTATTTCCAAAATAAGCTTTCCAAGTGTCCAAAATTTAGATTTTATAATCCAATTCATTTAAATCCAATCATTCCTACCTATCAATTTATAAAAATTCGAAGTGGTTTCGGGTATTTCCCAATACCCGATCCCGGCCTCTTCGATTCTCATATCATCTAAACCTAAGTTATTCAAATGAAATACACAACATTTCATATCAGAGATATCAACTCATTCAAAGCATCCAATACCAGTCAATCACCCATACACAAAGCTTAATCACATACAGATCAATTCGATTTATTCTAATTGAATTTTTAAACCTCAATCACTTAGGTTTCTTCATTAATTAATTCCAAATCAATTAATTAATCAACTCTTCCATATCCATTCATCTTAATTAATCACCATGGATTAATTATCTTTCGATTACATTCAAGAAATTATCTTTAATTAATTCCACGATATTAATGATTCTTAACCCAAAATCAATAAGTAATCTTAATTACTACATGAATTAATTAACTATTTTAATTACATAAATCCTTAATTACTTATATTAATTAACTTCTCATACGTCACTTATATTGATTTATTCTCATAACTAATCAATCTCTATTTACATCATTAATTATATAAATTAATGATGTCTCATTTACATTTCAATTTATTCTAATCTAATTTAATTTCTCTTTTTATAATGGAAGCTTAAGGAATTTAAAATCAAATTTATATATATATTTTAAATTCAATTCGGGTTACAATTGCACTTTGACATTTAAGTTATTAAAACACTTAATATTTTAAAACTTTATTTGTTAGATGGTTTTAGAACTTGTTTTAAATCTCTACTTAACAATTTAACTCTGGTCTTTAAATATCACTTTTCATTTCTTTCCAGTTCATTCTTTATTTTTATTCTAGAATTATTTCACTTTCAGAATTCACCTTATATTCCTTTCAAAAATCCAACATATATATTTCGATAACTCAAGGTACCGAAATATTCAAACAACTCACAGCATTCATTATTCCAATTGCCAATAATAATCATCCCAAACTACCAATCATTCCAATATATTTTAGATATTACTATATAATATAGCATATCAATTCAATTCAACCATTCAATCAATCATTTCAATTGACCATCTAAATTTAAACAAAAACCCGGAAGCGTGAGATTTACTCACCTTTAATTTTCCTTTTTTTTTTTGGAATCCATCCGAACCAGCTTGTTTTCTTTTTAGATTTCAAACCTTGGATAAACATTAAATGGTCTTATTAATATTCGAACAATTTGAACTAATCAATTTCTACTTAATAAATTTCATTTTACCTAATAAGCTAATTTCAAACTAATTTTCTATTTGTAAAATATTTTCTAGTTATCAAATAATTATACAAGTTAACTGCCATTTTGTAAATTTAAATAAACCAAATCTTTATTTAAACAAATAATTAAGTTCCTAAACTACTTTTCCCTTTTCTTTTTATTATTTTATTTTTATTATTTTTATCCTTACATATAATTCCCAATCCGGAACCTAATATTAGTTCATTCTTATGTACATATATCATGTAAACTTAGGAAGGAGGTAATATAAAACAAAAACTGCTCACCCATTGTCGCGAGTCCACCACTTCACCTCCTGGATGCCGCCGTCAGCCTCGCGAGCATGGAACCCTATACCGAAGCCGAGCACGAACGCAACCCCTCCTTGATCGATGCCGCGACCCAATCAACATGGGTTTTTTTTTCGCACTTCAATCGTAACTGCTATCGATCGAGCTACCCACTCCATACAAGTCGAAACCCTAACCCCCACTCAAACGATCGCGACTCCCCAATTCATACATCAGAGCGAGCCGCCTCGAACGCTCATACCCCCTCAATCACTTCGCCTCCGCCTCGCGCGAGTGATACGATTCCATCCTAATTCTTGCGCACGCTTTAGGGTTGCGAGCGACGATAGAAGGGAAACAGGAATTTTGATTCGATTCCCCCTTTATTTCGAAAACTGGAAATCGCGATGGGTTCAGTCGCCCCCTCTTTTTTTTATGTGTTTGATTAATAGTTGAAAGATAGAGAGAGAGACGGCGACGTATGATAAAAATAGGAATGGCTTCCTGAGTACGCCTGACTGTTATATAATTCAATATTTAAAATATCTCGTGTTTCATAACGTGAAATCCCAAACCCCAAATCAGACATGACGACAGACGTTTATAAGGTTTTACCCGCGTTCCGAACGCAATGGAACGTGTTTCGAAAGCAAATTAGATCATATGCGCGAGTTACGAAAATAAACGATCAATTCTAAATTAAATCGATTGGAATAGTTCTAAGCGTTTTGAGCTATCAGTATCAAATGACAACTCCGATTGCTACGAAAATTGAAATCCGATAATAACTAACTATTATGAATCCAATGGAACTGGTTTCATCGAATTCCGAGACTGTACCTCGGAAGGCCATTTTTAAATTCCAATTTAAACAATATGTTATAAAAATTGAACAAATTACCTTTAAATTAAATTTCAACACTTTCACTACCTTCAGTGCTATCAATATAAATTTTATAAGCCTTCAAATTATTTTAAATAGGCTTAGAAATCCCAGATTCATCATTTTACCCAATTTCAAATTATATGATTCAATATTTAAACTATATAACTCAATAATTTAATTATCAAGTAAATATTGATATCTGAAATTCAAGTTTAAATTACTTTTAAATATTTAAAATCAATTAACTATTTTAATTAAAATTGTTAAAAATTCAAGGTCGTCACATTCCTCCGCCCTTAAAAGAATTTCGTCCCCGAAATTACTAGTTAGGAAGAATGATCCAATTCCCGTTTATTTTCCCTAAACCCACAATTCAACACCCTACCAACTATTCTTTATTAAAGACCTACTATCACCTTAAACAACTTCCCAAGCCTTCTATAGTTTTAAACAATACCCTTTGCTCAAACATCTAAACTTCAATTTAAAACCAAAATTTTAAATTATCAAAAAATTTCCCAAAATTTTCTAACTCTCTAAATTTTCGAAAAATTTTGCCAGCGTCTCCTTTGCGCGGCTAGCTTGGTACTACTACAAAAGGCCACTACGGGCTCCCAAATTCCAAAAAGAAAACAAAGCCCGGTGGCTACATCAAAACCCAATCCAATTTTATCTAGAAATTTAAATACGTACCTTTTTGTCGGGCAATATAAATTTATCTTTTAGAATCAAGTCCATTTCCTTTTACCGTTAATACCTGCATATCTTGTTTAGTAACAATATTCAATCGAAACTTTACAAGTCATTTTATACATTCTCTTATGTAGGTTTTCATATTTACTTCTATTCAAATTCGTTTTTCCCGTTTTAATATGGACTCAATTTAGTTTCAATTTTGGAATATTAAATTCTATTTTTCATATATAATTCATTCATATTAGTTCACCTACAAATTTACTTTAAATCTCCAATTTGAAATTGTTTTGTCGTTAACCAATTTTTTCAAAAAAATTCTAACTCTTAAAATTTTCGGAAAATTTTGGCAGAGTCCCCTTTGTACGGAGGAGCTTTTGCAATTTGACAAGAGATATAAATATGTATACATCGACCCACACGGTCGGAAAAAGCAAAAACAGTTCATATTTCCTATTTTTATTGCGTAGGCGTACCTTATTTAGCATTTTAAGCAAGCAGCTTATTTATTTTAGCAATTAGTTCAATCCAAATCCAGCCAAACGGCCTTCAAGTACCTGTACTTACTCAATTTAAATATGTAAGTGCCATATATAGAAAATTTATTAGCATTCCACTCACTTCTAATAGCTAAACACATGCGTTACTAAACATCAAGCACCAAACACTTCCATAAACAATTTATATGTTTTCAAAACTAATTCAATTGCTTTCTATCAATTAAACATATCATTTCGTTCAAATTTTATTGGTTTACAACTCAATTGCTTACATTTAATTTATTTATAATCCAATCAAGCTCATATTCACTTCAATTGATTCAAAAATCAATTATATTTGCATCCACTATTTTATAGAATTTAATTAAATCTCGTTTACGACAAACGACACTCATTTTTATGCAAATTGATGATATCCATGTGAATAAATAATTACCAGAGCTTTATAACCAATTTAAATTGATTCCGACTCAATTTTATTCAATTCCATTCCATTTTAATTTATTCACAACCATTTTATTTAGCTCGACATATTCCATTCTTGTATACTACGAGCCATTCCCAAATTAATTCAATCCAAGCTTTTATTTAATGGGCTTTTATTTTTATTCAAAGCCAAGCTTCCATAAAATTTAAACTTAAGTTAATTTACTTTAATTTATTCCAACATCTAACTTAAGTTTACTTCTATTTGATTCTCATTTAATCAAATTCCATTAAATTCGGTTAGCCCATCCACTTTAATTTTAATTTTAAATTTAATTCACCTTCTCAATTTATCAAAATAATATCCAAGCACATACTTAACTTATTTATAATCCAAATTAGTAGCCACCGAACTTAAGTTCAGTCTGATAATCCAATTCCAATCACACTTTGATTTAGTTTTATTTAATCAGACTTCACCCATTTATTTCTTAAATTAATTAAACCATTTATTTACTCATTTTAATTTTTGAATTCATCTACTTAATTCATTTTCAAATTCATTATATTATACAAAACCATTCTCAAATTATTATTACTCATCTGGAATTTGATTCCAACTCAAACTATTTCTATTATTATTCACTTCCCTTTCATATGACAGCACTTCTCTTATATCCAATTTACTTGCAAATTTCATTAAATATTATCCAAATCACACTTGAATTATATTCATAATTCAATCCATCACATTTTCAATCCAACTCAAATTTTATTTTTCCAACATCTCTTCTTATTTAATTTATTATCAAATCTAAGTCAAATTCCATTCACAATTCGGATCCATTTCCAAACTCCATTATTAACTTACAATTTATTTATTTCAACCGAATTAATTTTTTATCAACATACTCTATTAAATAATTTATTTAGCTGATTAGCTTACTTCCACTTTTAATTTAATATTCGATTTTTAATTATAAAGAAGCCCTTCATCAAATTTTCCCGAGTTTAAATTTTTATTTTATAATTTCAGTTTGGATTCCCCTTTATTTAAAATTTAGAAATGCCTTTAAATTCAGTAATACAATTTAAAATAGCTTTTTATAAAAATCATATCCTATAACTCGATGTCTCAACCAGTCCATCCTTGTTCTCACAGAAATTCTGTCATACGTTGATCAGGCGTATGACTGAAAATCAACAAGTACTTGGTAAACCCGTTTTCAACATCCAGTGAAAATAATTGGAAAACAATTTTATTGAAATATAGAAAACATTTTTTGAAAATAGAGGAAATATCTTTGCTGAGGATGCTCTGGAAATCATCACCCCCATCCATGGTCGCAGTTAACCCGATGATTACGTTGTCGTCCCGACAAAATCCACAGATAACCGTAGGCCTCCGCGCCCCACGAGTACACCATGGAACCCACGACAGATCGCAGCTACAACTGGGGTTACGTAGCTATCACAGCAAAAACACATATAACTGTAGGCATCAGCGCCATCGAATTTCGCTGCCAAAAATGAAACTTCTCCACTCCACTTGACCATAGATCGCAGTCTACCGATGTTGCGTTGCCTTCCCGGCAAAATCAAGTGTAGACCGTTGACACTCATCCTCCACACGATTTTCGCTATGGTCCCCACAGTAGATCGCAGCGACATCAAGTTACACTGTCGTCACAGCATAACCCAAATGCCTCTGTAGACATCAGCGCCCTCGACTTTCGCTACCCAATAATCCTCAGGAACTAGTTTTGTCCGGACTCCTCACAGGATCAACTTTAGAATCCCCCTTGGAGTTCAAGGCAGTACCACCCTGTGGCACTCCTGAGAAGTTCATTTCAAAGGAGCGCCTTTTTCCCTAGAGCCATCATCAAAACATTTTATACTATACATATAGTATCTTCAAATCATACACCTAGTATGATATCATACAAAGCTCCTTTACACAAAATCGATTATCCCAAAATCGATAATTCTCAAACTAGGCTTTCCAAATTCAATGTTGATTTTACCCAAAAATCAAAAGCCTTTCCAAATCCAAAGGTTCTCAAAACCCTTTTTCCAAAATCCTCATAAGATCCTTTATATATATATAGATATATATATATATTTTTTAAAACTTTGGATCATTTCAAACTTGTATAAAACCCCTTTTATACTTCAATTCTTATCTCGGTTGGGTATTTAAATTAATAACAGTTGGAACTCCGACCAGTTTATATTTAGAAAATAGCTTGAAAAATTTAAAAATAAAATAAATAAGTAGTGGAAAAATAATTATCAGTTTACAAAATAGCTATAAAATAGGTAACTAACTGTAAAATAGTTAAGAAATAGCTGAATAGTTTCAAAAATTGTAGATAATTGCAAAATAGTTGTAAAATAGAAATTAGTTGGTGAAATAGTTGAAAAATAGTAATTAGTTTAGGAAACAATTGAAAAATGTTTAAATAGCTCCAAAAATAATGGTAAAACAAATATAATAAGTTAGTTTTAGAAAGAATGGTTGTATATATTTAATAGCTTAGAAAAATTAAGTTTATATCAAAACAATTTATATTTAAAATAGTCAAGAGCCAACTGTTTACCTCCCCAACAAGTCAATTTAAATCTTCATTTAAATTGACCCAATTCTAATTCAAATAACTCCAAATTTCATTGGACTCGATTAATCCCCAATTCAAGTTTAATAAATCCTGATTTCTTTCCCAATTTAAATCAAATTCTAGTTGATTTTAATCCTGTTCGATTTTAACTTTAATTTCATATTATTCCAATCAAATTTGAATTATTATCAATTGAACCCATTTCAAATTCAAATCATTTCAATATAATCCAATTTAATTTCCCAATTTAAATTTTAAACTTATACATCTTCAATCACCAATCCAATTAATGCAATCCAAATTCAATTTTGAACTGATTCATTTAAATCTCGAATTTAAACTATCTCGAATTATAGAAATCCGAGTTAATTCCCAAAGTTTGGTTTAACTCTTTAAACCAAATTAACCTTTAAATCAAAGTTTAATCATTTTAATTTCTGAGCCCAATTTCTCAAAATTCTCATTTTAAATTATTTTTACTTATGTATTTCAAGGTTCAATACAATTTTATTTTAAAATTTTAATTTATTATTCAATTCAATTTTCCAGTTTGAAGCCAGTTCTTAAACAAGTTTATTTTACAATTCAATTATTCAAACTTATTTTATTTTATTTATACAATTCCATTCTCAAGTCAAAGATTTTTATTTACAATAGGAGGATATCATCCAATTTATTTTAAAACGTCCCTCCATTTTACATTTTAGATCTCAAACCCTTCCGAGATCACACAAATTCCCAATTCAAATCAACCATTTAACCTTCCAAGTTAAATTTTAATTTCATCTCGAAATTTCCAATTCTGGTTGTTTTTCTACCCTTATTTAACTTCCCAAAGTTAAATTCCCATTTACTTAATCCAATCAACCTTACTCAATTTGAACTCGCGCTTCAAACTTCAAAGTTCGTTCCCTCTTATAAGTTCACAACTTATATCTCTCAGGGTTTCTACATCATACTTCAGGAAAAATCAAATCTCAACCTCTTAGAGTTTATTTCAAATTTATTTTTGATATCATATATATACCCATACATATATACATATTTGTTTCTTGGCCCTCCCAGCCATATTTTAAAATTTTAAACCACCTTTGGTTTTAAATTCAAATCAATTTCAAACAACCCATTGTTTCAACAAATCCCGGTTATCCAAATAATACTTATTATTTTCATTACTTGGAAACCAAAATTTCAAATTCTGGGATTAGATTTAGAGTTTCATTTTCAATCACTTAAATTTAATTTAGTTGTATTTCTATTTCTACTTAATTTAATTCCAATTCAAGACTTCAGTTGGGTTGTATTATATTACTTCTAAATTTTAAATTTCAATAATTTAACAGCCAATCGTCTTAATATTTATTAGAATAAAATATTCCTTTATATACTAAAATATACTTTTATATAAACTCATTTAAAACCTTTATATAAGAAAATAACAAGTACGCTCTCATATATATATATATATATATATATATATATATATATATATATATATATATTCTTAACTCATTCTAGAGCACTACGGACTCTATTAAATGAGTAATCCCCACCAAAGCCAAGGTTCTCGCTTAACCTGCGGCTCTGATACCAAATGTAACGACCCGAAATTTTCGAACCCGAAAATTTCAAATAGTTAAGAAAAAGAAGAAAGAGAAAGAAGAAGAAGAACAGAAACACCAAACATCTCACATTCGCAGCGGACAACATATAATAAATAATAACAGTTTACAAAAGAATACTATATCTATCGATTACATTTAATATACATCAGAGTTTCACATTATATACTGTCACTGAATATTTACAATTATCAAGTCTCAGATTAACAATAATATAAATACAGCGGAATACTCTATACGATATTGCATCCGGCTCGCCTCCTGAGCTCCAGAACGTCCTAACCTGGAAATCTGTAATACTCGGTCTGACCCGAGCATTACACCAAAGTAACACCCGGGTCAGGCTGGAAACCAGCGTGAGTAATCTCAACTAACATGGAATACCAAGCAACAACTCATATAAAAACCCGGGTAACTCAAACTAATTTTACATGTCACAATTTGTTATAGACATAACTTATTTCCAAAATAAGCTTTCCAAGTGTCCAAAATTTAGATTTTATAATCCAATTCATTTAAATCCAATCATTCCTACCTATCAATTTATAAAAATTCGAAGTGGTTTCGGGTATTTCCCAATACCCGATCCCGGCCTCTTCGATTCTCATATCATCTAAACCTAAGTTATTCAAATGAAATATACAACATTTCATATCAGAGATATCAACTCATTCAAAGCATCCAATACCATTCAATCACCCATACACAAAGCTTAATCACATACAGATCAATTCGATTTATTCTAATTGAATTTTTAAACCTCAATCACTTAGATTTCTTCATTAATTAATTCCAAATCAATTAATTAATCAACTCTTCCATATCCATTCATCTTAATTAATCACCATGGATTAATTATCTTTCGATTACATTCAAGAAATTATCTTTAATTAATTCCACGATATTAATGATTCTTAACCCAAAATCAATAAGTAATCTTAATTACTACATGAATTAATTAACTATTTTAATTACATAAATCCTTAATTACTTATATTAATTAACTTCTCATACGTCACTTATATTGATTTATTCTCATAACTAATCAATCTCTATTTACATCATTAATTATATAAATTAATGATGTCTCATTTACATTTCAATTTATTCTAATCTAATTTAATTTCTCTTTTTATAATGGAAGCTTAAGGAATTTAAAATCAAATTTATATATATATTTTAAATTCAATTCGGGTTACAATTGCACTTTGACATTTAAGTTATTAAAACACTTAATATTTTAAAACTTTATTTGTTAGATGGTTTTAGAACTTGTTTTAAATCTCTACTTAACAATTTAACTCTGGTCTTTAAATATCACTTTTCATTTCTTTCCAGTTCATTCTTTATTTTTATTCTAGAATTATTTCACTTTCAAAATTCACCTTATATTCCTTTCAAAAATCCAACATATATATTTTGATAACTCAAGGTACCGAAATATTCAAACAACTCACAGCATTCATTATTCCAATTGCCAATAATAAGCATCCCAAACTACCAATCATTCCAATATATTTTAGATATTACTATATAATATAGCATATCAATTCAATTCAACCATTCAATCAATCATTTCAATTAACCATCTAAATTTAAACAAAAACCGGGAAGCGTGAGATTTACTCACCTTTAATTTTTCTTTTTTTTCTTTTTTGCAACCCATCCGAACCAGCTTGTTTTCTTTTTAGATTTCAAACCTTGGATAAACATTAAATGGTCTTATTAATATTCGAACAATTTGAACTAATCAATTTCTACTTAATAAATTTCATTTTACCTAATAAGCTAATTTCAAACTAATTTTCTGTTTGTAAAATATTTTCTAGTTATCAAATAATTATACAAGTTAACTGCCATTTTGTAAATTTAAATAAACCAAATCTTTATGTAAACAAATAATTAAGTTCCTAAACTACTTTTCCCTTTTCTTTTTATTATTTTATTTTTATTATTTTTTCCTTACATATAATTCCCAATCCGGAACCCAATATTAGTTCATTCTTATGTACATATATCATATAAACTTTGGAAGGAGGTAATATAAAACAATAACTGCTCACCCACTGTCGCGAGTCCACCACTTCACCTCTTGGATGCCGCCGTCAGCCTCGCGAGCATGGAACCCTATACCAAAGCCGAGCACGAACGCAACCCCTCCTTGATCGATGCCGCGACCCAATTAACATGGGTTTTTTTTCGCACTTCAATCGTAACTGCTATCGATCGAGCTACCCACTCCATACAAGTCGAAACCCTAACCCCCACTCAAACGATCGTGACTCCCCAATTCATACATCAGAGCGAGCTACCTCGAATGCTCATACCCCCTCAATCACTTCGCCTCCGCCTCGCGCGAGTGATACGATTCCATCCTAATTCTTGCGCACGCTTTAGGGTTGCGAGCGACGATAGAAGGGAAATAGGAATTTTGATTCGATTCCCCCTTTGTTTCGAAAACTGGAAATCGCGATGGGTTCAGTCGCCCCCTCTTTTTTTTATGTGTTTGATTAATAGTTGAAAGATAGAGAGAGAGACGGCGATGTATGATAAAAATTGGAATGGCTTCCTGAGTACGCCTGACTATTATATAATTCAATATTTAAAATATCTTGTGTTTCATAACGTGAAATCCCAAACCCCAAATCAGACATGACGACAGACGTTTAGAAGGTTTTACCCGCGTTCCGAACGCAATGGAACGTGTTTCGAAAGCAAATTAGATCATATGCGCGAGTTACGAAAATAAACGATCAATTCTAAATTAAATCGATTGGAATAGTTCTAAGCGTTTTGAGCTATCAGTATCAAATGACAACTCCGATTGCTACGAAAATTGAAATCCGATAATAACTAACTATTATGAATCCAATGGAACTGGTTTCATCGAATTCCGAGACTGTACCTCGGAAGGCTATTTTTAAATTCCAATTTAAACAATATATTATAAAAATTGAACAAATTACCTTTAAATTAAATTTCAACACTTTCACTACCTTCAGTGCTATCAATATAAATTTTATAAGCCTTCAAATTATTTTAAATAGGCTTAGAAATCCCAGATTCATCATTTTACCCAATTTCAAATTATATGATTCAATATTTAAACTATATAACTCAATAATTTAATTATCAAGTAAATATTAATATCTGAAATTCAAGTTTAAATTACTTTTAAATATTTAAAATCAATTAACTATTTTAATTAAAATTGTTAAAAATTCCAGATCGTCACATTCCTCCGCCCTTAAAAGAATTTCGTCCCCGAAATTACTAGTTAGGAAGAATGATCCAATTCCCGTTTATTTTCCCTAAACCCACAATTCAACACCCTACCAACTATTCTTTATTAAAGACCTACTATCACCTTAAACAACTTCCCAAGCCTTCTATAGTTTTAAACAATACCCTTTGCTCAAACATCTAAACTTCAATTTAAAACCAAAATTTTAAATTATCAAAAAATTTCCCAAAATTTTCTAACTCTCTAAATTTTCAAAAAATTTTGCCAGCGTCTCCTTTGCGCGGCTAGCTTGGTACTACTACAAAAGGCCACTACGGGCTCCCAAATTCCAAAAAGAAAACAAAGCCCGGTGGCTACATCAAAACCCAATCCAATTTCATCTAGAAATTTAAATACGTACCTTTTTGTCGGGCAATATAAATTTATCTTTTAGAATCAAATCCATTTCCTTTTACCATTAATACCTGCATATCTTGTTTAGTAACAATATTCAATCGAAACTTTACAAGTCATTTTATACATTCTCTTATGTAGGTTTTCATATTTACTTCTATTCAAATTCGTTTTTCCCGTTTTAATATGGACTCAATTTATTTTCAATTTTGGAATATTAAATTCTATTTTTCATATATAATTCATTCATATTAGTTCACCTACAAATTTACTTTAAATCTCCAATTTGAAATTGTTTTGTCGTTAACCAATTTTTTCAAAAAATTTCTAACTCTCAAAATTTTCGGAAAATTTTGGCAGAGTCCCCTTTGTACGGAGGAGCTTTTGCAATTTGACAAGAGATATAAATATGTATACATCGACCCACACGGTCGGAAAAAGCAAAAACAGTTCATATGTCCTATTTTTATTGCGTAGGCGTACCTTATTTAGCATTTTAAGCAAGCAGCTTATTTATTTTAGCAATTAGTGCAATCCAAATCCAGCCAAACGGCCTTCAAGTACCTGTACTTACTCAATTTAAATATGTAAGTGCCATATATAGAAAATTTATTAGCATTCCACTCACTTCTAATAGCTAAACACATGCGTTACTAAACATCAAGCACCAAACACTTCCATAAACAATTTATATGTTTTCAAAACTAATTCAATTGCTTTCTATCAATTAAACATATCATTTCGTTCAAATTTTATTGGTTTACAACTCAATTGCTTACATTTAATTTATTTATAATCCAATCAAGCTCATATTCACTTCAATTGATTCAAAAATCAATTATATTTGCATCCACTATTTTATAGAATTTAATTAAATCTCGTTTACGACAAACGACACTCATTTTTATGCAAATTGATGATATCCATGTGAATAAATAATTACCAGAGCTTTATAACCAATTTAAATTGATTCTGACTCAATTTTATTCAATTCCATTCCATTTTAATTTATTCACAACCATTTTATTTAGCTCGACATATTCCATTCTTGTATACTACGAGCCATTCCCAAATTAATCCAATCCAAGCTTTTATTTAATGGGCTTTTATTTTTATTCAAAGCCAAGCTTCCATAAAATTTAAACTTAAGTTAATTTACTTTAATTTATTCCAACATCTAACTTAAGTTTACTTCTATTTGATTCTCATTTAATCAAATTCCATTAAATTCGGTTAGCCCATCCACTTTAATTTTAATTTTAAATTTAATTCACCTTCTCAATTTATCAAAATAATATCCAAGCACATACTTAACTTATTTATAATCCAAATTAGTATGCCACCGAACTTAAGTTCAGTCTGATAATCCAATTCCAATCACACTTTGATTTAGTTTTATTTAATCAGACTTCACCCATTTATTTCTTAAATTAATTAAACCATTTATTTACTCATTTTAATTTTTGAATTCATCTACTTAATTCATTTTCAAATTCATTATATTATACAAAACCATTCTCAAATTATTATTACTCATCTGGAATTTGATTCCAACTCAAACTATTTCTATTATTATTCACTTCCCTTTCATATGACAGCACTTCTCTTATATCCAATTTACTTGCAAATTTCATTAAATATTATCCAAATCACACTTGAATTATATTCATAATTCAATCCATCACATTTTCAATCCAACTCAAATTTTATTTTTCCAACATCTCTTCTTATTTAATTTATTATCAAATCTAAGTCAAATTCCATTCACAATTCGGATCCATTTCCAAACTCCATTATTAACTTACAATTTATTTATTTCAACCGAATTAATTTTTTATCAACATACTCTATTAAATAATTTATTTAGCTGATTAGCTTACTTCCACTTTTAATTTAATATTCGATTTTTAATTATAAAGAAGCCCTTCATCAAATTTTCCCGAGTTCAAATTTTTATTTTATAATTTCAGTTTGGATTCCCCTTTATTTAAAATTTAGAAATGCCTTTAAATTCAGTAATACAATTTAAAATAGCTTTTTATAAAAATCATATCCTATAACTCGATGTCTCAACCAGTCCATCCTTGTTCTCACAGAAATTCTGTCATACGTTGATCAGGCGTATGACTGAAAATCAACAAGTACTTGGTAAACCCGTTTTCAACATCCAGTGAAAATAATTGGAAAACAATTTTATTGAAATATAGAAAACATTTTTTGAAAATAGAGGAAATATCTTTGCTGAGGATGCTCTGGAAATCATCACCCCCATCCATGGTCGCAGTTAACCCGATGATTACGTTGCCGTCCCGACAAAATCCACAGATAACCGTAGGCCTCCGCGCCCCACGAGTGCACCATGGAACCCACGACAGATCGCAGCTACAACTGGGGTTACGTAGCTATCATAGCAAAAACACATATAACTGTAGGCATCAGCGCCATCGAATTTTGCTGCCAAAAATGAAACTTCTCCACTCCACTTGACCATAGATCGCAGTCTACCGATGTTGCGTTGCCTTCCCGGCAAAATCAAGTGTAGACCGTTGACACTCATCCTCCACACGATTTTCGCTATGGTCCCCACAGTAGATCGCAGCGACATCAAGTTACACTGTCGTCACAGCATAACCCAAATGCCTCTGTAGACATCAGCGCCCTCGACTTTCGCTACCCAATAATCCTCAGGAACTAGTTTTGTCTGGACTCCTCACAGGATCAACTTTAGAACCCCCCTTGGGGTTCAAGGCAGTACCACCCTGTGGCACTCCTGAGAAGTTCATTTCAAAGGAGCGCCTTTTTCCCTAGAGCCATCATCAAAACATTTTATACTATACATATAGTATCTTCAAATCATACACCTAGTATGATATCATACAAAGCTCCTTTACACAAAATCGATTATCCCAAAATCGATAATTCTCAAACTAGGCTTTCCAAATTCAATGTTGATTTTACCCAAAAATCAAAAGCCTTTCCAAATCCAAAGGTTCTCAAAACCCTTTTTCCAAAATCCTCATAAGATCCTTTATATATATATATAGATATATATATATATATTTTAAAACTTTGGATCATTTCAAACTTGTATAAAACCCCTTTTATACTTCAATTCTTATCTCGGTTGGGTATTTAAATTAATAACAGTTGGAACTCTGACCAGTTTATATTTAGAAAATAGCTTGAAAAATTTAAAAATAAAATAAATAAGTAGTGGAAAAATAATTATCAGTTTACAAAATAGCTATAAAATAGGTAACTAACTGTAAAATACTTAAGAAATAGCTGAATAGTTTCGAAAATTGTAGATAATTGCAAAATAGTTCTAAAATAGAAATTAGTTGGTGAAATAGTTGAAAAATAGTAAATATTTTAGGAAACAATTGAAAAATGTTTAAATAGCTCCAAAAATAATGGTAAAACAAATATAATAAGTTAGTTTTAGAAAGAATGGTTGTATATATTTAATAGCTTAGAAAAATTAAGTTTATATCAAAACAATTTATATTGAAAATAGTCAAGAGCCAACTGTTTACCTCCCCAACAAGTCAATTTAAATCTTCATTTAAATTGACCCAATTCTAATTCAAATAACTCCAAATTCCATTGGACTCGATTAATCCCCTATTCAAGTTTAATAAATCCTGATTTCTTTCCCAATTTAAATCAAATTCTAGTTGATTTTAATCATGTTCGATTTTAACTTTAATTTCATATTATTCCAATCAAATTTGAATTATTATCAATTGAACCCATTTCAAATTCAAATCATTTCAATATAATCCAATTTAATTTCCCAATTTAAATTTTAAACTTATACATCTTCAATCACCAATCCAATTAATGCAATCCAAATTCAATTTTGAACTGATTCAATTAAATCTCGAATTTAAACTATCTCGAATTATAGAAATCCGAGTTAATTCCCAAAGTTTGGTTTAACTCTTTAAACCAAATTAACCTTTAAATCAAAGTTTAATCATTTTAATTTCTGAGCCCAATTTCTCAAAATTCTCATTTTAAATTATTTTTACTTATGTATTTCAAGGTTCAATACAATTTTATTTTAAAATTTTAATTTATTATTCAATTCAATTTTCTAGTTTGAAGCCAGTTCTTAAACAAGTTTATTTTACAATTCAATTATTCAAACTTATTTTATTTTATTTATACAATTCCATTCTCAAGTCAAAGATTTTTATTTACAATAGGAGGATATCATCCAATTTATTTTAAAACGTCCCTCCATTTTACATTTTAGATCTCAAACCCTTCCGAGATCACACAAATTCCCAATTCAAATCAACCATTTAACCTTCCAAGTTAAATTCTAATTTCATCTCGAAATTTCCAGTTCTGGTTGTTTTTCTACCCTTATTTAACTTCCCAAAGTTAAATTCCCATTTACTTAATCCTATCAACCTTACTCAATTTGAACTCCCGCTTCAAACTTCAAAGTTCTTTCCCTCTTATAAGTTCACAACTTATATCTCTCAGGGTTTCTACATCATACTTCAGGAAAAATCAAATCTCAACCTCTTAGAGTTTATTTCAAATTTATTTTTGATATCATATATATACCCATACATATATACATATTTGTTTCTTGGCCCTCCCAGCCATATTTTAAAATTTTAAACCACCTTTGGTTTTAAATTCAAATCAATTTCAAACAACCCATTGTTTCAACAAATCCCGGTTATCCAAATAATACTTATTATTTTCATTACTTGGAAACCAAAATTTCAAATTCTGGGATTAGATTTAGAGTTTCATTTTCAATCACTTAAATTTAATTTAGTTGTATTTCTATTTCTACTTAATTTAATTCCAATTCAAGACTTCAGTTGGGTTGTATTATATTACTTCTAAATTTTAAATTTCAATAATTTAACATCCAATCGTCTTAATATTTATTAGAATAAAATATTCCTTTATATACTAAAATATACTTTTATATAAACTCATTTAAAACCTTTATATAAGAAAATAACAAGTACGCTCTCATATATATATATATATTCTTAACTCATTCTAGAGTACTACGGACTCTATTAAATGAGTAATCCCCACCAAAGCCAAGGTTCTCGCTTAACCTGCGGCTCTGATACCAAATGTAACGACCCGAAATTTTCGAACCCGGAAATTTCAAATAGTTAAGAAAAAGAAGAAAGAGAAAGAAGAAGAAGAACAGAAACACCAAACATCTCACATTCGCAGCGGACAACATATAATAAATAATAACAGTTTACAAAAGAATACTATATCTATCGATTACATTTAATATACATCAGAGTTTCACATTATATACTGTCACTGAATATTTACAATTATCAAGTCTCGGATTAACAATAATATAAATACAGCGGAATACTCTATACGATATTGCATCCGGCTCGCCTCCTGAGCTCCAGAACGTCCTAACCTGGAAATCTGTAATACTCGGTCTGACCCGAGCATTACACCAAAGTAACACCCGGGTCAGGCTGGAAACCAGCGTGAGTAATCTCAACTAACATGGAATACCAAGCAACAACTCATATAAAAACCCGGGTAACTCAAACTAATTTTACATGTCACAATTTGTTATAGACATAACTTATTTCCAAAATAAGCTTTCCAAGTGTCCAAAATTTAGATTTTATAATCCAATTCATTTAAATCCAATCATTCCTACCTATCAATTTATAAAAATTCGAAGTGGTTTCGGGTATTTCCCAATACCCGATCCCGGCCTCTTCGATTCTCATATCATCTAAACCTAAGTTATTCAAATGAAATACACAACATTTCATATCAGAGATATCAACTCATTCAAAGCATCCAATACCAGTCAATCACCCATACACAAAGCTTAATCACATACAGATCAATTCGATTTATTCTAATTGAATTTTTAAACCTCAATCACTTAGGTTTCTTCATTAATTAATTCCAAATCAATTAATTAATCAACTCTTCCATATCCATTCATCTTAATTAATCACCATGGATTAATTATCTTTCGATTACATTCAAGAAATTATCTTTAATTAATTCCACGATATTAATGATTCTTAACCCAAAATCAATAAGTAATCTTAATTACTACATGAATTAATTAACTATTTTAATTACATAAATCCTTAATTACTTATATTAATTAACTTCTCATACGTCACTTATATTGATTTATTCTCATAACTAATCAATCTCTATTTACATCATTAATTATATAAATTAATGATGTCTCATTTACATTTCAATTTATTCTAATCTAATTTAATTTCTCTTTTTATAATGGAAGCTTAAGGAATTTAAAATCAAATTTATATATATATTTTAAATTCAATTCGGGTTACAATTGCACTTTGACATTTAAGTTATTAAAACACTTAATATTTTAAAACTTTATTTGTTAGATGGTTTTAGAACTTGTTTTAAATCTCTACTTAACAATTTAACTCTGGTCTTTAAATATCACTTTTCATTTCTTTCCAGTTCATTCTTTATTTTTATTCTAGAATTATTTCACTTTCAGAATTCACCTTATATTCCTTTCAAAAATCCAACATATATATTTCGATAACTCAAGGTACCGAAATATTCAAACAACTCACAGCATTCATTATTCCAATTGCCAATAATAATCATCCCAAACTACCAATCATTCCAATATATTTTAGATATTACTATATAATATAGCATATCAATTCAATTCAACCATTCAATCAATCATTTCAATTGACCATCTAAATTTAAACAAAAACCCGGAAGCGTGAGATTTACTCACCTTTAATTTTCCTTTTTTTTTTTTGGAATCCATCCGAACCAGCTTGTTTTCTTTTTAGATTTCAAACCTTGGATAAACATTAAATGGTCTTATTAATATTCGAACAATTTGAACTAATCAATTTCTACTTAATAAATTTCATTTTACCTAATAAGCTAATTTCAAACTAATTTTCTATTTGTAAAATATTTTCTAGTTATCAAATAATTATACAAGTTAACTGCCATTTTGTAAATTTAAATAAACCAAATCTTTATTTAAACAAATAATTAAGTTCCTAAACTACTTTTCCCTTTTCTTTTTATTATTTTATTTTTATTATTTTTATCCTTACATATAATTCCCAATCCGGAACCTAATATTAGTTCATTCTTATGTACATATATCATGTAAACTTAGGAAGGAGGTAATATAAAACAAAAACTGCTCACCCATTGTCGCGAGTCCACCACTTCACCTCCTGGATGCCGCCGTCAGCCTCGCGAGCATGGAACCCTATACCGAAGCCGAGCACGAACGCAACCCCTCCTTGATCGATGCCGCGACCCAATCAACATGGGTTTTTTTTTCGCACTTCAATCGTAACTGCTATCGATCGAGCTACCCACTCCATACAAGTCGAAACCCTAACCCCCACTCAAACGATCGCGACTCCCCAATTCATACATCAGAGCGAGCCGCCTCGAACGCTCATACCCCCTCAATCACTTCGCCTCCGCCTCGCGCGAGTGATACGATTCCATCCTAATTCTTGCGCACGCTTTAGGGTTGCGAGCGACGATAGAAGGGAAACAGGAATTTTGATTCGATTCCCCCTTTATTTCGAAAACTGGAAATCGCGATGGGTTCAGTCGCCCCCTCTTTTTTTATGTGTTTGATTAATAGTTGAAAGATAGAGAGAGAGACGGCGACGTATGATAAAAATAGGAATGGCTTCCTGAGTACGCCTGACTGTTATATAATTCAATATTTAAAATATCTCGTGTTTCATAACGCGAAATCCCAAACCCCAAATCAGACATGACGACAGACGTTTATAAGGTTTTACCCGCGTTCCGAACACAATGGAACGTGTTTCGGAAGCAAATTAGATCATATGCGTGAGTTACGAAAATAAACGATCAATTCTAAATTAAATTGATTGGAATAGTTCTAAGCATTTTGTGCTATCAGGATCAAACGACAACTCCGATTGCTACGAAAATTAAAATCCGATAATAACTAACTTCCAATGGAACTGGTTTCATCGAATTCCGAGACTGTGCCTCGGAAGGCTATTTTTAAATTCCAATTTAAACAATATATTATAAAAATTGAACAAATTACCTTTAAATTAAATTTCAACACTTTCACTACCTTCAGTGCTATCAATATAAATTTTATAAGCCTTCAAATTATTTTAAATAGGCTTAGAAATCCCAGATTCATCGTTTTACCCAATTTCAAATTATATGATTCAATATTTAAACTATATAACTCAATAATTTAATTATCAAGTAAATATTGATATCTAAAATTCAAGTTAAAATTAGTTTTAAATATTTAAAATCAATTAACTATTTTAATTTAAATTGTTAAAAATTCCGGGTCGTCACAACTTGGTTGTATAACATGGATGTTATTGTACATTATGTTGTTCGTCCCTTGAAAGATTTCAAGACGAAATCCTTTTTGGGGGAGTATGTAGCACCCCATAAAATGAACCATAAATAAATGAAATTTAATTAATTAAATATAATAAGGTATAATGTGGAAATTTTACAAAAGTTGGAATTTAACCACGAAAGTTATTCCATTGCGTTCATGGTGAAATTTTGATCTGTTTTCATATATGTCATGTTGAAAATGGAGCTCAAAAGAAAAAAGATGTGAGCGTTTGAAGCTTTTTGATTTAAGTTAAATTAGTTTGAATTTAAATTCAAGTGAGAATTTAAATTAAGAGTTCAAATTTAAAAATTAGCTTGGGGTCTAAGTAAACATTTTAATTAATATTTAATGTTAAGAATGAATAGGGTAAGAAATCAATTAAAATAAAAAACGCAACAAAATGAGTCAATATTGCCAAAAATAAGGCGGAGAGGTTGACCTACATAGGTCAACCGGTCGACCATAGCGATCAAGCTTAGATAGTCAACTATAGCGATCAAATATCGATCTTAGCTGGTCGATCGACCGTTTCTTGATGGCGACGACTAGGGTTTTTCATTGTTTAACACTCCAAAATCATCCATTTCTCTTTCAATTTGATCCTACGGTTCTTATGCATTTCAACCCCTATAAATAGAACCCTGCCCTTTCCACTTTTTATTCATATTATTTTGGAGAATACAATGAAACTTTGCCATTTTTATCTCTCCAAATTAGATTCAGAAACTTCGTAGGTAATCTGAAAGTGACTATGCTATAGGATCGAAATGACCAACAGTTGTAAACAGTGTAAATGCAGTGGTAGTGCGATATAAACTAAGTTATCTGCTGATGCGGAATATGAGTATAAAAAGTAAATAGGAAAGTAAATGACATTAGGAATTTTTACATTGATTCGTACTTTCGTTCTATGTCCAGTCCCAGACTCCTTCTGGGATTTGAATATCAACACTCTCTTAACCTGGAGGAATAGGTATTACACTACATGAGCAACCGAACAGGACTTCTACCGCCTGGACAACCGAATAGGACTTCTACCGCCTGAGCAACGGGACAGGATTTCCAATACAAACAGTAAAGTTGTTTCTAACTGAGTATACTCTTGAATAGCACTGATAAGTTAATAATGTGCACCCTTTTTATAATCTTCTCCTCAAGTAAAATATGTATATTTATGTGTACGTGAAGATAAGGAAGATTATATTACTTTAGAATTAGAGAAATAAATATGTGATTAGTCAAATATTCAAGCAATAAAGCAAGAAACTCAGAATTCAAGAAAGTATGAAAATAGAATTAGAATTGTTAATATAATCTTGAATTGAGTATGCATATATAGAGAATATAGAGTTGCAACACCTGGTTAAAAGTTCCGTTAAAAAGAAATTGTTGCAACTCTTCCTGAAAAGATTCCTCTTCGCTAAAGAGAGGTGTCTCTTCAGTGAATTTGAAAAATGACAGTTAGAACATATTCGGTTGATTGAAAATTATTAGTTAGTCGATTCAATTAAAACAGAGAAAAATAGTGCAAAAATATTCATGTTCGGTCGACTGAAATTTTGATTCATTCGACTGAATATTTTGTAAAGTCGGATTTTTGAATATTTAGTCAACTAAGAGTAATTTAAAATATATATGCATGTACACAGGATCAGTCGACTGAATTCTATTGATAAACAAAAATCACCATAGCTCATTTGGTTAGAGCATTTGCCTTTTAAACTAGTGACCCGGGTTCGAGTCCTGCTCTATGCATTTTTATGAAAACTTGAATTTTCATTTAAAATACGGATTTATCAATGGCCCTAGTTCAAGTATTGCTTCATATATTATTATTGTTATTACTTTATTTTATTTTTTAAATAAAACTTTTATTACTTTTATAGAATGTTTCGAATGTGTATGTTTGTGAACTACTTGCAGAGAAATTTTAACATAGCTAGAAACTGGACTTTAACTCTAAACAACATATATATGAACCATACTTTATATTGTTGAGTCCGGTTTTTGTAATTCTTTGTTGCAGGTTCATGAAGTTCTTGTCATTAATCAAACCATATGATCCAACAGAATCTAGGAAAGAATTCAATCGCTTTTCTAATTATTTCTTCTTCTTCCTTCAATTTATTCTTCTTTTGTTCTTTCTCCAATTGTTCTGAATCTAATAAAAAAAATATCTTCTGTATTGTGTGTGTGGGGGTGTGTGTGTGTATCAAAATAAAGAGATTCTGAAGGAGATTGAAAGGCATGCAAATCAAAGGAAAGCGAATATAAGACTGTTTTGTGAGTGGAAACCTTATTATTTCTTTTTCAGTATTTGTTTGGTTTATCTCTATGGATTTGAATATGCCATAGAGATTTTGGGATTGCAATAATACAATAAATAAAATTTTCAAAAATTCCTTTTTATTTCAAATGTCAGTTTTATGTTAAGATTCTCAGTTTTTTCCATTAATTTGATGGGATTTGTTTTGCTTATGCAATTTTTACAATTTCATAGTCTATTCCACTTCTCCTTCTTCTTTAGTTCAATTTATGATTCTTCAATGATACAAGGGGTTTAGATTACAAATTTTATTTGTAGTCTATTGCATATTCAAAATCTCTCTATTTTGATATATATATATATATATATATATGTATGTATGTATGTATGTATGTATGTATGTATATACATATACATATACATACATAGATATATATATATATCAAAATAGAGAGATTCTGAAGGAGATGAAAGACATGCAAATCAAAGGAAAGCGAATATAAGACTGTTTTGTGAGGGGAAACCTTATTATTTCTTTTTCAGTATTTGTTTGGTGTATCTCTATGGATTTGAATATGCCATAGAGATTTTGGGATTGCAATAATACAATAAATAAAATTTTAAAAATTCCTTTTTATTTCAAATGTTGGTTCTATGTTAAGAATCTCAGTTTTTTCCATTAATTTGATGGAATTTGTTTTGTTTATGCAATTTTGATAATTTCATTGCCTCTTCCACTTCTCCTTCTTCTTTAGTTTAATTTGTGATTCTTCAATGATATAAGGGGTTTAGATTACAGATTTTTTTTTTAGTCTACACTACTTATTCCACAAAGAATTTTTCTTATCTATTTCTTTGTAAAAGAGGTGTTGAATAGATTATGACGTTTAAATAGCAATTCCGATTTTTTTGGATATTCCATTAGCTTGGTGTAATAAAATGTGTTTCTATTTTACTTACAGGCACGTTATTGCAGTTTTGGTTATGAATAGTATTCCATGTTTTGGATATTAGAATCCCTTATTTTGGTATATTGAAATCCTGGAAATTTGAAGGAAAATGACTTGTAATAGTATTTGGTTAGGGAATTGACATTTAACGCTAGTTTAGGGCATAAATCCCATGCATTTAGAATTTATTAGGCGTGAATATTTATTTGTCTCTATTAGCATAATTAACGTATAATTATTGCATATATGGTGTAGTTAATTAGGTATTTATTTTCATTTATTTCCCCATTAGGAATAAAATTAATTGTTTGGCGAAAATAAGAGGAAACACTTATATAGCCTAATTATTATTCCAAGGCATAATAAGGAAGATTTCTTATGAGGCCTCATTTATGAAATGGTGAGATGATTATTATTATGTATATGGAGTGTATTTAATTTCTGGCTAAGTCATAAGGATGTGGGGTCAATGGAGTTACATGATGGAAGCCTTTCCTTTAATTTGAAGCTACCAGCAGTTGTGTACTCTTCTTATTGATGTGAGACATCCTTATGATAAATATTTATAATGAAGTGAGGTTAGTCCCGGATTATTTATGAGAAATTTTCCTTGATAGTCTGCCTACCAGTTCCCACAAATAGTCGAACTAATGTAAGACGTCATTATAAGTATGAGCCATAGTACGAGGGGCCTGCTTCGGGGTCTTGTGGTAGTAAGATGTTGTTAAGGGCTTGCCACTTTTCCCTAAATAAAGTATTAAATGGCCTAAGAGACATGTTAGGTGGTATCTCTATAGGGGTCCGCTTCTATATAAGGTATTAAGTGACTGATTAAGGGTCTGCCTTTCCAAATAAAGAAGTATCAAGTGACTTAAGATTCCATAGGATGCTAGCTGGATAGTACCATTGAGGAGCATGCCTTGAGAATAAGTATTAAATGATGGGGACTACCTTTATTGAAGCATTAAACGACTGGAGTCTGCCTATTCTCCAATAGATGGTATCAAATGGCTTGCGTACCATCTCTTGCATCGTAGTTAATTATAACATGGAATTTGGGTTATGCGATTTTAGAGACCCGCTTCTTTCCTTAAAAAGAATTATTAAATAATTTTAGTAGTTTTTCGTTCATAAAGATATTATTATTTTGAAATATATTGTCTAAGTATTGAAAAGGTAAGACTCGGGGTTTTCATTCACCAAACAGTTGTTATTCTGACTCTTTCCTCGTTACAACACAGGTTAAAGGACGTTGATGGCTAATATGACGCTTAGAGATGGAGATAGTTTACTTGTGGCAGTATTTATCATTTTCACTTATACGTATCCATGCATCTAGACTATTGTTGTAATGGATTTATGATACGATTTGAAGGTACTTGGTATTTTGACATTTTTGTGATTTTGAAATAAATGGGTGCGCTTTGCTTTTATATTTTGTTCCATCCGTTGTGAGCTGTGAAAGTTTAATTACGACTCTATAATGTTATTTTCTTAGTTTTACCAACAACTTATCTTAGAATGGATCTAAGTTTCGATGGGCCTTTTCTAGATTGAAATTTAGTTTTGTTTTGGGGTAGGTTGTTACATTTGGTATCAAAGTTTGGTTTAGAAAGATCAAACACTCATTGTTAGTCTTAGGGTCACTCAAGCAAAATCTGAAACTTCATTATTCGTGAGATTCACATACACATCAACTATATATATATATATATATATATATATATATATATACTGGTGCAAGTTGATGATATCTTAATCACTGGTAATGGTATAAAAAAAATCCAGTAATTAATTGATAGCTTACATATGGAATTTTACCTAAAGACCTCGGAGATCTGCACCACTCTATAGGATTAGAAATGAAGAGAGTTATACATGCACATGAGCCAAAGAAAATTCATATCAGATATACTCACCAGAACCATAATGGAAAATGCTAAGCCAATGCCTACTCCATTGGTAAGAAACCTATATTTATCTAAAAACAAAGGGGATCCCTTGGAAAACCCCAGTGTATACATAAATACAGTTGGTGCATTTTAATATGCTACTATCACAAGACCAGAAATATCATATAGTGTAATTAAAGTGTGTTAATTTATGCAAGAGCCCCTAATTGAGCATTGGAAAGCAGCTAAATGGATTTTGAGATATCTGAAAGGAACTCTGAATCATGGGATATTAGTTCAAGTAAGCAAGGATATTAACATCATCGCATATGTTTATTCTGATTAGGCAGTTGATTATGATGATAGAAGATCAACTAAGGTTTATCGTGTATACATAAGCACAAGCATTATTTCTTAGTCGTCAAGGAAACATCCAACAATTTCAAGATCGAGTGCTAAAGATGAATATAGAGGCATTGTTGTAGATGCTGCTGAGATAACATGGATCATATCCTAATTGAATGAATTGAGAATAATAGATCAAAATGTGCCTACAATTTGGTGTGATAACCAAAGTGCTATAGCCATATCAGCAAATATTATTTAACCTCACCGAACCAAGCATATAGAAATAGATATGCATTTTGTAACGGAACTTGTTGGTAGTGGAAAACTAAAGGTGAGGCATATTGCTACAGCATTTTAGAAGGCAGATATATTAACTAAATTACTCTCAGCTACTTGTTTCATCAAGATAAAGAAACTCCTAATTGTTATTGAAGGAAAGAACATGAATGAAGAAAGAAAAGAAGGGCGAGATCAATTTGAGGGGGAGAGTTATTGTACAGCAATGCTGAGAGTCTATTTGTGTGCATAAGGGTGTGCAGGTGTGCATGTATCAACTATAGCAAAATAATTGCTAAATAGTTGAGTCAGTCTTGTTGAACAAGTCATATACAATATGTATATAAAGATTGGTTGTAACATGTAATAGATTACATTTGCTCTTGTAAAAAAAATCTAAAACCCTAATTCCTTTGTAATATTTTCATTTGATAATTATATGCAGAAAACTCCAAAAGATACAGTTTAGCTAAAACGTTTTCAAAGGATGTAAAATGCGTCTTCACATGTCAACAAAATTTTACTACATCACTCTTACCGAGTACACAACATTTAGGGTATTTTTGCTAAGAGGATCATGAATTTGTGACTCTATCATTATTGCAGTAACAATATGTACGGCTCCGTTAGGAACATGTGTAGCTTATACCAATTGTGTATAAAGAAGAACAAATGCTTGGAAATTAAAGCAGCAAGACAAGGCATTGTCCTACTGAAAAATATACTATTATTTAACCATTAAGAGTTGGAAACAAACTTGGTTTGTTAATCTAGATTTTTCCATAAAGGAAATATATAGAGTATATGCTAAATATTTATGGAATACATTTGAAATTGTATAAAAGAATATTTAGGAGATATTTATAAAATAATATATTTTGAAACTGTATGAGAGAATATTTAGGAGATATATATATAAAGAACCGTTAGATTAAAATAATCTCCATCGTTTATTTGAGATGTGAAATTCTATAAATAGAGTTGAATTCACTTATTTTGGATGTAAGAGAAAAGAAATGTAGTAAGAAAAATGTATGAACTTTTGAAATAAAGTTTAGTAATAAAAAATTTCTCCTTATAAACAAATCATTTTTTCTCCTCCAACCTCTTACCTATCTTCTTCTAAAATCAAATCTATTTGCTATTGAAGAAAACTTCCAACAAAGTAGTATCGGAGCTTGAAGATCCTTCTAAAAAGATGGCTAATAATAACGTTCCTTTACAAGTCACAATACTCACTAAGACCAATTATGACAATTCGAGTTTAAGAATGATGGCTTCCTTGGAGAAAACGATGCATGGGAGATAGTCGAGAAAGGCTACACATAATAAGATAATTAAGATAGTCTATCTCCAACTCAAAGGAATAGTTTAAGAGACTCAAGAACAAGGGACAAGAAGGCTCTCTGTCTAATCTATCAAAGCATTGGTTGGCAATACTTTTGAGAAATTTTTGGGATCAAAGGCCGCTAAAGATGCATGGGAATAGCTTCGAACATCATACAAAGGAGCCAATCAAGTTAAAAAGGCACGTCTTCAAACTTTAAGATGAGAGTTTGAAACTTTGCATACGAAAGAAGGTGAACTTGTCTCTGATTACTTCTCAAAAGTTTTAATGGTTACTAATAGCCTAAAAAGAAATAGTGAGAAGTTAAATGGGTATGAATTATGGAGAATCTTTTTAAATTATTAGATTCAAAGTTCGAACATATTGTCACCATCATCGAAGAAACAAAAAACTTTGAGGCCATGGCAATAGAGGAACTTCTCGGTTCATTGTGAGCATATGAAAAAAGAAAAGAAAGAAGGAAAAGATTGTGGAGCAAGTACTCAAGATACGAATTTATTCAAAAATGGAAGAAAGCAATCAAAGCCAACAAAGATGAGGTTGTGGTCAAGAACGAGGAAGAGATCGTGGATATGGACACGGATGAGAATGGAGATCCAATAACATAACAACAATGACAACAACAACCAAAGAGAAGAAAGATCAACAAGAGGTCGCAGAAGAGGACATTTAAAGTCAAGGCATGACAAATCACACATTAAGTGATATAATTGTAAATTTTTTGGACATTGTGCTTCTTAATGTAAAGCTTCTAACAATAATAAAGTTGAGGAGAAGGCCAATTACATTGAAAAAAGAAGTCAAGAAGATGGTACTTTACTGTTGGCTTATAAGGAAAAGAAAGAGGAGTTAATCTCCAAAGGATTATGAGAGATTGTTGAAAATGATTGTGAATGGCTGAATGATTTAGAGAGTATGTCACAAATTGACAAGAAAGCATTTGCGAAATTATGATGGAACAACCATCGTGCTCGTATTGTGATGAGTGAGAATGTCGATGAAGTAGCATATAGTCATATGCTTGGAGAAAGTTCTGCAAAAGAGTCGTAGAATTTATTGAAAGAATTATATGTAAATAATGATGCAAAAATAATAGAAGAAGACAATCTAATTGATGAGAAAGAGGAAAAGAAGAATAGTGAGAAGGGGAAAGATGTTGAAAAATTGATGAAATTTGAGGAGTTGGAAGAGCAAATCTGAAAGAAGGAGAAAAATGTGTAGAAGATGAAGAAAATAAAGTAAGCGAAGATGACGTAGATGATGAAAAGTACGAAAGTAGAGAAGATGACAATGAAGAAGACGTGAATCAAGGAGACGGAATTCAAGAGCTTGGAGGAGATTTGAAATATGAACTAAAATATGAAGAAATGGAAATGAAGAATGTTAAAGTAATAAAAATGAAAATGATCAAAGAGGAAACCAATGTGGCAAGCGATAAATTTCATAATCATGAAAACAAAGAGATGAGCAAAGCTAATATATTTTGAACAAACCTATTTTGCAATTAATGTTTTCTGAAATGACATGCAAAGGTAAAATTTGGGAAACATATATAGAAAATGGATTGGTCAAAAACTACAAGAGCGAAGTTAGGAAAGAATACATAAATAAAATATATGACTCATTCAAAATTTATGGCATTGAAACAAGACGGATGTTAGAACACTTACTTTAATGAAAAATTGTATTGCAACGATGAAGGACGAAATGAAAGGAGTAAAACAAGAATTTGTGAACTTGCATTGAAGATCTCGATGTTTGGTAAGAAGGTCATTGCAACGATTTTTTTTGGATAATATCTTTATTTCTACCGAAGCATGTGAAATACCAAGATTTCAAGCATTACTTGGTACTACAAAATCAAGTTACTTATGTTGTTGCAAATAAGCGTGATTTTTTTTAATCTAGATTTTTTCATATAGGAAATATCTCGAGTATATGCTAGATATTTATGGAATATATTTTAAATTATATAAAATAATATTTAGTATATATTTATAGAATAATATATTTGAAATTGTATGAGTGAATATTTAAGGGAAATGTATGTAGAATCGTTAGATTAAAATAATCTCAATTGTTCATTTAAGATGTGAACTAATATAAATAAAAGTGGATTCACTCATTTTGGATGTAAGAGAAAAGAAATGTAGTAAGAGAAAAATATGAACTTTTGTAATAAAGTTTTTTTCCTTATAAATAAAAATCATTTTTTATGCTCCAACCTCTTATCTATCTTCTTCTAAAACCAAATCTATTTGCTATTGAAGAAATCTTCCAACGTTAAGAGGGTATTCAAGTTAAACTAATTGACAACTAAATGGGGAAGCAAATAAAGTCAAATTCAAGTAATAGATACTAGTATAATCTGTACATTGGACACATGCATCCAATATTTGGAGATATTTATATTTTATTTAATAAATAAAATGAGTGGAAGGATATGTGTTTTAAATGTAAAAGTGTTGATAGTCACAACATTTTTACTTCGAATTGTTTTATTGGTTGTGCCAGTGAGAAATTGATAGTAAATTCCTTGTATACATAGTCGAGAAAGAGATGGTGGTTGAAGTGTAAACCAGTGGTGAGATTTCATTGATGAATAAGGGCTTTTCCAAAATTTCAAAATGATACTGTGGAAATCATATTTATTGAATTCTTTTTATTAACACTAGAGATATATTTACAACACAAAAGTTAAATTCTAATCTCTACTTTGAGGGCGTGATTTGAGACAGTATTGATGGACTTCTCATGCAGTCCCTCGCTTGATAATAGTTCATTTGAGACATGTCAAATGGGATCCAATCTTCATGCTTAATCATGACAGTTTACAACCCAAATATGTCTGTTATGGTTGGGCTTCCGGTTGAATCATTCTAGCTTTGTTGGAGTAGGCATGCGATTTGCTATGACGATGAGGAGAGGTGCGGTGCTACCTGCTGAGGATGGCGCAGGTGGGGGAAATTTATGGCCCATACTTTTTCAAAAGCCAAAACCTTTTCAAAATGAAAAACAATCCATCCAACAGGGCCGTTAGTTTTGGAATTTAACTTGTTTCTAGATGTGTGTACATTTTGAACTGCTTAAATTATTATGTTCTTCCAAGCTAGAGGGAGAAAGTTTTCTTTGTTAAATTTTAGGTCCTACTTAGTTTTCGCCCCCACATACACCACATTTTAAATTTCGTCATTATTTTCATTGGCGTGCAAAAACAAAAATCAACATAATTGTTATTTTTTATTAATTCAGCAATTAATTTGAATTAATGTTAATTCAAACTGGTTGCGACAAATGTTATCTTTATTATAATAACTAAATACCAAAATAAAAATGGAGTATTAAAAAAAATTGACTATAACTTTGCATATATAATTAATTTTCTAATTTCATTTAATCTTTGATGGAACACTAGATTTGGATGGTGATTTCATATTTGAGAAAACGACTAAATAGCGAATTGCAGGTTATTATGAGTTAGGCTCCATTATTTAGAAGATTTTTTGTTATGTGCAACGCACGTGCATATAAAACCCTTTATATAGTTATCGAATTTAGAATTTTTTCATAGTTTTGATAAAAATAAATTGGAAAATATAAAATTTTTTCTTCTCGAAATAGAGTTTCAAAGTTGCGATCTATATAAGAGTATTTTCGGAAATTCACGGTCGAACCAAAAGATTGCGTTTCTATTTCAACTATTAATAAAGAAAGATGTCAATAAAATTGCTAGTTACAAAACTAAGCGAATTCAACACTTGTCATCTTTTGTCTCCCACGGCTTCCACTATATATTCTGCCTAACATTTACAATTACATTTGTCATAAAATAATAAGAATGGCTACTCTAAACATGAGATTCACTGTACTCACTTTTTCTCTCTTCTCGTTCATTCTTTCAAGTCATTATACAATTGCTGATGATGACTGCAATGGCAACATTCCAAAACTAGCTTTGCTTTATCAACAGTTTGTACCAAAGAATGGCCCACAAATAGATCTATCAGAACAATGCTGTGCAGTGATTTAGAATGTAGATGTGCCTTATGTCTGCAGCCATATTCCTAAAGGTTTAGAAAACATCTTAATCATGGAAAAGGTTGTTTATGTTGTTAAGTTATGTGGAAATCCTTTGGTGACTGGAACTAAATGTCAAGGTAATTCATTTGTTCATTATATTATTAATAGTTATATTTCTTTTATATATTTTTTATTCTTCAGTTTGGGTTAGCTTGTTATATATGGGTTTGATTCAGTCTTTCCTCTTTTTCAGACTATATAATTCCAAATAAGCCTTGAAGTTTGTGGAAGATGTCGATCTGAGTAGAACAATATGCTTCGTTTTAATGTCTATCTCATTATGATTGTCCTGCTGATGATTTAGAGGGACAATAATAACTAATTTCCTTGAAATGTTTAGTTTGATTTATTCATATGTGCTGTTGAAAAAGCAAAGCTAGTTTTCTTCATATATTCACCCGTATGGGTCTGCATCTAATCACTTGGGTATTCGAACTTTTTATATCATGGCATCTACAACGTCATTTTTAGCATGAATATTATTTTCTTCTCTTCCTTACAACCTATTTGATAATACTATGTTTACTTCTTCAAGAAAACATACAATTGAAGTAAAGAACCATAAATGGATATGGAATTCTATTATTAACCATTCAGAATGCACATCATAGCAACTGATAAATAGGGGCAATGCCACTGAAAAGAAACTGAAATGGAACTTCCACAAAAACACTCGTCAAAATTCAAAATACAGAGTTGCCCCTCCTTAAGAAACATATTTGAAAAAAACATTTTCTAAAGCTTCATGATATTTACAGAAAACTTTGCACTCTGCAAATTTCTGCAGAAAAATATGCGTACATTTAAAGTTTTTTGACTGCAAATATTTGCCTTTTTTTTACAAAAAAATCAGAAAGGTTAGTTCTAGAATATTTTTTGGATTCAGATCTGCATCTAATCTGGAAAATTTTGAACTCTATAGTCCACTCTCCTTCCATCTCTCAAACTTCATCTTGACCTGCTCGTACTCCATCCTTGCCGAGCCCATGGGCATTGCCGGATTCGGGTGCGGGACTCTCTCCCTACCTAATCAGCTTTGGTTACTTGTTCCTAATTTGGGTCATCGAAGTTGGAGAAGACAGTTGTTGTGGAATCGCTGTTGGAGAAGACGGTTGTGTTGAATTATGATTATTTTTTACAGTTAATTCGAAATTTTCAAAAAGGGTAATTCGAAATTCCCAAAAAGGGTTAATCGAAAATTTCTAAAACACACCGTCGAAATTACTGGATTGAATCTACACTATTGATAAGTAGAGATGTGTTGCTTGCATTTTTATTTTTGGTTTAAGATAGATTGGTATGAACAACCAGGATTATGTGGTCGGAAATATAACAGACGTCAGTATTTTTATCACAACGACAAACATTCTTCTAAAAATTATCCATAAGAACAAACATTTTTCAAAATCATTCATAAGGACAACAAAACTGCTACCGAGTTAAAACTAATACCTAAAAACTGTTACCGATAACTACAAACTGATACCTAAAAACTTCTATCAATAACTAAGAACAGATACCTACATAAAGTTGTCCTTCAGGGTAATATTAAAGATCCGTTCTTAAGGCTAAAAAGCTGTGAAATGTTGCCCTTAACAATAATTTCCTGAAAATAATATTCCAATTAAAATTGGAAATAGAGAAACTGAATTTTTAAGATCTGATATAGTATATAGTCTATAATATATTATACAGATCCCACTTAACATCATCTGCCTTCAACTAATAAAATGTTGTATATATAAAATAAAACAAACATACGATCTAGAAAAATACACAAGTTGTATACAAGAAAAAATTCCAAATCAAACCTGGATCTTATACAACTTAAATTTTTAGAGCATTTCTCTCTATCCAAAGCGAAAAAAGTTGGTGGTGTCATCTAAATTTTAACAAAATAACTTTCTTAAATCTCTACCATTTCCCCATATTTGATGGGGGTAAAAAGAGGATTTGTTTTGCTCCTTGATGTAATTTCAAATCCAAATAATAACTCAAATTTTCCTACTAATTACGTTGAAAAATTAAGTGTTAAATATTTTAATAGTAAACTATTGAAATTTGTACATATATGGGCGTTCCATACGTAGCATATTAATTGATTTTGAAGAGTAAGGGTGCATTGGGAAAAAATGTTTTGGTCCTGCACATGTCATAATCCTGACCTACTTAAATGCTCTGGTTAAAGAAACGGTTCAAGTAGTTCAATTGACATCGAACACGGATGACTAATCCTATGCCAACTAGAACAATTTAAAATTCTGTTTATTAATACTACTTAATACACTTTTCATTCTCCTTTCAAGTATTTCTTTTATTCTTTTTTAAATACGTATAAGTGCATTTTCTTTTTCTATACTTCCCCAAATGCCCCTTTTATGTTCCTTTTCGTTTTGCATAAGGATGCCTCTAAATCCTTTCATATTTGTATTTTGTTTGTTAGATTTTTGAATGGTTATGTGTTATATGATTTTTGGGAATTAACATTTTTACATTCAGGCATTGCAACATAATTTAGTACGTTATAGTAACCATCATTTTCATGACCAGACCTTTAGTTAAACCATGATGATACAAGATCGAAGGTGATGGTTCAACCGGTTGGAACGTTTGTTAAATATAATTAGATAAGTGTTATCCCATTTTTGGTTAAAACTGAAATATCAATGTTGTGTGCATTTTCACCTACCGAGCCAAGGTAAACTGGACCGAGGCAATACCGTATGTCCTCATTCGGTGGTCCGAGCACCCATTTCCATTCGGCAGCTCAGGTATAAAAGAGACATTCGGTGCTTGGAACACGCGAGGTTCATTCGGTGAGCCAAGTCCATCTGCACATTCGGTAGTACAAAACAAAGACACATTCGGCAGAAAAGCCGAACCAAGAGGAAGGAAGACAATGCCGAACCAACCTTCTTTTCCTTGCATAACCGAACCAATCGCCTTCCCATACATAGCCGAATCAAAACCACTCCACCACATCACCGAATAAACCATCCAAACCTCATCCTCCACCGAACAAGAATTCCACCGGTCCATCCATGCTACCACCGGTCCAGCTCCATCTCCATGCTACTGCCGAACCAGCCTCCACCGAACCAACACCAATCATGCCCACACCGAACCAACTCCATCTCCATACCGGACCAGAATCTCATCTCCCACCAACAACCACCGGACCATATGCTACCGGACCAACCTCCTCCAAACCAACTCCTACCGAATCAATCTTCTCCAAGCTCGGCCGAACCAAGGTATACCGGACCAAACTGCCAGGCTAGATTGCTTCAGCCCAGGCCCACCAGCATCTATATACATCCAGGACCTCTGCCCCCAGCCTCACTCTATAAATAGAGGGGCAGAGGTACAACAATGGGGGAGAAGTTTGAGAGCTCAAGCACGGAAGGAACTTCCAAACAACTTTCATATACTTGTATACAAAGCTTTGTACTTGTAATCTGAAGAGAAAAGGAGAATAATATATAAAGTGGACGTAGACACGTTCTGGCCGAACCACTATAAATCTGTGTGTCTTTTACAGTTTAGTCCCAGCTTTTTACATATTTGCATAAATCACCCAAATCGCTAAGAACAACATATAATCAACTAGATCGTACGACTTTGGGGTGTTTGCCCATTTTTTGCGCAAACATTTTGGTGCTTCCATTGAGAGCTGAACTCAAGGATTCTACCGCTTGGAATTTGGATATGAGAGTTTAGAGATTCAGATTGGAAGAGTCGTGGCGAGACAATCAAGCAGAAGGCCAAGGCCAGAGCAGAGTCAACAGGAAGGGAGTCAAGAGGCTTCCTCAGGAGCAAACCAAGCTTCAGCCTTCATCACCAGGGATGAGATGGAGGCTATGATGAGAAGACAAGAAGAGATGATCCAGAACTTGCTTCAGCAAATTGGACAACTTGGAGCACAAAACCAAGGAGCAACTGGAGTTCAGAACGGAGCAGGACCATCTGGCGTAGCACCAGAACTAGGGGGCACTCACGCAGAGCATGTTGATCCGATCCCGGGAAGAGAGACGGGGGCATCCGAACAACCTGGTGGCAATAGAGGAGTGAACGCTCAGTCAAGGGGGCAGATCCCAGAGTTCCCTCGTGAACTCGGGAGGCAGGTTGAAAGTGATGAACGAAGATTGCATCTCGGAGACGATGACAGATTGGCGGAGATGGTTAGAAGAGCTATGAGAGGCGGTTTGGTAACCCACCAGAATTCAAGCTACCATCAGTAGAGATGTACGATGGGAGGACAGACCCTGCGGTCCATCTTACTAAGTATATGAGGCACATGGAAGTGCTGGGGGCATCACAGGAGATCATGGCCCGGTGCTTTCCACTGTATTTGATGGACATTGCAGCGTTATGGTTTAGGCAACTGGAGAGCGGCTTCATAGGAACGTGGGCAGATTTAACTGAGAGATTCATGAGGCAATTCAGGGTTCATACTGCGAGACCCAAGAATGTGATGACTTTGGCAACCTTGAAGCAGAAAACTGGAGAGACTTTGAGGAGCTTTCTAACGCGATTTAATGCGGCGGCAGCATAAGTGGATCGACCAGACCCATCTATGGTCATGATGGCGGCTGTATCTGGAATAGCTGATAGTACAGAGTTCAAGAATTCATTAACCAAGGACCCGCCTATGAATCTGAGAGAGTTCTATCATGAGGCTGAAAAGTTTCTGCGTTTGGAAGATGCTAGTGCAGAAAGAGAAGAAGAAGATGACGTTTACGCAATCAAGAGCGGAAACCCACCTGGAAAGGGTGCGGAGACTAGCAAAGGAAAGAGAAAGGCTGAGGATAATGATGACAGGTCAAAGCGGCAACGGAGGGAGCCGCGATTCACCACTCACACTGAGCTGAATGAGAGTCTGGAACGAATTTATCAGGATACTAAGGAGCAGGTTCCGTATCGTAGACCAATGCGAAGGGATCCAACCTCTAACGAAAGAAAATCAGATAATTTTTGTGTATTCCATGAATTAAACGGTCATAACACTAATGATTGTAGGCATTTGAAGGACGAGGTGGAAGGGCATATCAGGAACGGTATGCTCCTTCAGTACGTGAGGAGGCGAACTCCAGCAGTGGAGCCAGAGCGACCACCGTCTACATCGGCTAGAGGTGACCCTGGATCGGGGCACCGTTTGATTATCCATTGATTGCTTGATTAAAATAACGATGAACAAGTTGTAAACCTCTCGCTAATATGGTTAAATCATTTACACATGTGAGCGATCGCGCACGATCCATAGGCATGCTCTGAATGACTACCAGCCGCGTTATAGTAAGAGTTTACGCTTTGACATCTTCATTCTGTTTTTTGCTTTGATTTTGATTTGAACATTTAAATTCTTCCTGTTTGGACATTTCTTCCGTAAGATTCATATGATTATTGCTTTAACATTTACAATTCTATGGAAAAATTACTTGTATGCCCGTGGATCGCGAACGGTCCACGAGCACCTCTTGCATGGCAGCGAACTGCCGAAGTCTTTGATTCGGAAACTCCCCCAAACAATAACTCCGGCACTTATATTATTAATTCCCCCCCGGGCACACTAATTCGCCTCGAACAGCACCCGATCGTGAACGGTCACAACTCGCCTCGAACGGCACCCGACTTTGAACAGTCACAATTCGCCTCGAACGGCACCCGACTTCGAACAGTCACAATTCGCCTTGAACGGCACCCGATCGCGAACGGTCACAACTCGCCTCGATCGGCACCCGACCTCGAACGGTCACAATTTGCCTCGAACGGCACCCGACTTCGAACAGTCACAAACTCGCCTCGAACGGCACAACTCATCTCGCCACAAATGGCTCGATCGCGAAAGGTCGCCATTTGAGGTCCACCCCCTGACCGCCAACAGTCGCACCTTACCACAAATGGCTCGATCTCGAACGATCGTCATCCGAAGTAAGGCGCTTGACCGCGAACGGTCCCATTTCATCTTTTTCCGCGAACGGCACCGGCCGTGAACGGTCACCTTTCACCCCAAGTGGCTTGATCGCGGACGGTCGCCATTTGAGGTCCGCCCTCTGACCGGGCTCGGTCGCACTTTACCTCGAATGGCTCGATCCCGAACGGTCGTCATTTGAAGTAAAGCGCTTGACCGTGAACGGTCACATTCCACCGCAAATGACCCGATCTCGAACGATCGTCGCATGGATTTAGACGCTTGACCGCGAACGGTCGCACTTCACCTCAAATGACTCGATCGCGAACGGTCGTCATTTGAAGTTAGGCGCTTGACCATGAACGACCGCGCTTCATCCCAAATAGATCGATCCCGAACGGTCGTCATTTGGGGCCATATAAAATATCAAGCTCTTTACAGGTTGTCACAGGATATGAACATCCAGCTCATGGCATTACAAAACACGCCTTCCTACCGCAAGGACATCAACAGGATATGAACATCCAGCTCATGGCATTACAAAACACGCCTTCCTATTGCAAGGCATGTTTTGGGGGGCAAAGTTGTTATCCCATTTTTGGTCAAAACTGGAATATCAATGTTGTGTGCATTTCCACCTACCGAACCAAGGTAAACTGGACCAAGGCAATACCGTATGTCCTCATTCGGTGGTCCGAGCACCCATTTCCATTCGGCAACTCAGGTATAAAAGAGACATTCGGTGCTTGGAACACGCGAGGTTCATTCGGTGAGCCAAGTCGATCTGCACATTCGGTAGTACAAAACAAAGACACATTCGGCAGAAAAGCCGAACCAAGAGGAAGGAAGACAATGCCGAACCAACCTTCTTTTCCTTGCATAACCGAACCAATCGCCTTCCCATACATAGCCGAATCAAAACCACTCCACCACATCACCGAATAAACCATCCAAACCTCATCCTCCACCGAACAAGAATTCCACCGGTCCATCCATGCTACCACCGGTCCAGCTCCATCTCCATGCTACTGCCGAACCAGCCTCCACCGAACCAACACCAATCATGCCCACACCGAACCAACTCCATCTCCATACCGGACCAGAATCTCATCTCCCACCAACAACCACCGGACCATGTGCTACCGGACCAACCTCCTCCAAACCAACTCCTACCGAATCAATCTTCTCCAAGCTCGGCCGAACCAAGGTATACCGGACCAAACTACCAGGCTAGATTGCTTCAGCCCAGGCCCACCAACAGCTATATACATCCAGGACCCCTGCCCCCATCCTCACTCTATAAATAGAGGGGCAGGAGTACAACAATGGGGGAGAAGTTTGAGAGCTCAAGCACGGAAGGAACTTTCAAACAACTTTCATATACTTGTATACAAAGCTTTGTACTTGTAATCTGAAGAGAAAAGGAGAATAACATATAAAGTGGACGTAGGCACGTTCTGGCCGAACCACTATAAATCTGTGTGTCTTTTACAGTTTAGTCCCTGCTTTTTACATATTTGCATAAATCGACCAAATCGCTAAGAACAACATATAATCAACTAGATCGTACGACTTTGGGGGTGTTTGCCCATTTTTTGCGCAAACAATAAGTTTGGTTTTCATAACGTATTTAAACAAAGAAAAGATAATTTCAATGTAAAGTTTGATTAAAAAATTAGGCTAATAACATAATATTAATATTACTATGGTCGCGTTCTTTTGTTAAAAGGAAGGGCATTTGAAAGTGGCAAGGAAAGAGAATGCATTCTTATGTTACAAAAGGAGCATTTGCAAGACATATTTGAAGGAAAAATTAATCATTTATTATTTTTTGATCATGTTTGGAAGCGTCAATTATTTCTGTTCGAAATGTTTTGTAATATTTTGTTTAGGTTTTAAGTTACCACATCACTTTAGTAATGAAAAAATAATTTTATCAAACAATAGGGATATATATCTACATTAGCTACCTATCAGAAAATTAGTTAGCTTTATCCCTTATTTAAACATGCTTTCTTCTATATTTCATACAAATTGGATTTGCAGCTCCATAGGCTTTATTTGAGGCTTGTAACATATATGAATTGAAATGCTTGATTTATTGGTTTGGAAAAGGAACCAGATTTTAAATACCATTAATTATTGTTGACTTTCGGCGACACCAACATGTCAATTTGATCAGTTCATCCCTACAGAACCAAATGGTGGACCCCACCTATGATGCATCGGATGTCAACTCAACCTGAAAATTATAAAATTTTGACCTATCGTTCTCTAACAGTCTCCACTGCCATGGTCAGCGTTCATGCTACCCTCACCATAAGTATTATTCCCCTTCTCCAAAATGTGGTTTTCAACAATTTTATGAAGGCATGATCTCAATTTGATGTAATTTTCGTTGGTTTATGCAGCTTTTCTCCAATTTGGATGGCTAGAGGCCATGGCTCATGGTTTGTATGGTCATACTAACGGCTAGGTCCGGTCTTCAGCGATGTCTTACTAAACCTCTATTTCACCTTCTTATTATTAATGAGAATAATCAAAACCGAAGTTATGTCTAAATTAAAAATAACAATTGAATATTTTTGATATGGTCCTAGGAAAGTGTATGTACCAATGACGTGACTCAAAATTATATTTTCTGGAAATAAAAAGTGCAAGTTCAGTTATGATTTTCGATAGAAAGAGCAGACTGATTTACACTTTTTGGGAAAAAAAATCAAAAGTTAGAAAATCAGTTTACGTCATCCGCAGGCACAAGTGTTTAACTCATGCAATGCACCTGATAATGTTGTAAAAACACAATGTCATTAATTTTTTATAGCTTTCAGCAAATAGAAATTCGGTTTGCTGACCATGGTGACTTTACACAGATAAATTATACTTGTTAATAGTGACTTCAAAAATAATAAAATCTTACGATCCAACTCCCGGCGCAAATCGAATCGCATCCCCATCAATCCAACATTCAATTTTGAATCGCAGTTCTCAGAAATTGTATAATCTATTTTTGGATCAAAACTATCTATGCCCTAAATTAGATTACGGTTTCAGTTTAAAAATTCGCATTGAATATTTTCTTAAAAATCGAAACGTCAATTTCTTCGAAATTGGGCAAAAACTCATTATCTTTTGAAGATGAAGCATCACACAGGTTAGAAATTGGAGAAGAATCTCCATAAAATCCATTTCGAACATTATAAAGATGAAGATCAGAAACTAACATCCAACAAAAAATTTCAAGGCATAAAAGAACAAATGATAAAGCATCAGAACTCAAACTCGGTGGAAGCATCAGAACTCAGTGGAAACATCAGACAGTGTTGATTGAATTTTTCGTGTTCGTTTTCTACTATCTCTTCTAACTTCTGCATCACTTTCGAATTTTCTCTCTCATCTTTGCATTTTCTGGGTAGAAGATGGTAATGTTAGGGAAAATCCCTTCAGATGATCAGTCTAAGAGAATAAAAAACCTAATAAAGTGGAAACAACCGAATCACGATTGTAGTGAGACGAAACAAATAGAAATAAAAACCAGACCCAACAGTCACAGATCAATGCAATGCAAAAAAATAAATAAAACCAGTATTTATAGTGGTTCCACTACAACTAGGCAGTGTACGCCCACTTAGGGAGAGGAGATTTTATTAATCACTGAAATATTAGAGTTACAAGATTGATTCAGTTTTGACGGCTATACATATTACAATATAGACAAATTTTTGCAGAGTTTCAGCTCTCTACGATGGCTACCATTGTTGTCCAGAAGCTCCAGAAGATATAAGGAGGGGTAGCTGCTATATAGCAGCCCTGGGGTTTGGTTCGACATGCATCTTGTCAGGCACAATTTGGTTCGGTAGTCCTGCTTCAGCATGCATCACTTGGTATTTGGTTCTGCAAAGCCCAATCCTGACCGGCATCTCCCCTATTAGAGCGGCATGCTCAAATACCAAACAAGAAAACTGGAGCGAAAAAATACTAAACGAGATATTTCATTCGGAATTTTCTCCCTCACCAAATCACCGAACGAAATCTTTGGTTCGGCGTTCATCTTCCCCGCTCTAAAACAATGCTGCTCTACTTCTCTTCTTTACCGAACGAAGATCCCATGCCCTAGCCTTCACCAAATCACCGAATGAGATTCCTACTTCCTTAAATCTCAACACCGAACTAAATCATCACGAAGCTTTGGAGTGCGACTTCATGACTTCCTCCTCTACTTGGCTTTCTCCTCTTCGTTCGGCAAATGTGGAGCTAGGGTTTTGCCTCTTCCTTCGAGTCGAATTCAGGTATCAAATTCAATAATATCCACTTGATACTGAATTCCAAGCAAGCCTTCCAACTTCATCTACACCTTCATGCTCCAAGCAATGGATACGAATCTAATGAGCTTCAGTAATGTCCTCACCCATTACACTCGGTCAATGAACTCCGATAAAGCCACCATCCGTCAACAAAGTGTTCGTAGTACCCAGTCCGTGTAGAACCTATTAATCTCCATCAATCAATGTCTCCATAAACCATCTCAACTCTCGCTCCGTGCCACCCCATGGCACCTAGCACTTCATTAAGCGAATCAAGTCCAAGCAATGCTCGAACTTAACAATAGGCCACGACTTGGTAAACATGTTTGCTGCATTCTCCTTTATGTGAACTTTCCAAACACAAACTAGCTTCTCTTCACTCATCGAGATAAGGAACGACTCTCTCACCTCAATATGCTTCGTCCTCGAGCTGAATGCTAGAATTTCAGCTAAGTGAATAGCACTTAGACTGTCACATTACACATCCATGGCTTCATATACGAAGCCCAAATCACACAACAGTCACCTTAAATAAAGCGCTCCTTAGCTGCTTTAACCACAGCTATGTGCTCTTCCTTTGTAGTAGACAAAGCCATAATGGTATACAACCTTGCTCTCCAAATGATCGATGTCACACTAATGGTAAACACCTATCCGACGGTTGACTTCTTTCGATCTCTATCACCGGCATAGTTGGAATCACAAAATCCAACCAAACTGAAATCTCTTCCTCTGCCGTCAAAGACAAGTCCATGGTTTAGAGTTTCGCTAAGGTATCTAAAGATTACACTTTACTACTTCCGAATGCACCTTCCTAGGATTCGGCATGAACCTACTCACCAATCCAACTGCCTGTCCAATGTCAGATCTAATGTAGACCATGTGATACATCAAGCTGCTAACTACACATGCATATAGGACCTTGATCTTATAAGTCTTATCCTTTTTCGCGATCGGAGAGCCTTTACTAGAAAGCTGTATGTGCAAAGGCATGAATGTGTTGATTGCCTTTGCCCCATCCATGCTAAACCAAGAAAGCACCTTTCGAATGTACTCCTATTGAGTGAGGCTCAAAAGTCCAAGCTTTCTGTCCCTTTGGATTTCCATACCAAAAAATTTCTTTGCTTCTCCAAGGTCTTTCATTTTGAATTCTACTTTTAGCCTTCGCTTTAGACTATCAATTTCAGCTTTATCCTTGGAAGCAATCAACATATCATCCACGTACTAGAGTAGGTACACCCATCTACCATTCTTTAAATACTTAAAGTACACACAAGCGTCTTTGATGCTATGGTCAAAACCAAGTGAAAGCATAAAAGAGTCAAACCTCTTGTATAATTGTCTAGGCGATTGCTTAAGTCCATACAACAACTTCTTCAATTTGCAAATCCAATTTTCTTTTCCATCTACAACAAATCCTTTCAGTTGCTTTATGTAGATGGTCTCATCTATGTCCCCGGCCAAGAAAGTAGTTTTCACATCCAGTTGCTCCAGCTCCAAGTCATAAGTTGCGACGATAGCGAGCAAAATGCAGATGTATGTATGCCTTACTACTGGAGGGAATATCTCATCATACTCCAATTCCTTTCTTTTGTAAAAATCCTTTAGCAACTAGTCTAGCCTTGTATCTCCCATCATCACCTTGTACATCCATTTGCAACCTATGGCTCGACTTCCTTGAGGAAGTGGTACCAAATCCCAAGTCTTGTTCTTCTTCAATGACTCTAACTCCTCTTCCATAACGTACATCCATTTTGAACTGTCACGTGACTTTAAAGCTTCATCAAGGTCAAACGGCTCCTCATGAACCATATGCAGGGCATAGTCAAATTGATCGCCAAGGCTAAGGTTCGCAAACTTTCAATCACCATACCTTTCGAACGACCTAATAGTCCTACGACTAACCCGGGAAGGTACTACTTCGCCTAAACTCCTTTCAGCTCCACCTTGAACTAAACTTCCTCTAAATTCATGCACATCACCAACACTACTAGAAGGTAACCGTGGACTATCCTGTAATGTTTCATCAACTGTTTTCTCTCGATAGCATCAACAACAACTCTACTATATGATTGGAACACGGGAACTTCTTCCGTCTTCTTAGGCCTATCATAATCTCATGATGTGGTAGGTAGCTTCTCCTTCGGATTGAACATAGCAGACTCATCAAAAACAACATGTTTGGAATAAACAATCTTTCGATCAATAGGGTTCCAAATTCGATTCCCTTTGATACCATCAGTGTATCCCATTAGTATGCCCTTATATGCTCTAGCCTCCAACTTGTCATCACCTATATGGTGAACGTACACAAGATAACCAAAAATTCGAAAGTAACCAAGATGCACTACTTTGCCTCTCCACTTTTCCTTTGGAACCATACCATCTATGGCTGAACACGGATTCGATTTATGATATGCACCGCAGTTGATAATGCCTCAACCCAAAAGCCTCTAGACAAGCCCACTGTCAATCTCAAGCAATGAGCCTTCTCCAATAGAGTCCTGTTTATCCTTTCTACAACACCATTGGATTGCGGATCTCCGGGTGTAGTGAAATGTCTCTAAATGTCATGCTATCTACAAAAGTCGAGAAACTACCTAGTGACAAATTCAACGCCATTATCAGATCTCAGCACCTTTAACCTAGAACCAGATTGGTTCTCAAGAAGCGCTTTTCAGTCTTTGAACTTCTCAAAACTCTCTGATTTGACCTTCATCATATACACCCATACTTTCTAAGACAAGTCATCAATGAAAGAAAAAAATACTCTGCTCCTTCTGAGAAGGAGTAGCAACCGTTCCCCAAACATATGTATGCACGTACTCAAGTACTCGTCTTGATCTATGGAGTCCAACTCCAAAAGATACTTTAGTTTTCTTTCCTAGTACACAATCTTGGCAAAAGTCCAACTTGTAGAAGCTTTCTCTTTTGATCATCTTCCATCTTTTAAGCAACCCTAAACCCTTCTCTGAAATATGACCCAACCTAAGATGCCAAAGCTTTGTGGCATCCAATGCACGAGAACTATCTACTCCCACACATGACTCTCTATGAACTGTGGTTCCTTTTAGAAAATATAGATTTCAGAACACATCTCCTTTCATAAGAACTAGTGCACCTCTCAAAACCTTCATACTATCATTCTCGATAGTTACCTTGCATACTAAAGATGCCAATTGTCCTAAATAAATTAAGGACTTCCAAAGACATGAAATATACGGGACACCTGTCAAACTGCGTATCGCTCCATCAAACATCCTAATCCTCACAGTATCTTCACTTATTGCTCTACATCTAGCATCATTACCCATAATAATAGAGCATCCCTCTCATCTAACGAAAGAACAGAAGAAATCCCTATTAAGCGTCATATGAAAAGATGCCCCCAAGTCCAGCACCCAATGGTTTGAGACATCCGACACTGCTGCAGACAACACATCGTGTGATATAGACTTCTCCATCGCAAATGATGAAGAACCGTCTGTTGAGTCAAGATTTTTATAGAGTTTTGATTTCTGACAAAGGAATAAGCCGTGATCGACAAAAAGAAGTTATTCATTTAAGAAACACAAAGAGCTCCATATATTAGAGGTTGATTATTTGGTATGTTAGTAATTTATGTTAAAATCTATCCTCAAATAATCATATAACTTCAATCTTTCAATATATATACATATGCACATTAACTGTGCAAATTGGACTAAACCGGTCGACCGGTTGAAAATAAGGTGGTCGACCGTTTTTGCCCAGAATGCACAGATAACATACACACATGCACATAACGTATATATATTTGAATTCCTGTCTACCGGTCCATTTTTGACCTGTCGACCGTTTTTAAACAGAAAGCAACTTTTCCAAAAGACACTTCTCTTCTCCAAAGGTTGCATCTCCTATCTTTCATCAATGATCATAACTCTTAATGGCAACTGTTCACAAAGAGTTACAACTATTTTTCTCTATATATACTCATCTAAATCATTGATTCAAACACAAGTTTTTACACGATCATATATGCTCTCTAATCTAATCTCTAACACTCCTGCATTCTAAAAATTAATTTAGCTTATTGAATCATTGAAATTATTTCATATCTTTTGATTCAATAAGTAAATACCTTCTTTAATCTTTACAAAACATCATTCATATTCTTTGAGGATAAGATTATAGGAAGGGTGTACTACTAGTGACAAATCCGTGTTTTCAAGAACACAAGTTGTCAACAACAATTGTATTTGTTTTTGTTGAAGTCCTCGTGTTGTAAGAGGCAAGTGTTGAAGTCCTCGGTGTTGTAAGAGGCAAGTGTTGAAGTCCTCAGTGTATTAGAGGCGTGAAATCCCGTTCGGCTGTTCGGGTATTGTAAACCTGTTCCTCCGGGTGAAGCGAGGTAGTTAATAGTGAAAATCCAGATAGGAGTCTGGGACTGGACGTAGGACGGTGCTCCTAACCAGTATAAAAATCTCTGGTGTGATTTTTCTATTTTTTTACTTTGCTACTATCATCTATTTTCCGCATTCATATTATTGTCCATATTACACGATCCGTGTGTACTATATTAGCACGTGCATATAATTGTATACACACCGCACTTTCACCGTCTTCTTCCTTCTTCCTTAACTAGAGAAAATCCTTCTTCAAATGACTAGGTTTCTTGCAGATAAAGCACTTCCCGTTCTCAGGCTTTCCTCTCCTGCCATTACTGAGCTTCATGCACTTGAAACACCCTCTAGAGTGCCAATTCCTTTTATCATCTCTACCTCTTTCAAAAAACAGGCCATGACTGCGACTTCCACCTCTACTTCCTTCACTTATCTCTTTCATCCGATCTCTCATAGAATAGCCTTCATCCTCCATTGCCATGTCTCGAAATCTTTATCCCTATTTCATTTATCAATTGCCAATGTGATCCTGACACGATAAACATCCATTTAGTATAGATTCTTTTAACAAATGGAGTCGCTTCATCTGCTACCATAACGTCTAACACTCCTTAATCAACCTTACAGCTCCGATACCAGACTATTGATGAAAATCCCTTCAGATGATCAGTCTAAGGGAATAAAAAAACCCAACGTAGCGGAAATCAATAGAATCGTGATTGTAGTGAGATTAAACAAGAGATAAACACCAGAGCCAACAGTCATAGATCAATGCAACGTAGAAAAATAAATAACACCAGTATTTATAGTGGTTCCACTACCGCTAGGCAGTGTACGTCCACTTGAGGAGAGGAGATTTTATTAATCACTGAAAGATTAGAGTTACAAGATTGATTCACTTTTGGAGGCTATACATAAGATGAATTTACAATACAGATAAAATTCTTCAGAGTTCAGCTCTCTAGGATGGCTACCATTATTGTACAAAATCTCCACTATTTGTAGAGTAAATATATGAGGAGGGGTAGCTGTAGAATATGCTAGTATATGATTTTTTTAATGATAATAAACACATATATATTCATTTAAATGTATTTGTTGTTGTACTATTTTATTTTTCACATAATTAAATAAATATATGTTGAATAAAATAAATAACTTCGAATTCATATTCAAACAAATATTTTATTCAAACAAATATTTTATTTCAAATTCGAACAATACAATTTGAGCTCTCACTACATTTACACATTTTCAATTACAATAAAATTTCAATTACAACACAATTTTAAATTTACATATTACACCTCACCACATATTCACTCAACACTCGTATTTGATCTTCAACTCTGTTTCAGCCTGTATCTAGCATCTGAACTATCTGAAAATAAAAACTGACACGGTAAAATTGAAAAAGAAATATTTTGCAGTGCAAAATGAAGTGTATGTTTGAAAATAATGTTTGCCTTAGTTATTTGAGTTGTTGTTCATCATTTATTTTTTAATTCATCTTACACGAACAACTTGTGACATGCACAGTATATCACTGTACATGCCACAAGGTCGTGCACACCGATATACACTTGCTTGTTAAAACTGTAGGAACAGCTGAGCACAAGGTCAAACCTAAGCCTAGGCTAGGTTCAGCTCAAGTACAACAAATACAAACACACATGCAAAGCTTCAATAGGTGAACATGAATAGAAAGCAACAAAGTTTCAGGCATGGTCAGGTGTAAGGGATGGTCAAGTGCAAGGCATGGTCAGAGCAACAAGCTGTAAGTTTGACATACTCACAAGTTCAATGCACAGTGCAGACCAACCTGATCAGTACACTCACATGTACACAGACTCAGTTCAACACGATCACATGACAAGTAATGTAACCAGACCAGACCACATGACAACATGACTACAAGAACAAGACATGAATAGCAGACCACTCTACAACGAAACAGACTCATATGTAACTAGACTGCAATGCAATTTAGTTCAGAGATAATCAGGAGTTCAAATACAAGGAAGCACATATGGTCAGAAGCAATGAATCAAGCATATACAGTCAAGTGCAACACTACAATAACATGAAAGTAAGACAACACAAAGGAACTACACCAGACAGATTCAAGTGGAACATGGAACACACACACCAGAGAATACAAGTATGAAGGCATGAACCCATACAAGCACAGTGACATGAACCACACATGAAAACATGAAGTAGGATGCAAGAAGCAAAATCAAAATCACACACATATATACATACATATATGTATATACATGGAGATGACCAGTAGTATGTTCATGCAATAAAGACTAGATCGGACTACAATAACACGTGTAGTACAAAACAACAATTGCTCACAACAACACACACATGAATACATGAAGATGGAAACAGTGACATTAATCAAGTGCAGGCACATATACAAAAAATCAAAATAGAAATACCAAACAGTTAAATGATAAGTACACTCAGAAATACACATGTATACATATATGCATACATATGTATACACATTTATCACTTCAGAGAATACAAGCCATGGTCGGTGCATAAGCAGCTCAAACAAAGTCAAGTCATGGTTCAAAAAGAAATGGTCAGCAGTTTACATAAAGCCATGGGTTATACCAATATGAACAGGAGCAGTTTCAAAAAGAAACCATGTTTAAGTGTTTTTTAAGTCAATCGAAAATCATAAGCAGCAGTTGGAACAAGTCAAGAAAGTTCAAGTCTTAGAAAACAGAACAGAGGTCAACAAGTCAAAATTTGTCAAGTCAATATTATCACAAAATCAAAATACCAAAGTTATAGGAGCAAAAAAGAACGGAACCGACTCAAGCAATTCGAGCAGGTTTAAATTCATCAACTATTGAACAGGTCAGTATTCATCATCGTTCAAGCACAAATCAAGGCAGATGATAAAATCATGAAAGATTCAAATTTATTATATACGAATGAGAGTATAGGGTGTTTGACCCCTATAAGTTAAACCCATTACATCATCGGTAAGGATAAGAGATTCGAGTTCAAGCAAAATCAAAGAGCAGCAAATAAATCATGAACCAATCCAAAACTCGAATCAAGTTAAGCATAATCAAAATCGAAAAAGGAAAATAACGTACCAATTTAATCCTAACATTCAAGCTCGACATTTGAAGCAATCGCAAAGCGAATCAAAGAACACTGATTGTAGCAGTAGGATAATTGTGGAACGAAAGCATCAAAGCAAAAAATCAATCTGAACTTTTTAATTCAAAGCGGCGACCTTAAAATAATCAAAACCCTATTTATCTGAAGAGTAACAAAAAGGGATCGGCCAAGGAATCACAAGAATAGAAAAATAAAGACGTCTTTATTTTAATTAGAGGGCCGGTCTAATTTTTATATATTGGGCTTAAAATTTTAAATAGGGTTTTGAGTTTAATTGTTTATTTTTATTGCGTAATTTTCTCTTTAAAACTTTTTTAAAATTCTAGTTATGTAACTACGTATGAACTATGTGTTGTACTTCGAGAATTCGCAGCTCAATGGCTGAGTTGTGGCAGCGCTTTGAGCCTAAAGTTAGGTTAGTCAAGTTAACGGGTGTCGTAAGTTTACGTGTGTTTGTAAGCGTCTGACTACTTAATTTCTAGTAGAAACATTAGGGGCAGCACGTTGGCAGGGTTTTGCTGAAGCTGGCTAAATATGTGTGTGATCTCCACTGCATTATTTTCTGTTATTTTTTTATTTCTGCATTAATTTTTGTTATTATTAATATCACACTATTCACCCTCCTTTAGGGTGAAAACGATCCTACAGTAGCTGCTATATAGCAGGCCTACGGTTTTGTTCGGCATGCATCTGGTCCGGCACAATTTGGTTCGGCAGTCCTGGTTCGGCATGCATCACTTGGTATTTGGTTCGGCAAAGCCCAATCTGGACCAGCATCTCCCTTATTAGAGCGGCGTGCTCAAATAATGAACAAGAAAACTTGAGCGGAAAAATACTGAACGAGATATTTTGTTCGGCATCTTCTCCCTCACCAAATCACCGAACGAAATCTTTGGTTTGGTGTTCATCTTTCCCGCTCCAAAACAATGCTGCTCCACTTCTCTTTTTAACAAACGAAGCTCCCATCCCCTAGCCTTCACCAAATCACCGAACGAGATTCCTACTTCCTCAAGTCTCAACACCAAACGAAATCATCATAAAGCTTTAGAGCACGACTTTGTGACTTCCTCCTCCGCTTGGCTTTCTCCTCTTCGTTCGACAAATCTGGAGCTAGGGTTTCGCCTCTTCCTTCGAGTCGAATTCAGGTATCAAACTCAATAGGTAATATACAAATTGCTACTATAGTAACTTAGTACTAAAACATTATATCTACCTATATTCAACTTTATAGCTTTTGACTTCTATTTTCAGCTTTGTTTTTTAATTTTATTATGGCTATATTCTAGACATAGAGCCATATTTGAGCAGAAACTGCGGCAATACTAGTACTACAGTGTATGTACTTTCAGAATTTAAGCAATTTTACCGTATTTTTTAATGTATATGCATATGTCATGCAAGTGGGACTGTGGGGTAATGTATTGTAGCAAGTAGCATATATTATTTTAAATTGTTGATGTACAGATGTTGTATATGTACAGTGTGTTTCTATACCTAATATTTTGTACTTTACGTGAAATGGAAAAGTTACCAATATAGCTATGTTCTTACTATATTTTTTGTTCTTCTTATCGTGTGTAGAAGCCTAGAGAAGTAGATATTACATGGGATCATTATAAACCAGTTAGTGAAGGAAACAAAAGAGTTAATAGATGCAATTATTATTTAAGGGAGATAAGAAGAGGTGTTTTTAGAGTTAAACATCACTCAGCTCAAACATTCGGTAATGTGAAAGCATGTACTAATGTGCCAGAGGAAGTAGCCACAATTTTTAAAAATTTGCTAAAAAAGAGTAGAATAAGTGATGAAGATGAGACGGATTAACTTAACAGAAATGAAAATAAAGCTTGCGATCATGATGAATTAAAGAAAAACAAAGAGCATTGCCTAATATTATTTTAAGAAAAAAATACTAAATGCTATGTGAAAGAAGGAAGATAGAGAGGATGTTTGTTTGTAAATTTGTCACCTAATTTATGCAAATGCATTACCTTTATCCATAGTAAAGAGTCCCTACTTTAGTATCATGGTGGATAGCATTACGTCTTATGAAGGGGTTTAAAACTTCCTAGCTATCATGAAATTCAGAATATATACTTGATGAAAGAAATGGAAAATGTGAAAGAGAAGTTGGAGAAATACAAATTAGAATGGAAAAAGACGGATAATGTTTGTGTTTTAAAAATATATCAAAAAATATCTTTCTTTTTTCAATCTATAATTTTATATTACTGCATTTTTTGTTATAGGATGTACAACTATTTCAGATGGAAGGACCGATAAAAAGCATAGAAGCATCACTAATATTTTAGTGAATAGTCCTAAAGACACCGTATTTTTGAAGTCTATTGAAATTTCATCAATTGTTAAAATTGTTGAGAACATTTTTGACAATGCTCAAATCTGTGGTTGAAGAAGTTGGAGAAGAAAATGTGGTTCAAGTGGACAGATAGTGCAGCTGCCTATGTCAAAGTAGGAGAAATGTTGATGACGAGAAAAGGCTGTTATTTTGGTCTCCATGTGCCGCTCATTGCCTAGATTTGATATTAGTGGATATTGATGAGTTGCCTACTCATCTTGAAATTGTGAATTATGCAGAAAAAGTGGCAAAATTTATTTATAAGCATAGTTGGCTTCTAAACCTTATGAGAAAGTATAGAAAAGAGAGACTTAACAAGGCCAGCGGTCACTAGATTTGTAACACAATATTTAACTTTGAAAAGTGTGTTGGAAAACCGTAGGGGCTTGCAAAAATTGTTTACTACTAGCGAATAAGAGGTTGTCAATTTTCTAGAAAGATGGAGCGAATTGAGGTTGAAGATATTATTTTAGCTAAAAAGGAATTTTGGGATGGCATATAAAAATTGTTTAAAAAGTACTATTCCAATAGTTAAGGTACTTGGATTAGTGGATGGAGATGCAAAACCTACAATGGGTTATATTTATGAAGCTATGGACCAAGCCAAAGAAAAAATTGCAAAACTTTTTGATAATGTTGAGTCTAGATATAAGGATTTATTAGATAACACAGACAAAAGATAGAGTGCGCAACTTCATAGGCCTTTGCATGTGGCCAGAATGTTTTTGAATACGAAGTATCGATATGATGATAGATATTTCATGGATATGAAGGTAAAAAAGGATTATATGACACAATTGAAAGGATGGTTCAAAGCAAAAAAGAAAGAGCTATCATTGGCCGACAACTTGATATTTACTCCTTAGGAGAAGGCGAGTTTAGAAGGGTATTGGCTGTTGCTAGTTGCACAACCAAACAACCTGGTAAGATTTATGCTCAATTATTTTTCAAATGTAATTATTGTATATATCATATAAACATTTTTTCATGACTTGTAATATGTTTCTAATATTTATAAATGATTCAAATAAATAGCTTTATGATGGGAGAGCTAGGGCGGTGAGTGCCTCGAGTTGCAAAAAGTGCTATAAGATTTTTGAGTTTGAAATGTAGTTCTATCAATTGCGGGCGTAATTGGAGTACATTTGTTCAAGTATAAATATAAAATATAAAAGATGTAATGTAATTTAGTTTTTGGCCATCTCAACATTCTAATATTGAAGTACAACTACAAGTTCATACTAAAAGACGCAACCGTTTAGAGCAAAAAAGACTTGATGCTTTGGTTTTTGTAAAGTACGATCATCAACTTGAGCTTAGACATGAAAAAAGAAAGGCAAAAGATGGACTTGATCCTATATGCCTTTTGGATTTAGATAGTGACGATGAATGGACAAGCGAATAAGAAGATTCGACCCTCCTCATTGGTACTAGTTGGATGGATGTGCATGAGTGTTTTAAAACTCAAGAAGGAGAGGCAAACCGAAAAATTCCAAAGAAAAGGAAACGTGGTAATTTTAAATCAAAGATACCTAAACTATATAACTTCTTAATTCAGTTTACAATTTTTTTAAGAAATACTTTGTTATATCTATTATTTATTAGGTTCAAGAAACACTCAGTATAAATGTAGTAATGTGAAAGGAAAAGGAAATGCGAAATTAGTCGAAGAAGGCGATGAAGAAGAATCTGACTATGCTAACTCAACCGATGATGAACTTGATGAAATGGATGTTGGAAATGAAGATGGAAATAATGGTGGAGGAAGAGCTACAGATAAGAATGATTGGGAGTAGAGTTTGTGGTTTATTTTGTTGTTTTGACTTGCTTTATACCCACCTTTTGTTATATGCATTTCATTTCATACAAAGTATTCAATATGAATCTATTTTCTTTACTAATGCAATCAATTAACATGAAATATGATTATTAATCTTCGTAAAAGAAAATAAAACCACTAGTTACATAACATAACATACAAAAGAATAGATAATGATTACCAACAATTATTTTTTACATCATTAAGTACATAGTACAAAAATGTACTCATGCATGAACACAGTCTTGTAATATCATTAGTGACCTACAAGTAAAAAAAAACATAATGTGAGCATATTTTCATTGAAAAAAATCAACATGTATTATATGCATACAATATACGAAATATAGTAAAAATATACGATTTATGATTTGAATATCGTTTCAATTCAAAATTTGCATTTTACGATTTATGATTTGAATCTCATTTCGATTTACGATCCATGATTCGAATCCAGTTTCAATCTAAATTTTGAACTTTGCATTTACGATTTGAATCCCATATTAAAATCATTGCTTGTTTATAATTTTCCTTTCTCACTGTAATTTACATTGTTTTGTATTTAGATAAAAAATAAATTATGCCAGTCTCTTTTAATGTGGTTGGGATACACACACATGTGTACATATATAGTCATAGAGTCTAATATTTGTTAAGAACATTAATTAACTAAATTTATTTAATTAGTTCAAGTTTTAATAATAAAAATTATTTTGTATGATCACGTGGAAATAAATGTGAAATATTAAGGGAATTGAGAAAAATCTTTCAAATAAGTATAGAAATTATAAATAATAGGCTATGAATGTAAAATCATTGGATAAAACTGAGAGAAGCTTGTCAAAAGTATAGTATTTAAATATAAATTACTAAAAGTGGACTTAAGATCGAGGGGTTTTGGAATTACCAGAATTAATAAAATGATGGAAAATTATTATTGGTTATCAATACCATTAGTGGAATTATAATCATTGTAACATTTTTATTACTTCTATTTTAGTAATCAATTAATTAATAACTAATTAATTAAGGAAATAATTATTGAAAAATATTTAAAATTAAACAAGGAAATTAAATAGTGAATTGTGATAAGCATTTGGGTGAGCATTTAATTATTAGGATTATTACTTAGTATGGTTTGATTAAAATAAATGAAGTGGGAAGAAGGGTATTGGGCCGGTGGCCCATCCATTAGCTAGAAAAAAGGTAGCTACTTCACTCTTTTCATTTCATTCTCTATTCAAATTAAAAACAAAAGCTTTGAACAATTAATAGTGGTTGTAGCCAAATCGAGAGGAAGAGGAAAAAAAGAAGACCAAGCTAAAGGAACTAGTAGCATCAACCAATTAAGAAATATAGAGAAATATAAATGAATGTTATGTTCTCTAATCTCCTTTTCTTTCGTTAATCCCTCATAGCCGTATCTATTTAGAATATCTCTTATTCTTCTTGTAATCCAAATGCTACGTGGATTTAATTTGATGATTAAAATATATTATAAAAGATGGGTTTTGATTTATAGAATTTTCACTTAAACCAATAAGCTAATGTGAATTAATTAAGAACCGTGTACCGAAGAAATTGACTATAAGTAAGGAGTTTGAGAAACTTTACAACCCTTAATTTTTCAAAAGCCAAAACTTTTCCAAAAAGAAAAATAATTCATGCAAACGGCGTTAGAGCATCTCCAGCAAAAGATTCAAAATTACAAAATGTAAGATCCACCATCAAAACTAACTCCAACAATAGTTGGTTACATTTTGTAATGGATTACATATTCGGGGAAAATGTTACAAATATGTAATTGCAGTTGGCGCTTGTTGAACGGCGGTCTAATGGTCAGGCATTTGTTGAACGAGCGTCCGACATCAGATGTCTGTTGAACATGCATCCAGTACGTCTGTCCAATAATTGAACACGGAAGTTTATTCAATCGACGCATGTTAAATAATATCCATGTTAAACACGGACGTCTGTCCAATAAGAGTTTTGAGTTTGACATGTAGTTCTACCGGTTGTGGGCATAATTGAAGTACATTTGATCAGGCATAAGTATATATAATGTAGTTTTTGTCCATCTTAATATTCTAATATATAAGTGCAACTAAAGGTTCATGCAGAAAGACGCAACCGTTTAGAGCGAAAAAGACTTAATAATTTGGTTTTTTTATAGTACAAACTTCAACTTGAGCTTAGACATGAAAAAAGAAAGGCAAAGGATGGACTTGATCCTATATGCCTTTTGGATTTAAATAGTGATGACGAATGGATATGAGAATAAGAAGATTCGATCCTACCCATTGATTCTAGTTGGATGGATGTGCATTAGTGTTTTAAAACTCAAGAAGGAGAGGCAAGTCGAAAAATTCCAAAGAAAAGGAAACATGGTAATTTTAAATTAAAGATACCCAAACTATATAACTTCTTAATTCGGTTTACAATTTTTTTAAGAAATATTTTGTTGTATCTATTATTTTTTAGGTTCAAGAAACACTCAATATAATGTGAAAGGAAAATGAAATGCGATATTAGTCGAAGAAGATGATGAAAAAGAATACGACTATGCTTACTCAACCGATGATGAACTTGATGAAATGGATGTTGGAAATGAAGATGGAAATAATTGTGAAGGAAAAGCTAGATTTGAGGATGATTAGGCGTAGAGTTGTGGTTTATTTTGTTGTTTTGACTTGCTTTATACCCATCTTTTGTAATATGCATTCCATTTCATACTAAGTGTTCAATATGAAACTATTTTCTCTACTAATGTAATTAATTAACAAGAAATATGATTATTAATCTTCATAAAAGAAAACGAAACTACTAGTTACATAACAACAACATACAAAAGAATAGATAATTACTATTAACAATTATTTTATACATCATTAAGTACAAAATACAAAAAAATATACTCATACAAGCGCACAATCCAATAATATCATTAGTGACCTACAAGTATATAAAAACACAACGTGAGCATATTTTCATTGAAAAAAAATCAACATGTATTATGTGCACGCAATATACAAAAATATAGTAAAAACATACGATTTATGATTTGAATATCGTTTCAATTCAAAATTTATACTTTACGATTTACGGTTTAAATCTCATTTGAATTTATGATCCATGATTCAATTCCAGTTTCGATCCAAATTTTGAACTTTGCATGTACGATTTGAATCCATATTATGGGTGTGCATTTAATTATTAGGATTATTACTTAGTATGGTTTGATTAAAATAAATGAAGTGGGAAGAGGGGTAATTATTAGGATTATTACTTAGTATGGTGTTTAAATGTTGTCACTATTTTTGTTGGCATGCAAAAACAAAATTAAACAGAATCGTTTTTTTTTTTAATGTTAGTAAAACTGCTAGTTATAAAAACTAAGCGAATTCAACACTTGTCATCTTTACCTCCAACAGCTTTCTCTATATATTCTACCCCACATTTTCAGTTACATTCATCAAAAACTAATCAGAATGGCTACTCTAAACAAAAATTTCATCATATTCACTTTTGCACTCTCCTCGTTCGTTCTTTCATGTCATCATGCAATTGCTGATGATGACTGCAATGGCAGCATTCCAAAACTAGCTTTGCTTTGTCAACAGTTTGTACTAAAGAATGGCCCGCAAATAGATCCATCAGAAGAATGCTGTGCAGTGATTAAGAATGCAGATGTGCCCTGTGTCTGCAGCCATATTCCTAAAGGTTTGGAAAACTTCTTTAGCATGGCAAAGGTTGTTTACGTTGCTAACTTCTGTGGAAATCCTTTGGCGCCTGGAACTAAATGCGGCGGTAATTCATTTATTCATAATTATATTCTATTAATTATTCCTAGTTACATTTCTTTTATGCATTTTTTTATTCCTAGTTCTTTCTTCTTTTTCAGACTATACAATTCCAAATAAGCCTTGAAGTTTGTGGAAGATGTCAATCAGAGTGGGACAATATGTTTTGTTGTAACGGCTATTCTCGTTATGATTGTCCTGATGATGATTTAGATGATCAATAATAACAAATTTTCTGAAAATGTTTAGTTTAATTTATTCATGTGTGCTGCTTGCATTTGTGTTTCTGATTTAAGATATTAGGCCTATAAGTATATGAACATCCATGATTACGTGAGCTGAATTTGTTGGATCTGATGTATTATATGCTTTAAACTTGTGTATTATGGATGCCACCTAATATTACCCGCATTCAACTAACTAAATGATGTATACAAAATGAAATAAATATACAAACTAGAAGAATACGAAAAAATGTATACATGATGAATATTAAAATCAAATCTGGATCTTATACGAAATAAAAATTAGATAAAAATCTAGCATTTCTCCCGATTTGACCTGAGAAAAGTTGGCGGCACGTACTAAGTCACGTCCTTATAACATAAACTCGGATGGGGCCTATGCACCATAACCGATGGTGCTAAAGTGTTAATGGACAATGTGGATTTGGCAGTGGTTGCAAGACTGTGTTGGCGTCAAAATTGATCACTTAACACCCAAATTCAGATAAAAGCACCAAATTGCAGTTATAGATCACAGGCAGAATGTATGTAGAGAGTATAAATATGAAGAGTAATTAAAGTTAAAAAGAAAGCAGCAATAACAGAGGATTCATAATTCAATCTAGTTTACCCAAGTGTCCCTGAATGTTGAGTAATGCCGTGACTTTAGTCTTATGCCGAATCCTGGTCGCTCCGGACCTTGCCGATATAGTCCATACTCGACGACATGTGATAGTAAACGATATGTGATATAAGGCCTAAGTCCTAAGTCCTAGGTCAAAACCTGGTCTTTCCGGACCCTTGTCGAGCGTAGTCCATACTCGACGACCTTTTAGCCAAAAGCTAGATAAAAGTCAATCAAAATTAAATCTGAGACCTAGATTCAAACCAAAAAACCAGAAAACCAGAAATTCATATCAAAAGTCCAAATCAAAATCAAAGTCAAAATTCAAGCATTCAAACCAAAATCCAAACCAAGAAACCAACAAAACCGGGAGTTCAAACCGAACTGCAAAACAAAAGCAGAAAAAAGAAAATATCCAAGCCAAAGAGAAAAAACAGATTTCACAAAACGGAGCGTCTCGGTAAACCATCATCTCAGAGCATGCCTAAGGGTTATCTCCGAACCCATATATGAGTAAATGATTTAGCCATTAACCTGAAGTTTGTTACTTAATCCAAACAATCAAGATTAGTTGATGACCAACCGGCCATGATTACTGGGCCTTACGCCTTCGTCGTTCAAGATAGGCAGCGGCTGCTGCTGTTCCACCGTCGCATTTCGAGTTCCGACTTATCGCCGCAACTGACCATTCCTTACATTTTCTTCGATTTTATCCTTTAAATGCCTGCAGCTGTTAGTATCATGCCCATCTAGGTCATAAAAAAGGCTGTGCCTTCCGAATGCCCTTTCGCGTTTTGAGGGTTCCCTCCTTACCGACCTTCAATAAGGAAAGCGATCTCGAGTATCCAAGAATATCCACTCCAGTGTTGCATTCAATCCAGTGTAAGTTGAGAATTTTGGTTCTCCCCAGCGTTTCCTCTTCCCTTTTTCCTTGTCTTTACCCGAGCTTTCACCGGACGGTCCTCCATCCTTCACCATGTTTACTTCCTTTAATTTCATATCCAAACATGCATCCTCTTGTCGAAGAAATCTCTCAGCTTCATGAAAGAATTACCCAAGATCCATTGGTGGATCCCGTATCAACGATATTTTGAAATCCGAATTATCCCTGACCTCTGATACTGCAGCCATCAGAACCATTAATGGATCCGGCCGATCCACCAAAGCAACTGCTGCATTAAACCGATTAAGAAAGCCTTGAGCGATTCATCTACTCTCTGCTTAACTGACGTCAGTGTCATCACATTCTTTGGTCATTTTATGTGAACTCGAAACTGTCTCTAGAACTTATCCACCAGTTCTGTCCATGTTCCAAGAAATCCATCCTCTAATTGACCACATAGCATCTATATCGGTCAAGTACATGGGGAGATACCGAGCCATAACTTCCTCTGATGCCTCCAGCATTTCCATATGCCTTGTGTACCTCATCAAGTGGTCAGTGGGATCCGTCTTACCATTATATACTTCCAGAGTGGGTGCTTGAAATTGGCTGGATTCCAAGCCATCCTCATGTTATGGGTAAAAGGACTTCTGTTTGCTCCATCCAAATCCTTGCTTGTCAGACCTCCATGAATAGTTCCCCTAATGATGTCATCCAATCCAGGGTTACCTGCCAAGAGTTGCCCCCATCTACATTACCTAAATGCCGTCCAAGTCCTTGAGGGAATTCCGGTACATACTCCTCATCACGCACTTCTGCATTCCTGTTGGCGCCAGATTGGGCAGCATCATCTGGTATCTCTTCATGGGTTGGTCCAGCATTACATGGCAGCATGCCCCCGAGTGTTGGTCCACCCAGATTGACAGTTGTTTGCTGATTGGGGGCTGCCCCCTGCTGAACTACTCCATTTACTTGCCGGTTGAGTCCTTTTGATCCAGCTCCATGAATCTGAGCTCCTGAAGTTCCTTCTTGACCCAATTGTCTGAAAAGTGCCTACATCATCTCCTCTTGCATTTTCATCTGTTCCTGCATGGAATCATCATGACCTGCATCTCGTCCCTTGTGATGTAGATAGAGAGTTGAGCGGCCCCAGAGGAAGCCTCCTGACTTCTTTCTGACCTCTATCTCCTAGTTGATTGCTCTGCCATAGTCTCCAGAATCCAAGTTCCTAAGCCTTTAAATCCAAGTTCCAAGCTTCTGAGTCCTTCAGTGTTAGCTCTCTCAATGAAAGCACCAAAATGTTAGCGCCAAAATTGGTCACTAACACACAAATTCAGATGAAAGCACCAAATTGCAGTTATAGATCACAGATAGAATGTATGTAGAGAGTATAAATACGTAGAATAGTTAAAGTCGAAAAGAAAGAAGTAATAATAGAGGATTCATAGTGGTTCAGCTAACTCTGGCCTAGGTCCACTCCAGAAATTTTCTTTTTACTGATACCAAAATCAATTACAGTTACAATCCAAGGTTTTTAAAACCATAATGGAAGAGTGGCCATAATAGGGAAGAAGAAGGGAAAGTAGAATGAAAATCCCTTTTCTAAAGCTCCGCATGCTGTATTTGTAGGCAAAACCTGAGTTACTGGGCTCTCTAAGCGGTCTGGGCCCATCAACACCATAGCCAAACCAAAATCATCATTATGACCGAACCTAAACTTTAAGCAAGCCGATCCAATCTCATCCCGGGAGCGACACGAAGAAAATCCATCCCGACTCGAAGTAGAATAGCTGCTGACCCGAAGTAAACTTCACTCCTTCTAATGCTGGCCCCATGCTGAGCTACCATGGCCGACCCGAGCTTTATCCTACACCGACCTTGATCTGGTATGTCTGCCGATCCCATTGAGGTATTAGGACATGCTGACCCAAGTTCAACCCTATGCCGATCCCAAGTTAACCATTCCAAGACCAATTTGCCGACCCATCCAAATGCCGAGCCACACCACTACCAACCCACTTTCAGCACCAATCCACACCACCAAGGCCGACCCACCTCAACATGCCGAACCACATCAGCTGATCCACTAATACCGAACCACTCCCCATCGTCCCCTAGTCTTCCTACCGATCGACTCTAACACGACCGATCCAGAAATGCCGACCCATCTCGACCGAACGCTCATGACTGATCCAAAACCAAACTACCGAACCTATCTCCAAATGCTTGCCGAACCCAGAACAAGATGCTGATCGAATTAAGTCGACCTACGTTGACCGGACCGTACTCCAACACCGAGCCATGACACTGATCCCAAACCACAACATCCTAACCGAACCACCTGGCAAAACTCCGATGACCGAACCATGCTATGCTGAACCGCAGCTTCATAATCATATTTATCATCTGTGGTTGATCGTCTATCCATCCAGTTGACTCAAACCCATAGTATTCCAGCTTCGACATACGAGCAGTCGGTTTAGTTAAATTCATCTGTCCACGGCCTTGCCAAAAGGCGGGTTAACAACATGTTATGCACGATAAGAAGATAAAGCTAAATATGCATGCATGTATTTATTCCACGCATATTACAATGGTGATGGATGAATCGTTCTACAAAAAATTTTAAGTCAAATGTAGTTGGTCACACACTGCTTTGAGATGTAGAATATGCACTTATTTATTTAATATGTAGGCATCTAATAGTAGAATTTGTTTATTTTCTAGTAACTTTTATTCCCATTCAGGCGTTCCATTAGTTAATCCACCATTTCACTTTAATAAGTTAATCCAAAATTATTTTTTAAGTTAATCCACAAGTGGACTAACTTATAGATTTCATACTACTCCTTGTAATTAATTAGCTTAAGCAATAACTAGCAGCAGATAAGTTAATTCAGTGCACCAAATAAGGTAATTCAGTGCAGCAAATAAGGTTTTCAATGCCTCAAGAAATATTGGTATATACAAACTTAGGAAATGATAGAGAAAGTGATCACTCATTCATCCTTACATTTAATATCCAATTAAATCTAACAAAAAAATTTAATTACATTAGAAAAAAGTAAACTGCAATTCTTTTTACCATAAAATTCAAAGTATATTACACATGACATTGTTTGAGAATTAAAGCAAAAAAACTACCCCTCAAGCAACATAAAATTATTTTGAATTAAAGCTTCAAGTGCTACACGTTGCAAGTTGAAGGACTATCCTGTAAAATATTGTTCTTTTATAAAACCTGGAAAAAAAAATTACCATTGGTAACCAAAATTAAGGTAATGTATTACAAACAAAAGCAAAGGATCTGCACATGGCAAAAATTGTTATTTAGTTGCAATCATACTTCATATAATGCTTGAACTATATTGCAAATTTACAATCTGGCATTTATAGCAACATAGAAACTCAAGCAACACTTTACATGCACATCAACAACTATTATCCTTCCCTCTAGAGTACTTGTCATGCCTCCCGAGGCATGAAAGATGATACACTTTTCAGCAATTCCTATATAGCAAAGACATTGCATAAGTATCAAGACAAAGTTTATCAATTTTATTCAGTAAGCATCATAAACTGATATTAATCACCTTTGTATAAAATATAGCATCTTTTTATAAGATAATAAAAAATTTCTAATTCGCTACAAAGATATGCAATATCTAATTCAAACTACGAGAAGAATTTTTTTTAAAGAAACCTGAAAAGTTACAGGTTCTTGTTCATTTGAAGGAACTTTTGAAGCCATGACTCTATCCCACTTAAGAATTCCATTTTGAACAACTTCAAACCATTTTTGTGGATCAGGATACTGGATAAGTGTCTGGTAATAGCGCTTCCACTACGAAACAAGGCGGCTTTAGCGACGACTATAACGCGTCGCATGCCATCGCCGCTTGTACATTTTTCGTCGGTGTGGCGCTGAGTTGCCAAAAAGCGGTCCATATTTGTAGTTAGTTATGAAACTGGACTATTTGCGTAATAATTTTGTAGAAGTGTCTTAGATAAAAAAAATCCAAATAAACAATAAAAATGCAACCAACAATGACTTGTTCACTTGAAATACTATCCACCGTCCAACCATGTGTGGCTTGTTCAGTTCTCCATATCTAATTTCAAATAATTCTATGGCCGCTTGAGTGAACAAGAGACTGGTTTTTAAAATGGTGGAGTGTTTGCCGTTTTAGAATTAAAACGACAAAGTCTACGTCGTTTTAATTAAAACAACAAGTCTTTGTCATTTTAATCAAACGACAAACATTATGCCATTTTAATTTTATACCGTTACAAAGCAAACGGCTCCTTCCAATGGCTAGTTTAACCCCCATATAAAAGTTCCTCTCTTCTTCCATCCTCCACAACAATACTTCTTCACTTCTTTCTCCACTATTACATAATGTCTTGTTCACAAAAACATTCTGCCAAAAAAACACTGACATCCCTCGTTCTAATGCATGAAAATAAGCACTACTGATGCTGCAGTTATCAATAGTATTATTTTCGATGATAAAATAAGATCAGTTAATGGTATTGTTAACATTAGAAATACAAGAATATGAAATTTTTTAAAACACATTTCATTGAAAATTTCCATATTCATATCCCATAATGTTGCCCTGGTTCAGATAAAATGTAATTGTTATAAAATACTCCAAGAGCAACATATGATGATGCCCTCTTGATTGATCAAAGTTTACTTCTAGACAGATACACTTTCTGCCATTACATACATTCAGACAAAATGATAACAAAACAGTAGAGATAAATAGACTCCTATATACCTAGCTCTACCTCCTGCACATCTTCAGAAGCTTTAATCGTCAAACCTAAAACCTGAAAACCTTACTCTAAACTACTCAAATGAACACCCGAGTGTTAAAGGGGAAAAAATAAAAACTTTGGTCGAACAAAAATCCAATGTGAATAATAATATACCATCTCAGTAATAGATATATAGTGAGACCATGTCGCTAAGCGGAATGGATTTTCTCCTTACTAGTATCTTCTGAAATTATGTCAATCACAATCATGCTCCTATAGTCACACTGGTTGAATAAACATAAACAATTATACACATGCATGCTACATGGGTAAACCTGACCAATCTGCCTCAATTAATTGACTGTCTCTGTCTCTACTTCATAGTTTTTTAGAGTCCCCACAAACCTATATTGCTGACTCTGCTCTACCAGATATACCGAAATTCTCCAACTTACCGTTAGGAGGAAACTAAATTGTTCATCCAACACAATCATCTTATTGTTATCCTGACTATCTATCTACCTAATAGCTTTGCTAGGCTCGTTATGAAACTAATGGTTTTGCAGGCCAACCAATAAAATATCTAAGTTATACATTCCTTTCTATATGTAAACCTATTTTTAGTTTTACCCTAAACCAAACTCTACGCATTGGAATTGTGAACCTATGTCGGCTAAGGGATAACAGTTAAAGCATAGGGCACTAGCCCACAACAGTCCTGTTATCTAGTTTTCTAATCTCTATTCCTTGAATCAATATATCCTATCATAATTTATCTAGTGGTGATAAATTTTCATATAAATTCTTGGGCAAACACCATATTTATTTCCTTGAAGACATAATTATTAAAAAAATTATTTTGCCTCTAAACTCATAGTTATATCCAGGAAAATATAACCCTTCACTTTATAACACTACTATAAAACAGGCCATTTGCATCGGTTGTTTACCCCACTTTTGCATCAGTTCAGCAACCGATGCAACAGGCTTAACGCTTTTGCATCAGTTCTGAAACCGATGCAAAAAGGTCCTTTTTGCATCGGTTGTTACTAACAACTGATGCAAAATATCATGGTTGGTTGCCTGAACACAGCCCCCATGTTGCATCGGTTGTAATGAAAACCGATGCAACAAAGGAACTTGTTGCATAGGTTGTTGTTGAAAACCGATGCAAACTAATCCCTCTATTGCATCGGTTTTTTATAACAACCGATGCAAACTAATCCCTCAGAAACTATTATTACAGTACTCAAATAGACTATATATATATATATATATATATATATATATATATATATATAATCCAAACGCCACAAGCTTGACAAAACAACTCGCGAACTAGAAACATGAACAATTTCATTATTTGCAAGGAAAAATCTCATTATTACACAACATATTCAACCCAAATGTGCATAGAAATGCATGAAAGTAATACCCATATCTTATTTGCACTGTTCTAGTTAAAAATAACAACATATTTTTGTGCATAGCATTTTGTCTCCTTTCATTGTCCAATTCGCTATTGATACAATTTCTACAATCTCGGTTCATTTTATTCTCCGTGTTCATTTTATTCTCCGTGTTGTGTTTTTGTTTCTATTTCATTGCCCACTTCCTCCTCTGCCACACATCCTTCCTTCCTCTACCAACTACAAACAAACCACTTCATCAACTCCAACAACCATCTGCTACAACACTCAAACTTGCTCTCTCTTGGTTACCATCCACACTGTCAAAACTACCCACAACCAGAGAATCATCTTCATCAAAATAAACTCCATCACTTACAAATCCATCATCAATCACCTCTGGCTGAACCTCCTACAGCAGCTTCATCACTACTACAACCACTCCATATAAAACCCATTACCCTTATCTCCTCATCCTGCATCCAACTACCAACCCATCATCCAGCAATAACTACTTCAACTTCATTCTGCCTACAAACACGCCTGCTTCCTCCCTGCTGCCACTCCATACAAGCCTGCAATATCCCTAACTCACTGCAAACACCTCCTCCATACATCACCGCAACCAGCAGCCTCCTCATCACAACCTAAAACGACATTGCCTTCACCAAATATCACTGCAACAGCACCACCTACATACACTTCATTCATCACCTAACCGCCATTGCAAGTTCAATTGCAACTTCCCCTGCAAATAAATATATCCCTCCTTCAACAACCACTAATTCCCAACCCACTTCAATCATACTACCTTCATCACTGCACAGGCATCCCCCTGCTTCATCACTGCTCATAAAAATATATCTACAGACATCAAACAGTCCACACCAGTCACCACTTCAACCACCACTTCAGTTCACTTCACTTCAGATCACCATACTGTGACCATCATCAGTGCTTCACCTCTTCCTCTCTCTATACAAACACCGCCACCTTGCCTTCACTGTAAGCAAAATGACTGTTATTACTAACCCTCTCTAATGAATTTATTATCACATACAACAAACTAACATGTTATACAGGTAGAAAAATATGGATATGATTGTTATTACCTCAAACAGCTATCACCATATAATCGTCACTTAACACATCATAAACATAATCTAAATTAGTTTCTTGGTTGAATAAGTAACATTTACCGTAAACTAATAGTAATAATTGAATAGATAAGTAGATAACCACTGATTCATTTAATCATTTCAGTGTTGAATTTTGATTTGATACCATAACCATTTTTTATTACAAATATAGCATCAGTTTTTTCCATGCCTATGAATCGACTTACTGTGACCAAAAACCCATCTATAAAAGGAAAAACCTTAAAAAATACAGAAAAGGCTGAACTAAGATAAGGTGGAATACAAAAAAAAATGAAGTTGTGGCCCCTCAAAATCTCCCAAGGCTCTTATGTTGGCATTTATTAAGACTTTCGAAATGGAAAGCTAAATCTATAAGCAAAACGCAATTATGTCTATTTGCTATTATTACTCCACTTGCACAAATAAAGCATACACAGCTGTTGAAAGACAAGTCCTTTTGTTTTACTTATAATTTCATTGAATAAAGTCCTTTAAATTTATAAAGTGCACATGGGATGGGATTTCCTAGCTTATTGGCAGTGCAACTTTATAGTGTTTCTTCCCTTCTTCTTGGGGTACTTATTATAACCATTTAATGTTAAATTAGTTCAAGGCCGAGCTGTCACATTTCCAGTACCCTTTCAAAGATTTACCTAGGCCACAATACATGAGAAAAAAAAAACACTATCACTCGATAACAAGAAAAAGAAAAACATTGAAAAGCAATCCATACATACACATACATATATGTGTAAAAGGTCCCACAATAAGGAAATAAACTAGTGGCAACAACCAAACCTACCCCACAATAAGGAACTGGCAACAACTTAAAGTTCAAGTCCTGTTCAATAACCCTGCTGCCATCATTCAATAATGCAAACATATGGACATACAACACTTAAATTTCAATTCAAAGAGGAAGATGACACCAACAGCATATGACACCAACAACACTTAAATAAACTTTTCAATATAGGTAGCTGTTATACCAAATGGTTCATTCTCATCTGGGTGAAATTTCCAAAGACATTTGATAATGTTGCGATGCTCAGACAGAACACGGCAGATACCAAGTAAATGTACGAATGTGGCTTAAGGCAGATTCAGTCAAATCAAACTAACATGAGAGTATAAGATGATATTTGGTATTAACCCAATATTCATATACAAGATGTATTAGATCTGAACAGTTTTAGGTTTTCTTTTACTCGTGAAGATGAATAAAGAAGAGTTTAAATTGTGTGAGAGTAAATTACCTGCAGCGTAGATTTTGGCACTGCTTATACACTAAGAACGTTGCCTGTAAATCAAAAACAGTAAAAAGAGAAGTATTAAAACGAATAATAAATAAATTATACATAAAGAAAGTGGAGGAAGCACCAAACTGAAGTATGGGAGCCAACTTATGTGATTGAAACAAACCTAGCAATTCACATATTGCTATTTCATGGACACAAGTACCGCATTATGTCATAATTGATGATATCACTAGACCACTATCATTTCCACTTCACTGTATAAGTCCTGAACTGTACAAGTCCTGAGAGTTAAGATGGTAGTCACAATATTTATAACTAAAGAGAAGAATGCGTATCCTTCCACTATATTTTTTACAACAAATAAATTATATTTCACGATCTTCTTTTCAGTAGAACCGTCTTTACTAGGGATGGGTATAGAAAGTTTCTCTATGAACCGAAATATTTTCCGTTTCTTTCGATTGTTAATGGAATGGTATGGAATGACACAACGTGTTTTGTGTTCGTTACCGCTAACCCCGAAATTTCAACAGGTGAAAATCAAAAGAAACAGAAGGAAACATGGAATTCCATTTTTTCGACAATAAACTTTTTAAATGCAGCATGTACAACAAACATCGACAATAATACCAACCAAAGGCAGGAACATGTAGTCGCGACCCATGTAAACAACCCGTCACCATCCCCAAATCACCAGAACACACCCACGTTTGAATCACCTAAACTCCACTCCCACAGTTCTGCCATCTGCAATCGCCTCGCCATACTTCGCTGCAACCAATCCCCAAATCGAAGTCGCCTCTACCTCAGCAACTTCATCAGGCAATCGAACAACCACTTACGAAATCACCTGCAATAGTAACTTCATCAGGCAATCGACTTTGAGATTTGAGATATTGAAACAGAAAGAAAAATTTGAACTGGGAATTTAGTTTGTTTTAGAGAACGAAAAAATTTAGTTCGTTTTAGAGAACGAAAAAATAATAGCAGAGAAGATATTGGAAACGAATGGATTTGGTTAAGGTGTAGGGTTTTTTTTTTGAAGGCAGGTGAAATATTGGAAACGAATTGGAAAGTAAGAGGCGGCAAAAAAATTGGGGCGGCGGGAATTAGCGAAAGTGCGCAAGGAAAGGATGCAAATTAATTTAGTTGCATCGGTTAACTTTAAAACCGATGCAACTACAACTATTTGCATCGACGTATTTGCATCGGTTGTTGGTGACAACTGATGCAAATTTGATTTTTTATTACCTATTGCTTTCTACGTACCAATTGCATCGGTTATTAAGACAGAACTGATGCAAATAGTTCTATTTGCATCAGTTTTTACTTCAACCGATTCAAATGAGGCGATGCAAATGGCCTGTTTTGTAGTAGTGTAAAAGTATTATGCCAATATATGCTTCATTAAAGAAAACTTATGATTTAATAACACACGGCATCATATGGACGAATTCATAGTCATAATAAAATATTCTGATTTTATAAAGCATAAGGCCATAGGGATGAAATCGTCTACATGGTATACTATTATAAATAGGTTGTCGAATATAAGCAGCATAGCCTTTGGTTTATATAAAGTACAGTCTTAAGTTTAAAAAAAGTATGTCAACATTGATGACTTCCGACATAATACCTTAAAACAGTTGATATTGATTTTTTAAAACTAGGCTACTATGCCGCTATACAATGAATACCAAAATAATTTACTTGCAGTAATATTGCCATAAGAAAATCATCTGCATCCTATCTACTTTATACCATCAATGTCGAATGTAACATATACAACATTGCTGCCTTAAAGGAATAATGTCGAAATTAAGTAACGCAACATCATTGACATAATACTTTTATCTCAAAAGTAATACTAGCGGCATTACTGCTATAATATAGTTAAAGCCAAAATAAAATATGCAGCATCATTGCCCTATATACTAATGTTGGCTCCTCCTACTCCCTTATATACTAATATAAGGGGAGGGGGAGGGGAAGGATACGCTTCCAGGGCATAATATCTCAAAAGTTGATAGCTGCAGCATTGATGGACTTCAGCATTGATTATCAGTTCATGCCAAACTCATAATTAACATAAAATCTATTTATTTCCCATTTAATGTAATTTTTTTACATACTCTTAATCCATGTCCAATTTCTAATTGTTCAGACCACACTTTATCAATTTCTTTTCCAAAAAACTAGTGTAAACCAGATTTATCATTCGCAAAGTATTTTGCAATCCCTTTAACTTATATAATTATTTTAATATAATTATTAAACCTTTCTAGTCTAATAAATTCATATAAAATTATAAACACTTCGTAGAAATCCCAAAAATCATTGATAATCAAAATTAATGTATTCTTTGATATATAAAAATTTTGAGACCAAAAATATTATTTAATTATATTAATAATTAAAACCCAAGATAAATTCTTTTCCTCACTTAGGAAATTCATAAAATATTCATACTTGTTTAGGAAATTATGAAATTAAAAACCCACTTCTAAAAATAAAGTTATGAACATCATATCTATATTTCAAGCCATTTGGATGTCATAAACTAGGTTTTCACACTTAAAACCTATTCTTTAATTCCATAATCAATCCAATAATCGATCATTCAAGCATATAATCAAACAATCAATCACATATGGCATAACAACAACATATGTTTCGGGTTTAATCATAAAACCGAAATAAACATACAATTGTGAGATGGATAAATATTTTTCGTCTTAATTAGATAAAGAGATTGAGATTTAAGTGTTAAATTGATCTCCCTGAGCTTTATCCTTTGATTTTCTTGCTTTTTCTCTTCTTAGATCTCTAGTAATGGTCGACCTCTTTGGTTTTAGTTCATATGAAGTGAATGTGAGTAGGGAAATGAATATGGAAGGGTTTATGTTTAGCAAATAAGATCTTTTTCTATTTTTCCTCTCACAGTATTCCTCCTCTTATTTAAGTTATAAGCAATCTTATTAACTCATTAATTAAGGCACGACTTATTTAAAGTCAAATCTTGTTTTCCTTATCTCAACACGTTATTTTATCAATTTTTCTAATTAAATATCCTAAATAATGTTGCTCCAAATTAGAAGTGTTTTACACTCCCCTCCTTAAAGAATTTCATGCTCAAAATTACGATAAGGTATATAACAAACATATAACACGGGTGTAAAATGTACCTTCAAACCAAATCAGGATAAGTGTCTCTAATCTTGTCCTTTGTTTCCCAAGTATAATGTCTCTTGTTGTCACTCCACTGAACCTTCACTAGTCTGACTGTCTTGTTTCTTAACTTCTTCTCATCCCTAGCCTCAATACAAACTGGTTGGCTAACAATAGTCATGTCTGACTCCACCACCAAGCCTTCCAGTACGATCAGAGTGATAGTAGTCTCTGGATCACAAACACACTTTCTAATTCCTTCCAAATTACTCGGTAACTCTATCCTATAGGCGGGTTTCCCGATGCTCTCCACAATAGGAACTGGTCCAACAAACCTAAGTGCTAATTTCCTTGACATTCCAAATCGGATTACACCCTTCATTTGTGATGCCTTAATAAAAACATGATCTCATACTGAGAACTCTAAATCCTTATGTCTCTTATTTGCATAACTTTTCTGCCTCGTTTGAGCTTCTGTCAATCTTGTTAGAATCAACTTCATCTTTTCCGTGGCTTCTCTCACCAAATCTGGACCAAGAGCTAGTCTATCTCTAGTCTCTACCCAACATATGGGTGATTTGCTTGACCTTTCATAAAAAGCTCTAAAAGATTCCATTCCTATAAAAGTCCGATAACTAATGTTGTAGGAAAATTCGACTATGTGTAGATGGTCTTTCCACTATCCTCCATAATCTTACACACAAACTCTTAACAAATTTCCAAAGTTTTTATTAATTCTTTCTATTTTTCCATCTGTTTGTAGATGATAGGCAGTACTCATCTTGAGCTCGGTGGCAAAATCTCTTGTACACTCTTCTAGAATTTGCTTGTGAATAAAGAATCTCTATCACTGACTATACTACTAGGGAATCCTATGTAGTCTGACAATATTCATCATGAATAAATTAGCCAAAATAGGTGCCGACCTTATTAACTTAACGATAATGAAATGTGCACTCTAAGTCAGCCAATCCGCTATAACCCAAATACTCTCATTTCCCATATTCGACCTTACCAACCTATCAGTGAAATCCATAAATATCGAATACCATTTCCACACTAGTATATCTAAAGCGTAAAACAATCCACTAGGCTTCTTATGCTCTGCTTTAACTTATTGACAGTTTAAACATTGCTTTACCCATAAATCTATGTCCCTTTTCATACCTTCCTATAATAAACATCTCTTCGTGTCCTAGTACATCTTAATTCCTTCAAGATGAATGGTAAACTTTGATTGATGACATTCCCCTAGAACTTTCTTCCTTAGGTCTTCCACATCTAGAACACAATCGTTGCTTCTTTCTCAACCATCCAATATGATCAAGAAAAAAAATCTTTCAAATCATCAATCTTAGTTCCTACTTCGAATCGCGTGATTCGTTCAACTGATAACAAATCATCTCTCTATTTGTAAGAAATCCTTTCGATTATTTTCGGTCGAACTTCTAAATAAGGCAACTTAGCAATATGCTAAGTAGAACTAGCCGTCGACCTTTACTGCACACTACAATAGTCAATGCTTCTAAATCTATTCACTCAGCTAATAATGTTAATATTGTATTTTGATGTTTTCCACTAAGTGCATCAGTTACTTTGTTTTCTTTCCCTGGCATATATCAATATCAAAATCATAAGTTGTTATAAACTTTAACCACCTCTGTTGTCTCATATTCAATTTATTCTAAGAGAATACATATCTTAAAGACTTATGATCCATAAAAAACAGCAATCTTTCTTCCAAAAGGTAATGTTTTCATACCTTAAAAGCAAAGATTAGTCATCGATCTAAACATACTTTACGTCTTTTTTTGTTAGTTTAGTCATTGATGTTGCTATACGAGAGAAATTATTGACGAATCTTTGGTAATAGTCAGCTAATCCAAGAAAACTCTTGATTTCGATCACCATCTCGGATCTCTTTGAATTATTAACAGCCTCAGTCTTAGCTGGATCTACCGACAACCCATCCTCTATAACTACATAACCAAGAAACTTCACTTCTCTCTTCCAAAAGCGATACTTTGAAAACTTGGCTTTCAGTTGATGATGCCTCAACGTCTCAAGCACTATTCTAAGATGAATCTCATGATCCCGCTTATTCCTAGAATACAATAGGATGTCATCTTTAAATACTAACATGAACCTATCCAAATGCTCTCAGTAGATTCGGTTCATCAAATCTATGAAGAAAGAAGGCACATTAGTCAACACAAATGGTATTACCAACCACTGCTAGGAACCATATTTTGTTTGAAACATCGTCAAAGGGATACTGTCCTCCGGCACTTTTAATTTATGGAAACCTATTGCCAAATATAACTGGGAAAATACTATAGCTCCAATTAACTGATCAAATGAATGATCTATTCTTGGCAATGGATATCTATTCTTTATCGTCTTCTAATTCAGTTTATGATAGTCAATACACAACCTTAACTACCCGTCTGGTCCCTTCATGGGGACCATGGCCGCTCCCCAAGACGAATTGCTTGGTCTAATTGAAATCTTTCCTTCTAAGTCCACTAGTTGCACCTTTAACTCCATCTCAATATGTCTCATTCTGCTAGGCAGTCAAATTACGAGTTCATCTCTAGGTATAAGATCTGTTCGAAACTCAATAGCTCGTTTCGCCGGTAATCTTATCATTGGCTCGTAGAAATCCACAAATTCTCTAATGACAAAAACTTGATTCGGCTCGTCTTCCTCCTACACTGCAACCAATAAAGCACAAACATCAAAAATTGAGTTCTCTACCGAGCATATAATTCGATCACTACTATTAAGGTGTCTTAGTGAATTTTCCTATCTTGGCAAAATATCCTAGCATTATATTTGCTTAACCAAACCATACCCAATATAATTCCAAAGCCCACAAAATCAAATTCTTGCAAACTGCAGGTAAATATACGACCTAATAACTCAAATTCTAAATGATCACATCTCATCCCATGAGTTGCATATCCTCCCATCAGATTTGCGGCCCTTAAGGAAGTAACAAGGTGTGATAGTACTAAACTAATCATATCTACCAAATAATGAGAGATAAAAGAGTGTGATGCATCGGTTTCAAACAATGCTCTAATAGGTGTGCCATGAATTAAAAGTGAAACGACCCGCAAATCCGTACCGCTTGAATCAACACTATTCTACCTAAATCAACTCAAGTTGTGTAGAAATACGAACCATTTGGGTTAAAGAAGAAGAGGTAGAAGAAGAAAATAGAAAACAACAGCAGAATCTAACTATCGCAGCGGAATAAAATATAATAGATATTAACATATCTTTACACCAAAGGAAATAAATGAGTTTATATATTACATCATCAGAGTACATCAATCACAGCTCAACATCAATAGCATGCATATGAATATACAGCTAATCAACACAGCGGAATATATATATATATATATATATGTATATATATATAAAACAAGTACGAAGGTACGTATCGTCATCCAGCTCGTCTCCTGAGCTCCACAGCATCATATCCTGTAACCTATAATACTCAGTCTGACCCGAGCATTACAGTTAAATAATACCCGAGTCAGTCTGGAATACCAGCATGAGAAAATCACACTCAATTGATTATTAAAGTTGCAAAATCCTTTGAAAACAAAAGCATCTCGTAAGACCATGCCACAAATAAACATGTCGGGTTTTTACCTTACGATAGCTAAAACAATTTTTATAGAAATCCTCTGATATTGTAATAGGGTCTATATACAAATACTTATAAAATAGCCGAAATTGTTACATTCATTAAATTCCAGCTACTAGCCACAGAGTGGACAATACAAACAAAACTCGTACAAGACTCGTAGGGAGAACGGATTTCCAACTAATGACTAGGCACTGGGGTACCACCTATCACAGTACGTGGCCTAGATCACAATACCGAGGAGTACGCCCGCTCCCCTGCAACACAAGACCGGGACTACCCCTTACTGGATAATCCCGAATTAGATCACCCCGCGGTTGGGATCAACAACCGTCCACTAAGCCGAAATAAAAGGTACATCTAGACAGGGATGACCTCACCCTTCTTGGGTGCTACCCACCTAGCCTTGCTGCATAACCCCTGATTTTCAGTCATTCCCGGTTGATGAGGCTTCAGGCTAAGCTTTACGCTTTTAGAACATATCCCTTAAAATGCCCATCGTCCATCTGACGATGTTCCGAAAGCATTCATCCATACAAGTCCGTCTCGGGTTCGAACGGAACCGAAGGCGCAATTCCTACTACATCCACTTTGGAAATATCCTCAGGATTAGTAGCGACTAGCCCATGCACTTCACTGCTCCATCTCCAAATCCACACTCGTTTCCACGAAACGCACAAACCGGATCGAAGTGGTTTTCAAGAAATAAATCTCGATCCCGGTCTCTTCGAAACGATCAGCGTCTTTGTCCAATATTGATAGTCGGTTATTTAAGTATCAATTAATATTCACAAACAACCATCCCACAATAAATAATTTCTCAAATTATTTATTTATCTCAAAATATCATCACAAGATATATTTCTAATTTCAACCCTTTGAAAATAGTATCAAACCATCTTTCTTTTCAAAATATACTTTTCCAAATATTTTCTATCTCCACTGAAATCACCAAGCACAAAAACTTTAGATTTTTAAATAATTTAAAAACACTTTACTTTGAAATATACTTTAAAACATTTATTTTAAAAACTGCATCAATAATTTATTAAAAATACATACTATATGAATATTTGAAAGTAAGGTTACTTAATAAAATATAAAACTAGATTTTCACTTTTAAAAACAAAATACTAAGTCACTTTCTAAGTAATTACTACTATAATAGATTTGAGAAAATACTAACTTTAGAATTTAAATATTAGAAATAATAAATTTTCCAAAACTTGCTTTTTTTAAAACAACTTTAAAACTTTTAACTTATATTTAAAATTTTACTTTAAAAACGTACTTGGTTATCCAGAGAAAAATTCCAACTTCAATCACTTAAATCAATTTCCCAAATTGATTTCCAATTTACTCCATTTGAAATAAATATCTTTACTTTGTTAATTCATTTCAAAGTTCGTTAATTATGGACTTTTTTATTATTATTATTTTTGTTGGATCATAGTTTTGATTGCTGACAAAAATTCACGAATCTACGACTACGACATCATCCTGACTCAACGACTCAAAGTATGGTTCATATAGTTATATATTTTAACAAGAGTCATCAAATATGTATATAGAGTCTAGTAAGTGCTTTGTTAAAATCTTTCCTCAAGAATCATCATTCACATTCAAATAAACTTGCATGCATATTTTAATCAAAATCAAGTTTTCAGAAAATGCATGGAGCGGGGCTCGAACCCAGGTCATTAGTTTGGAAGGCATGTACTCTAACCAAATGGGCTACTACTGTTTTTGTTTAACAACAGAGTTCAGTCGACTGAACAGGAACAGTCAGTCGACTGAAACTGGAACAAATTTATACACATGCACAGTTTCAGTCGACTGAATTTCCTGCACAGTCGACTGAATTTTTTCCTGAAAATTTTTCTTCATATTTTCAGTCGACTGAATCTCCTGCTCAGTCAACTGAATTTAAACCTGCGAATTTTCTCTGAAAAGACACCTTCTTCTTCCCAAGAGTTGCAACCATTCATCAATGGAAATGGAAGCATCTCTTGTTTACAACCTTTGACAACTTATGCACCTCTTCTACAAGTATATATACATGATTCTAACATCATTTAATTAACCGAATTCTCTTGCTTTAATCTTACTATTCTCTTGTTCATATTCTCTAGATATTCTCAAAGCAATCACCAATCTATTGCTTGAATCACTGTTTTTGTTTATAACATTCTTTTGATTCATAGCAATTAACATTCCTAAATCTTCACAAACACATTGCATATTCTCGAGGATAAGATGTTGAATATGCGCTTTGCGCTATATGATTTTTGTTTGATGATAATAAACATATATACATTCATATAAATGTATTTGGTAATGTACTACTTTGTTTTTTCATAGTTTAAATAAATATTTGTTGAATAAAATTAAATTACACAGAATTCGAATTTGAATTCAAACAGAACAAGTTAAACAGATTTTGAATTCAAACAGAAATTTTTATTCAAACAAATATTTATTACAAATTGTAAATAGTACAATTTCATGCTCTCACTATACATATACATTTTTGATTACAATCACATCACATTTACATCACGACCTTACTACATATCGCTCACACTCATATTTTTTGTCTTCAACTATAATCCGGATTGAATCCAGCATCTGAGTAATCTGCAAAAATATTTTCAAACGCAGTAAAATTGAAAGAGAAATATTTTTGAAATTTGAAAGAAACGATGATTTTGAAAACATTGTTTGCCTCAGTTATTTGGGTTGTTCGTCGTCATTTTTGACTATGCAATATCTGTGCATATCGGTATTTTTTATCAGGGACAGGTAATTACAAGTGGCTGCAGTACACACGTGTACATTCGTATACGTGTGCACTGCCTCGCCAACTCGTGTGCAAAAATCAAACAAAAGCACAGAAATCAAAAAACAAGGTCAAACCCAAGATAGGTTCAACTCAAAGCACCACTGACCAGACATTGCAAGCACAGTCTCAAGCATGAAACAAGGTGCACCAGACCAGGTTGCAAAAATGATCAAATATACACAAATGCAGCCCAATAGACCAAAGTACAACATCAAAGACAGCACTGCAACTCAAATGTACAGGCCAGTGAACATAAAAAGAGAATGACTTGAAGCAGTTGTGAACAAATGTGCAAATACTAAAGACCATCAGCTACATCAAAAGCAAGTGCAACACAGTTGCAAACAACAGGAATGAATATCAAGTGATACAACTGCAAGTATCAAGACCAGAAACTCAAGCTTCAAAAAGCTACAGCAACAATGCACCAATAAAGTCGAGACAAAGCAACTGTTCTTAACCGCAAGTTCAAACCAAAGCACAAAAGTGCACAGCAACACAAAACTGCAGTGGACAGCAAAGACCACATGCCACAATATCCAAACAACAGCAAGAATATGAATGCAAGCAATACACTACAAAATGCAGTGATACAATGAAACATTTTCAACATTGCAGCAGTGTGCAACTCGATATCAAATGGAGAATATGGACTGCAACATGAATGTCACAAGCTAATATTACAGCAATGACACAACAACAAGGCAGACTCCAAGTTCAAGAGGACAGTGAAGGCAATACACAAGTGAAGTAAACAACAATGTCGAGCTCAATGCAATACAGTGACAACTACCTAATGATCAACTGGAACTATAATGAAGTCATAATCAAAACATGAATGAACTCTTACACTTACAACATGCAAATGCATCAAAACAATGTCGAAGTTATTCCAGCAACATGACAGCAAATAGAAGTGCACCAAAGATATGACATCAAACATGACAGCAGACCACTATGCAGTAGACAGAGTGCAACTATCAAAGAAACAACAGAGACCAAGCAATGAACAGCAGATACATGAATAATGCAACAGTATCAAGTGCAGTATGCACAAGCGAAGAAACAGATGAACAATTCATTATGGTGGAACAAACAAGATCAGGGCAGTGGACAGTACAAGCCAGCAAATGCAACAAACTCAAAATGCCCAGTTATAGCCACAAGACTATCAAGCAGTGAGCAAGTGCAAATCGAGTTCCAGAAATAACAAATGCAGACACAAAATTTCAACAGTGCAGTGAAATGCAGTGGTATGCAGCAGAAAAAAATTTAAAAGCAATGGTGATGATCGAAGCTAATACAGAGTAGTGAATTCACAGTCGAAAATATACGAAATTGACAAAGTCAAATATCTCAAATCACGAAATCAATTCAAGCCGTGTGAATCAAGTTACTACAAATACGAAATTGACAAAGTCAGATTAATCCTCAGCATCAAAGCGTAATCGAACGGCAAAACAAGAATTTTTGCAGCAATCAGTCGAACGCAAAAATAGGAAATCAAATCCTATTAAAACCCTAATCATCATCGGCATTTTAATTTGATCGAGTTCAAGTATCAATTTAGAAAAGCAAAAGGAGACAGCACATACCAAATTCACAAGCATCAAAACTCGATCGAGCAACTGCAAGCAAGCTAGGGCAACCAATCACAGATCAATTGAAGAAACCGAAGCCCTAATTGCAGCAAAGAGCCGAAGCCCTAACTGGATCAAAAGGGAACGAAGCCCTAACTGGAACGAAGCCGCCATTATTTCTCACGAACGAAGACAAAAAAAAAGGATCGGGTGAAATAAGGAAGTGGGCCGGTGTTAAAAAACAAAAGGGGGTTTTGTTCTTAATTAATATTGTTAATAAACTTATATTAATATTGTTAATTAGTTTAGGGCTATTTTGTTCTTAATTATTGTTTTTTTATTCTACGAATCAAAGAGTTTAGGTAAATCACCACCTAGGTTTTAGGTTGTGTCTGATTGTCTATTTAGAGTTAGTTCAGTAAGCAGGGGTTGCGAGTTTGCAAAACTCTATAGGCGGTAGCAGGGTTTGCAAGTCTGTTAGAGTGTTTGTAAGCGTGATACTGTTTAATTCTAATAGAAATCTGGGAATGCAGCAGTAGGCAGGGGTTGCCGAAGCTGGGTAAATCTTGTGTGTGATTTACTTTTCAGTATATTTATTTCTGCAGTTTATTTTTTGTGTTTAAATCAAGAAAATTTGCTATAACCCTATTCACCCCCCCTCTAGGGTTAATTTAGATCCTACAAGTGGTATCAGAGCCCGGTTTATATTTTTTTTTTTAACTCTAGAGTCATGAGTCTACAAAATAATGCTTTTTCTGAGGGGCAATCTATTGCTAGGCCACCCATGTTTAACGGGAACGATTATGCTTATTGGAAAGTTAGGATGGGTATCTATCTCAGTTCTGTTGATTATGAAGTTTGGGATATTATTGAAACTGGCTATAAACCCCCCACTATAATCGTTGGTGATACTGAGATTCCTAAACCTAAGGATAGATGGGATGCTAACGATAAGAAATTGAAAACAACAAATGTTAAAGCCATGAATGCTTTGATATGTGCTTTGATAAAAATGAATTTAATAGAATTTCTCATTGTACAACAGCACAGGAAATATGGCATACTTTGGAGGTGACACACGAAGGAACTTCTCAAGTCAAAGAGTCTCGGCTAGCCCTGTTCAGCAATGAATACGAAAACTTTGTGATGGACAAAGGCGAGAGCATAAAGGATATGTTTGGACGTTTTTCAACCTTGGTATACAATGCTAGAGCGCTTGGGAAGGTATTCACTGAGGTAGAGCTTGTGCGAAAGATACTACGAGTTTTACCAATGAACTTTGAGGCAAAAGTCACGGCAATCCAAGAATCGAAAGATCTGAGCAAACTAAGCATGGAGGAGTTGATTGGAAACTTGATGACATATGAGCTTGAGCTAAAAGCAAAGGAAGAACGCAATAACTCCGAACCAAAGAAGAAGACGATTGCCTTAAAGAGCAAAGAAGAAAGCGATGAAGAAGAAGAAGATCCAATTGAAGAGCTTGCAATGGCTGTCAATAATCTTAAAAAATGGTCAAGATTCAAGTCACGAAAGAAGAAAATAAGTGGTAATAAGTCAAAGAATTCTGACGATTCCGATAATGAATTGACATGCTATAACTGCAAGAAGCCTGGCCACTTCAAACAAAAATGTCCACTTCTCAAAAACAACAAAGGAAAGAAAAAGAAAAAGAAGGCCTTTGCAGCAACTTGGGATGATGAAGAAGGAGAGGAAGTTTCAAATAATAGCTCAGAGGAGGCTAACTTGTGTCTTATGTCAAAATCGGATTCAGAAGCAAGCTTAGAGGAATCTAGTGAGGTAAGTAACTATTCTTATAAAGAACTTGTTTCAATGTGTTGTGATTTTACTAAAATGGTTGATACTCTTGAATCTAAAATTGAAAAACTAAAATCTAATAGGAGAGAACTTGTCCATGAAAATTCTAGGTTAGAAACTGAAATTGAAAATATTCAAAACCTAGAATGTAAAAAATGTAAGATTTTAGATTCAGAATTATCAAAACTGAGGAATAACTTTGAAAGTCTTGAAAATGAAAACTTGAATCTTAAGGAAACCATCGACACTAGGAGAAAGGATTTTATTAATCGATGCACCTCACTTGTTACTGAAAACTCAACATTAAAAACCAAAGTCCAAAATCTTGAGAAATCCTTGAAGAACTTTTCAAGAGGCGAAAAATCTTTCAACATGCTATTGGGAAATCAAATTTTTGCTAACAACGGGAAAGGACTAGGTTTTGGGAAAACACAAGTTGATGTTAATGCAAAATATAAGAATGTCTTTAATAGATGTGAAATATTTAGATGTCGTGCTGAAAATGATAGTCATAGGAACAAGAACACAAAATTTATACAAGTTTGGGTTCCTAAGAATTCTACAAACAAATTTCATGTTTATTGGAATAAAAATAAAAGGACTAAACAAGTATGGATTCCAAAGGGATTGTTTATTCACAATGCTTCTATCACTAATAACATTGGACCTAAGAGTTTCTCTAGGTCATCTTCCTCTCTTCTTATGTAGGTCTGTTGGCGGGCTAAGGAACAACAAGAATGGTTTCTAGATTCAGGTTGTTCTAGACATATGACAGGTGACAAATCGAAGTTCCTTAGCTTAGAGAATTTTAAAGGTGGAAATGTGATCATGGGAGACAAAAGCAAGTGTAAGATTATTGGCAAAGGTGAAGTTGGTAACGGTATTTTTTCCTTGACTAATGTTTTATACGTTGAAAATCTGCATCACAATCTCATTTCTATTAGCCAACTATGTGACAAAGGTATGAACGTGATTTTTGATAGTGATACTTGCAAAATTATTGATAAATCTTCTAATAACATTGTTTTTATGGGCAAAAGAAAAGGGAATGTTTACTCACTTTCATTTGATAATCTAAATCTTTCTAGATGTTTGGTAGCCACTGACGAAGAGGCATATTTATGGCATAAGAGACTTGGACATGCTAGCACGAGTCTCTTAGAAAAAATCAAATCAAAAGAATTAGTCAGAGGGTTACCACATCAGAAATTTAAAAATAATAAAGTGTGTAAAGCATGTTCCTTGAGCAAGCTTAGTCGATCATCATTTCGTCCTAAAAACATTGTTAGCACATCAAGGGTCCTTGAACTAGTTCACATGGATTTATTTGGACCAAATGAAATTTCAAGCTTGAATGGAAAACGTTATTGTTATGTATTGGTTGATGATTATTCTAGATTTACATGGGTTTACTTTTTAGCCAAAAAGTCTGAATCTTTCGAATATTTTTCAAAATTTGCAAAACTTGTTCAAAATGAAAAAGGAGTTACAATTAAAACCTTGAGAAGTGATCATGGAGGCGAATTTGAAAATTTTGAATTTGAAAATTTTTGTGAAGAAAATGGTTTAAAACATGAATTTTCTGCTCCACGAACACCTCAACAAAATGGGGTGGTTGAAAGGAAAAATCGTACATTACAGGAATTGGCTAGATCCATGTTAAGTGAGTATAAGCTACCTCTAATCTTTTGGGCAGAGGCAGTGAATACTTCGTGCTATGTAATGAATAGAGTAATGATTAGACCAATACTTGGCAAAACGTCTTATGAACTGTGGCATGAAAGGAAACCTAACATTTCTTATTTTCGTATATTTGGGTGTCCTTGTTTCATTCTTAACACAGGTGATCAACTTGGAAAATTTGAATCAAAGGCTGATGATGGAATTTTCATGGGCTATTCAACAAGGAGTAAGGCTTACAGGATATATAACAAACGAACAAAGACAATTGTTGAGTCAATCAATGTGAAATTTGATGAATCTGATCTGGAAAAAACGACTGAAAGGATGGTTGACGATGGAGTAGATCCTGAAGGCACTGAAGAAGGGACATTTAGTGAGAAAACTGAAAGGAGGACTGTTGATGCTGATAAATTAAGGTTCAAACCTAATCATCCTCCTGAATTAATTATTGGTGATCCTACGGAAGGTATACGTACTCGTTCCTCATTTGATGAAAATTTGTGTGCGTTTTGTTGTCATAGTGGTTTTATTTCTGAAATTGAACCTGATTCTGTTGAAATGGCTCTTAATGATGAAAATTGGTTTTTAGCAATGCAAAATGAACTTAATCAATTTGAGAGAAACAAAGTTTGGAATTTAGTTCCTAGGCCTAATGACTATCCAATTGTAGGGACTAAATGGGTGTTTAAAAATAAATTTGATGAATCAGGAAATGTAATTAGAAACAAGGCTAGGTTGGTTGCAAAAGGTTATAACCAAATAGAAGGCATAGACTTTGATGAAACATTTGCTCCAGTTGCTAGGTTAGAAGCCATTAGAATCTTGCTAAGTTTTGCATGTTACAAGGGTTTCAAACTTAAACAAATGGATGTAAAAAGTGCCTTTTTGAATGGTGATTTAAAAGAAGAAGTTTTTGTTGAACAACCACCCGGTTTTGAAAATCATGAATTTCCAAATCATGTGTATAAGCTAGAAAAAGCATTATATGGTCTTAAGCAAGCACCAAGAGCTTGGTATGACTGCCTCTGTACATATCTTTTGGAAAATGGTTTTAAAAAGGGAAGTGCTGACACGACTCTGTTTCTATTACATAAAGAACATGATTTTTTGATTGTTCAGATTTATGTGGATGATATTATCTATGGTGCTACTAATGAGCTTTTGTGTGAGAATTTTGAACAAGTCATGCAGGCTAAATTTGAGATGAGTTTGGTTGGTGAATTGAAATACTTTCTTGGATTTCAAATTAAGCAAAGTAGTGATGGTATTTTCATTTCACAATCCAAATATGTGTTGGAGCTATTGAAGAAATTTGGAGTCGAAAATTCCAAGCCATTGAGAACTCCTATGAGCCCATCAACAAAGTTGGACAAAGATGAGAAAGGAATTGCAATTGATCAAAAGAAATATCGAGGGATAATCGGTTCACTTCTCTATCTTACTGCTTCTAGACCTGATATTATGTTTTCTGTGTGCTTGTGTGCACGTTTTCAAGCTAATCCCAAAGAATCTCATTTAAAAGCTACTAAACGAATTTTGAGATATCTTTCACACACACACAAATTTGGACTATAGTACCCTTCTTGTGAAAATTTTGATTTAGTAGGTTATTCCGATGCTGATTATGCTGGTTCATTAGTTGACAGAAAAAGCACTAGTGGGACATGTTTCATGCTAGGACATTCATTAGTCTCATGGTCAAGTCGGAAACAGAATTGTGTTGCATTATCCACCACTGAAGCAGAATATATTGCTTTGGGAAGTTGTTGTGCTCAAATTCTATGGATGATGCAAACTCTTTCTGATTTTGGCTTAGTCTATAAACAAGTTCCATTAAAATGTGATAGTAAGAGTGCTATAGATTTGTCAAATAATCCTGTCCATCATTCTCGCACAAAACACATTGATGTGAGACACCACTTTCTTCGAGATCACATTGCTAAAGAAGACATTTGCATTGAATATATTTCAACAGAAACTCAACTTGCTGATATTTTCACAAAACCTCTCCCCGAAGACAGATTTTCCAAATTACTTTTAGATTTGGGAATTATAGAGGTTGACTAATCATTTTTTTTAAAAATTTTGAATTTTGAATTTGATTCTAAATGACAATTTTTTAACTAATCTAACTCCCTAATGATTATCGAAAAGATGAATAGTGATTGAAAAAGTGATGAGTGTTGATATTTATCATATATTATAACTCGAGAAAGTATAATTAGAAAATTTCTTTAGAATTTCATAACAAGAGTTATAAAATTTTTGTTGGGTAATAATTCCATGACCATTTCTATTTCTATCATCTTTCTATCGACCATCACTCTTCAAGATCATATTTAGTATGTAAATTTGTGGTAGTTTACAAAGGAAATCATTTGTTCTTCAAATCTGTGAAGGAAATTATTTGTGCTTCAAACTTATTATTTTCAGCAATTTATAAAAAAAAATTATCAAAAGTATTCACTCTCATTTAAAAGTCCTCACGGTTATGCATGTGTGAATTACTTGGATTTATGATTATGTGCTTCCATGCTCATTTAAAAGTCCTCACGGTTATGCATGTATGGAACGCATATCAAAATTAATTAATTAAATAGACAAGTTGATTCTAATCCCATTTAAAAGTCCTCACGGTTATGCGTGATTAGAAGATACTTGATTTCGTTTTTTTTTTAAAAAAAAATTGTGAATACTACTAATCTCATTTAAAAGTACTAACGGTTATGCATGGTTAGTAGAGATTCAAATTTCCTGAAATAAATATACCACAAATAGACAAAATTGTATGTTTTTTGATGATTTTTTTTTATCCCCATCACTTTTGAAAGTGGAATATGCGCTTGACAAGGGTAATTATGATTTTTGTTTGAGTTTTATTGAAATTTGATATTTATATTTAATTGAGTTAAATGTTTGATTCATGTCGATCACTTCATCCCTATTTTATAACACTATTATTCTTTTGCTGATAACAAAAGGGGGAGAGAAAAGTTAAGATTTTGTCGAATAGAATCAAGCAAAGGTCAAATAATTTTCATTGTGCATATAGGCTCATTTATATATTTCTATGCATATATGTAGGGGGAGTATTGTGTAGAGAGGGAGCATTCAAATAGGGGGAGCAAATGAAATTATCAAATACATTTAATATATTCAAAATCTTAAATATATGTTTGTTATCATCAAAAGGGGGAGATTGTTGAATATGCGCTTTGCGCTATATGATTTTTGTTTGATGATAATAAACATATATACATTCATATAAATGTATTTGGTAATGTACTATTTTGTTTTTTCATAGTTTAAATAAATATTTGTTGAATAAAATTAAATTACACAGAATTCGAATTTGAATTCAAACAGAACAAGTTAAACAGATTTTGAATTCAAACAGAAATTTTTATTCAAACAAATATTTATTACAAATTGTAAATAGTACAATTTCATGCTCTCACTATACATATACATTTTTGATTACAATCACATCACATTTACATCACGACCTTACTACATATCGCTCACACTCATATTTTTTGTCTTCAACTATAATCCGGTTTGAATCCAGCATCTGAGTAATCTGCAAAAATATTTTCAAACGCAGTAAAATTGAAAGAGAAATATTTTTGAAATTTGAAAGAAACGATGATTTTGAAAACATTGTTTGCCTCAGTTATTTGGGTTGTTCGTCGTCATTTTTGACTATGCAATATCTGTGCATATCGGTATTTTTTATCAGGGACAGGTAATTACAAGTGGCTGCAGTACACACGTGTACATTCGTATACGTGTGCACTGCCTCGCCAACTCGTGTGCAAAAATCAAACAAAAGCACAGAAATCAAAAAACAAGGTCAAACCCAAGATAGGTTCAACTCAAAGCACCACTGACCAGACATTGCAAGCACAGTCTCAAGCATGAAACAAGGTGCACCAGACCAGGTTGCAAAAATGATCAAATATACACAAATGCAGCCCAATAGACCAAAGTACAACATCAAAGACAGCACTGCAACTCAAATGTACAGGCCAGTGAACATAAAAAGAGAATGACTTGAAGCAGTTGTGAACAAATGTGCAAATACTAAAGACCATCAGCTACATCAAAAGCAAGTGCAACACAGTTGCAAACAACAGGAATGAATATCAAGTGATACAACTGCAAGTATCAAGACCAGAAACTCAAGCTTCAAAAAGCTACAGCAACAATGCACCAATAAAGTCGAGACAAAGCAACTGTTCTTAACCGCAAGTTCAAACCAAAGCACAAAAGTGCACAGCAACACAAAACTGCAGTGGACAGCAAAGACCACATGCCACAATATCCAAACAACAGCAAGAATATGAATGCAAGCAATACACTACAAAATGCAGTGATACAATGAAACATTTTCAACATTGCAGCAGTGTGCAACTCGATATCAAATGAAGAATATGGACTGCAACATGAATGTCACAAGCTAATATTACAGCAATGACACAGCAACAAGGCAGACTCCAAGTTCAAGAGGACAGTGAAGGCAATACACAAGTGAAGTAAACAACAATGTCGAGCTCAATGCAATACAGTGACAACTACCTAATGATCAACTGGAACTATAATGAAGTCATAATCAAAACATGAATGAACACTTACACTTACAACATGCAAATGCATCAAAACAATGTCGAAGTTATTCCAGCAACATGAGAGCAAATAGAAGTGCACCAAAGATATGACATCAAACATGACAGCAGACCACTATGCAGTAGACAGAGTGCAACTATCAAAGAAACAACAGAGACCAAGCAATGAACAGCAGATACATGAATAATGCAACAGTATCAAGTGCAATATGCACAAGCGAAGAAACAGATGAACAATGCAATATGGTGGAACAAACAAGATCAGGGCAGTGGACAGTACAAGCCAGCAAATGCAACAAACTCAAAATGCCCAGTTATAGCCACAAGACTATCAAGCAGTGAGCAAGTGCAAATCGAGTTCCAGAAATAACAAATGCAGACACAAAATTTCAACAGTGCAGTGAAATGCAGTGGTATGCAGCAGAAAAAAATTTAAAAGCAATGGTGATGATCGAAGCTAATACAGAGTAGTGAATTCACAGTCGAAAATATACGAAATTGACAAAGTCAAATATCTCAAATCACGAAATCAATTCAAGCCGTGTGAATCAAGTTACTACAAATACGAAATTGACAAAGTCAGATTAATCCTCAGCATCAAAGCGTAATCGAACGGCAAAACAAGAATTTTTGCAGCAATCAGTCGAACGCAAAAATAGGAAATCAAATCCTATTAAAACCCTAATCATCATCGGCATTTTAATTTGATCGAGTTCAAGTATCAATTTAGAAAAGCAAAAGGAGACAGCACATACCAAATTCACAAGCATCAAAACTCGATCGAGCAACTGCAAGCAAGCTAGGGCAACCAATCACAGATCAATTGAAGAAACCGAAGCCCTAATTGCAGCAAAGAGCAGAAGCCCTAACTGGATCAAAAGGGAACGAAGCCCTAACTGGAACGAAGCCGTCATTATTTCACACGAACGAAGACAAAAAAAAAGGATCGGGTGAAATAAGGAAGTGGGCCGGTGTTAAAAAACAAAAGGGGGTTTTGTTCTTAATTAATATTGTTAATAAACTTATATTAATATTGTTAATTAGTTTAGGGCTATTTTGTTCTTAATTATTGTTTTTTTATTCTACGAATCAAAGAGTTTAGGTAAATCACCACCTAGGTTTTAGGTTGTGTCTGATTGTCTATTTAGAGTTAGTTCAGTAAGCAGGGGTTGCGAGTTTGCAAAACTCTATAGGCGGTAGCAGGGTTTGCAAGTCTGTTAGAGTGTTTGTAAGCGTGATACTGTTTAATTCTAATAGAAATCTGGGAATGCAACAGTAGGCAGGGGTTGCCGAAGCTGGGTAAATCTTGTGTGTGATTTACTTTTCAGTATATTTATTTCTGCAGTTTATTTTTTGTGTTTAAATCAAGAAAATTTGCTATAATCCTATTCACCCCCCCTCTAGGGTTAATTTAGATCTTACATAAGATTATAGGAATATTGTACTACATTAGACTCATTAGTGTTGACAAGAACACAACCAGTCAAATATTGTATTTTAGTAATTGAGTTGAAGTCCTCTTCGGTAGTTGAGGCAAGAAATCCCATTCGGTTGTTCGGGTAAGTTGTAAACCTATTCCTCCGGGTGAAGTGAGGGTGTTAGTTAGTGAAATTCCTAAGAGGAGCTTAGGGATGGACGTAGGACGAGAGGTCCGAACCAGTATAAAATCCTGGTGTCACCTCGCATTTACCTACTTTATCTATCTAGACTATTTCATTATTCCATATTACACGATCCTACCGTATAGCCTCTTTCAATTGGTATCAGAGCCTGGTATTCTAGTGATCGTAACAACATCCTAGAATAAATGGCTACAAAGAGATCTAGTCAAGGCAATAAGAAGAGGAAGAGCAATAAAGAAAAATCAAAGGAGCAAACAAACAAATGCTTCATGGAAAAAGATAATGAGGTTAGTGATCTAACTTTTGATGATATGATAGAAATAAATTCAGAACTTCTAGACACTTTAAAAAGTCTCAAAAGAAAATATAAGAAAGCTCTAGAAAATCAGAAGAAAGCAGAATTCGAAAGAGATATGCTTAAAGACGAGAAGAAAATATTAGAAGAAGAACTTGAGAAAATTCAAGATTCACTCTTTGACAATTCTCAACTCGCTCTATTAAGTTAAGAAATAGAAGCTCAAAAAGAAAAGAATAATACTCTAGCTTCTGAGAATCATGAGTTAAAAACAAAAATTAAAATTGTTGAGTTAGATAACACTAGTCTCAAAACTAAGCTTGATGACATTACTAAAAATATTTCCAATTTTAATAAAGGGAGAGAAAATTTATCCAGGATTATTGAAAATTCTCAACCTGCTTCAAATAAGAAGGGATTAGGTTATGTTAAGAATTCAAAAGCTCTCAATGATAAAAGTGGTTTAGGATATAATAAAACTGATCGTAGAAATAGCACTAGATATGCTTTCATGTATAGTAAAAATGATAGTGCTAGTACTAAATTTCGAGTAAAGCCTAAATCCAATTTTTATAGAAATTCAAATATTACTATGACCTATAATGTTGATAATTTCTTTAGAAGTACAAAATCATTAACAGGAAATATGAATAAAAATTATCTAAGTATATGGGTTCCTGTTAATTGGAAAAATAGAGAAAAATACATTAATGATTATTTTGATATGGTAGTTAATAATGAAAATTTATTTATAAAGGTTCAACCACACCCAAATGGGTATGGTTTCCTAAAATTTAGGAAATTATAAGAACCTTGGGTATCGCATGCTTTAAATGTTAATTTTTTTCTGATACCTTACATTATAAGTAGTAGTTATTTTGTTTTATATTACTTTATGTTAACACTTATGTAAAATATATTTTATATCATCATATAAACTCTCCTTTTTGTCGATGACCAAGGGGGAGAAAGATATTGCTCTCTAACACAATTTGCAGGAATAAACCATGTAAGCACAGATTAAGGGGGAAAAAGATTAAATAGGAATATATAGCATAGATTCAGGGGGAGAAATCGATAGCACAATTACGGGAAGATATTCAGTGAGAGAGATATGATCAACAAAGCTTGTCAAAGATTCGTTCATAGAAAATGGGGTTGTCATCATCAAAAGGGGGAGAATGCTGGATCATAGTTTTGATTGCTGACAAAAATTCACGAATCTACGACTACGACATCATCCTGACTCAACGACTCAAAGTATGGTTCATATAGTTATATATTTTAACAAGAGTCATCAAATATGTATATAGAGTCTAGTAAGTGCTTTGTTAAAATCTTTCCTCAAGAATCATCATTCACATTCAAATAAACTTGCATGCATATTTTAATCAAAATCAAGTTTTCAAAAAATGCATGGAGCGAGGCTCGAACCCAGGTCACTAGTTTGGAAGGCATGTACTCTAACCAAATGAGCTACTACTGTTTTTGTTTAATAACAGAGTTCAGTCGACTGAACAGGAACAGTCAGTCGACTGAAACTGGAACAAATTTATACACATGCACAGTTTCAGTCGACTGAATTTCCTACACAGTCGACTGAATTTTTCCCTGAAAATTTTTCTTCATATTTTCAGTCGACTGAATCTCCTGCTCAGTCAACTGAATTTAAACCTGCGAATTTTCTTTGAAAAGACACCTTCTTCTTCCCAAGAGTTGCAACCATTCATCAATGGAAATGGAAGCATCTCTTGTTTACAACCTTTGACAACTTATGCACCTCTTCTACAAGTATATATACATGATTCTAACATCATTTAATTAACCGAATTCTCTTGCTTTAATCTTACTATTCTCTTGTTCATATTCTCTAGATATTCTCAAAGCAATCACCAATCTATTGCTTGAATCACTGTTTTTGTTTATAACATTCTTTTGATTCATAGCAATTAACATTCCTAAATCTTCACAAACACATTGCATATTCTCGAGGATAAGATTATAGGAATATTGTACTACATTAGACTCATTAGTGTTGACAAGAGCACAACAAGTCAAATATTGTGTTTTAGTAATTGAGTTGAAGTCCTCTTCGGTAGTTGAGGCAAGAAATCCCGTTCGGTTGTTCGGGTAAGTTGTAAACCTATTCCTCCGGGTGAAGTAAGGGTGTTAGTTAGTGAAATTCCTAAGAGGAGCTTAGGGACTGGACGTAGGACGAGAGGTCCGAACCAGTATAAAATCCTGGTGTCACCTCGCATTTACCTACTTTATCTATCTAGACTATTTCATTATTCCATATTACACGATCCTACTGTATAGCCTCTTTCAATTTTCCGTTTGATTTTATACCTTTTTAACTGAAATATACGAATTTCAGCTTTCCCAATTTCTTCTTTATTCTTTTCAATAATTTAAAACTTAAATTTTACATAAATGCTTTGTTCTTTTAAATAATATCACTGAAGATTAAAATTCATTGACTTTCCGTTTATTCAAAATTTCCTTTCCATACTCGAGATTTATTTATTAGAATTTTAAAGTCACTTTATTTCTTTTCCAATTCATTTTTAAATTTATTCAAATTCCTATAATTATTTTACTTACAAATTCACTTATTTTATTTTCTTTCCAAAATCCAATCTATATGTTTTTGGTAATTCATTATGCCTACTTATATCCAATCAAACCATAGCATTCAATATTCCAATATAATTCATCATAGAATAATCAAATAATCACAACAGAAGGCATTAAATAATTTAAATAAATGTTGAGGGATCCAGTTGGATCCCTCCAACCTGTTTCCCTGCATCCACAGACGTTAGCACAAAATAAATATCTCTGCTATATAATGCGAGAAATCAATCATTCCAAGATGCAATATATACTGTAATATAGACTATAATATAGCACATCAAATAAATTCAACCATTCAAACAATTATTTAAATTTAATCATTTAAATTTAAATTAAACCAGATGAGTGAGATTAACTCACCTTGAATTTATTTTGCAACTCGATCCAATCCGGCTTGTATCCATTATCTATGACCTTGTATAAACATTTTATAGTTTATTAACACTCGAATAGTTTAGACAAGTCAATTAAACAAATTAAATCTTTATACAACTAGTTAGGTGAAAATATGAATATATATTTTCTTCCTTTATTTGAAATCTCTTTTATTTGCCAAAATCTTCTATATATATTAATATTATCTGTTTACTTTCAATCTATTTAAATAGAAATCTTAACCTTTAAAAATAAATTTTCTATTAAGCTGTACTGTCTCAATATCAATTATTTAAACTAAAATAAAATCAAAATACCTTATTGTATATTCTTATTATTTTTTCACTTTCTGTATACATATATATTTAGATGTAAAAGTCTGCATATATACATACCTATATAAATTAAATAAAATAAAATAACCCAGCTTTACCTCGTTGCTAGATCCCAAATCGACCGCCATCTCACCACTGCATCTCCACCGCATCACCAAAAATCACGACCCATTCCACACTGCAAGCGTCCGCCTCGACCTCACCCTCAATCTCCTGAGCATCGCGGCCATCCCCACTTCATGACGTCGCTGCCTCGATCCGAGGTTATCAGCAACACGAAAATCCTAGCCTTGCGACAATTCCGAAACACCCGCAACCCTAATTGCATCCACCTCAACTCACTGCCAATCGCGACCACAAATCACGCTCGAGAATTCAACATCCCTCCTCGCGAAAGCCATCGCGACTCCTCCCCTAGCACACGCTCTCAACCTAGAGTCGAGATGTTTGTCAGACTAGGGTTCAAACGACCTCGCGAATCGCCAAAATCAAATCTTATTGATGAGCTCAAGACCTAAACGAGCAGACAGAGGAATGCAGCCGCCATTTAAGTTCGCGAACAAAAAGTTTAAAGTCAGGGAAAAAATGAGAAGGCTTCGATTTTATGTTATGTTTAGAACGAGCTTTTGCAAAATGAACAAGAGCGAGGATAATAAAAGAAAACGAAAAGCGTGTTGGAGAAGCTATGGGCAATAATGGTCGGCTATAGTGCTTTGAGGTGAAAGAAAACGATGATGTGAAATTATTTCGACTGAAGGTTGACTGGTTAAACAATGTATTAATTTAATTTCAAATTTCAATTTAAATCGACTATTATCAATGAAATTTTCAACGCGTTTATATATCGTACGCTCACACCACAATTCCGATCAATACGAAATTTGAAATCCGATAATAATTCAATATTACGGACCCAATGGAACTGTTTTCGTCTAATTTCGGGACTGTGCCTCGGAAGGCTATTTTTAAATTCAATTTAAACGATATAAATTTCAAAACTGAACAAATCACTGTTAAATTTAATTTTACAACTTCTATTATCCTCAGTACTATTAATATAAATTTTTCAAGCCTTCAAATTATTTTTAATAGGCTTAAAACTCCAGATTTAACAATTTACCCAACTTCACCTATTTAATTTAATAATTCAATTATCAAATAAATCGTGATGTTCGTAATTCAAGTAAAAATTACTCTATTGAATATTTATAATCAATTAAATATTCCGATTTTAAATGCTCGAAAATTTCGGGTCGTCACATTCGTCCCCCCTTAAAAGAATTTCGTCCCTTACTAATTAGGAAGAATGGTCCAATACCTGTTACTATTTTCCAAAATCAAACAGTTTAATTAATTTGCCACACATATCTTTTATCATAGACCCATTATCATTCTTACTAACGTTCCAAACTCTCTCATAATTTGCAAACAATCCTATTTGCCCAATCATTCAAGTTTTAAATTTAAAACCAATTTTGAATTATCAAAATTTTCTCAAAAATTTTCTAACTCTCTAAATTTCCGAAATTTTTTGCCAGCGTCTCCTTTGCGCGGCTAGCTCGGTACAATTACAAAAGGCCTCTACGGGCTCCCAAATTCCAAAAGAAAATAAAACGCCAAGTGGCTAGATCCAAAAACCCAATCAAACTTCACAGGAATTTAAACACATACCTTTTTGTCGAGCATTTCAAATTTATCTTTCTGAAATCAAAATCAATTCTCTTTTCTCTTTATAATACCTGCATATCCTGCTTAGTACTAATATTCAATCACAGCATTCCAAAAACATTTTATCGACTTCCTTACAAAATGTCCATATTTACTCATTCAAATATTAACTTAGAATATATTTGTAATATCAATTTCCATTTAAGAATTCTCCATTCCTTTCTTAAGTTAGTATAAGCATTTTATATGCTTCTTTATTTATTTTCACCTTACCACTTTAGTTTATATCTATTTCTATTCAAATTGATTCTTCCATTTCCATATGAATTCAATTTATCTTTAACTCTGAATATTTAAATTTTATTTTTCATTTATACCGATTCATGTCATTATTTTAAATTAGTTTCATTTACTAGTTTATTTCAATTTTCAATTTGAAATCGTTTTGTCATTAACAAAATTTTTTCTAACTCCCAAAATTTCTGAATTTTTTTGGCAGAGTCTCCTTTGTACGGAGGAGCTTTTGCAATGTGACAAAAGATATAAATATATATACATCGAACCACCCGGTCGGAAAAACCAAAAACAGTTTATATTTCCTATTTTTATTGCGTAGGCGTACCTTATTTAGCATTGTTAAGCAAGCGGCTTATTATTTTAGCAATTAGCGTGCCCAAAATCCAGCCACACGGCTTCCCAGTACCTGTACTTACTTAGTTTAAACATGTAAGTGCCAAATATATGAAGTTTAACAATATTTCACTTATTTGCAATAGTTAAACACATGAATTCTAAAAGAAATTCACACCAAACATTTTTCCGTAAGCAATTTATACAATTTTCATACTAATTCCATTGTTCCAATTAATTTATAACCATTTTCATTCAATCTGAATGGTTTTCAATCCATTCATATACAACTTCATCAATTTGAATGGTTTAAAACTCAATCGCTTACATTTAATTTTTAAGCAAACCGAACTCATATTTAATCCAATTGATCTCAAAATCAATTTATTTTACTCCTATCAATTCATAGAATTTTAATTACTTTCATTTACATCCAATGACAATTTATTCTATGCAATTTGACGAGATCTATGTGAATAAATAAGTATTTATGTTTTATAACCAATTTAAATGGATTTCAAGTCAATTTATACTTAATTCTATTCCATTTTTAAATTTATTCACAATCCATATATTCTCATTTTCATTGCATTTCACTTGCATTTCATTTTATTAACCAAACTAGTTCATTCAAAACCATTAACAACTTAGGTTCATCTTCATTACCAATTAAATTTCCTTTTTATTTTAATTCATTCACGACCATTTATTTAGCTCGCCATATTCCAAGCTTGCATATTACTAACCATTCCCGAATTAATTCAACCCAAGCTTTAGTTAATTTACTCAATTTATTCCATATTTGTTTATTCCAAACTATTTATTTAGCTCGAAGACAATCCAGGCTATTTCATTCAATAACTTTTTCTCAACTCATTTAAGCCACACTTCATTTTGAGTTTGACTTTTATTCAACACTTACTTAAGTCAATAACTTAAGTTCATTTCCATTTCTTTTTATAATAATTTCTACTTCTATCTTTCATTTGATTCTTATTTATTCCATCCATTTATTTATTCAATATAATTAGTTTATCCACTCAATCCATTATGAATTTTCATTTCCTTAAATATTATCTATAACTCACCGAATTCTATTTCGATTTAAATTTATTTTGGGTTTTCTATCCCACTTTTCAAATCTTAGAAGTCATCACTTATTATTTTCACAATTCCATTCATTATAGGCTTGAATATATTCTTCTTTTATTTTTAACTCAAGATTTACGCATATTTATAATTCAAGCATATTTTTATTCCATGCATTTTAATCCTTTTATAAGTTATTCTGGTTTATTTATTTCAATCTAATTCTTATCCAATTTATTTCTTATCCAACTTATTTCTATTTATTTAGGTAAGAATCTAATTCCATTCCAACAACTCAATTGAATTTTTACTCCAATTCAATTTTATTTTAATTCAATTTTATTTTAATTCAATTTTATTTAAGCTCAGATTTATTTAACTCAATTCGATTTCAACTTAATTCGAATACAGCTGGATTTTATTTTCAGCCTATCCAATTAATTTCAATCCAGTTAAATTTTTATTCCCCCAATCCAAGTTTATCTCATTTTTAACTTTTCCCTTTCAATTTAAATTTCCAACATTCAAAGCATATATTTCCTTCCTGATTTAAACCATCTCAATTTATAAGCTTACAACCTATCTCATCAGGATTTTTAAACACTCGACTATTGGTTTCAAATTTTGAAATCTTCAACATCTCAAATTACATTTCTAAAAAATTTAATCCAATCCTGGGTTTTATTCCCAACAAATTTCCTTTGAGATTTTCAAAAACAACTTGCTTTTCTGAACAAATCAGTTTTTGGCAGCAATCCGTCACTTAGAAATTCAAAAATGAATATTGATGATGCGACCGTCATCATCAGAATTATTTTCCAATAATCCAAGTGATTTCAATGCTATATCACTTTCAAAATCCATTTAAAAAAAATTTCCTTTCAGAAATATCTCTAAAACAATAATGCTATTATTTATCTTCAAATACTTCGATAAACACTTCCAAAGTCTTCGGGATTTTAAATTTCCAAATCCTGCTTAAATAAATTTTAACTATAATTCATTTGTACAGTTTATGCTTATACAAATTTCCATTTGATTGTATTTCAATTCATAAATTACATTTATAATTCATATTTATAAATTTCATTTTATAATGAATTTATTCCCTTAAACTTTGGTTATATTTTCATTTTCTAGTTAAATTTTCACTTAACAATAATAATACTTTAATATTATTCTTCCTAACATCCACGCAACCATATATTAGCTACAATAGCTTGCAAAAACTTTTCTTTATATCAAAATATATTTTGGATAACATTATTTCATTTACCCACATTTAAAACAATACCGTGTCAATCTGTTCTATTCAAGTGTTTAGAAACCCCTTCGATATAGTTGTGCAGACTGTATCGATGAAGGTTCATATGCCACTCAATAAACCAATCAACACAATATTAAAACAATTTATATTCACTAACAAATACGCACTCATATCTATTAATATGCTCAAACTCATTCTAGAGTACTACGGACTCTAATTTAAATGAGTAATTCCCACCAGAGCCAAGGTTATCACCAAGTTAAGCTCTCATACCAAGTGAAACGACCCGCAAATCCGTACCCTTGAGTCAACACTATTCTACCTAAATCAACTCAAGTTGTACAGAAATATGAACCATTTGGGTTAAAGAAGAAGAGGTAGAAGAAGAAAATAGAAAACAACAGCAGAATCTAACCATCGCAGCGGAATAAAATATAATAGATATTAACATATCTTTACAATAAAGCAAATAAATGAGTTTATATATTACATCATCAGAGTACATCAATCACAGCTCAACATCAATAACATACATCTGAATATACAGCTAATCAACACAACGGAATATCTATATAAAACAAGTACGGAGGTACGTATCGTCATCCAGCTCGTCTCTTGAGCTCCACAGCATCATATCCTGTAACCTATAATACTCGGTCTGACCCGAGCATTACAGTTAAATAATACCCGAGTCAGTCTGAAATACCAGCATGAGAAAATCACACTCAATTGATTATTAAAGTTGCAAAATCCTTTGAAAACAAAAGCATCTCATAAGACCACGCCACAAATAAATATGTCGGGTTATTACCTTACGATAGTTAAAACAATTTTTATAGAAATCCTCTGATATTGTAATAGGGTCTATATACAAATACTTATAAAATAGCTGAAATTGTTTCATTCATTAAATTCCAGCTACTAGCCACAGAGTGGGTAATACAAACAAAACTCGTACAAGACTCGTAGGGAGAATGGATTTCCAACTAATGACTAGGCACTGGGGTACCACCTGTCACAGTACATGGCCTAGATCACAGTACAAAGGAGTACGCCCGCTCCCCTGCAACACAAGACCGGGACTATCCCTTACTGGATAATCTCGAGTGAGATCACCCCGCGGTTGGGATCAGCCACCGCCCACTAAGCCGAAATAAAAGGGACATCTAGACAGGGATGACCTCACCCTGCTTGGGTGCTACCCACCTAGCCTTGCTGCATAACCCTTGATTTTCAGTCATTCCCGGTTGATGAGCCTTGAGGCTGAGCGTTACCTTTTTAGAACATATCCCTTAGAGTGCCCATCATCCACCTGACGATGTTCCGAAAGCATTCACCCATACAAGTCCGTCCCGTGTTCGAACGGAACCGAGGCACTATTCCTACTACATCCTTTTTGGAAATATCCTCACGATTAGTAGCGACTAGCCCTTGCACTTCACTTCTCCATCTTCGAATCCACACTCATTTCCACGAAACGTACAAACCGGATCGAAGTGGTTTTCGAGAAATAAATCTTGATCCCAGTCTCTTCGAAAAGATCAACGTCTTTGTCCAATATTGATAGTCGGTTATTTAACTATCAATTAATATTCACAAACAACCATCCCACAGTAAATAATTTCCCAAATTATTTATTTATCTCAAAATATCTTAATAAGATATATTTCTATTTTCAACCCTATGAAAACAGTATCAAACCATCTTTCTTTTCAAAATATACTTTTCCAAATATTTTCTATCTCCACTGAAATCACCAAGCACAAAAACTTTAGATTTTTAAATAATTTAAAAACGCTTTACTTTGAAATATACTTTAAAACATTTATTTTAAAAACTGCTTCAATAATTTATTAAAAATACATACTATATGAATATTTGAAAGTAAGGTTACTTAATAAAATATAAAACTAGATTTTCACTTTTAAAAACAAAATACTAAGTCACTTTCTAAGTAATTACCACTATAATAGATTTGAGAAAATACTTACTTTAGAATTTAAATATTAGAAATAATAAATTTTCCAAAACTTGCTTTTTTTAAAACAAATGTAATACTTTTAACTTATATTTAAAAATTTACTTTAAAAACGTACTAGGTTATCCAGAGAAAAATTCCAACTTCAATCACTTAAATCAATTTCCCAAATTGATTTCTAATTTACTCCATTTGAAATAAATATCTTTACTTTCTTAATTCATTTTAATGTTCGTTAGTTATGGACTTTATTATTATTATTATTATTATCCGTTTGATTTTATAACCTTTTAACTGAAATATACGAATTTCAGCTTTCCCAATTTCTTCTTTATTCTTTTCAATAATTTAAAACTTAAATTTTAAATAAATTTTTGTTCTTTTAAATAATATCATTGAAGATTAAAATTCATTGATTTTCCGTTTATTCAAAATTTCCTTTCCATACTCGAGATTTATTTATTAGAATTTTAAAGTCACTTTATTTCTTTTCCAATTCATTTTTAAATTTATTCAAATTCCTATAATTATTTTACTTACAAATTCACTTATTTTATTTTCTTTCCAAAATCCAATCTATATGTTTTTGGTAATTCATTATACCTAATTATATCCAGTCGAACCATAGCATTCAATATTTTCCAATATAATTCATCATAGAATAATCAAATAATCACAATAGAGGGCATTAAATAATTTAAATAAATGTTGTGGGATCCAGTTGGATCCCTCCAACCTATTTCCCTGCATCCGCAGACATTAGCACAGCATAAATATCTCTGCTATATAATGCGGGAAATCAATCATTCCAAGATGCAATATATACTCTAGTATAGACTATAATATAGCACATCAAATTAATTCAACCATTCAAACAATTGTTTAAATTTAATCATTTAAATTTAAATTAAACCAGATGAGTGAGATTAACTCACCTTGAATTTATTTTGCAACCCGATCCAATCTGGCTTGTATCCATTATCTATGACCTTGTATAAACATTTTATAGTTTATTAACACTCGAATAGTTTAGACAAGTCAATTAAACAAATATAATCTTTATACAACTAGTTAAGTGAAAATTTGAATATATATTTTCTTCCTTCATTTGAAATCTCTTTTATTTTCCAAAATCTTCTATATATATTAATATTATCTGTTTACTGTCAATCTATTTAAATAGAAATCTTAACCTTTAAAAAATAAATTTTCTATTAAGCTGTATTGTCTTAATATCAATTATTTAAAATAAAATAAAATCAAAATACCTTACTATAAATTCTTATATCTTTTTTCACTTTCTGTATACATATATATTTAGATGGAAAAGTCTGTATATATACATACCTAAATAAATTAAATAAAAGAAAATAACCCAGCTTTACCTCGTTGCTAGATCCCAAATCGACCGCCATCTCACCCCTGCATCTCCACCGCACACCAAAAATCGCGACCCATTCCACACTACAAGCGGCAACCTCGACCTCGTCCTCAATCTCCTGAGCATCGCGGTCATCCCCACTTCACGACGTCGTTGCCTCGATCTGAGGTTATCGAGCAACACGAAAGTCTTAGCCTCACGACAATTCCGAAACACCCGCAACCCTTATCGCATCCACCTCAACTCGCTACCAATCGAGACCACAAATCGCACTCGAGAATTCAACATCCCTCCTCGCGAATGCCATTGCGACTCCTCTCCTAGCACACGCTCTCAACCCGGAGTTGAGATGTTTGTCGGACTAGGGTTCAAACGACCTCGCGAATCGCCAAAATCAAACGGCGACATTGATGAGCTCATGCCCTCAACGAGTAGACAGAGGAATGAAGCCGCCATTTAAGTTCACGAACGAAAAGTTTAAAGTCACGAAAAAATGAGAAGGCTTCGATTTTATGTTACGTTTAGAACGAGCTTCTGCAAAATGAACAAGAGCGTGGATAATAAAAGAAAAAGAAAAGTGTGTTGGAGAAGCTATGGGCAATAATGGTCGGCTACAGTGCTTTGAGGTGAAAGAAAACAATGATGTGAAATTATTTCGACTGAAGGTTGACTGGTCAAACAATGTATTAATTTAATTTCAAATTTCAATTTAAATCTACTATTATCAATGAAAATTTCAGCGCGGTTATATACCGTACGCTCACACCACAATTCTGATCAATACGAAATTTGAAATCCGATAATAATTCAATATTACGGACCCAATGGAACTGTTTTCGTCTAATTTCGAGACTGTGCCTCGGAAGGCTATTTTTAAATTCAAAACGATATAAATTTCAAAACTGAACAAATCACTGTTAAATTTAATTTTACAACTTCTATTATCCTCAGTACTATTAATATAAAATTTTCAAGCCTTCAAATTAGTTTTAATAGGCTTAAAACTCCAGATTTAACAATTTACCCAACTTCGCTTATTTAATTTAATAATTCAATTATCAAATAAATTGTGATATTCGTAATTCAAGTAAAAATGACTCTGTTGAATATTTAAAATCAATTAAATATTCCGATTTTAAATGCTCGAAAATTTCCGGTCATCACAAAAAGCATACCTCCCATCACATCCTTTCCTTTATCCTCTATTGTTGGTCTTAAGGCAGACGGTTCCAAAGCAAACACTTTTCCTTTCTCAACCTTACCTAGCTCTCTGCACTGATTCGTGTAATGCCTAATGGTCATGGTTGAAGCATTTGATAATGACCTTCTATCCATCCTTGGAGTAACACTCATTGGCAAAGTGCCCTTTCTTGTGACACTTGTAGCGAACAACGTTAGCTTTTATTTTCTTGGTCGCTCCACTTTTCTTAGCCCCCTTTTTGTAAAAGAACTTCCTTTTCTGATACGAACTACCTTGAGTCTCCACCAGCTTATTATTACCAAATAGCAAAAGCATCTCTTCATTCCTCAATGCTATCTACACTACTACATCATAAAGGTCTCTAAGCTGCGATAATGTTGCTTTAGCAAGCTTTCGTTTCAATCCTCTAATGAAATTCTCAGTCCTCTTGATTACAGTATCTACGATGGCATATCCATAACTGGACAACTCCCTAAATCTGGTCGCATACTAAAGCATTGGCATATAACCTTATTCCAACTAAGCAAACTTTCTAAGCGTAGTTGACTTAGCTATTTTAGACATGAATCTCTCTTCAAATCATCTTCTGAACTATGCCTAATTCAAGATCTCCACTGGTACCCCAATATTTACACTATTCTGTTAGTACAATGTAGCTCCTTGTAATTGCCTGGATGCCAATCTCCACTTGTACTCATCGTTTAGGCCTAAATCGGCACAAATTTTGTCATAATGAAATATCCGATTCTCATCTTCAACCACATCCTTCATTCCAAATAATGGCTTTCTTCCGAGTCTTGCATAATCCCGACTCAGCGTACATAATTGTTGACAACTGAAACTTCAGGATTTGCTCCTCCAACATTACCACCAACTAATTTAGCTGCAACTTCAGCTTGCATCATGTTGACAAAGAACTGGTACATACCTTCCATATCTACTGGCGGTGTTCCAGCACCCACATTACAAGTAGTTTGCCGACTCGGATTCCTCCTAATGTTGGGCTTGACATTTCCTTTATTGTAGTGCTTCCTCCATCAAGATTCACTATTTTATTTTCTGCATCTATATCTCTTTCCTTAAATATTCATTTGAACCTTAGTAAGACGCAGAAGAATGGTCTAAGAGAGAGGAAGAATAGAAACAATATATATATACTTATATATAGCAAATACAAGTACCTAACTGTAGCGTTATCCCATACTTCAATCTCATTCTCCGAATCATTTTTATTATGTTATCACAACTCTTTTAAAGTTAAAAATTCTTTTGGTCACATATAAACCTTTGCTCTGATACCAAGTTGTAACATCTCTTATTCTAAGGTCCGAAAATAAACGCTTTTGATGTTACAGTTGTCGATAGTATTATTCTCCAGTGACAAAATGAGATCATTTAATAGTATCATTAACATCAAAAGCATAGGAATATAAAATTATTTAAAACATGTTTCATTATTAATTTGCATATTTATTACATAATCCCATAGCATTGCCAAGGTTCAGATAAAATATAATTATTACAAAATACACCAAGAGCGACATATGAAGAGCCCCCTTGATTTATCAGAGTTTACTACTAGATGAATATAATTTCTGCCATCATATGCATTTAAACAAGATGGTGACAACACAACAAACATAAATAGACTTTATATAGTTAGGTCTTCCTCATGCACATCTTCAGAAGCTCTATTCGACGAGCCTAAAACTTGGAAATCTCACTCTTGAACTACTCAAATGAGCATCTGAGAGTTAAAGGCGAAAATCAAAAACTTCAGATCAAACAAAAAGTCTGGTGTGAATGATAATATGCCATCTTGGTAATAGATATCTAGTGAGACCACACCGCTAAGCAGAATGGGTTTTACCCTCACTAGTATCTTATGAAATCATGTCAATCACAATCGAGCTCTTGCATTCACACTGGTTAAACAAACATAAACAATTATATGCATGCATGCTACATGGATAAACCTGACTAATCTGTCTAAATTAATCGACTGCTTGTCTCTGCTTCATAGTTTTTCCAGGGTCATTACAAAGCTATATGGCTGACTCGGGCTTGTCAAATATACCAAAATTCTCTAACTTATAGTTAGAAGGAAACTGGACGGCCTGTCCAACACAATCATCTTATTGTTATTCTGGATATCCGTCTATCTCATAGTTTGCTAGGCTCACTATGAACCTGACGATTTTGCAGGCCAACTAATAACCTATCTAAATTATATATTCCTTTTTGTGTGTAAACCTACTTTTAGTTTTACCTTTAACCAAGACATATGCATTGGAATTATGGACCAATATGAAATAGGTGCTAACAGTTGAAGCATAGAGTTCTGCCCTACACCAGTCCTATTATATGGTTTTCTAATCTCTATTCATTGAGTCAAAATATCCTATCACTATTTACCTAATGGTGATAAATTTCGTATAAATTCATGGACTAATACCATCTTTATTTCCATGTAGACTTAATTCTTTATAAATGATTTAACCTTTAAAATCATACTTATATCAAGGAAAATATAACCCTTCACTTTATCAAAATATATGCTTCTTTAAAGAAAACTTATAATTTAACAACACATGACATCATATGGTCGCAATAGGTTGCCACATCCCTTCCTCTTTAAGTCAAATAAAATATTCTAATTTTATAAAGCATAAGGCCATAGGGCCGAAATCATCTACATCGTATACTATATATATATCTGTTTGCATAAAGTATAGATCTTAAGTTTAAAACGTGTATGTCAACATTAATGACTTTTGACATCGATACCTTAAAGCAGTTGATATTGATTTTATAAAACTGCACTATTATGCCACTATACAAAGAATACCAAAATCATTTACCTACAGCATTATTGCCATAAGAAAATCACCCGCATTATATATATCTTATACCATTAATGTCGAAAGTAACAAATGTGGCAGTGTTGCCTTAAAGTAATAATATCGAAGTTAAATTACGTGGTGTCATTTCCATAATACTTTTATCTCGATAGTAATACTAGCTGCATTACTGCCATGATATAGTTAAAGCTGAAATAAAATATACAACATCATTGCCACTATATACTAATGTCGGCATAAATAGTTGCAACATTGGTAAGTAGCAAAGGTAAAAGGCGAAGGTAAATAGCATCGATGCCACTTATCCTTAATATCGGAAGTATGTAGTTGTGGGTCAATAGCCCATGCTTTAGGTTTATGTCAACATTGATAATTCACGAGATTACTCATGTTACTGTTAGTTTAATGCTGAGAATCCCTATAAATGCGCTTTAAATTGATTGGAATCATTCCATACCAACATAGTTGATATCATATGCTTCCTTCATGGTTGAAGACGTCAATGATAGCTGCGGCATGGATGGACTTTAGTATTATTTACCGACGTCCTGACAAACTTGCAATTAACAAAAAAACCGTTCATTTCCCATTTAAAGTAATTTCTTTTCACCCATTCTTAATTCATGTTCAATTTATATTGGTTAAGACTACATTTATCAATTTCTTTTCTAGAAAATTGCTGCAACCAGATTTATCATTCTTAAAGTATGTTGCAAACCCTTATATAATTATTTTAATATAATTATTAAGCCTTTCTAGCTTAATAAATGCATATAAAATTACAAACACATGGAAAAATCCTCAAAAAATCACTAAAAAACAAAATTAATGTATTTTTTGACATATAAAAATTTCAAGACCAAAAGTATTATTTAATTATTTTTTATAATCAAAACATGAAATTAATAGTTTTCCTCACTTAGGAAATTCATAAAATATTCATACTTGTTTAGAAAATTATGAAATTAAAAACCCACTTCTAAAATAATGTTATAAACATCATATCCAAATTTCAAGCCATTAGATATTATAAACTAAGTTTTCACACTTAAAACTTATTATTTAATCCCATAATAAATCCAATAATTTGCCATTCAAGCGTATAATCAACTAATCAATCATAATAGGGCATAACAACAACATATATTCCACGTTTAATTATAAAACCGAAATAAACATACAATTACGAGATGGATAAATGTTATTCAACTTAGTTTGATAAATTGTGCGACTTAAGTGTTAATTTGATCTCCCCAAGCTTTATCCTTTGATTTTCTAGCCTTTTCTCTTCTTAGGTCTCTAGTAATGGCCGACCTCTTTGGTTTTAGTTTGTAAGAACCGAGTGTGAGTGAGGAACTGAAAATGGAAGGGTTTATATTTAGGAAATAAGATCTTTTCCTATTTTGCCTCTTACATTATTCCTCCTCTTATTTAATTTATAGTCAATCTTATTAACTCATTAATTAAGACACGACCTATTTAATTATCAAATCTCATTTAGCTTATCTCAACACATTATTTTATCTAATTAAATATCCTAAATAATGTTACTCAAATTTTGGGGTGTTATAAAAATAGTGAGTAAAAAATCCTCCTATACATCACAAACTCATCAATTTGGTCCATCGTATCCTTCTACCGGTTTTTTCAATGTCCATCTCCTAAACCAACAATAAACTCTTTTACCACAACAAAACTATGAATATTCACTGTATTCAAACATAAACTACACTTAACCTTACCCTTCCTACGTTCCTTCTAGCTTCCCTCATCATCAACAAATTTACCACCATTTTATTGCCTCTCAACCATATCTCCATCACCATCTCATTGGCGTGTACAAAGATCATTTATTGTATTTGTCATTGATGATGCAAAGTGGCCAATAATAACATCATCATTTTAGTGAGCAACAGTTAAAGACTCACGACTGAGATGCGATGCAGAATTTTTCACGGTAGATTTCGTCCCCCCTAACACACCCACCAATGTTGATGTTGGTAGCGGTTCTAAAGAAGAAGAAGAAGAAGAAGAAGAAGTAAAGGAAGAGCAATATGTAGATGCAGAAAATACTGAAGGAGGAAATAATAAATTTGTTGAGGAGACGTATGCACCTCAAAGCCTAGAATTCAACAAAAAGGAAAGGAAGTGGAAATCCTTCTGCGGTATGTTAGGCGGTCTTCATAGCGGATCAAATTTAGTTGGATTTGACATTGGAATAAAAGACATTGAAGTTGAAATTATCGAATATGATGCAGGAGCAAATGGTGGCAGAAAGAAGCAAGTTAAGTTTACACCACAATAATATGTTTCACTTGCTAAAGCTCGGATATGAATTTCAAATGATTATATCACGAGCGATAATGTGAAAGGGCAATGTTTTTGGTAAAATGTTGCAAATTTCTATAATACTTTATAGTTGATAAAGAGGACTTAGGCTTCTCTAAGAGGAGGTTATCGGGTAATGAACCCTACATGTTAAAACTACTTTGCAATAATGACCAGACTTTATATCAGACAATAAAGCGGTACTGTCCTTTATGACATTGTAAGTTTGGTTCTACTTTTGTTGTATAGCTTTCAAATTATACCGTTTATTCATGCATGTTTGGTTTTTTTGACAGATAGAAGAAGCATGCAAGTCTTACCGTGCGTAGTACGAACATTCGTTCAAGTTTTAAGAAAGCTTCGATCTACTCTCCTCTCTACATAAATGGAGGAACCGAAACAACTTCATGTTTAAGCAGCAAAATAAGGCTGAAAGAATGATCTACTTCGATTATGATACATGGGGTGATCCTAGTTCTCAAAAAAGATCGTCACTATTTGGAAACATTGATGGTCGTCCCCTTGGTAGAAATAAATCAATTCAACTAGAACAACGAAATGCAAATTTTTCGAGATTCTTGGAAACTCAGAAGAAGTTCATTTATGAAATAAGAGAGAATAAAGAAAGTTAACATAAAAAAGATGCAATCAGATTTAGAGTTTAGGCATATTATTTGTGAGATCAAGAGTTTAAGCAATAGTCCCGAGCATGGAAGAAAGCTATGATGAGAGAAAGAACTTGATTAGACTTATCACTTGCGATTTTAGCAAGCATACTCCTTTATTATAAGAACTAGTAACTGAACAACTCGAGTTTTATAGGAGAGAGGGAGAGGAAGTGCCACGTCTAATATTGGTTATGTATTTATGTTTGTAGTTGTTCTTATTTGTGTTTATTTAGTGGAAGTGGAAGTGTAAGTTATAGTTGTGTTTTGTTGTTTTGTGTCTATTGTATTATTATGTATTTGTGTGGTTAATGTGTTTAGACTGAGTTATAATCTTCATTTATGATTTTTATTTCTAACTAAGTAGAAATGTTTGACAAATTTTTTTGCATTAGTAAGAAGTAAATATTTGGTAAAGCTCTTAGTTCAATTCACAAATAATTTTGTACAACAACATAGGAAATAAGTTCACAAATAACATTACAAATACCTCACCATACATTCTTCATAACCAAGTATACAAAACAAATTTTGAAGATTTAACAAAACAAATTTAGTAAACAATTTAAGCAAACTACTTCACAATAACTTCAACAAACGACTTTAATAAACATCTTATGAAACAAGCTCACAAACTACTTATATATTTATGACTAAGTAGTCCTAAAATTCCTTCCTCTGTGCACCCATAAGTGGTCAACCAATTGGTCATGTAGTTCAAAATGTGCAACTTGATCTTCAATGTGCTTCACGTTTGAAACATATTCATCCATCGAGTTAATGTTTCTCTAGGGTCTAGTATTTGATCCCTTAAACATGTTTGGATAATTAATTTTTTGGTTTTCGCACCTACCTCTTTCAAATTCCACAATCATGTTATAAATGATGATACATGTATACATAATCTCAAGAAGAACTCTTGCATTATGAAATCTGGTAGGGTTTCATAAAATCTAAAACCTTGCTTGCGAAATACCAAATGTACGTTCGATGTCCTTTCTATAGCTTGCCAATTTATCACTGAAATACTTCTCCTTATCATTGGTTAGGACCCTATACTAGTGCATTAAAGTTCTCCACTTCGGGTGTCTGCCGTCTACAGGATTTTATCTCATCTGATGCATGACATTACTATTTTACCCTGCAAAACATTTCTTTTCCAATTTTACTACATTAATGTTTATTTTACAGATAACTCAGATGCGGGATACAAATTGGAATACAGCCGAAGAACAAATATGAGTGAACGAGTGATATGTAGTGAGGAAATTTATGTAAATTGAAATTTGAGATGTAATATGTAATTAACAAATGTATATATAGAGAGAGGTCAATTTTTGTACTATTCAAAAATTGTAATAAAATACTAGTTTTAATAAAATATCTGTTTGAATTTAAATTATGTTTTATTTATTTTATTCAACAAATATTTATTTAATTATGAAAAATAAAATAGTATAATAAAAAATACATTTAAATTAATATATATATATATATATATGTTTATTATCATCAAATAAAAATCATATACTAGCATATTCAATAATCTCCCCCTTTTGATGATAACAAACATATATTTAAGATTTTGAATTTATTAAATGTATTTGATCATTCAATTTGCTTCCCTTATTTGAATGCTCCCTCTCTACAAAAAAGCTCCCCTTCATATATGCATGAAATAAATAAAAATATGCAAATGAACCTAGATGCAGATAGAAAATACAAAATAAGATATTTAACCTTTATTTGCCGAAATCTTAACTTTTCTCTTCCCCTTTTGTTATCAGCAAAAAATTAATAGTGTTAGCAAAATAGAGATAAAGTGATAGACATTAATACAATATTAATACCCATTCAAGTATAAATATTAAATTTCAATAAAAAATCAAACAAAAATCATAAATACTCTGTTAGGCGCATATTCCACTTTACAATGATAGGAATGATGTAAATCCATATAGTTATGCCTATTTGTGGTATATTTATCTTGGGATTTTGAATATCTACTAACCATGCATAACCATTAGGATTTTTAAATATGGTTAGTAGTATTCCAAATTTAAAAAAATAATAATTTCAAGCGTCTTCTAACCATGCATAACCGCAAAGACTTTTAAATGGGATTAGAATCAGCTTGTCTATTTAATAATTAATTTTGATATGACATGCATAACGGTGAGGACTTTTAAATGAGCACGAAAGTACATAATTAAAAATTTCAAGTAATTCACCCATGCATAACCACGAGAACTTTTAAATGAGAGTGAATACTTTGTATGTTTTTATTGCTAAAAGTATAATAAAATGAAAAAATGAATAATTTCCCGTTAAAAATACCACATATTGACATACTATATTGGATTTTGATGAGTGATGGTCGTTAGAAATATGATAGCAATAGAGATGGTCATGAAATTTTTACCAAGCAAGAGTTATTATAAATCTTGTTTAAATTTTTAAGGTAATTTACTAAACACACTTTCTAAGTTATAATATTTGATTAATATTAACACTCGTCACTTTTTCAATCACTATTTATCTTTTCGATAATCAGTAGGGAGTCAGATTAGTTAATGTAGTCATTTAAGATCAAATCCAAAAAGAATTATAAAATCAAATTTTCTAAATGACTAATCTGAAACAAGGTCAATAAAAACTATTTTACGGAAGGGGTTTTATTAGAAAAATGTCTACTATTGAAAATTAGTTAAAATGAAAAATATACAGATATTTTCTTTAAATAATGTGATTCAACTACTGAATGTCTCAACATAAATCACGTTCCACTAGTGATTTTTCTATCAACTAGATTACCAGTGCATTCTGCATCCTAATTTCCCTTTGACTCAAGATCATCATTAGTTGGACGTTATAGACCAGACCGTGAAGTTGCAACAAATTACCTTAAAATCATTTTTAACAGCTTTTAAATGAAATTCTCTTGAATTTGAATTAAAATCGTGCAAATTTACAAACAGTGAACATAGTGTCAAATCCAAAAGCGGTAATATAAACAAATATGTCCACATGTATCTTAAGTAATCATCAACCAACACAAGACACTATCTTTTATCACTTAAACTTTCAATAGTGTTAATCCAAAAAAATCTTAATGAAATAGTTCAAAAATTATTGGTCAACATTTTTAAACTCAAAATCAACATTTATTTCATTATCACATAACTGGTTGATTTAAAGTAGATTACGGTGCAGATTTTCATATATGATCATTAGTTAAAGATAAATATATCTTTACCTATTTTTCATTCACGATAATTTTTCGTTGTTACTCATTATGATTCTGCCACCTTTGTACTAGCCTAAGGAACTTTGATTTTTTGCCCGTTGTGTGCCTGGAACAGCTAGAATTCAGGTACCACTGTTGTTGCTCCATAGCCTGCCACCACACCTACACGAGAAAAGATTTTTGTGACCTATTTGTTTTTATAGGTCCATGGTTATTAGTGGCAAAAAAAATTGAAAAATATGTTTGAGTAGACCCAAGACAATTTACATTTGTTCCTTTTGGCACCCAGATTTGTTTGACTTTGAAGGATGTTATATTCGTGCTTTTTGGAACCCAAATTGGTATAGTTTTCACGTGTTTGGGTCTATACCAGCAAATATTATGATTGTGTCCAGTTTTTCCACTAATCGTGCACTTTGAATTAACTTGATTAATTTCACTTCTAACACATTTAGATTGATTATACCATAGTCCTTGTCTAACAGTATTGACAGTTTGTCTCCCTAATTGCATATTTAACGATCTTTCTCCTTTGGAAAATTTTTCTAAAGTTGTAGACAGTTGTTGGACTTATGTCTTGAGAGATTCATTTTCATTCAATAATTGTATGGACTTTTTAATAGAATTTTCTCCCCTTATATTTTACTTTCTTTCAAAATTATAATTTCATTTTCAAGTGATTTAATTTTAATTTTTGATTTTATAATTTCGAATAATGGACAACTATCACACTTAGGGCTCTTATTTCGATAGTTTTTGACTAATTTGTCAATTCGTTTATTTAATTCTATCAAAGTATCTCTTTGTGATTCAATTTCAGCATATTTCTCCCTGAATCTTTCGAAACAGCCATTTACTTTGTGAAAATATATATAAGTAGTTCTGAGTGAGTAATTTTTGATACCTTGTTTGGTTCGTCATCATCGCTACCAGTTATATCATCTTGAAGACACAGATCTGCTTTTTCACTTTTACTGACAGTGCTTTTATCATCTTCAACAGTTTAATCCCAAGTGGCTATCATCTTCATCAGTTTAATCCCAAGTGGCTACAAAACTTCTCCTTTTTGTTTCTTTCATTGGTTGAGTCGATTTTGAGGACAATTGAGCTTGATGTGACCAGGTTTATTGCATTTGTGACATATGATCTCCCACTCTTCTGAGTTGTCTAGTTACTTTGGCTATTCTGCTTTTTAATTGTTGATTTAGAGTTGGATTTCTGTATTTTTAATTCCACTTTTTGAATTTCGTTATTAATAGTGCCAATTTAGCTGCTCCATCATCATCATCACTTTTTATTGTTCCATTGAGAGCTATCGATTTCTTTCAAGTTCACCTCCTTCGCGTTCTTTCTTGAATTTAATTTCTAGCTCATAAGTGGTGAGATTTCCAATAAGTTATTCAATTTTGTTCCGTTTCAAATCCTTCGATTCTTGAATAGCAGTGACTTTGGCTTCAAAATTTCGTGGAAGGACTTCGAGTATTTTTCAGACTATTTCCAACTTTGTGTATGATTTTTCGAGAGCTTTTGATTTGTATAGAATATTGGAAAGTCGTCCATACATCTCTTTTACTTTTCATCCCTGGCCATTGTGAAATTCTCGTATTCGCTACTAAGCATGGCAAGGTGAGATTCTTTGACTTGAGATGTTCCTTCGTGAGTCACTTTAAGTGTGTGCTAGATTTACTACACAGTTAGACAGAGTGAGACATGAGTAAATTCAATTTGATCCGATGAACATATAATAGAATTCATAGCTTCAGCATTAGCATTCTGCAATTTATTTTCTTGATATTTCCATTGATCCATTGGTTTATCTATTTCCTGATTATCTATCACTATAGTTGGTGTCCTGTAACCTATCTCAATAATATTTCAAGCATCAATGGTTTTCAGAAAAATTTTCATTCTATTTTTCTAGTAACCATATTCACCATTGAACATTGGTGGTCTATCTATGGACCGACCCTCAGGAAAATCATTATTAAAAGAAGCCATTTAAGAAAATTTAAAACAAAAGTTTGTCAAATTTTAAATAAAAAAATTGGCTTTTATTCCTAGCTCTGATATAATTCGAGGATCGATTTCACCCTAGAGGGGGGTGAATTGGGTGATACTAATAATTATAAAAGTTAATGCAAAAATGTATAAAATAATTGCAGCATAAATAAATAGAAAAATAATAACAGAAGTAGAACAATACTGATTTACCCAGCTTCGGCAAAAGCCTGCCTACGTGCTGCCCATAAGGTTTCTACTAGAAATTTAGTATTTAGACGCTTACATACGTAAACTCGCAGCACCTGCCATCGACTAACCTAACTCTATGCTCAAAACCCTGCCACAACTCAACCGTTGATTTGTGAATTCTTAAATTACACAACCGTAGTTTGTCCCCTAGTCACACAACTAGAATTTACAAACGTTTAAAAGAGAAATACAAAATAAAAAAACTCTAAAATTAGAAACCCTATCTAAAATTTAAGCTTAAAAACTAAAGGAAACCGACCCAAAAAACCTAGCGAAAAAAAATTATCCCTTTTTTTATTAGCGGCCGTACTCCCCTTCGCGTTGCGAATAATGTCTACCTCTTTGGTCGTTCGTTCCTCTTTAAACAAATTAGGGCTTTCTGATAACTGAGGTCGCCGCTTGAATATTGATGTTCGAATTGAAGTAAACTTTTCCTCCGGTTCCTTCGTCAAATGATTTGTTGACTATGATTTGCTTTGTAGTTTTTCTTTGATTATGCTTGCGGCTGTACCTAGGATTGAGTTTGAATCAATGAATCTAGTAATTAAATTATGTCGTTTAAGTGCTCTGTTGTTTTGCCTTGATTTGAACTTGAATCGAGTTGTTGATTTGGGATTCAAATTAAAACTTGCCTCTGTGAAATTTCTTAAACTCGAATGCCACTCAACGCCCATGATGAGTTGGGTTTTTATAGGGATCGATTCCCTTAATCATCGTTCGTATTTATTTTGTTTGAATTCATCACTTGCTATGCTTTGGCCATTGATTTTCAATTGGTTTCTTGTGATTGATCATGAACTTTTCAAATCGTATATTTTTAAGTTATACTTGCTCGGTCACCACGACTTGCATTTGCTTTGGATTTGGTTCCGTTCTTTTCTGGTTTGACTTCTGCTACTTTGAATTTTGTGATAATATTTACTTATTCGATTCTACCTTTGTCACCACAGCTTTAATTCATTGGCATTTTGACTTGACTTGTTTATTTTAAAGTCCCCTACGACATTTGAACTACCACATGCTTCAATATGCATTGTTTTATAGATTTGAGCCTTATTGTTTTCGCTGTTGCATATATGTGTGGTGCATCAATATTGCTTTCTCCATATGACCATATACCTTGCCATATTCACTGACCATATGTATATGTTTTGTTATACTGGTGCACTTGATATCTCCACTTGTATAATTGATTGCCTCCATGCCTGGTGATTCTCTTGTCATGTTGTATATGCTTTGTTTAATTTGGTAGTTGTAGTGTCTTGTAATCTAGGCCTGCTTCTTGACTAACTTTGGCTAGTTTTGGATTATGTCTTGAGTTTCTATCTCGGTTGCATATAGTTGGGTTCCTTTTGAAGCAGACATGTCAGAGGCTTTTTGCATTCATGCTTGTTGTCATGTCTGTATGCATTTGTTGTGCAGTTGAGGTCTGACTGCATTTCATGTATGTAGTCTGTTGCTCTTTTAAATTCTGGTCATTTCCATTTGTATACATACATACATTTATGTATGTATATATGTGTGTATTCATTTAGTCCTTGTTAGAACTGAGCATGTTTGTTCCTTTCTTTTGATTCGTGTGCATTGCATCTGAAGTCTGGCATACTCGATGTTGTTGTGGACTTGAAACTGTAGCTTTGGTTGTCTTGATGCCATGCCACTAGCCCGAACACTTGAACATGTTTTGAGTTGAATTGATATTGACTGGTTCTAGTGATTGTCTGCATTTGTTATATTGTGTGCTATCCACTATATATGTGTACATGTGTGAATATGCATGTATATGTGTATGCTGTTTCATGGGCTTGTTCTTGTGCACTTATTTGCACTATCAACTTTGCTATATTGATATGATGAGATTGTCTTTTCTCTTGTATCTGGTATTGACCATTTAACTATTGAGGCTTCACTTGTATTCAGTTGCATTCATTAGTTTACTGTATTTTGGAATATGGCTTTGGAATTGAGTCCTGTATATATGCAATCTGATTCACTGTAGTCTTGTATTCTCTAGTCTTCACTTGAATTCTCATACTTCTTTGACTCCACTGTCGAGTATGTTCTCATGTGTACACATTTGTGCACTTGTTAGCATGGTCTGGTTTTGAATTCTTGTTGCACGAGAACTTGTACTAGATAATTTTGTGGTGCTTTTGTAATGCACCTGAGTTGAATCCAACCTCGGCTCGAGTTTGACCTTGTGCTCACTTGTACCTGCAGTTTTATCAAGTGTATATCGATGTGCATGGCCTTGTGGCATGTACAATGATGTACTGTGCATGTCACAAGTTGTTTGTGTACGTTGAATTCAAAATAAATGATCATAAACAACCTAAATAATCAAGGAAAATAATATTTTCAACATACACATTTTATTTTACCCTGCAAAATATTTCTTTTTCAAATTTACCGCGTTAGTGTTTATTTTACAGATAACTCAGATGTGGGATACAAATTGGAATACAATCGTAGAAAAAATATGAGTGAACGAGTGATATGCACTGAGCAAAGTTATGTAAATTGAAATTTAAGATGCAATATATAATTAACATATATATATATATATATATATATATATATAGTGAGAGCTTAAATTTTTATACTATTCAAAAATTATAATAAAATATTTGTTTGAATAAAATATCTGTTTGAATTTAAACTCTGTGTTATTTATTTTATTCAGCAAATATTTATTTAATTTTGAAAAATAAAATAGTACAATAACAAATACATTTAAACGAATATATATATATATATGTTTATTATCATTAAACAAAAATCATATAGTAGCATATTCAATAATTACCAACTTTATATCCAACAATGGTTGATAATATATTAGACAGTTCTGAAAACAAGTATGATTGCTTTAGAACATTGATATCATTGAATGAATCTGGTATTTCAAAAAATGCATGCCCAATATATAAATCAACTAATGCTACGGCTTCTAAAATCATTGTTGGCACCTTTTTATGTCCGATGAACGTTCCTTTCCAAACGGTCGGACAGTTTTTCCATTCCCAATGCATGCAGTCCAAACTACCAAGCATAACAGGAAATCACCTAGCTTCTCCTCTAGCTAACAACCTGGCAACATATCCTAAAATATTCATCCAATTGATCATTAGAAGTTCAATAGCTCAACATTCGTAAAGCATCCACGATTTTGATATGTGGTGAAATTCCTATTTCAAGTGCTCTATTTAACCTGTAAGAAAAATTGGGTTATTTCCATAGAGTTTAAAATAGATTTTGCTGAAAATATCCAGGCTTTTGTGAAATCGACGATGGATCGACGTAATATCATAGGTTGGGTTGTCAATGAAGCAGTCCTTCATTAGTCTTTCATGTCCATCTTTATAGTCTCTCTTATAATGATGGTCAATTCAATTAAGCATATTATCGTGGTGGTTACTAATAGATCCTTCGGCAAAAAAATAAAAATGTCCATATGCGAGCTGTTGCATTTCAAACTCGATGGTTTGATTGTCCACCTCTTCTTCCTTATTGAATCTTTGTCTCCTGTTTTTATTGTAGTAATAAAGGTAAGGATCTATTTTTGTTTAGAGAAATTTGTAATTTGATTCTTACTTTGCTTATCTTTGTAAAGTTGTGCTCTGAGTAGTTCAAAATCAAAGTATATATAGGTGTGGGAGATAACAAGCCATTGTCATTAAGTGGTTACGAATTGCATAACATAGCTACAGTGTACAATGAATTGTTATGGATTGCACGACATGGCTACAATGTACATTTGGACAAGGCGTTGAATGGTTATAGGTTGCATAACATGGCTATTGCACCATCCAAAATGTAAGTTAAGAAGGCGAAATTTGGATACTAGAAGTATGTATGTTAAATTTACTAGTGCATGTCAATGGCACTGGAAAATTTTAGCCAAAGTGGAATAAGAAAATGTGTTTCAAATGTCTAGCTCTTTGCATTTCATGGATCATTAGATAACCTTCGTTGGTCATGTTGCGTATGATCCGCGGGTTGGTTGTATTAGACAGTTTTTGTGATTTCTATGTGTCTCTAGGTGTTATATTTGTGCTTTGTATGTTATGCGTTCCCATATAATTCTTTAATGTATTTCTATGAGTTATACCTGTTCCTACATCACTGTTCTATATGTTGTATTTGTTCCACTACATATCTATATAGGTTTTATTTGTTCTATTTATTTTGTGGGTTGTATTTGTTCAATGTATTTTATGGGTTGCACTATGTAATTCTATGGTTGTACTTGTGTTATATTAGACAGATTCATTAGCTTACACATTAAAATACTTAAACATACAACGCACTTAAACAACATGGCTTAAACTTACAACATACTTACATAGGTAAAGATATATTGCCTCACACATCAATATACATAAACATACAACATACTTAAACATCCATATACTTAAACATGTAACACATTAATGAATCTTAGTTATGTTCACCACAACCTTGAAATTTCAATAAGCTTAGCCTATTGTAGAAGTGCTGCTATTTCTTATTCAAGTTCGGTTGCATATTCTACAGCTCGATGAGGGAATGGATCAACAATCCATTCCCATAACACATAATAGTTCGGAAAGTTGATTCATCTATAATGGCTTCATCCAATGTCATTTTTGCTTCTTACAACAAAATAAATAATTATAACTCCACAAACATAAAATATCAACTGAGAGTCGATCTCTTGTTCTCTTTCAGTCCATTGATTATGGAGTTCTTGTCTTCCTTGTCTGCTTCTACATTAGATTCTGCGCCGATCTCCAATTACTCTTCTCTCTTCTCTTAATGAACGTTCTTGTTCCTCTCTCACATGCTCCCTTATGCTTTCATAGCGCCTTTTCTACATTTTCACATACCAATCCATCGGTGGTTGAGGAGAAGGACAATTTGAAGGTTGTTCATTACTTAAAGGACCTTTGTATGAGTATAAAGAAGGCAAAGAAATGTAGTTGTAGTCCACCAAGATCATATACTATGTAAAATATTGGAAAAAGTGTTTGTGTATATCTCAATTTTAGGAGAATGTCATTTAAAATGACTTGGTGCATAGAAAAATGTAAAAACATATACATAAGAGCAATGTGGCAACAATGGTCATGATATAACAAGTCATTGATAAAAGATGCACAATGTGGCTACAGTAGTGGTAAGACAAGTCACTAAATGATATGTGACAAATTGATATAATAATATACTCATAAAGCAATATTCACCTTAAACCATGCTGCATAGAAAAATAAAAAGAAAATGTACACAAAACAATGCGGCTATAGTAGTGATAAAACAGGTCACTGAATGATATCTGACAAAATTTATATAGTAATATAATCATAAAGAAACACTCACTTTAAACCATAAACCATGTTGCATAGAAAAATGAAAAGCAAATGTACACAAGAACAATATGGTTGCAGTAGTTAGTAGAAAAGTCACTAAATGATATCTAACAAAATTGATATGGTTATGTACTCATAAAGCAATACTCACTATAAACCATGAACTATGTTGCACGGAAAAATGAAAAGCAAATGTACAAGAGAACAACATGGCTATAGTAGTGATAAGATAAGTTACTGAATGGAAAATGAGAAGCATATATACACAACGTATACGAATATGACAACCGTCACAATACATAAATAATGAGTACACTGAATATGACAATGATCAGAGTTGGCACGTAATCTATGAACATCAAATCTATATGTGGACCAAGATTACGTCGACGACGTGTCTTGTCGTCATCATCTTTGCTAGATAAGTGATCATAATACAAAACAAAGTCAATTAATCTCTTCCGCTCTACCTCTAGCTTGGCCAGTAATTATGCCATCTCCACTACCTTTCGTGTCGTCTCCTCTGCCTATCCTCATAATGATCAATGCTACACCTATGCTCTACATATCTAGTATGGCAGAGTCCCATCTATACGTGAAACTGATCACCATATGATATCTGGGATGGATCCGGATACTAGTCATGTGCAGGAGGGTGAAACACGTCAACATAACGATCAACCTTAGAAGATGTGGCCACTTCCATGGTCCAACCAAAGTGACTAGCAGCATACATGTGATCTGATACACAATATCCCTGACTAGGCTGGATAAGATCCTCGACAACCGAAAGTGGTATACCATGACGTATAGCAAATGACCCTACCAAATATATAGACACTGCAAGAGTAATGGCATCATCAAATGCAGTGTAAAATCTATGTCAGAACTCAATGTATGATTAACCGGCAATAACAAATCACTCCTTTGGTCATCAACCTACTGCTCTTGCATCGGCAAGCTGATCTGAATCATAATTCATATATCGAAACATATGAGGGTGCAAATCATTGAAAACATATCTTTCGACTGTGTTGAAAGCCCTTTATAAACTAACCTTTCGAAACCATAACTTTCGCCATGTCGAAAACTTAGTTATCGACTGTGTCGAAAGCTCTTTAAAAACTATCCATTCAAAATCATAATTTTCGACTGTTTCGAAAGCTCTTTTAAAAATAGATAAGTGATTTTCTTTTCAAACCAAAGCAAACTAAGGAACCAACTCCTTCGTAAGCAACCCTTCTACAACCTACCTTCCGCCTTCGTCCAATTCACTACATACCACCTAAATGATATCATGTGCATTGGTTTTGACCTTTTTGGTTTCAATGAAGTTCGAAAGGTCTTGATGGAAAGGTCCTTCCAAAGAAGGCGGAACCCCCTTTTTCTAAACAAAGCTGTTTTCACCAAATTAAGTAAACTTTTTCTAACAAACTTGCCTACTTGTAAACATTTGATGGACTTTCACAAACTTTTAAATAATTTGGATAATATTTGCCGCATTTTCTCATATCTAAAATCAAGATAATTTTTGACAACGAAGCCCTTCCTATTATCAAAATAATCAAATCATTTAGGTCCTCCTTTCGAAATAATTTAATTTTTGTACTAAATCACTTAGTAAAAACCCATAAAATTCCAAAAATTCACTTTAATCACGTCATCTAACATACTAAAATTTGAGACCCAAATTCTTAATTTATTTCTCTAAATAAATTAGTAAACCCAAAAAACCATATTATCCTTAGAAAATTCATAACTAATTCTCGACGGCATGGAAAATTATGAAAACTTAAATCCAACTCCAAAATAATGTTTTCCATAACATGAAATTTTCCCATGGCATTTCAAAATCACTTAATCTCGGTTGTCCCCTAAAACCACGTATATCTTCTTTAAACAACCATGTTTAAACCATATAAATCATAAGTCAAGCACACCATCATCCAATATATCATAAAAATAGATTTACTCTTAAATCCAGACCCATCTGATTATAAAACCAAAATAAGATGTAGAAATTATTGTTTATCTTAGATTGGATAAGGAAATTGATGATAGATTGAGATTGATTTTTCTAGCTTGATCTTAAGCATGAAAGGGTAGCAAAAGCCAAATCCAAAACTCGCATGACTATTATTACATAAATATAACAATTGATGTACTGCTTACTTAGTAGCTATTACCCGTTTCAATTTTATCAGCACAAGATTTTGTTGCTTCTACTCCATCAGAAATATTAGCTTTATTTAACTAGCCTCTCCCCATTTGTCTCACCTCAGATTGCGATGAAGTGTCGGTGATTCATGATGCTCAAGGATAGAAGATACAGTTTAGTGTTTAGGACATTTCTAAAGGTTGTAACTTGTAAAATACATCTTCACACGTAAACTAAATTTTGCAACATTATTCTTACCAAATACACAACATTCAGAGCATTTTTGCTAGGAGGACCGTGAATTTTTGACTCTATTAACAATGCACTAACAATATATATGGTTTTTTAGGAATGGATGTAGCTTATACCAAGTGTGCATAAAGAGGAACAAATACTTGGAAATAAAAGTAGCAAGACAAGGCATTCTCCCATTGAAAAATACACTATTAACCATTAAGAAGTTATTCAAGGTTAAACTATACTATAACTAAAGGGAGGAGCAAATAAAGTCAAATACAAATAATAAAAAAAACTAAAATATGAATACTAACATTGCTAAAACTAAATTCAAACCTCTAAGTTGAGGGCGTGATCATCAGAGGCAGTCTTGATGGAGCTTTTCATGCAGTCCCCCACCTGATAATAGTTTATTCAAGAGAAATTTTGTCACTTTGCATTTTCGAGTTTTTTGAAGTTCGTCAAAGGGATCCAATGCTTCACGCTTAATCATGACAATTTACGACTCAAGTATGTCTGTTATGGTTAGGCTCTCGACTGACTCGTTGTAGCTTTGTTGGAGCAGGCATGCGACTTGTTGCGACGATGAAGAAAGGTGCTATGCAACCTGCGGGGGATGGCGTGGGGTGGTGCAATTTACGACCCCCACTTTTTCTAAAGCCAAAAACTTTTCAAAAAATGAAAAATTATCCATCCAAACAGGTCTTAGGCCCGAATTTAGCCTATTTTCTAGATGTATGTACATTTAAACAGCTTAAATAGTTATGTTCTCTACCAAGTTAGAGAGAGAAAATTATCTTTGTAAAATGTTGAGTCATACTTAGTTTATTTCCCCCACACAAAACACTTTTTAAAATTTGTCATTATTTTATTGGCATGCAAAAACGAAAATCAGCAGTGTTGTTATTTTTTATGTTTGCAAGAATACAAGAAAATTGAGAAGAAAAAAATGACAACCAAATACTATATTTTTTTATATTAAATTAATCTCTGGAAAATGTTTTTAAACAAAAATAAAACAATAACTACTTCCCACTAATCACGTTAACATATTCCAAAGATCGTGGGGTACAAATCACACCAGAAACAATAAAATAAACTTGCCTAAAATATAACTGCTATGCTAAAAAATAGGCTGAGTATTGAACATTTCAACACATCCCCTTGACTCAAACTTTCTCATTCAAATTCTCTCCATGAAGAACCTATGCTTAACATGATTCGGTGCCTTGGTAAATAGATCTGCATTCTGCTCATTTGTCCCACAGAACCTCAGTACAATTTTTTCTTCAGCCACAAACTTCCTGATGTAATGATGCTGCACTTCTATATGCTTTGTCCTAGCATGGAATGCTAGATTCTTAGTCATGGCTATAGCTGACTTGTTGTCACACCAAATCTCAGTGGCCTCTCCCTACTTGCTGCATAGATCAACAAGAATTTCCTTAGCCAACTAGCTTGCCTTGCAGCTGCACCAGCTACAACATACTCTGCCTCTGATGAAGACAATGCAACTGTATCCTACTTCTTTGAGCTCCAAGTGACAGCTCCTAAATCAAGTTTGAACACCAAACCTGATGTGCTCTTCCTATCGTCAATGCAACCAGCCTAGTCACTATCAGTGTAACCAACAAGCTTGAATATCTCAGATTTTTCACACCAAATTCCATACTCAATTGTCCCAGAGACATATTTCAGAATTTTCTTGGCTGCATCAAGTTGTTGCTTGGTTGGACTATGCATATATCTTGACTCACATTTACGCAATATGAAATATCTGGCTTGGTATGAGTAAGATAATTTAAATCACCAATAAGACTCCTGAACAGCCTTTCATTAGCCTTTCCTGTCCCATCATCTCTCTGAAGCATCTCATTTGTATTCATTGGAGTGATAGCTACATCCTTCTCTTCAATGTGAAACTTCTTTAGCAGGTCTTTAGCAACTTTCTTTGACATATAAAAACACCTCTTTTTCTTTGCTTCACTTCCAGTCCAAGAAAATATTGTAGCTGCCCCAAATCAGTCATTCCAAACTCCTATGTCATTGCTTGTTTGAACTCATCTAGCAGTGTTTGTGATTAGCTGAAATAGATGATATCATCAACATACAAGCATACCACAATAAATCCTTGCCCACTTTGTCTCTTTACATACAAGATAAGTTCATTCTCACTACTTTCAAAGCTGTTGTTAATGAAGAAATTGTTAGTTCTGCTATACCAAGCCCTTGGAGCTTGTTTCAGTCCATAAAGAGCCTTGTATAACTTATAAACTTTGTTCTCATTTCCTGCCTTGACAATGCCTTGTGGTTGCTCTACAAATAATTCTTCCTATAGCTCACAATTTAAGAATGCAGACTTCACATCAAACTGGAACACTGGCAGCCCTTGTTGAGCAGCTAAGCCCAGAACTATTCTCACAGTTTCAAACCTTGCAACTGGTGAGAAAGTTTCTTCATAGTCCTTTTCTTCTTGCTGTGCATATCCTTTGGAAATAAGCCTTGCCTTGTGATTTTGCACACTGCCATCAGTGTTATACTTGGTACTAAAGCCCCACTTTAGACCAATTATGTTATTTCCTTTTGGAAGTTCAACCAACTCCCAAGTTCTGTTTCTCACAATAGCTTTCATTTCTTCCTTCATTGCTACCTACCATTCTGCTTCATCTACATCCTCTTCAAAAGTTGCAGGTTCAGTAACTAGCAAAGCAAAGTCACAACTCTGATAGATTTCTTCTAAAGATCTCATTATTCTCGGTGGTGGATCACTTGATGAGTTAGGAGAGGATTGACTCTGACTTTGACTAGAAACTGATATACTGGGTGAGCTATAAGCATTGCATTCTAAATTGCTGGTTGAAACTGCTCATCATCATTCTCAACTGTGACTACCTTCTCATTGTTATCAACAGATTTTCTTTCCAATCCCGAACACCATTTTCATTGAACATCACATTTCTACTAATGATTACTTTTCCACTTCTAGGATTAAACAATCTGTACGCCTTGGATTGAGAAGAGTATCCTATGAAGATTCACTTTTCTGACTTATCAACAAGCTTACTCCTTAAATTCACTAAGGTGTAAGCAATGCAACCAAAAATCTTCAAGTGAGTCACACTTGGTTGCTTTCCACTCCATGCTTCAAAAGGAGTTCTGTTTAGGACAGCTTTGATTGGAGATATATTTAGTAAATAGACTGCAGTTGCCACCGCTTTACTCCATAGTTCAATTGGCATGCCTTTTGCTTTAAGCATACTTCTTTCCATCTCCACCACTGTCCTATTATTTCTCTCTGCAACCCTATTTTTCTTTGGTGTGTAAGGTGTTGTTAGGTCTCTCCTTATGCCATGTTCATCATAGAAGTCAATGAACTCTTTGGATAGGAATTCATCACCTCTATCTATTCTCAATGCCTTCACTTGCTTTCCACTTTGTTTCTCCATCATTGCTTTGAATTTCTTGTTTTCTCGAAGGCCTTTGACTTGGCCTTTTGGAAGTATACCCAACTCATCATACTGTAATCATCTATGATAAGCAAAAAGTATTTACTTCCTCCAAGTGATTCTATCTGCATTGGTCCACACAAGTCAGCATGAAGTAGTTCAAGACACTCACTTGCTCTTCATGCTTTTCCTTTTGGAAACTCACCCTTGGCTTGCTTTCCATATATGCATCCTTCACAAAGTTCAAGATCACCAATCTTGGGAAGACCATTCACCATTTTCTTTGCACTCAACAACTTCAATCCCTGGACATTTAAATGTCCGTATCTCAAATGCCAAAGTCTTGCGCTTTCATCACCCTTTACAAGCAATGCTTTGTCTCCTCTTGTAGGCAACTTAGAGGAAAAACCTTGTTCTTTCCCATTGGAACCTTCATTATAATCTCCTTAGACTTTCTGTCTCTTATCAAACATAACTCATCTTCAAACAGTAGAGAGAATCCAAAGCACAGAAGCTGTCTAACACTTAAAAGATTGTGAGCAAGTTGAGGAACATACTGCACTTCATGCAACAGTTTTGTATTGACATGTTGTCTTTACAGAAACTATACCTTTTCCTTCAACTTCAAGTTGTTTGTCATCTCCAAGCCTCACTATGCTTTTCTTAGAAAAATCAAGCAGCTTAAACATATTCTTTGCTCCTGACATATGATTAGAACATGCACTATCTACATACCATAGTTGACTCACATCTTTGCTTGCTGAACTTGGTGCAATAAGCATCTTTTATCTTGTTGCACAAGTTGAGCCAGAAATAGTCTATATTCTTGCTTAAACCAGAAATAGTCTATCCTCTTGCTTAAAAAAGTTTGATCGTTGGTCATTCCTTTGTTCACCTTGACCTTGGTCCTTCTCTTTCTTCCAGCACTGTGCTTCCTTATGCCCTAGCTTCTTGCAATAGTAGCACTTGATCATATTCCTTTACTGACCATTATGTTCTCTCCCTACACTTGTCTGGCCTATTCTCCCACAACCTCTTCCTTTAAAGTTTCTTCGACCTCTTCCTTTACAACTATGGTGTTCAGTCCTCTCTTTGCTAGAGTCTTCTCTTCCCATGAATGCCTTCTCTTCTCTTTTTTCTTATGATCTGTTCAACCTTTCTTCATGTGCTTGCAAGGATCCCATTAGCTCATCAAATATATATTCTATCATATCCTTTGATTCTTCTATTGCAGCCACAACATGATCAAACTTGCTTGTGAGAGTTCTAAAGACCTTTCCAACTACGTGCTCGTTGGTCATAGTCTCTCCATATTATCTCATCTGTTGCACCACACCAGACACTCGTGACAAATAGTCTTGAACAGACTCCTTCTCCTTCATGAGAGCTGTTTCAAACTCCCTTCTCAGTGACTGCAATCTCACAGTGATCACTATCTTGTCTCCAAGATACTCCTGCTTTAAAGTATCCCAAGCCATCTTTGATGTGGTTGCAGAAGCAATCCTTGGAAATATCTCGTCAACCAAGGCTTGTTGAATCATGAACAAAGCCTTAGAATCCTTCTTTCTCTTCGCTCTTAGTGGTTGATCTAGCTATTCTGGTTGTGTATCTTCAAAGCCATCCTCAACTAATCCCCATACTTCTTGAGACTTGAACAATGTTTTCATCTCCAAACTCCAAAAAATGATAATTTATGCCTTTGAAGATCAGAAATTGAAGAGAGCCATTGTTTCCTGATTCGTTGTTCTACATTGCAAACAATTTTTTGTTTTCTTTTCTCTCAAACTCCCAAGATATGAACCCGAATAATTGTATTTGCTCTGATACCAAAATTGTTGGTAAGAATACAAGAAAATTGAGAAGAAAATAAAGATTACTGCCAAAGTCTATACTTTTTATATTAAATTAATGTCTAGAAAATGCTTTTAAATAAAAATTAAATAATAACTACTTCTCACTAATCGCGTTAACATATTCCTAAGATTGTGGGGTACAAATCACACCAGAAACAATAAAATAAACTTGCCTAAAATATGACTGCTATGCTAAAAAATAGGTCGAGTACTGAATCACATTTCAACATTTATGTTAGTAAAACTGCTAGTAATAAAAACTAAGCAAATTCAACCCTTTGTCCACTTTGCCCCCTACGGCTTCCTCTATATATTATGCCCTACATTACCAGTTTCATTCATCATAAACTAATCGGAATGGCTACTCTAAACATGAGATTTGTTATACTCACTTTTTCTTTCTCCTGGTTCTTTCTTTTAAGTCATTATGCAGTTGCTGATGATGACTGCAAAGGCAGCGTTCCACAACTAGCTTTGCTTTGTCAATAGTTTGTACTAAAGAATGGCCCACTAATAGATCCATCTGAACAATGCGTGCAGTAATTGAGAAATGTGCCATGTGTCTGTAGTCATATTCCTAAAGGTTTAAAAAACATCTTTAGTGTGGAAAAGTTTGTTTATGTTGCTACGTTCTACGAAAATCCTTTGGTGCTTGGAACTAAATGTGGAGGTAATTCATTCATTCATTGTATTTTACTACTTATTCCTAGTTATATTTCTTTTACATATTTTTTATTCATGAGTTTGGGTTAACTTATTATACACATACAGGTTTGATTCATATTTCTTCTTTTACAGATTATGCAATTCCAAATAAGCCTTGAAATTTGTGGAAGACGCACTACAAAAATACATTTATTTTAAGACTGGCATTCTAAGACGGATTATTATCTATCTTTAATTTGAAACAGAAAAAAAAGAAATAATCGGTCTTTATTTGCAAATATAATAGACTAAAATCCAACTACTTTACCGTCTTTATAATTTGACAATACTTGGAGACCGATCCTCAGTCTTTAGTTTGGCCTTTGCTTCACTCCTTAACCGCTACATATCAAAGTGTTTGTATTTATTATCTATAGTTAATCCGATGGTTCAGTTTAGTGGTCCACACACATACTACCTTTGGAAGTTTCCAAATCCCATGCCATGTGAGAGAATAAAACTTTGTTCCAAAAAATGCTTGTCCTCCACTAAATGCATTAGAAAGAAGAGAGAGTTATTCATTTTGTTTCTTCTGCAAATAGGGAAAATCATCTTCTTAAAAAATTGGAACATTTTTAAAGCCCCATGGATTCTCTTTTGCTTGATCTATCCTGTTGGAAATTTTAGAAGGATCTTCAAGCTATGATACCACTGTTAGGTAATTTCTATAGGAAGAAGAAGGAAAAAACCTTTTAATTTGCTAATGGAGATTGAGACAATAATTTGTAAAGGAGGGAACAAACTTTATTCTCTTTCAAGTTTTATTCTTTTTAGTTGCTTACAATTACATTTACTTGCTTTTCTTGCTTACATCAAATGAGATAGCACCCCTCAATATATGATGGAATATATTCTCTAGATTTTTCTTTTTCTAGACATTTCTTCGATCCTGTATTTTCTAGACCCTTCTTGAGAAAGCATTTTCTTGAATTCTCTGAAATTACATATTTGTTAAGTCTAGATTTTTCTCCATTCTTAATTTGGACATTTCCATAAATACAAAGATCATAATTGTCAACATAATCAACATTTCCTAAAAACCAAGTTTATCTCCAACATCCTCCCATAAACTTGGTTTTGTAATTCTTATCAAAATTTTCAATCTTTGTATTTTACGTGCTTCCCTAGGAATAGAAATTATGCAAAATTTCCTTTTTCCATTCTTCTTCTTTCTCATTGCTAAGATCTTCAATGCGGTTTCCTGAATCTTTGATGTGCTCTATTTATTTCGTCCTTTATCATTAACATAGAATACTCCAAAAGGTAAGCGTTCTAACTTCCATTTTTATCATGTGTCATAAATTTTGAATGAGTCATATATGTTATCTCTCCATCCTTTCTTAATTTCACTCTTATAATCTTTGACTAATCCAATATTTTTGTGAAATTCATCGTTGGTCTCTTTGACTCTCATTTTGATCTTTTCCTTTTTTACTTCTTTATTATTCTCCATTTTCATTGCTTCAAATTTCTGCATGTACTTTAAATCTTCTTAAAGTTCTTGAATTTTTTCTCTTGATTCACGACTTTTTGTGTTCTTCTCCTTTACTTTTGCACTTTTCATTATTTGCGTAATTTTCGCTTATTTTGTTTTCTTCACCTTCTTCTTTTTTTCTTCTACATGTCCTTCTTCTTCCTCTTTCAATTTCTCATCTGTTTTTCTTTCTTCTTCCACCACTTTAACTTTTACTACATTGGTAGTCTTCTTTTTCACTTCATTGGTTTTTGAAAGATCTTCACCTGTAAACGTTATGACTTTCTCTTCAGTTATCTTTGACGACTCTTCTGCAATATTCTTCTCCATATCAGTATTCGTTTTCTCTTCCTCTTCCATCACAGTATTCTCATTTTCTTCATTGTTTTCTTTTCCTCCTTATCAACTAACACATTTTTTTCAACATATCCTATTTCATTCTTTTTAACTCCCTTATTCAAGTACCATTCCTTTTCATCATTAATTTTAACTGCTCCGAGTGCCCATAAAAGTATAGAACCTTCATCGTTTTCTGTAACAAATTTTAATCTTTCTTGAAGGTTAGTGAAAGATCTTCTACATTCCGAAGCAAAATGCGCAAATTTATTACAATTATAACGTTTTATTTTAGATTTTTCATATCTCGGTCTTCCATTGTAATTTGTGTTTCCTCCTTGTTCCCGATCTCTTCGGTTATATGTGTTTTGCCTTTCTCCTCTCTATACCAGCATTCATTTGCCATATGACCAAGTTTGTGGCGATTAAAACATTGAAAATAGCCATGACCTCTTTTGTTTTGGCTTCGCCTTCTTTGATTTAAATGTCTCATTTTCTCGCAAGTGATTTTTGTTTGAAGAGTTTGCTCTAATGGCTCTTCTTTAACCTTTCTCTTCAAATTTTCTTAATGGGCTTGAAGTAAACTAATGAGTTGATCAACGGTCATAGATCCTAGATCTTTAGATTCTTCAATTGCTACAACTGTATAATCAAATTTTGAATCTAAAAATCGTAGAACTTTCTCAACAACTCTAGAGTCATCTATTTGTTTTCCATATCTTTTTATTTGATTGGCAATAGATAAAACTCAAGAAAAATAATCATCAATTGATTCTGATGATTTCATATATAAAGATTCAAACTTACCTCACAAAGTTTGTAATCTAATTTTCTTCACTTTATCGATTCCTTTAAAGCGTTCTCCAAAATCTCCCATGCTTCCTTGCTAGTTTGTGCATTAGCTATCTTCTCAAACATAGCATCATCCAAACTTTGGTAGATAAGCATAAGAACCTTTCGATTCTTCTTCTTCAAATTCTTCAAATTATCCCTTTCAATTTGGGAAAAACTGGAAATATCAATAAGTTATTCACACCCATTTTCTACGATATCCCATGCATCTTACGAACCAAGCAGCGCCTTCATGCGAATACTCCAACTTTCAAAATTCTCCTTCTTTAATAAAGGAACTTGAAAAGGAGTCATTCTGCTTGCCATCTTCCTTGATTAGCAACCTAACTCTGATATTACTATTGGAAATTTTAGAAGGATCTTCAAGCTCTGATACCAATGTTGAATAATTTCTATAGGAAGAAGAAGGGAAAAACTTTTTAATTTGCTAGTGGAGATTGAGACATTAATTTGTAAAGGAGGAAATAAACATTATTATTTTTTCAACTTGCATTCTTTTTTGCTTGCTTACAATTACATTTACTTACTTTTCTTGCTTACATCAAATGAGATAGCACACCTCAATATATAATGGAATATATTATGTAGATTTTTTTCTAGACTTTTCTTTGATCTTGTACTTTCTAGATTCTTCTTGATAAAGAATTTTCTAGAATTCTCTAAAATTACATATTTGTTAAGTCTAGATTTTTCTCCTTTCTTAATTTTGACATTTCCATAAATACAAAGATTATAATTGTCAACATAATCAACATTTCCTAAAAACCAAGTTAATTTCCGACATATCCTACCTCCTAGCTTTTGCCTATGTTTTCTTTTGAGGTATGTAAAGTTAAAACAATTGCATTTGTATATTTATAAATATTTTATATTGCAGAAAAATGTATTGCTGCTAAATGAAGTGGATCAATTATGTAAAATGTTGACCACTTATAATAAATTGGAATGTGGATTTGTTTTCCTGTTGAACATTTCCATAAAGAGTTGAGTTAAAGTTTGAATCGTTTAAATATCTTCTAAGATGTGGAAAACCTAACTGAATATGAGGATGGATGTGTTACGTCCAAGAAGAGTTTAAGAAATTTTTGTGGAGGTTTAGTATTTTTTATACTTTCTTGCTCATAGTTCTTTTAATTATTTTCACCTTTTTTTATTTTCTGTACGATTTTCTATAGAATGAACGTATTAAGCATTAATTATGTATTAACAAAACTTATATTATTGTAGGTTCAATTGACGATGAGGGCATATAAAGCTGGTTCAGACGTTTGGTTGTGGTCGATGTCTAAGTGATTTGTAGCTTTAATGCTTTAGTTTTTATTTGTTTAGCTATGAATTAAGTGCATTCATATGTGGCTTAAGTTTTTACACTAGATACTATTTGATGTTAACTGAGGGCAACATTCTATATTAGTTTGCATTGTTTGGAAATTGCTGATCGGTATGGTTTATTTGTCTCTGTATATGCACCGCGTGGTGATTTTTGTTATTAAATGTGCGGATTTTGTGGTTTTTAGTAATTTAAGGAAGAAATTTAGTTCTATACGAGATTAAATTTGGTGTTTTTTTCGAATTTAAGACCGATTAAAGACTTTATTTTGGTTTTAAAAATTCAGTTTAAAACATACTTGAAACCGAAATATCAGTCTTTATATTTTGAGACTGCAATTTCAGTCTCAACTTTATTTTTGGACTAGCGATTCAAAGACCGAGACATTCAATTTTTAATCAGTCTTTAAACATTATTTAAAGATGAACAGTCATAATAGAGATTGAAATTTTCTGTCTCTAAATCAATATTCATTTCTAGTCGACGTTGACCAGAGTGGAACAATATGTTTGTTGTAATGGTTATTTTCGTTATGATTGTCCTGATGATGATTTAGATGATCAATGATAACAAATTTCATAAAAATGTTTAATTTGATTTATTCATGTGTACTGCTGCATTTGTTTTTCTTATTCAAGACATTTGGCCTATCAGTATGAACATCCAAGATTGTGTGATCTAAATATGTTGGATCTGCTACGTTATATATTTTATAAACCTGTGTATGATAATACTAATATGCCACTTAATATCATCCGCCTTCAACTACCAAAATTCTGTATGCAAAATGAAACAAATAATATACGATCTAGAAAAATAAGAAAAAATGTATACAACATTAACATTAAAATCATATCTGGATATTATACAAGATAAAAAATAAGATAAAAATATAGCATTTCTCCAAATTTGAAGTGAAAATTTTTGGTGGTATGTTTTAAATTGCGTTATTTAAAATATAAACTAGGATGGAACCAATGTTTTACACCGATAAAGCTAAAGAATTTTAAAGCACGACATTAAATTTAGCATTTTTCTCTTCTCTCCTTAAAAGTCTCTAGATATTTTTTTATTAAAAATTTGATTTCATACTTTAATTCATGAAATAAATACATAATAACACGTTATCATTAAGCAATCCTACCGCCAATTCCAAATACAAACCTATGTCAACTGTAACGATCCGTCAATCCGTACAATTCAAGCTAACAATAAAACACACATCTCCAACCCTAATCGAATGGAACGACAAATAGTTATGAGAAAGAAAGAGGAAAGAAGAAGATGGACGAAGAATAAGAGAAAAGAAACTAAAAACAACATAGAATCTCACAATCGCAATAGAACAATATATAGTATAAAATCAATAATCTTTGCAAAGAAAAAACTGTTATATACATACATTCATATAAGAGTATGACAACAATCACAATCATCGACCTGGACAGTTATAACAATCCGCCCTTACAATTGTTGATGATTTCAAAAACAAAGCAGCGGAAAAATATTATATATGTGAATACAACTTGACAACCTATAACTCATCTCCTGAGCTCCAATGCATCCAAAGTATCTGCAATATACTTGGTCTGACCCGAGCATTATAATAAAATAATACCTGAGTCAGTCTGAAAAACCAGCGTGAGAAAACACACCAAATTGGATTTTATAGTTCTAGAAAACCATTTGAAAATCAGAAGTATCTCGTAAGACCACGTCGCACATAAACAGGGATGGGTTTTTACCTTACGATAACCAAATAGTTTCTATAGAAAATCCATTTATATTATAATAATGTTTAGGGTCAAAGTAAAATATGAATATAGCTAAAGGCTTGCATCTCACGTTTCAGCATAGTTGGCCACAACTAAGTCATGCAGTGCTTATTGAAAAATGGATTCCATACAATGAATGGTCTATTAGGGTACCGTCTGCCATGATGCATCTCTAGATAAAATGACATCGAGGGCCTTTCTTGGATTTCCTACCAACACAGGACCCGGCCTATCACTTGACTAGTAGTACTGAATATGATCACCCTCTTTGGTCCCCAAAGCATAAAATTTTGAGAGATAATAGCGACTCAAGATAGGGATGATCATACCCAACTTGGGAGCAACCCACTTAGTTCGCTGCATCTCCCCTATTTTAGCCATTCCCGGTTGATGAGGCTTGAGGCTACGTTTTACCTTTTATATAGCACTTCCTACTTGAGATGCAAATACTGCCTTCTAAGCAACAATGCAATACCAACATTCATCGATATAAGTCCGTTCTAGGATTGAACGAAACACTTGAGAGCTCCGTCTTCAAACTCCATCATCCTCAGGATGTCCTCACTTTAAACTCATTTGTTGCATCGAAGTGGTTGTCAGGTAACCTATCCGATTCCGAGCAACACTGGGCCTTCATTTATTAATCCTTTATTAACCATTTATAAAACCAAGAAACACTAGGCCTTCATTAATTAATCCTTTATTAATTAAATTACTTTGTAAATATTCGTCTCTAAACCCTTTTACGAAGATATATATAAAGATATATATGTGTGTGTGTGTATGTATATACATATATATGTGTATATATATGTATGTATGTATATATATCCACAATCCCTGTATTTTAAACACTTAGAGAATATCCTAATACTAATCTCAATGCTATAAGTATATTCATAAAACTGGAAAAGGGTTCCTTACTTCACAATTTAAGAATCATTTAACAAATCCCTTACCAATCTCAATAACCATTTATAAAACCTTATTTATAAATCTCGAAAACGTATGAGTGTGTGTATATAATCATTCACTTTAAAACACTATAATATATAATAATAACATTATAAATAAATAAGTGTTAACTTTAAACATCTTAAAAATAAAAACTGATAAATTTCAAACGTTCTTAATAAACAATAATAAATTATTTTCAACATTTCTATAATTACTAATAATTAATTTCCAAAACTTTACTATTAAATAATTATAATCAACTTCAAACCATATTAATATTTTAAATAATCAACCTTCCCAAGATATTTAAAATATTGATAAACAATTGTTAAACAATATTAATATTAATAAACGACCTTTAAGATATAAATATATTTTCTTAATAAAAATCCATGCTTAAGTCAACATAACCATTTCCATATTTATGAACCATGTTTATAAATCTCTTCCCATCTTATAAAACTTCCTTTCATAAAAAAATTCTTTATTTATGAACTCATTTATACCTTTATTGCTTTATAAATCCTGCTTAATTATAAAACCTCGCCCAAACATATTTTCAACCATTTAACCTTGCTCTTATAGCCATAAATCCGTGTTATAAATTTCCTCTAATTTATAAAATATTGTTTAACACATCCTAAATTTTACCTCATCTTAAATTTCTAAAATAGAATCAACTATTTTCTAAAATATCATTCCTTATCTTGTAATAATCCACTATTTATTTCTCCAATCTATTAAATAATAATAGCTTCATTTTAATTTATAAAACATCGTTTATAAATCTATCCTTCTATAAATAAATACAGATTTTATGAATCTTAACTTTATTTGTAAATGTCAATTTGTACATTATCACCTTAATAAATCCCCACATTTATAGATAAATCTTAATATTTGTGTATACTATACACATATCGCTTTATATAAAGTGGTAATAATTATTTCTATCCTTTTCTAAAACTGTAATCCTTCATTTTAAAACACAGACTTATTTCCGAGATCTGAAAAATCTTTATCCAAAGATCAAAATTTCTTTTTAAATAATTTATAAAACCATAAATTTATAATCTCTAAAAATCGTACCTTTGCTTTAGAAAAATTATTTAAACATATTTCAAAATTACTTGAAATTCCTTTATAAATCAAATCACTAGCTTATAGTATTTTTAAAATACCAAAATAAGGCCAAATGCTACTAAAGCACTAATTAAGCAAAATCATGTTCATGTCATCCAATATAACATCCAACATATCATATACCATAATATATATGAAAATAAAATCAACGGTGTGAGGAATTCCATTGGATCCCTCCAACCTGTTTTCCTACATCAAATACAGTACATATAATCATAAAAATATAAATCAACCGCTTCGAGACGGGACTCATGTACAAGGGTCATCTGCTCTTACATGGAAAAGTAATATGGTCTCATCCGCTCCAATAGGCGGGAATATATCCAATCTAACTAATATAAAATATTAGATTATCCAAACAACCAATAACAATCAATGATAAAATATGCACACATTTAACAATTAATTTTATTGACTAAATAATATTTCTGATTAGCCAAAAAGGTAAGATTAGCTCAACTTAATTTTAATAGTCATCAAAACGTTTAGGTTTGGTTAAAATTGAACTGTTGTTCAATTTAACCCAAAATTCTAACAAGCTTCAAATTCATCAATCTAACTCCATGGCGTGGTGCTCGTTGATACGAATGCAACACGACTCGTCTCCTTCAATTTGGACCTCACACAAGCAAGTTATGCATTATGAACATTCGATATCATTAAATTAAATTAACTTAAAAAAAATTATACTTTAACACCTTTTCTCTCATTCTCTCATCCTCACGTTGTACTTCCCCGGGCTCGCACGCTCTCACGCATCCCATTCATTTTTTCTGAAACTTCAATAGCGCGCAGCCACTACCGCCCCTAAAAACTTCTCCGCCCCTCCACCGTCATGCGCGCTAGTAGCCGCCTCCTCGACGGCCATTCCAACACCCCCGCCATGCGCTCGCGCCCGTAAGCCATCATCAAGCACCAAATCACCTCGACCTGCCGATGCCGCTGCGCCTTGCTCCACGCGCGCGTCCACGTTCTTTGTTTTTTTCCTCTATGTAGTTTTTCTTCCTTTTTTCGATTTTCCAGTTTGAAAATGGAGATAAGCCTTTAATTTGGTTACGACATTCTTTTTAACTAGGAGGGTACGTGAAAGTCGTGGGGAAGTATGGGCATGTATGGCTAAAATTGTGGGGAGTTGCTGAATAGAGTAGGAGTATGGGCAGGGCAGGGGAATTATAATATACACACACACACACGCATATACGTATATATATATATATATATATATATATATACGTATATATATATATATACACGTATATATATATATATATATATATATATATATATATATATATATATAATTTTCAATTTAAAATATCGATTTACAAAATGCCCAAAAATTCTGAACTCCAATCGAGACGTGCCGATAGGCGTTCTACATTTAATACCCATATTTCGAACATAATGGAACTAGTCTCGAGACCTAATTCGATCATAAGAAGAAGATAACTTTTCAAACCAAATTATTTTAATTAAAATTCCTTTAATCAATTTCTGCGCGTTACGATCTCGCACGTCCAAACGATACGTCCAATTGCCACGAAATTCATCGGCACACTATAATATACTTTTGCAGATCTAATGAAACTAGTCTCGTCAAAATCTGAGACTATGCCCCAGAAAGCTATTTTTATATGTTAATTAAAATGAGTAATTTCCAAAATCAGTCAAATCACTTTTAAATCCAATTTAAAAGTTTACAGTGTTCCTTCTTATTTAAATAGAATTTAAATCAACTTTCAAAATCATTTTTATTCATTTCAAATCCAAGATTCAATTACTTTAGATATTCCCAAAATTTTGTTTAACCATTAATTATCAAATGAATCGTTATAATTGAAATTCAAGTTATTTAGCTTATAAATTTTTTTTCGATATTTAAAATCAATTTACTCTTCCAATTTTAAATTACTGAAATTCTAGATCTTTACATTCTCCCTTCCTTAAAAGAATTTCGTCCCAAAATTGTCAAGGTAAGAAAAATATCACAAACCCATTAACTTTTAAAAAACAATTAGTTGAAATATATTACAAATTTCTTTTAAACCCTTTAACTTTTCGAAATCAATTAGTAGAAACTTTGTTATCAACTTCTCTAAATCTTTAAATTCATTTCATAGTTATTAACTAATACTATTCCAAAAATCATCTAATATCATTTCAATTTATAAATTAAAATCAAAATTTTTGTCATCAAAATTTATTTTCCAACATTCTTAAAAAATTTCTAATGCCTTAAAATTTAGAAAAATTTCACCAATATTTCCTCTGCACGGTTCGATCGTAATAAATCACAATATATATATATATATATACATATATATGCACACATATATATACATATATACATATGTACACACACATATATATATACATATGCATATATATATATATATATATACATATACATATATCACAAATATACATCTTATCTTCGAGGATGAGGCATCCTATGGGGAAAAATATATACAAATACGATATGTAATCCGAGATATTTTCCTTTTATTTTATTAGCGTAGAGCGAATATAATGCAAAAGCAAGCTCCAAACGCGAAGCATGTGCCATCCGCATCAACTAATCACTGTACCACAAATGAGAACATGTATATAGAAACAAATATCAACATATAACACGTACCAATATAACAACTATATGCAAATATAGCAAATGCAACAAGAGAATTCATCTAACAATTAACGTTCGTCCAATTTTACTTACCATTATGTCAATTTTTCATTTCCAAGTGTCAACACTATATACTTCCATTTCTTATTAACATTCAATTATTTTCTCATTCAATTGATTGAAATTAAATTCATTTACTTTTAATTGATATGCATACAATTGGTTAACGTTCATTTTATCCTTTACTTTACGTACATTCCCCTTATGTCCAATTTAAGGTTAACAATAACTCATTTGCATACTAACTCATTTATGGACCATTTCCATAAAATAATTACTGAAGTTTGCATTCAATTCTTTAACATTCTCTTTACAACTTAAGCTCACATTCAATTCTTTAACATTCCCTTTACAACTTAAGTCCACATTCAACTCTTTAACATTTTCTTTACAACGTAAGTTCATATTTATTTCTAACAAACAATATTCGAAAACATATTCAATTTATTTTACAACTCAAATTCATATTTCATTTCACTGATTTACTACATTAGTTCATTTCGTTAATTTACCTCGAATTTAACTCAAATCAAATTATTCACTTTAATTTCACTTTTATAACTTAAGTTCGATTTTAAATCAAATTTTCATTCACTCCATTACTTTGAAAGTGTGTATGGATCGTGTATTTATATCTAATGTGCAATTGTAATAAATAGCTAACTTATAACTAGTAGAGTAAAGCGAATAAAAAGTAAAGAATCAATCACACTAGAGATTTTATATAGGTTTGGACCTCCCTTCCTATGTCCAGTTTCAAAGTTCCTCTTCTGCCTTAACTAGTAAATAGCTCTCGCTTCGCTTGGATGAATAACTTGATAAAAAAATCTTTTCTTCATAAGTATTTGTTCTTAGTAACACTGATTTTGACTGCACAGTACAAATCTTCCGACGATCTCCTTTGATTAGTAAGTGATATGAAGTTTTGGTTTGAGGAAGTGATAAAACTAATGTATTGATTGCTTTTAGAAATCAGAGTATGCAAAGAGTATAGATATGAGATTAAGAAAAATTAAGTTATTTGTTTCTCAAAAGCTTTACATGTTTATAGATGTTGAGGAGTATTGTTGAAGAGTAACATCCTTTAGTATGTTTTATTTCAGTCTAAGGGTTGCAGTAGAAGAGATGCGTTGAAGAGATACAAATGCAACCAGTAGAATGAAAGTACTGCCTATTCAAGGTGTAATTTCGTTACCCAGCACAGACGTCGGCCCAAAATTTCAGATGTTTGTTTAAATATAAATTTTTAAATGTAGAACAGATTTAGACGTTTGGCATATGTGATCAGATGTCTGATGCCTATTAATATGTTTTTAAAACAGCGTACAGAGTTAGACGTCTGGCATATGTTGACAAAAGTCTGATGCTTGTTAATTTTTGCAGTTAACTTGTTTAAACGATGAAAGACTTAAAAAATATTTGACATGCAATGTTGTCTAAAAACTACTAAAGGAGATTTTACAAACCATGTATCTATGACTACAACACACGATAATAGCTTCTCTAATACCAATGATTCTCCTCTTCTACTGGTCATCCTCAGGTCATGATAATGTGAATTCTATTTTAGTCTACTGGTCATCCTCAAGTTTGGTGGAATATATTGTATGCGTATGATTGTATAGTCATTGTCATCAAAACCATATAATAGAGGTTCTAACATTCTCTCCTTTTGATGATGACAACTATAAATCATTTATTAAATAAGCATATAACTCCTCCTGAATGCAATTCCTCCCCCTATATACATGTAATATGATATCTCTCCCCCTTTGGCTTTATCAAAAAGAGTTACAGAATAATGAAATTTGGAAAAACATAAAGAGCGTAAGTTTGCACAGAATCACAAATAATTTTTTCATAATTATATAAAAAAATTGTTTTGAAGAAATCAAAAAGAGATACATAAATTTTACATAATAAAAATAGAAGAAAAAACTCACTGATTGTTGTAGTAACCCCAGAAATTAGATTATTCTTTATCATATCCACCATGTTGACATTGAGACTGATCGTTGTATTCCTCATCCTCTCGAATAGAGAGGCCTCGAAATGATGCGCAATGATTGTAGTGCGAAGGGTTTGTGGAGGCCAAGTGGTATCTTCGCTTTCTTCAGTGTCAACATTTATTGGTTCCTTATTAGTATGAAGTGTGGTATCGGATTAGCTGAAGGACCTGTGCCTGAAGAACGTTCTAGTTGAAATACCTATGGCGGTGGCGTCACGGACGGAGAAGATGAAGACCGTAATGATGAAAGACCTCGTACCTTTCTCATGACATTTTCCTAAGTGGAAACGACCTTTTCTAACGTCTTTTCTACTTTGGTCATTATAGTAGAAAAGAAACGTTCTAAGCGAGGCATCATTTTATCTAGCGCTTTTTGGTTCAAAGAGGGAAGACGTTGGTTTTGAAGTGCAACATCTCGATAGTTTTCTCCTTGTGCAGCCGCAATTCTGGCTTCTTGTATCTATGAATCAAAGTAATACTTAGTAGTTTCTGAAGCTCTTGCAGATTGCGAAGGTCAAGTTGTAGGAGGTGGTTATTGTTGTTGTGATTGTTGATATTGGGAGAAAGAGGTTATACTTAATGGACTTTCAGGTAGATGCATCAAAGTGAGAAATCTAATGCCACTATCTTAACTAAAATTACTTCATATCGGGAAAGATACGAAGGGATTCCAAATGATCATAGAATTCTCATTATATAAGGAGCATAGACGATGCTTCGACGTGTAGGCAGCCAAAAGCTTTTGATTTGGTCGAAAATATATTGTGCCCAGTTGACTTCAATATGACCAAATATAGCATTTAAACCTTTGTGATCATCTTTGTATACTTGTTCATGACTACTTAACCTAGGGATGACTGTGTTGACGAGCATATGGTTAAGCAGTTAGGCTTTTGGACGAAAGCTAGATGTTTTTAATTTTCGCATATCATCTTCCAAAATAAGATGAGTAGCAGCATCTCGTGGGGCATATCATGTAACGGGAACTTCTTGCAATTGAATTCTTGTATAAGAACAATTAAGAATTTGACCAAGCATTTCAACATTAAATTTTATTATGTTTCCATAAACACTCGTCTAAATCCAATTTTCCTCATCTGAAGGATTCCAAAGTTTTAGGGAGCATAGATTAATAAAAAAGAGGAATACTTCTAGTTAATCTATCTTCCCAGCATTGTCATCATAGTTAACCATATGGTAGATATAAGCATCTTTTGTTAAATCAATAGCATCATAATGAATGAAATAACGAATGGGATATAACAGACCAGAGTGAATCTCCTTTTTCTCTAAATCTTCTAGATTTTGCCTTCCATGTTCTTTACCAACAATCCATTCTTCAATATGATTATCTGTGATGAATTGTTGAGAGGAAGATTGAGAGCTATGGTGTGCTGTAGCTTTCTTACATTTAGCAATGGGAACTTCAGCTTTTGGAGCCATTGATTTTGGAATTGGAAAGAGGAAATCGAGTTTGGGAATTAGAGTTTTAAGCTTTGGAGAGAGTGAAACAGTGGAAATAATCAAAGATGGAAGAGATATTATATAGGCACAATTGATTGATTTCTGTATATAAAGATCAAACGTCTAAACGGGGCTTAATTTTGACACATGAGCAGACGTCTAGATGTAAACGCAGGCATGTGTGAGTAGAAAATAGTTTTTCCAGAGACATTTGTCAGATGGCTGATCATACCTTCAGACATTTGTGCTGAGACCTTTAAATTTATGGAGCGTTTGAACAGACATTTGTGCTGAAGATCGAAATTTCTTTAGAACATATCTTCAGGCGTTTGGGAGTGTTAGTTAGACGTTTGAGCTGAAACTCAAAATTTCCCATGCTATAATCAAACATCTATATATTTTTTCAGACGTCTATTTCTACGTGTTATGGTATATGAAAACAGAAAAATAGAATTTTAATAGGAGAAAAAAATTTACAAACGATTATGTACAAATATACATGCTTATTTGATATATATCAAACATCCGACGTTTATGAAAGATTTCTTTAGTTGTCATAATAAGGAGAATGGTATTTTTGTTTTTCCCATGAATTTTTTTTGGCTTTAGTCTGCTCGAATGACGGCTTAAAAGGAGACTAGTATGGATGAACAGGACCGTGTTCGGCATTTGATGTTCATTATCCCCATAAGTTCCGTAGGGTGATCTTGTGTGCTCTTAGAGGAGTTTCTCATAAACATGAGACCTTTGATGTACATAGTCTTATATTGGAGAATGACCATATATTATAAGGATACATTTTTCAAGAAAGTTTAAACGTGCTCCTTGACGGCGTTGTTCAAAATACATTTCTCCTTAAATCCCTATCATCTCTTATTGACAGTGATGAATCTCATCGACTTTGTCCGATAGAGATGATAATTTCAGGTCGATTGAGTATTTACCTTTCTTACCTTTTGGAGAGAAGCCAGTATGGTAAATTGGTGAAGCGATGATGTTGAGGGATGGAGATGATGTAGGATTTATTTTTGTGGGAGAGACTGTCGGACGATGGGGAGATGTAGTAAATAGTGGAGTAAGTGGAGTCGTGATAAGAAGACATTGTTTGAGACATTTGTTTTGGAAATTTGATATTGTTTAACTATATTTAAAGTTTGCATATGAGTTGAATAAGATTTTGATTAAGTATTTATACCGAGTTTGTAGGGTATGTTAAGAATATTGATTTGAGGTTTATAATTCTTAGATGTTTCTAGCCAAAAAGAAAAGAAAGGTTAAGAGAAAAAATTATGCCCACAGGTAAAATTAAAGATATGTATGGTCTGTATTATAGAAACATAATATAACAATGGAAAGACATGCGACTTCCTCCCATGAGTGTGTATTTCGAGTGCCATCAACTTCAGTTTATTTTATTTAAAAAGAAATTATACTTAAATATTGAATTATAATCATGCAATGACATAGTACCTAGTTCGCGTCTTAACTTAATAAAAGATTGTTCACTTAGTGGTTTTGTAAAAATATCGGCTATTTGATTTTCCATATTTACAAATTTTAGAGTTATTATTCCTTTCTCAACATTATCTCTAAGAAAATAGTGACGTACACCTATATGTTTAGTCCAAGAATGATTAATTGAATTTTAGATAAGTATATAGCACTAGTATTATCGCAATATATTAGAGATATGTTTATTATTTTTCCAAAGTCTTAAGTGTCAGTTGCATGTATATTATTTGAGCATAAGATAAGGTAGTAGAAATATATTCTGCTTTATAGGTTGAAAGTGATACATAAATTTTTATTATTGAACCAAGAAACTAGAGCTTGACCGATAAAGTGACATGTGCCACATGTACTTTTCCTATCAGTTTTGCAACCAAAAAAATCTACATCACTATATGATATGAGTTCAAAAGAGCTACCTTTAGGATAGAAAAGACCATAATCCTTAGTGTTAGTTAAGTAATGCAAAATACATTTAACAGTTCGGTAGTATGAATCTTTAGATCGTGCTTGAAATCTTGCACACAGACATACACTCATCATGATATCGGGTTTACTAGCCTTTAAGTATAATAGCGATCCTATTATACTTCATATAATTTTTGATCGAATTTTTTTTCCATTTTCTTCTTTATCTAAATGGTTATTGGTGCTTATGGGCGTTGGTTTACAAGATGTTTTCTCCATCCCAAAAAGTTTTAACAAATTGTGACAATATTTTTCCTGATTTATAAAGATACCATTTTCTAACTGTTTAATCTGTAATCCGAAGAAGAAATTTAATCTTCCATATGGGACATTTCAAATTCATTTTATATGATATCTGCAAAATTGTTACATAACTTTTCATTTGTTGATCCAGATATTATGTCATCCACATATACACGAACAACCAAAATATCATTATAATCTCTTTTTATACACAAAGTTTTATCTATTTTTCTAATTTTAAAGCCAAAATGTATTTAATGAGTTTGTAATCTATCATACCAAGCACGAGGTGCTTGTTTGAAACCATACATAGCTTTCTTAAGTTTGTATACATATTCAGGAAAATTTTCATGTATGAACAACAAAGGTTGCTCAACATAAACCTATTCTTTCATAAAACCATTTAGAAAAGCATTTTTTACGTCCATTTGAAATTTTTTAAAGTTATGATAGCATGAAAAAGCAAGTAACGTTTGGATGGCTTCTAGACGTGCGACAAGAGCAAACGCTTCTTCATAGTCAATGCCTTCCTCTTGATTATACCCTTGTGCTACTAACCTTGTTTTTCTAAGAACAATGTTTTCATTTTCATCGGTTTTATTTTATAAACTCATTTTGTCCTGATTATGGATTGACTCGTAGGTCTCGATACAAATTCCCGTACTTTATTTCTTTCGAATTGATTGAGTTCTTCTTACATCGCCATAATCCATGACTCGTCATTCGATGATACTTTATAATTTTTTGGTTTAAAATTTGAAATGATTGTAACTTGACTCATTTCATTTAATTGATGTCTGGTAGAAACTTTTGTATTTAAATTACCAACGATATTGTTAATCGAATGATCTTTCAAAATACAAGGTGGTGATCTTAACAATTATCATTGTCAATAGTATTCTCATTATTGTTATGTACAACCGTGTTATTTTCAAAAGGTTTTGTTAAAATTTTATCATTATCACTGTTTTTGCTATTGAAAATTTTTCATCAAATGAAACATGTAGACTTTCTTCGATAGAACTAGTATGTATAATGAATACTCTATAAGCTTTGCTATGATCTGAGTATCCGATAAAAATTACTTCGTCGGCTTTTGAATTAAATTTTCCAAGATTATCTTTAGTGTTTAGTATAAAACGTTTTGAACCAGATATTCGAAAGTATGATACTTTGGGTTTTCTACCAAAAACATTTCATAATAGGTATTTTTGGTTAAAGGACGTAGTGTGACACGGTTCAATACCTAACAAGCAATAACTATAGCTTCTGCCCAAAAATTCTCTAGTAGAATACTACCGTTAAGCTAGTTCGTACACACTCTTCAAGTGTATGAATTTTTCTTCCTACAACACCATTTATTATGGTTTTCAAAGAAATGAAAATTATGTGTAATTTTGTTTTTGTTTCAAAAATTTCGTTTTCGAATTCACCTCCATGATCACTTCTTATATTCTTTATTTTAAGATTCATTAAGTTTTTAATTCTTTTAGAAAAAATTTTAAACATCTTAAATGTATCACTCCTATGTTTTAAAATAGTGTTCATGCGTATC